>CAJQZP010000058.1:1985833-2667500 GCA_907164705.1 Parnassius apollo
AACGTCCCACAGGCTTCCTCTTATTTCTTAGAGGGTTTTGCAGGTTTTCTCATGATGTTATCTTCCACCACCGAGTACGTGGTAAATCACATAAAATTACAATTATTTTTTTGGTATCGGCGGTAATCGAACCCGGGTTGCTCTACTATGAAATTTTCGGTGAGCGTTTAGCCCCTAAGCTACTAAGGCTCTTGCAAATGAGATAATAATAAGTTAATAAATAATACATTTATTCGATATTACTGAGATGTCTGAGGCGTCTGGGAATTCGTGAGGGACCGCTCCACCCGCAGGCTCCTCCTGTTTCATTCCATTTACCACATTCTCCCGGACGTCGTGTCTCCCCTTTCGAGGGCTGGGGACTGACGTCTGGTTGAGTTTTACTATACATTTATTTGTATGATGCATATTTTTTATAAGTAAACATTTTCGTCACAAAAATATTTTTTCCTGTGTATCGGACACGTTTACATTAATTTATAAATAGCACAAAGATCAACATTGAATTATTTTTAGGCCATAAAACATTTGTCCCGTGAAGGATCCGAACCCACGGCTCGAAGCTGCCGCTAAACTTTTTGAGCGACCGAGCTTTTTGAGCTCAGACATTTATAATACACTCGTACTAGCGATCTGCCCCGGCTTCGCATGGGTGATTTCTGGATATCGACAACAATGCCACCTACCGAGTCCAATTGTGAATCTAAACCATCCAAGGATTCACTCAAACACACAAAATGTGATGATCTTTATTTTTATTTATTTAAATAATAGCTACCAGAGTGATAGAGCTTAGGCGTAAGAAAAAAATAATTGTCACGGAAAAACTAGTCTTTCCATTAATGAGGCCTATATCGATTTTACCTCCACGTAAATTCTTATATTGTTAATTTTATCGAAATCATTAGAGCTATTTTTAAGAACGTCATTACAGGTATTTAAATAAATATATTATATCGTACTATCTATCTTTCTAGTAGGTTCTATTTTTCTAGTTGGTTCTATCTTTCCAGTGGGTTCTATTTATAGTAGGTTCTATCTTTTTAGTAGATTCTATCTTTCTAGTAGTTTCTATCTTTCTAGTGGGTTCTATCTTTCCAGTAAGTTCTATTTTTCTAGTGGGTTGTATTTATAGTAGGTTCTATCTTTCTCGTAGGTTCTACATTTTTCTCTATCTCTAAATACCTTATTTTTTTCGTATATTACATAATTAAATTTTAATGTGATTTTAACCGTAATAAATGAATATACGATACCTCTTAACGTTTCTATATGTGGTAGAGGCATGCTGCATATTAGTAGTATAGTTGTAGCAAGAATGGGTCGGCTCGACCGGGGAAGGACCACGCTCTCACAGAATACCAGCGTAAAATAGTAGCTTAATGCTGCTTTGTTTTTGTATGGTGAGTGTAGAGAACCGGAGACCCTTTTTACTGGCAACGAGGCATTCTATCTTAGTCCTCACGGGTGAAAACACATCTAAATTTTGATTCGTAATCGAGTATAGATGTAGATGTTTATATGTCACAGCAAACACTTATCGTCAGGTGGTCTGTGTGCTCGTTTGTCACCCTTATTCTATAAAAAAATAGTGAGTGTAGGGAACCGGAGACCTTTTTTACTGGAAACGAAGCATTCCATTTTAGTCCTCACGGGTGACAACGCATCTGCATATTATATAATAATTATCACGTCATTATTGCTTGAAATCACTAGGCTGTAACTTTATTTTTATGATCTATGTATGATATAAAATAAAAATGTCTTCGAGACTGAATTTCAGTCACGGTGGCCAGTCCCAATGGAGAATAGCCATCTGAGCAGTATTATAGATACAGAGTGTATGCGCAAGGTCCGGTGCCGTCTCTATTTCCTTACTCTCATTATCGTTCATTCTCATTCGATACGATCAGACTGATCAGGCACAGGATTAACAGCTTAACATGTTTTCCGGGGCATGGGTTGAACATCGCCAACTTTCTGACTCCGGGATGATACAGAGAATGATTTCTTATATTTACGCGAACATTACACATTAAAATAATACTAGTTTTTACGGATTTTATTGCGAATATTTAACTTTTTAACCATGGTCACGGGGGGGGACTGAGATGTTCAACGTCCAGATGTCAGAGTTAACCACGGTTACCATAGATTAAATTTATTATATTAATTTATTATGTAAATTAATATAATAAAATTTATTATTCAAATTTATTTTTTGTGTAGATCGGAACAAAAGTTAAATTTTAATCTATGGTAACTGCGGTTATGACATCTGAACGTTGAACATCTCAGTCCCCCCCCCGTGACCATGGGTGCTGTAAAGCTCTCGAAACGTCGGGTATTTAAAAAGTTAAATATACGCGATAAAATCCGTAAAAACTAGTATTATTTCAATGATACAGAGAAATTCTTGAGAAAAGTAAATAAAGGATTTGGGTTCGACCCCCTGGCGGGATAAGTTACCGGGGCCTCATGATTAGCAGTCCACTAAACCAACGAAGAAGTCAAATAAGTTTTGTGGTAGTTTTGTTTTTATATCTCAGCAGTATCTTATGTAAACTGTATATTTATTTAGTAATTTTACGCTACGATAACTTTGATTAGGAGCAACTTACGTGGTAGATCCACGCTGCAGCTATATTAATTGTATAGTTGTAGCACGAATGGGTCGGCTCGACCGGGGAAGGACCACGCTCTCACAGAATACCAGCGTCAAATAGCAGCTTAATGCTGCTGTGTTTCGTATGGTGAGTGTAGAGAACTGGACACCTTTTTTACTGGAAAAGAGGCATTCCGTCTTAGTCCTCAAGGCTGACAACGCATCTTCATTTTGATTCACAAACGAGGATAGATGTAGATGTCTATGGGCCACAGCAATCACTTACCATTAGGTGGACTGAGTGCTCGCTTATCACCCTTTTCCTATAAAAATTAAAAAAAAACTCTGTTTAAAACAGATTTGCATATATAATAAAAATATACCTTGCAAATCATTAAAAAAAACTTGTAGCGGCGCTGTGGACGCGCTATAAGCGAAAACGCACCGATGCCTAAATCAAGGTGTGTTCCAGAGTACTCGTGCTATATATAGAACAGTTCTGTATTATATACGGAGCGTTGACCGCTATCCGAACTAAACACCTTGCCCGGTGGGAGATCTCCCCTTTTTCTTCCACTGCCAAAATACTGTTACGAGCTTAGGGTTCGTGACAATAAAAATTGCTGATAGAATTACTAAAATTAACACTTTAATTCACTTTACAATAATTAAACTTAAAACACTAATAATTAATCACACTGATTCACTGTATTTCGCTCCGAAGCTTCGCTTGTTTCGCCAAATTCAATACTTCCTCGATCGCATCTTGCAGCGCTTATAAATACACACTAGCACCGAAACATCCAGAACATTCGCGCACCAATCGACAAGGCGTCGAAGTTCGAGTGTCGCCTTCTAGAAGCTTAGTTCTTCGTTTCGACACCAGATGGCGCTGTCGGTAAAAAGATTAGTGATGTCATTTTCTGGAAAGCTCCCCACACTCTCGTCCCTGACACTAGATGGCGCTAGTGCCGGGTACATGACGTCAACTTAGTCAACAATGCCGTGAAAAATATCGTAAAATTTACGCCTTCAAACGAATCCAAGCACATGAATTTCCAAATGAGTTATTTCATCCACGGTATTTTAAGGAATGCAATTTTAAAACTCTAAAATGATTCACTTTGCTCGTCGAGATGAATAAAAGAAAGAAGACACTGTTGACACAGTCTCTGTAATTGTCGCTGCTTGGCTGAGTAGAATCTTTTGTTACTGCACTTCTAGCTAGCTCGTAAAAGGACCAAGCAGATCGTACGTAAATTTCCGGCAATACTTTGAAGAGGATTGCTTTTAAATTTTATTATACCAAACAGTGCTTTAGCGTTATTGTTTTTAACACTTTTTGTATTTAATTGACTTGCGATTATTAGTGTATGTAAAATGTAAGTAATGTAATATTACCATTCAGTTTCCACCTACGTTCGGTCGTAAAAACCGAAATTATACAGGCCTATTACGAACTGTTGATAATACTACAAGTAATATCTCCATGGCCTTCTTGACCACATAATTTCAGCGATAGTAGCCTGATGGTACACGAACTCAAAAGGTCGTGGATTTGAATCCGCTATTCTACTTCTGTCGTGACAACTCTTAACATGAACATTTTAAGCCTACCAGCAGTGGTTAAAGGGAACATTATATACGCTACTTTACATATATGATATATGTTAATGTAGTGCTACTTATATATATATATATATAAAAAAAAAAAAATATATATTAAATATATATATATATATATATATATATATATATATATATATATCCATTCACCTGTTACACCCTATTTATTCTAGATGGTAAAAAAAGATCATCGAGTTTATATGCAAGTTTTTTTTATAAAAAAATCTGATTACAGCCCATAAACATTGCGTGTTGTTTAAGTTTGTTTTGATTCTAATATTATGAGTGTACTCTCCACTGTGTCCACTGTGACTCGATAACATTTGTTGTTGACGTACCTCGGACCCGTACAAAGAGTTTCGCTTCACTGATTTTGTGAACATTGCGGGGGACTGGAATTATTTGCCTGCGTCTTACTTCCCCGACCACTATAATATGGGAATTTTCAAGGCATATGTTAGGTTAACGTGATTACCATTTAATACCATATCACTACTGACAACATCTTGGTGAAATGAGGTTAGTTGTAGGCCTGTTATTATAAAAAATATATATTATATATAATATTAAGCTTTATTTTATAAGCGGTAGAGTCCCGTTGCAGCTATATCATAGCTGTAGCATGAATGGGTCAGATTGACCGGAGACTTTTCACACTTGACACTAGAATCTAACGTCAAATAACAGTTTAACGTAAAATAGCTAACGATGTTGTGTTGCGTATGCAGTGTTGAAAACCACAGTTCCATTTAAACGAGGCATTCCATCTTCGTCATCAGGGGTGACAATTCGTTTTGCACTTCGATTTTTAATCGATAACTAATACACTTAACATCCGGGGGGCGATGTGTTCGTTTGTTACTCTTATTATACAAAAAAACGCATTAACAAAAATATAATATCCACAGCATCCACAAAGGTTGAAGTGGAAAATAAATTCTTTGAACGTCCAGGGCGCCTCAAAAGAAGACAATAATCATACGTCATTTACGAGGACGAAGGCTCTTTCCGGGTACTCAATATTGATCCTTAATATTTCGACTATTCAGTATCGGTTAAGGTAATAAAATGGAACATAATATATAGACGAGTTTACTACGGCGTTAAGTGTAACCGGTCGTTGTGTGCTTCGATTCTAACAAGGGACAAATTGTTTATTATGCAATATATATCATTATTTCAGAATTTGTATTCTATTTAATAAATCATAACAGCTTTTAAAATAGTATAATAAACATAGGCCTCCTCCAAAGATTGCTTCTTTGTGATAATTTTCTCATAGTTACCATGCTTAGCAGGCGGGTTGGACACCGCAGTGTTTTTACTACTTTGACTTGTAATTGGTGAGATGGTGCGGCTCATCTCCTGTTTCAGTTTCCCTCTATCACCTCTTACGACACCAATGAGATGGTTTAGGATAGTGGATTACACCGCCTAACGGTAACTGGTTCTCAATGATATCAAATCAAATATTTGATAGAATAGCCTTTTTATTAGATCATTATTCTACGCAATAAACTTCTTTTATATTTGACGAATTTAAAACAAGACACGTTCTCTTTGGTGGCATTAAAATTACATTGAAGCTCACCCGAAAAATAGTAAAGTATTTTTTAATAAAATAGCTTCAAAATGTGCTTTTTATTTATCAAGTAAGTATTGAAGTGTTCAATTTGATATTTCCCAATGGCTTTTCGTAAAAGAAATGGCAGCTTATGCTTTAGAAATTTTTTTAAAATATTGAGTTGAAAGTACGACCTCCACTAGACGGAGTGATTCGGTAAAATATTTTTTTATAAAACTGAGGTAACGAATGAGACCATAGCCCAACTGATTGTAGAGACCACTGGAGCTCATTGGCATCAACAACCAAGATTGAATAAAGAAGGCTTTAGATGTCACCTGTCCATGTCATCTCTGAGGAATTAGATGTAATGTCTCCTTGCCCCGATTATACTGACTCTATATAGCTTTCAAACTGGATTATAGCAATGCACGTACTTGTCGGTAGAAGGAGGTAAGTGGGGTTGAATATACCCAGACGGACTTCTCGGCAGACAAGGGGCCTAGTACCTAGTACCAAGTAAACTTCAAATAAGCAGGAAGTCGATAGATCCAGGTGGCTCGGTGCATATTTCACGGCATTTCTTAAGAACGATGATGAAATATGATCAGCAGTAGACTTTTTTTAAAATAATTAGGGTGACAAATGAGCACACAGTCCACCAAATGGTAAGTAGATGCTGTGGCCCATAGACATCTACATTTAATCTCGATTAAGAATCAAAATTCAGATACGTTGTCATTCCTGAGGACAAAGATGGAATGCCTCAATGCCAGTAAAACGGGTCTCCGGTTTTCTACACTCAACATACGAAACACTGTGAGAGCGTGGTCCTGGTCAACCCTTTTGTGCTACAACCATAATATAGCTGCAGAAAAAAGAATTTAAGAAAAGCTGGAAAGACCTTATGGCTTTCAATGGATAGCGTTTTGACGGTGTCGTATATTTACCAAATGTAATATATGTAATATATTGAGACTAAACCAGGGTACAGTCACGCTGCAGCTATAATAGTTGTAGCAGGAATGGATAGGCTCGATCGGGGTAGCACCTCACAGAATACCATCGTAAAGTAGTGCACACAGCAGCATTGTGTTTCGTATGGTGAGTGTGCATAACCGGAGACCCTTTTTACTGAAAGCGAGACATTCCATCGTGGTCTTCGGAGTGAGATGTCACAGCATCTATTTACTAACAGGTGAACTATATGTTCGTTTGCCACCCTTATTCTATAAACAAAATAGGAAATAAATGTTATTTAAATTGATTTTTTACGATTACGCAAACAAGATAAATACGATTTTGTGTACGGCTATATATTTTGATTTCTCTTTACACTGTTTACGATCAAGTGCGACAATCGAGCTGTAGTCGCCGTTTCACATTTTTTATTAGCAAAACAAAGAGAATTGTACTGTATGCACGGTACAATTGTTCGGCTATAAAACTATAAAAAAGATATTTAATAGCGTCCCGCCTCGGCCTCTCCTCGATTAAGTGGGATCTATTAATGTGGCGTTAAATTTTTTAAAGTAATCTTCAATGACCAAATATTTTTATAGTGTTCTATTTCACAAAAAAACTGCTAGCTTTTCGGATAAAATATAGCTTAATTCACTCCTAATATTGCTCTATAATTGTTCGTGATGTTTTATTATTCTATTCTATTTCGTTGCCGACAAACTGGCTTACAGTTTGGCAAAATTTAAAATGTTAATAATGTACACTCTTTATAAGAATAAATTAGAAAAAAAAAAATACAATTGGTTCAACCATTCCAAAGATAAGTCCGGACAGAACGACAGACATAAAATTTTTACAAATGATTTTCACGCTTAATGGCGGCATGCAAATAACTCCTCGATCTCGATAAAAGACAGTTATTTCGATACTACAAACAGGCTCTTAATATTTTTAATATGCTATTGATTTACTGTTGCATTAAAATTGCTGGCAGTAATACAGAAGTTATAGATCAGACTCATCGATGATTATACTCGCGAGCTATATACTGGCTGAATTTTTTACCGTCTGGAAAAAAATAGGGTGTAACATAGAGTAGTCTGTAACAGGTGAACGGAATAGAAGCCTATGGCACTGATATTTTACAATGTTATTTTTTAATTTTACGTTAATATCTTATGAAATTGATCTATCAATAAATATTACTAATTTGAAATAAACTTTCGGTACTAAAAAAATTACAACAAAATTTTTTAACTAAATAAATAAATCAATTAAAAACTATCGAAATTATAATAATAGTTATCAAATTAGTAGTATTTATTGATAGATACATTTCATAATATATTAATATAAAATAAAAAATATAAAATATCAGTGCCCTAGGCTTCTATTTCGTTGAACTGTTACAACCTTTTTTTCAGACGGTAAAAAATCATTCTATAAGCGAAATGACATTGACTCACTCAATCATCACGAGATTTCCAAAACTATACGCCCGATTGATTTGAAATTGGGCTCCTTTTGTTTACAAAACATTAAGGATTTTGGAAAAGTCAACACCTTAGGTGGTTCATAAAATAGTACATATAAAAATATAGGTCTTTCTCAGGTCATTCCTTTAATAAAGTATGATTTGAAACGTATACTTCAGTGATCCATCACTCTCGTATACGTATTGACAGCGGCAGCAACATCAATAAGTTAAATTACCTACAATCTAAATTACTTTGTTGTGAACAAAGTACAAAAAGTTTTAGCAAGCCTCCATCGAGTAACAGAAATTTGGAAGAAAAGTTAGTGTAATCTTATTCATAAGATTCATGTTTTCGTAAAAATAAAGCTAGGAGTACGAATAAATATTATGATTTCTTATATTTACGCGAATACCATTGAATAAAATTAATTTTATGGACTTTATCGAGATTCTTTTTACTTTATAATTTCTCACGTTTCGGGCTCTTTACAAAACTCGTGGATAGTCATGGTCAATTCCCCCTGTATGTGTGTATGTGGTGTATACTATGTGTAATAAAGTGCTTGAAACGTCAAAAAATCATAAAATTAAATAAAGGTAAATCCAACTTCAAAACACTGAGAAGAAAAAATTATTTTATATTCTGAAGAAGAATTAAAAAAATAATCAGAACGTGCAATTATTTCCCTTCAGGCGTAATGTGTTGTGTTTATACGTTGTGGAGACATGCTGCAGCTATATTAGTAGTGTTACGAGCTTGAGGTTCGTGACAATAAAAATTGCCGATAGAATTACCTAAATTAACACTTTAATTTTCTTTACACAAATTAAAAAAATGTCTCGCCAAATTCAATACTTCCCCGATCGCATCTTGCAGCACCCTTATATAGGGCTCTTCCACGAAAACATCCAGAATATTCCAGAATATTCGAGTAAATACGTGCGCCAACCGACCAAGCGCAGAAAGTTCGAGTGTGGGGCTTCCAGAAAGCTTAGTTCTTCAATTCGATACTAGATGGCGCTGGCGGTTGAAAGATTAGTGATGTCATTTTCTGGAAAGCTCTCTCCTCGCTCTGTTACCCGACACTAGATGACACTAGTGCCAGATGTCAACTTAGCCGCGCAACAGTAGTATAGTTGAAGCACGAATAGGTCGCCTCGACCTGGGAAGAACCACGCTCACACAGAATAGCAGGGTAAAATAGCAGCTTAATACTGCTGTCTTTCGTGTTGTGAGTGTAGAGATACGGAGACCCTTTTTACTGGAAACGAGGCATTCCATTTTCCATCACACAGCGTTTTGATTCTTAATCGAGGATAGATGTAGATATCTATGGGCCACAGCAACCACTTACCATCAGGTGAACTATGTGCTCGTTTGTCATCTATCATATAAAAAAATGTCAACCACATATGGTTGGCGGCTATAACATGCCCGTACGCAAACATACCGAAAATAGCCGATTGCTAAGTATTTACGATTCGCTATTAAATTAAGCCCTGTTTGTTTCTGATTTTAATCTTTGAACAACGTAGATTAGAAACAAAGCCGTAATGTGGCCTCAAGAAAACTTCACTGTATTCAAATTTCGTTTGTTTTTACGTGTTATTGAGTGGTGTGATTTTTTAATCCCGTTTGATAGAATGTTGTATTTTTATGCAAATAAAACAAATATTTTTTTTATAATGGTTAAATTTCTTACTTCTTACCCTTTATGTATTTGTTTTATGTTATTATTATTTATTAATTTCAATATACTTATACATAAATTATATTCTGAGGTACGTTGTAGTTAGGAGCAAAGACAATTATTAAAAGATATAGACTGGCTCTCACTAAAATTACTTTATCGTCCAAATTTGTGCCAATTGACACAAACTATTTACTCTAATTAGTATTGAAGTCTTGTACAGTTATACTCTTCATTATTGTCGCACTCTGTACAGAGTTTAACGTTAGTAGTGCGGAATAATTACACCGACACTATACGTGTGCATAATTTTTGAATACCATAAATGCGAAGCGGAGGGAGAGATTCCAGATTCAGATCATGAAAAAAGCTTACTTTCTGTCACCAGATTTTCGGGAAATTTCGTAAAGCCTTTTCCCATGCGTACTCAATCGAATCTAAGTCAGACAAGTTCAGACACTGGGCACGATAGTCCAGGATCGCCACATTATGTTGCTACAGTCCCTGAGTCATTACTTAAGCTATATGAGCGGACATTATCTTGACCCCCGTTATAGTTGGAATATAGGTTTTAGCACTTCAGCGCAGCAGGTTAAATAATCATGCAACTATGATTGTTCCACCTTGATGGATGGATGGATGGAATTCTTCTAGATTTGCAGGAGGCTTTCATGTTCAGATGTACGAGAAACACACATTCCTAGTGAATCTGTGTGGAAGCCGAACCAGGATTCATCTGTTATTCTGTGAGAGCGTGGTCCTACCCCAATCGAGCCAATCCATTCGTGTTACAAGCTGGCATCACCAATTTGACACTGGCCTGCTTACATGGAGCCTATTACTTTCAATATCTTTTCTCTGGTTCTATGTCTTTATTCCACGGTAAAGTAAAACCACCAGTATTAAATTGATTGCCTAACTTGTGAAGAAATAAAAATTTAATTAAAAATCGATTAGCCTTAAAAACACGCAGGGATAAGAATTTATGGTTCGTAATAAAGGTAATTCAATTTTAACGCCTTCGTCTCCAACAGCGTTTTTCTTAATTTGAATTTAGAGTATTGGAAGAAATATCACAGGATCAAATTAATATTTAAATATTTTTACAATGGCCAGTATTATCAAATTATGCTATTAAACGTAAATTATCCCAGGACAGTGTTGAATGTGGGTTAAACATGTAGGTTTTTTTTATAGGATAGGGTGACAAACGAGCACACAGTCCACCTGATGGTAAGTGGTTGCTGTGGCCCATAGACATCTACATCTATCCTCAATTACGAATCAAAATGCAGATGCGTTGTCACCCGTGAGGACTAAGATGGAATGCCTCGTTTCCAGTAAAAAGGGTCTCCGGTTCTCTACACTCACCATACGAAACACAGCAGCATTAAGCTACTATTTCACGCTGGTATTCTATGAGAGCGTGGTCCTTCCCCGGTCGAGCCGACCCATTCGTGCTACAACTATACATCTAATATAACTGCAGCATGGCTCTACCACGCTTATGGTAGTAGGTAGGTAGTTATGAATGAGAATCGAATAAATTATAAGAATAAAATGTCTTGGCCATCGCTAGAAAACACAATGTATCTCACAAGTAATACATATTATATTAAATAAGATTGCTTAGTGCGATTGCCAAGTCAATCTATATATTTAAAACATATAAGATTTTTAACATTGATATGGTCACTATAAAATGTTGTTAAGTTAACTAATTACGTAATAACTTAAAACAGAAGGACCCTTCAGTAGGGACTGAATAAATTAACCGACTTGGTGATACATGGATCTCACAACTTTTTACGGTAGAAGTGAGTAGCGAGACTTTGTTTTTTTTTACAAGTTATGTTTTTGATGACATCTCATTTCTTTTTGGAGATGAGATAGTCCTTATTTTTTTACTTTCCGGTACCTTCTACTTCATGAATACCAACAACGTACCACCTATCTACACCTATTATACATATACAAGTACACTGAATCATTCACTGCAAATGTAACTTTGTAATTTTATATATTTCTATAGGATTACAAAGTTATTTATGCAGTTGGTGTATCTAGAAAACCGGACCGAAATTAAAAAAAAATATTTTAGTTTTTTCTTAATTTATACACTAAAAGTAATTTTATTCTAAATTTGAAGCTTCTGTGTATGCTAGAAGTGCCTTAGAGTTTTGATGATCGGTCAGTCAGTCAGTGTCAGAGTGACGAAATTAAGAAATTTTGACTAGTAATAATTCCTAAACTGCTGGTCCAAATTGAATGAATTTTAAAAAATGCCATTTGTATACAATGTTTACTCGGTTACTAAAAATTCAGGCTTCTAGTTTTATTCACTACGAAGTTATAGGGGTCTAAAATGGCCTGAATTGCTTCGAGAAAATTATGGTACGGCCGTGCCGCTTTTTTGCTCGACTTGGCGGCAGATAGTAGGTAGTAACAAAGTAGTAGAAATTACCTTCACAGAACATATTTTTCTACGAGATTATGTAACTCATATGAACTTACTTTGCATAAATGGTGGACACAAACGCGCTCGGATGCAAGCAGTCGCGACGCAGTTATTTTATGAAACAACTTAAAAATCCCGCGTGTGCCCGTCACGGTTAACACCATCTAAAGAGTGCTTTAGGGCCTTCAGATCAGACTTACCTACCTTTTAGTTTTACAAGATTTTGATATTTAAGCTGACCATTTCATTCAAAATGTAGGAAAATTGTTGGGGATTTTGCACAATCAGTATCAATGTTTATATAAAACCATCAACAGATAATATATGCTTGGTACAAAAAGGTTAAGATATAGTAGAGAAATACTGTTCGGGGTGCGACCCACTCCCGTAAAATGGAAAGTATTATTTCGTGATCCAATAAGCGTGTTCTTATTGCATTGCAGCTGTCCGTTGCTATTCCGTAATTAACGAAAAGGCTCATGACACTGATATTCAGTACTCAAGGAGGGCAAGGTACAGAATCCGGTTTTCCAGGAAAAGTCGGAGTTCAATGTTCAAGCAGTGGTCAGTTAAAAAGCAATCAATTTTGAAATACTAAATCACAAAAAATACGGAATAATAAATACAAACAAAAATACACTTGCGCACAGATACGAAGAGCGAATGACAAAATAAATGACATTTGTGACATTCATTTGTTGACACCATGACATTGACATTACAGCGGTAAAAAGACTGCAGTAGTGTAATACGATTGATACATTTACTTTTAATCGATTATTTATTTTTAACAACCTACTTATTTTTTTCATTTGTTTTCATTTTTTAACGTTAGGTAAGATAAAAAAGCATATTTTATTTTATATTCATTCTCATGTATAAAATAAAAATTATTCAACATTATTCTAGAAAAATGCTGTACTCAATTATCAATATCGATTTACCCAAATAGATTATACTTTGGCTGCATAGTTACTGTTTTGTAGTTACTACTCTATTGAAACAGAAACATTAAACTTTTTTATTCAATGTAGATTATAAGCAATACTTATTGAAAGTCAATTTTTTTCATTTACCACTGATTGCAAAAAATATGCTCTGTCCTGGGAAGAACCAGCAAGAAACCCAGCGGGACTATTTTTTTTTTTCAAATAATAGCTTACAATCATGTTTACAATTAACAACACAAAACAAATTAGAAATAGCTTGGTAGCGATCACCCTTCCCAGGGGTTACTATCATCCATAAATTCCTTAATATTATAATAACCCTTTTTATACAAACTTAGTTTAATAAAATTTTTGAACTTTGCATATGACAAATTTTGTATATTTTCAGGGATTTTGTTGCAAAAGCGTATACATCGCCCCCAGAATGAATTACTGACTCGGTGGAGTCGAGTAACTGGTACTACTAGCGTGTGTCTGTTCCTAGTATTTACAGAATGAATATCGCTTATTTTTGCAAAACTACGTTTATTCTTGTGTACGTACATTACATTTTCATAAATATATTGAGATGCCAGAGTTAATATATTAATTTCCTTAAATTTTTGTCTCAGTGACTCTTTTGGTTTTAAATTATATATTGCTCTAATGGCTCTCTTCTGTAAAAATATAACAGTCATCGCGTGTCCCCATAGCAAAATACCATTCGACATAATGCTATGAAAATAAATAAAGTAAACTATTCTCGCTGTTTCAACACTGGTAAGAGTTCTAATCTTTTTTTACTGCATATGCTGCAGAACTAAATCTGCTAGCTAGTTTTGATATATGGGGGGAGCCATTGAAGCTTTGCGTCTAGTGTGATTCCAAGAAAAATGGTGGTATCAACAAGACTCAGTTCTTCCCCATTTAAAATTACATTCGTATTAACATGTTTGACATTAGGAGTTACGAATTTCATACATTTAGTTTTAGTTCCATTTAAATGCAAATTATTAACATTAAACCAATTGACTACCTTAGCTATAGCATTATTGACTTCGTCGTAATTTAATAACTGTCGTTTTAATTTGAAAATTAATGAAGTATCACAAATAATACAATATCATGGTTATCCCTTACTATGTAAGGTAAGTCATTAATATATACAAGAAACAGAAAGGGGCCGAGAATTGAGCCCTGAGGCACGCCCATTTGTAAAGTCGACCCGGAAGAACTCATACTATTAATTACAACTTTTTGCGTTCTGTCACTTAAATATGAAATAATTAATTTAGGAGCATCACTTCTTACACCGTAGTGTTGAAGTTTCCTGGTTAATGTTTCATGGTGAACACAATCGAAGGCCTTGGATAGGTCACAGAATATACCCTAATTCTCCCATGCATTAAAGATATATTTAAGAAGCTCAACACCAGCATCAGTTGTTGAGCGACCCCTTGTGAAACCGAATTGATTTTTATGAAGTAAATTATTTACATTAAAAAATTTAACATTTGATCATGAATAATTTTTTCAAAAATTTTACTAAGTGTTGGCAGTATAGAAATAGGTCTAAAATTAGCGGAGTCCAATGTACTGCCAGGTTTAAATAAAGGTATTACTTTACAGCTAAATCAGGAAACACACCAGATTTGATACTAGTATTAAAAATAATAGATAGTTGAGGTGCGATTGCATCTATCATAGACGCAATAACTTTAACGGAAATCCCCCACAGATCGGCGGTTTTCTTAATATCAATAGTCTTAAAATATTTTAGAATATCTTTTGATGACACTTTATGAAATGTAAAATTCTTTGTACACGCATTTACATTTTGTTTAAGTAATGATTCGGCGACGGCAGGAGAAGAATTCAGCGACAGTGGTTAAGATAGGAATATCAGTAAAATATTTCTCGAAAACCATTGCAACGTCCTGATCTGATTCAATTAATTTATTGTTAAAACTTAACTGATAGTTCGAATTGCGAGAGCTAACCTTCCCAATTTCACTATTAATTATACTCCATGTCATTTTAATTTTATTAGAAGCCGTCTTTATTTTGTTGCTCAAATACAATGACTTGGCTATGGAGCACACTCTTTTAAATATTTTGGAATATTTTTTTACATATTCCCTAAATTCGACGCTAGGATTATATGACCTTTCATTGTAAAGTTCATTTAATCTTTGTCTACTCTTATGGACTCCTACTGTCGCCCACTCATTAAATGCCTTGCGATTGTTCAAGGAGAATGTTTCAGAAGTAAAAGTATTATTAAATTCATTGCAAATAAGGTTAAATAATGTTCCATACAAAAAATCTGGATTATTTTGGTATGAAAGTGATGGAAGTTTTTTTACTATGTTACTTCTAAACTTCTCCAAGCGACGTGCATTTACTGGAACAAACACTACTTTTTTATTTACTTGCTTTTTGTGAACATAAGGTAACGAAACTAATTGTCCACAGTGATCAGAGCTCAATTTTTGAATAATACATTTATTGAACGGCTGAACATTTGTAAAAATGTTATCTATACTACGTTATATATATCTACGTGGTAGAGTCATGCTGCAGTTATATTAGTAGTATAGTTGTAGCACGAATGGGTCGGCTCGACCGGGGAAGGACCACGCTCTCACAGAATACCAGCGTGAAATAGTAGCTTAATGCTGCTGTATTTCGTATGGTGAGTGTAGAGAACCGGAGACCCTTTTTACTGAAAATGAGGCATTCCATCTCAGTCCTCACGGGTGACAACGCATCTGCATTTTGATTTGTAATGGAAGATAGACGTAGATGTCTATAGGCCGCAGCAACCACTTACCACCAGGTGGACTGTGTGCTCGTTTGTCAGCCTATTCTATAAAAAAAATGTAACTATACATGTTGCACTAGATTCAGAAATACGCGTTGGCTCCAAAAATAAATTAAAAAGACCATTATATTTAAACGATGATCAAAAAAAAATATTTAATTTTAATAATTAATTTAATATTGGTGGAGGAAGCTTCTAGGAGATTGATATTAAAGTCTCCACATATTACAACAGATTTATTCTGTTTATTAAGCTTAGCAAAAACTTCCTTCAAATTTTTTTCAAAAGTATCATATAAAGAACATGAGGGTCTGTAAACGCTCACAACAATGAGATGCTCAAACTCAACACATGCTATTTCTACAGTTCGCTCAACAACAGCTCACAATATCTTTACGTTCTTTACATGATTAATAATTTACTAACTAAAATTAAGGAGCCACCTCTTAAAACCGTTTCTCTATTGAAAGAACTGACCACCTGGTGATTACTAAAGTTAAACATTAAATTATGAGTTTTTAACCAATGTTCAGTAATACATAAAATATGAATATTGTTGCCATTTAAGAACAATTCAATTTCTAGCTCTTTGCCTATCATGCCTTGTATATTCTGATGCACCAGGTGTAAACAATTTTTATTATCATTTTGTGGAGTTATATAATTGCAACTATTAAGGATTTGTAAGCTACATTCTAAATTATTTAAATTATTATAACTGCTAGAGATTACCTCTATTGTCTCATTTTCTAATTTAAATTACTTGGAACGGATTCCAAATTGCATGTCACATCATTATGCTGTCATAATAACACTTATGAAGATAGCAATGTGTATATAAATTAGTGTTATTATCGATTACAGATACCTGTTCAATATAAGATAACCGAAATCCACATTTATAATGCACTTGACTATTGCCAGTAAGGCTGAAATTTAAATGGAGTAATCAAGTAAAATATACAATTTTTTTCCGTGGTTCAAAACTGGGTCTCTCCTTTGACCAAGATCTGACTGGTAGTTTTTAAGTTATCCTTAATAATACGTATTTAATTGACTTCGTCTACATTGATGATGCTCCCATTTTATTTATATTGAAGTCGGTGCGGTGGTACAAATATTTTTTTATTTTACCACTTATAATTTTTTTACATTTATGAATACCTGTGGTTTGGTTTATTTTTTAATCTAATTAATATAAAGTATAATTAGTAGTACAGAAAGTAACATTAACCTTTACATTTTTCGAACAAATTGACTTCACCGCTATGAAATCTGTCAAATATTATGCATTTTTAAGATTTTAATGAACTGTGATTGTTATTTTGTGATTTTGATGATTATTATCTTATTTTATTCTATAGGTTATATTTTGGGGAGACATATTAACCTGGAGAGAAAATTCTACTCTGTAAAATAAGGGACGACGATTTTATTTTAACTTTTACACGACGACGCTTGTGATATTTCTTAGTGCACTCAACAAAGTAAAAAAAAATCTAATTAAAAGTAAGAGGTGAAGTCTGTTAAGAACACAGATATTTGCCCCGTGGTTAAGAAGAACTAAAAAGAATGAAATAATTTGACTATCTGATTTTTTTTAGTATTTTGAAGTCGATTGTCACTTTTTAATAAAAGTAAATATTTAAGAGAATAAGATTTATTTTTATTGATTTTTTATTTCCATTAGCAAGCTTATGTAGATTGTAATCATATTCTCTTTGTTTTACCTTGTTCCTGGGTGTAATCTAGGTTAAATTTATATCCGAAGAGATAAACTGGATAGCGATAAAATCTGGCTAGACAATCCAACGGCTTTAAGCCGGGTCCTGACTGCGGCTTTGAAATTATCACAGTAAGCCACTGGGTTTTAACATTACGGTGTTGCGACTGCCAAATTGTTAGTTATGTTATAGTTGATCGACAAAACTTTTTCCATGTGCGTACAGAATTATAGCTCTTATTTTCTTTTAAGTTTATATATCCTATACCTTTAAACGAGCAATTCTTGTGTGTATATATATATATATATATATATATATATATATATATATATATATATATATATATATATATATATATATATATATATATATATATATATATATATATATATATATAATCGGAATCTCGGAAACAGCTCCAACGATTTTCATAAAATTTTGTGTGCAGGGAGTTTCGGGGGCAATAAATCGATCTAGCTAGGATTTATTTTTAGAAAATGTCTTTTTGTCCGTGATTTTAGGCAATGAAAAACTGTTACAATATCGGTAGAATAAGAAGGTAAATTTTGACAGTTTATTAATGATTACAAATAGCTTAATTAGTATATTGGGCGGTCACAAAATCGTAATACCATGGTTCGAGCCCAGACCGACCGACCGAATTTTTTTAATTTTTTTTTCAAGTTCGTTTCTTTTTTGAGAAAATCTATTTTTTCGAGCCCTTTTTTTAGTATTTTTAAAAACACGAAAATTTAAATTAAACTAAAATTGCACTCATGATTTTTTATTCAAATAAACAGTTCAGTTTTTTCTATTATGTCGCTAAGATCAAAAAATATTATTCGTATTTCATCAGTATGTAATTTGTATCGAAATATAATTTCCAAAACACACGAATTAAAAAAAAAAACCGAGCGAAAAATACCCAGTAAAGCTCGGTCAACCGGGTACTATATATATATATATATATGATATATATATATATATATATATATATATATATATATATATATAATTATATATATCTGTTCGTGTGTACGTGACTAAAGTCCTCCTGAATGGATGGTTCGAGTTTGATGAAATTTTGTGTGATTAAGCCGGGGGCGATGTAATCGAGTTTTAGAAATTACCCTTGCAAAGCCGGGGTGGATCGATATGGAAATAGATTTTTTCATTAATAATAAATTGACTATAAGTAATACCTATTGAAATAAAGGTTAGATTACATATTCACTTTATATATTTATTAATTTGTTGAACACTAGCGGCAGTGTAGTTCTTTTTATGCTTAACCAACTATGATTTTTAACTATAACAAACTACGAACGTCTATAATTAGACCACTTCACAAACAAGAAAACAGCGTGATGCTGCTGTGTTTCTTATGGTGAGTGTAGAGAACCGGAGACCCGGACGCAACAAGGCATTCCATCTTAGTCCTCAAGGGTAAAAACGCATCTGCATTTTGATTCTTAATCAAGGTTAAATGTCGATGTCTATGGGCCGCAGAATCCCCTTACCATCAGGTGGACTGTGTGCTCGTTTGTCACCCTTATCATATAAAAAAATGAACAATCCTATTCTGGTGAATTCATTCAAAGTGCAACAGAACAGGTCGATTTTTTCGAGGAACATTGGGATAGGTAATAATTCCTCTATTACCTATCCCAATGTAATGTAATGAATAAGATTACTAATATTAAAAAAATGTTATATGACGCTTTTTATATTTCAGATAAAGATTATTTATTTTATTAACATTTCGATTTTTTAAATATTAATTAGAATGAAGTTAACCTAGATCTCTCCCGGCAGTGCCATATACTCGTTTGTAGTTTCATTGGATTAGCCATTCCCAAGATTAGCTCGGATAAACAGACAGATTTAAAAAAAAATAACAGCATGCGAAAAATCCCCTGAGCATAATAGTAGCGAGTTATTTCAAAATTAGAAACAGACAATTCAATTTTATTTATTTATACGTGTAGATATTCACAGATAGCACAGTGTGAATGCATCGCATCAATAAAAAAATACCACGATGTAATATGATTATGATCGTCATCATTACAGACCACCACAACTCCACTGTTCAACATAGGCCTCCCTGAGCTAGTTATTCATTTAGTTAATTCCGCAAAGCACTATCCTGAACCACCTACATCCATCGACTTCTTGTATCTTTTATTAGGGGAGGGGGGTTCTTACACTCTATTTATTCTATTTATGGATACGAGAGTGTCACTCTTTTTACCTGATAGAGCCACGCTGCAGCTACGAGTATATTATAGTTGTAGCACGAAGGGGTCGGCTCGACCGGGACCACACTCTCACAGAATATCAGCGTAAAATAGCAGCGTGATGCTGCTGTGTTTCGTATAGTGAGTGTTGAAAACCGGAGACTCTTTTTACTGGAATCGAGGCATTCCATCTTAGTACTCAGTGGTGATAATTTGTATATTGAATCTTATTTCAGGATAAGTGTGGATGTTTATGGACCACAACATTCACTTACCATCAGGTGGACTGTGTGGTCGTTTGTGATCCAATGCTATAAAAAAACCTAAGATTTTTTTTACCCATCGGTTGCGGGTCTTCGAGCTATATCGCGGGCCCATTGCCGCTTTAGTTTACTGATCTGTGGGGCTATGTCGGTTAATCTACTTCTGCTGTGGCACCATAATTTTATGTATGCTGCCCAGTTGAGTTGTATCCGTCGATTAACATTTAGGTTGAAGTTGCACTTCACACTTTCACTTTCAGACCAGTTGACAGTCGGGAAATTTGTCTTATGTAATGTGTCCACTGCTGAACATATGCTGCTCTCATCACTGTTGCCTCCCCAAGAAATACCACAAAGCACGGTCTTGAGCCAACTGAATGTACATATTTTCTGCATTCCAACTAGTGGAGGACTCCCCTATGCTTTGCTTACTGATACGAGGATGCCATTCGAGAACCTTTCTTCCCCTCCAGTTTTTCTTCGATCGGTTCGTCGGATCTACGAATATTCGCCAACAACGTCGAGGGTATTGCTCTCAACAATTACCGAATTGAATTTCGATTAATGTAATAAAATTTACTTCAAATCGATTATAATAAATATGGATGATAAGATATATACTTACACAAGAAATGATATGATATGAGAAGGAAAAAATGTTTTATTTTAGAAATTAATTTTTTTGAATGATTTTAGTACGGAACAGAACTCGGCAAGAATTCCCTGTAGATAGTCTCCCAGAAATCCACTTCACCCTTATCAGGTTTCGTTCCCATCGTTAAATTCTCGTTGATCTCGAGATAAGCCTGTTCATCCAAAGTATACGGTGTCCATTTAAATCCAAAACTATCATCAGGTGTTGGGTGTCTGTAATTAATTAAATAAATAAATCTTTGTAATTTGACCACGTACTAGTTGTGGTTTCGTTAGATTTAGCGCTAAGTGCTAAATTTTTTGTTAATTTGACGTAGATTACTTTATAGTGTTGCAAATATAATAGTTAAAAAGTACACTGAAACAAGAACTACGAGTACACGATGCGTTGTAGCGGCGGTAAATTTAGCGCTAGGTAGTTAGGTGCTTACGTACTATAAATCCCAATTTAGCTCTACATGACAAGCACAAACGTGACTCTTTTTACACTATTTTTCTTTAGAATAAGGATGACAAACGAGCACCCAGTCCATCTGATGGTAAGTGGATGGTGTAGCCCATAGACATCTATATTTATTCTCGATTAAGAATCAAAACGCAGATGCGTTGTCACCCCTGAGGACTAAGATGGAATGCCTCATTTCCAGTAAAAAAGGGTCCCCGGATCTCTACAGCTATAATATGAAACACAGCTGTATTAAGCTTCTATTTTACGCTGGTATTCTGTGAGAGCGTAGTCCTTCCCGGTTGAACCGACCAATACGTGCTGCAACTATGATATCTCGTATTGCTGCAGCCTGGCTCTACAACGTATAAAAAATGTTGGATTCACATAAATTAGTACTCATACTTAGGACTTCTTCGTGAGACGTAATAATTTATTTGAATTGTAATGTTACTAATCCTTTTGTGGTTAATTCTTTTTCTTTCACTTTTATATTATCAGTTTTGAAACGAAATCTCAAAGATAATCTCAGGCAATGTTTCAAAATTGACGTTGATAGATTATACTTGAACACTAGTTGGAGAAAGTCAGTAAGGATATTTCAATATATAAAACAACCTCAAAGATTATTTTTTTGAAATGTTCTATATTGTAAATCTGATAGAAATGTAATAGTAGTAAAAGACGTCTAGTCCGACTTTTCACTCCCTATTGCTCTAGTTTTAAGAATTATATGGTAAATATTAGAAGGCCTAAAATACCTAATACCTTAAGATATGCCGAAGACCACATTAAGCGCTAGGGACGTCTGGCACTATCAGGTAAAAAATACTCACATCAAGTGTAGCATCTTATGTACCAAACTTTCGGTATTGTTAACTATGATAGCTAATTACACTGTATAGCATAACATAACGTTTATTATTGTTTGGATATTAAAATTTCCAGTGTCCATGTCCAGCATTGCCACTTACCATCAGACAGCATAGCTCGCTTGTTACACCAATAAAACAATCTTGGATTTAGAAGAAGACAATATCAACTACATTATAAAGTGTTTACTGACTTTTGATTTTAGTAATACATCTTTGAAATAATTGTGACTTTTTCAAAGTCTTCAAATAAAATGTATAATAAAGTATTGTTCAACTCATAAAAGATGCTAATTAGATAATAACAATATAATATAACGAAAAATATAAAAAAAGCTTTGATTTTTAATGACTTACCCGTACTTAGCGAAATTAGTCCAGAGTTTCGTAACATTTTCAATTATTTTGAAACTTTTCGAGTTTTTGTCAAGTTTCAAGTTAACTTTTTTCATGGGGAATACATAATTTAATTCATCAGCGTGACAAACAGGTATTTTGTTTCCGACTAATTTCTCGAGACGTAAAATATGAACCATAAAATTTCTTTCAGTTTTGCCGTTAAATTTGTAGAAGTAAACATTGTTTTTCTTGGAACAACTTCTTGCTAGTTGGAACATTGGATACGTAAACATATTCAAAGAGAAAAATTTTACTAACTCGATTAAGTTTTCCATATTAACCATTTCGTTATTAAAGTAAAATCTTTTTATTCTCCTTCCAACTTCAAACAGCTCCTTTAGCGTACAATTATTAGCAATAGGTTTAGGAACAAAAAATTCACGAAATTCATTAGCATAGTCGCAAATCTTTTCTAATGGTATTCCCGTTCTTATGTTTATAAGACCTTCGTCTTCTGTATATCCCATGATGAGATCAACGCCCTCGTGTATGCCGTTACGCAGTCTTTCCGTCACATTTCCAAATATAAATCTTTCATTGTTGCCAAAGTTCTTTTCATCTACAACGCCGAAAATTATATCGAAGGATTCTTTGGCCTTTTCAGCCAATGTAATTGGTACTTTTATTCTAATTAGGGATTCTATTGGCTTGGATTTAAAGAATTCGTAAAGTTTTTTGTCGTCTTCAGAATAGAATCCAAATTTTCTAGCTAATGCAAGCGCTCTTTCTCGGGGTTCCAAAATATTACCCCATGGACAGGTGAAGGACCCACTTTTGACAATAGCTCGCTTAAATAGACCTTTTGTCATTGGTGATATCAAATGGTAGCTAACACTGCAACCACCAGCACTATGGCCGAAAATTGTAATGTTTTTTGGGTCACCGCCAAAATTAGCTATATTTTTGTTGACCCATCTTAGTGCAGCTACTTGATCTTTCATTCCAGCGTTGCCTGGGACATCTTCCGTATCTAAACAGAGAAACCCTAGCACCTCCAGCCTATAATTGAAGGTCACAAGGATCACTCCGTGTCGTACTAAAAATTCAGGACCATACATATCATCATTACCACTCCCACTGACAAACCCTCCACCATGAATGTAAAACATGACTGGTAAAGGAGTTTCCGGCTTAATTTCAGGTGTATATATATTCAAATACAAACAATCTTCACTGCCAGCTGGAATCGAATCGACAGAATGCAAATCAAACTGATAGCAAATAGACCCAAATTTTTTTGCATCTCGAACTCCATCCCAAGGAATTTTCGGTTGCGGTGGCTAAAAAATGTGAAAACAAATGATTTCTGATATGAACACTAAACGTTTATATAAAACTAGTGTTTACGAATTTATCACGTATATTAACTTATTTTATATTCTGTTTTGAGTACTTTACAGCACCCATGGTCAAGAGGAAACCCGAAACGTTAGGAATATGGAATAAGTTAAGATACGTAATAAAATGCGTAAAATTTGTTTTATTTGAATTTGAAAAAAAAAAAATAAACATATTAGATTCATTGTGATATTAAAAACAACATTCAGGAAGTTTTCTACTAAAATGAAATCGTGTGATGAAGTACAGTTGCTTTGGTAACAGACCGTATGTTAGCAGTCTAAGAATATCCACAACCTCTTGTCTTCTCGTGAATGTCGTAAGAAGCGATATAGAGAAACAAACTAGTCTTTCTAATACCAGCTAAAAATAAAAACGGTGGTTGGCGAAACACCTGTCAAGAATGGCAACTATGGCTTCTTGAGGCAATCTAAAGGTAAGGCCTATATTCGGCAATAGGCTCTTGATTAGGCTGAAATGGTGTGATTTACACGTAATAAGTTACTGTAAGTAAATTTACATTCATAATTATAGAATTCTGAGTTTTTATTAAAATTTATAAATCAATTACTTTGAAAATCATTTTGAGTGGAAAGACATACCTTAAATCTTAGGTCACCGACAGGAGGCTCGGCGTAAGGAATGCCCTTAAAGCTGTAGTACCTTCCTCCCAAATAATTTTCATTCAGCTCTCCTTCCAACAATCCTTCTTTGACTTTAACTTGAACCATCGTTAACGTTTATTACTGGTCTTCAACCTTGTAATTGTTACTAAACTATCCTTGTTATTAAGCTGTTTAGGAGAAATCACTGTAAAATTAATTTATTACGTTAACGGTTTTAATAATAAAGATTATGTTCATCAATGTATATTATGTTTAATAGAATAATATTTTTTATACATCAGAATAAAGTACAAAGGTAAAAAATAAAGCTTAACATTCTATGTAAATCATTTATTATCAAAATACCTAAAAGCTGGTTAAAGTCCATCAATAATCAAAAGACCCGAGCGTGCTTCAGAAAGTGAAATTTCTTTACTGTGAACCAACGACCAGAATAATAGATATCAAAAAAAGCTTTTAATAAAAAGACATTGTCATCCGGTATCACAAAGGATTTTTAAAATTGATTCTGCAGTCTTGATGATCGCATATTTAAGTACATACTATGATTTATTATAGTCTATATTTTATTTATCTTTGATAAATCCAATCAAGGAATACAATGAAACTGCTATTATAGGGATGTGTGTGTGTGGATAGTTTTCTAAAACAAAAAATGAACGTTAAATTAGTCATGAAGAAAAGTTCTCTATTTGATAATCATCATCATCATTACAGCTCTTTACAAGTCCAATGCTGAACATAGGCCTCCCCCAAGAAACGCCATTAATAAAGGTCCTGAGCCACTTGAATCAATCGCACAAACCGAATCTTTACAATTTATTTAACGAAAGTGCATTCAACGATATTTATTAAATGGATTCAAAAAATAAAGGTTTTTTGTTCAGTATGTCGCCCTTTATGTTATATTGTATACGCACAATATTTATTATAAATATAAAAGTAAATAAAAAACTACGCGACCCATTTTTATGATTCTTTCACTGAGGTATATGCATACGTTGTTTATAAAATATTCAGGTCTTCAACTTTTTAGTTTTTAAGTTGCTTATTTGAAAAAAAGTTGTAACTATAATAATTACGAGAAGTAACGCTCAATGCAACTTAGCAAGGCTTTTGTTGCGACAAAAAAGTAAAATATTGAAAATGTGTTGTATGAAAGGTTGAAGATGCTTGTAATTGGGAATATTTTTTTTATGAAATACTTATAATTGATATTTCGTTGTCATTTGATCGTTATTTCAAGTTGCTTCGCAATTAAAATATATCTGTAGTATCGCCACAGTAACATTCACGTATCTGTTTCATGTTTTATTTGTATCAGACTTATTTCTGTGTCAAGCTGAATTTTCATTTTTACGTGGTAGATTTACGCTCCAGTTTTATTATGGCTAGAGCTGGTATTCGGTCAGAGCATGAACGACCATGCTCTGACAGAATACCAGCTTGAGTGAGCAGACAGAGTAGCAGCCTGAAACAGCAGCATAGTGCAGCTGTGTTTCATGCATTCCATCTTAGTCTTTACTATTAATCTAAGATAGATAAAGGGGTTTAGAAGTAACAGCATCCATTGACTATCGTGTGGACTTTCTAGTGAGTAATCAATTTATCTCCACTACACTATTCCATATGTCTCTCAAAAACCTACAAATATTTCACTGTAGTTGCGTTAGCACCCTGATATTAAGGTAGAATTCCTCAACTCGTTACAAGTAAAAAGGGTCTCCTATGGTCATTACAGAACATACAAAACATTTCATGCTGTTATTTTCAATGTTAGTGTTCCATGCGCCATTAAATACATTTTGTTTCATATTATGTAATGAATAGGTTTTTGTAAATTTATTCAAAAATAAAATAAACAGATGAATAAATAAATAAATAAATAAAAGACGCGGGGAATAGAATAAATGGGGCCCCACACTATATTGTGAAGAGTCAAAATGTGTCGAAAAAGGCACGCATGGCAATTCACAATGCTGTGTTGGTCCCTACTTTAACGTATGGTAGTGAAAGTTGGGTGTGGCAGAAGAAGCACGAGAGTAGAATGAACGCAGTAGAAATGCGGTCGTTAAGGAGTATGTTAGGGCTGAATCTGAATGACAGGGTAAGAAATTGTGTAATAAGAGAAGAGCGTGGTTTGCAAGATGATGTCGTGACCAGGATTAAGAAAGGAATGCTTCGGTGGTTTGGTCACGTGGAAAGAATGGATGAGGAAAGACTGACAAAGAAAATTTATGTTGCAGAAGAGTATGGCAGAGTCGGAAAGGGACGTCCTAGGCGAAAATTTATCGACCAAATTGGCGATTTATTAAAAACGGGCCAAATTAGGAGTACCCTTAACCGACGAGCATGTATCCGTAGGTGTGTGGATGTGAAGGAGGCGAGAGAGGTGTGTCAGGATCGTGCCAAATGGAAGTCTGTAGTCTCTGCCTACCCCTCTGGGTGACAGGCGTGAGTGTTTATGTTATGTAAATAAAAGAAAAAAAAAACAACAATTAACTTGTTAGTTGCTATTTTATGTGTGTATCGTTCACCATTGAAGGGAATACATTATTTACAAATTTTAACGACACAAAGTGACCACTTTAATGTAACAAGTCGTATGCAGAATATGATGTCGGTCAAATTTTATTTCTTTGTGTGCGTTAAAAATATATTTATAGTGAATATAGAATTAATCAAATATTATTGTTTATTTTTCTATAGCTCTTCTGGAATCTCTATCTTGTACCTCGAATAACTGCGCCGTTAGTCACTGTTTCTTATATAATATGTCTGCAGGTATTGCGTTGTACACAAGAGAAATATTTTAAAAACGGTAAAAAATAGATTTGCTAGCAAATGAGTATTTTTATATGAATTTGAAACAATGTACTTACAGATAGTTATTATCAAAAAAGCTGTTTATTTTAAATCAAACCACACAAGCTGGTCACGTGATCAGTTCTTAAGTGATATTTTATTTTTTACTGTTTGTGTATTGTTGTCACACATTGTCGGTGAAGTTGTGTGAAGTCCGATAACACGCATCGGAGCTGTGCGACGACCCAATTGTTCCATAATCCATAACCCTCTCAGAAATGAATGTGCCCTGTTGTGGCTTCATTGCGTTTATAGCTGTAGCTTTAACTTCTTAACGTATTTGTGACAATATAACGAATGTTGAGCGGGAAACTAATACGATGTAATGGCGTCTGAGAGATTAAGACGCGGTTTACTCGCGAGTCTTAAACATCT
The DNA here is from genome assembly GCA_907164705.1 of Parnassius apollo. Classification (NCBI taxonomy): domain Eukaryota; kingdom Metazoa; phylum Arthropoda; class Insecta; order Lepidoptera; family Papilionidae; genus Parnassius; species Parnassius apollo. The sequence continues at coordinate 2,013,772 of CAJQZP010000058.1, forward strand.
TCGATAGTAGAAAAGACCGTGAGAGATCAACCTTCAACCATCTCATAACTGATACCGATTATTACCGAGAAAGCCTCATTATCATCAAAATCAATGACCAATTTTTTTGAACTACACAAAAACACTTATGTTTTTTTACTATTTTGCACAACTATTATAAACACTGTCTCTGTCAGTCGCATGTATAATAGCATGTGCACTAGGCTACCCTACTTTCTCTCTCACACATATTTAATTGCTCCGATTTTCAAACCTTAAAGAATGACAATAATATTGCACGAACGAGTTTTTCCAGGTAAGCCTATACGATTATTTTCGTAATTAAATTATCTTTATTCTGATACCAATTTTTATTGGTTGACATATCGGTGTAGTTACCTATATTGACTTACCTGTTCATACCGCCTTGCCGGGTAGCCTTGAACAGAAATAAGTAGGCAAGCCTACCAAACATATTGTTATTGTCAAAATACTATCTATTTAAACTAAATTTGTTCGTTTATTAAAAGACATACGATAACCTTCACGGTTATGAAAAAATAAAATAAAATTAGTTTTATTAAAAATAGCCATGAACACTTTTCGAAAGGCAAGCTATCATAGGCTTGTTTATAAATCAATAAAGTTTTATCAAAAATAGGTCACATCTGGTTATCAGATGGGTGAAGGTCGATCTCCCACGGTCTTAGACTACAACGCTACAAGTGACTTAGCTGCACTTCATCTACATGTCAATATGATTTGTTTATTGATGTTGCCGGCAACCTCACCTTGACGCCCCGGTGAGATACGGCTCTAAGTAAAAATTAATATGTACCTTGACATGAAATGTGGCATTTGAAACTGTAAAAGTTATATCAAATACTTATATAATTAAAAAAAGACCATGCTGAGTTTTTTTGCTTCCTCTTTCCAGAGGTATTTACAACGGTAAATAAAAAATGACGTAATGTAATAGTAAACATCGATTGATAATATTTTATTATATCAAAATAATATTTATACGTTAGTGTAATTACATACCTTATATAATTTGGACAGTATCTCACACCACAAACACTAACATGAATCGAAAAATCATTTAATAAGAAACGGCCTTACGTTGATTATCGCTTACTCAAATTATGCAAGAATTACCTATATGTCCGTCACTTTCTTTTACCATTTATTGAAAAGAGAGATAGCAACTTTAAACATTTCTTAAATTGGCGTCGATTTTTGTGCGTGACGTCATATACAGACGAGTTACATTCACGAAGCAACGCTAAAGACTAAATTATTAATTGATAACAAATAACATATCTGGCTTGATAATTTCGGTGAATGCTAAGTAAACTGATTTTAGACTTTATAGTTTCGATAATTTTTAGTGTATAGTCAAGTGATATGAGAGCCGCATTTGTCTAAATTACACAACAAAGTTATTTTTGATTACATCATATCCACATGAGGTACCTTTGTAACGTGAAGGCTCGTAGATTATTAAATTTGTCTTCAATTAATAATAAAGATGTAGGTGCGTCGTCGCTCCTGAAGCCAACATGGAATGCCCCGTTATTTCGACTTTAACTTTATGAAATGGAACGTTTTATAAAAGTTAAAGCTGAATTCAAAGAACTAAAAAAGAGATAAATCAACGAAACAGAGAGATAAAAAATTTATCTACCTGTTTAAATATTTTTCACCAAATTAATATGATCTATCTTAAAGTTTAACCTATTTAATAAAAAAGTGGTAAAATAAAAATTTTGTACAACCAACTTCTATAAAACAAAATGAGAACATCATCAATGTAATCGAAGTAAATTAAATACATATTATTGAGAATAACTCAACAATTATTGGTCAGATCTTGATCCAATTTATATGGACCACATGAGAAGCACCTGCTTTTAAATAAAAAAGAAGCATCAAAATCAGTTCATGCAGAGAAAAGTTATGAGGTAACACATAAAAAAAACATACAGTACAGAAATGAACAACTAAATTATTGATTAAAAGTCAAAATGCAGATGTGTTGTTAGCGCTGGGGACTAGATGGACGTTTCCAGTAAAAAGGTTCTCCGGTTCTCTACGCTCACCATACAAAACACCAGATTATTGAACTATAATATGCGCTGGATTTCTGTGATACTCGTAGCTTAGTCCTTCCCCGGTCGAGACGAACCATTCGGGCTACAACCATAATATAACTGCAGGATAGCCCTTCCGTTTATGTATGACCTATTAACACTTCTAGGTAGCTTTTGATTAATAAATACATAAGCAATATTTTGAGAGCACTTTTGAGATATGTCTGTTGATTGAATTTGTCTACATTTACGACCTTGTTAATAATCGTTAATTATTTAAGTATTAATTATTTTCATACCGTGTAGAGCCAGTGTGAGAATATCCACTATCATCATACATCATCTCGTAGGTGTCTCACGAGGCGACATCGACAGGGAGAAATAAATCAGGAGACCGGTAGCAGCGTCTTACTAATAGAGACTAAAAATGTGGTTATTCAGTTTATAAAAAACATGATAGAAACTGGCCCAAGATTACTTAGTAGACATTAGCATACTTATAAAAATACATACATACTTCTTGTTTAAATTTCTTCCTATAAGATCATTGATTTATGTCATTTTGGAGATATCTTATAATGAAAGAAATGTTTTACTATATTTTATTAAAGTAGGTATTTAAATTATATTGAAATAATATAGTACTTAACAAATTTTAAAACGTATTTTATTGAGAGACGAATTTATACAGGATATACAATTACGTTTATTAAATAATGAAATTATTAGTGTTGGTCATTTCCTGCACATATTGCAGAAATTATAAATTAAACAACGAAATTGAATTTGGTTTAAACGCAATACTTTATATGATTTTGTTTAAGTTTGTATATAAAAATATGTTAAGGCATGAATATATTTTCTGTTGAACTGTAAAAGTTAAAGTTACAGCCTATATACGTCATACTGCTGGGCACAGGCCTCCCCTCATTTCTGAGAGGGTTTTAGGGCAAGGAACTGTCGCACGCTGTCCCAATGCCTGTTGGCGAACTTCACATGTCTTCGAAATATTTCTTTTTCTTATTCCTCAGACATGCAGGTTTCCTCACGATGTTTTCCTTCACCGCCGAGCACGTGGTATATCAGCACTTAAAATTGCAATTAACAATTTCATTGGTGCCGGCGGGGATCGAACCCAGGTTACTCGCGTTCTGTTATATTTACAGCGAGCGTTAACCATCTGAGCTACCACGGCTCTGATTGAACTGTACTAGGGGTGGAAATGCGGAACAATAATCAAAAAGTGAATTCCGATCACTCCGTCTAGGGTAGATAAGCAAACACGCGTTTCCGAGTATCTAGGGTGGATTTCTTAGGGTGGATAAACGGAATAACCCAAAAAATTAATAATTGTGGTTGCCCATCCGCTCGGCAAGCGTGGCAACTGTGGTAAATATGGGGGATATGTATAAATATGAGGCAATCTACGAAGGAGGCCTATGTTCAGCAGTGAACTTTAATAGGATGTTACAGTTAATGTACTCCATACCTATCTCTTTCTTTTTTCATTTATTGATAAAAGAGACAACAATTTAAGCATTTCTGATATTGGCGTCGATTTTTGTATGTGTAATACTGAATGTACAGGTGGGTTACATTCACGACATAACGCTAAAAACTAAGTTATTTGATATCAAACCTCGTTTGATAATTTCGTTAAAAATAACTGTAATTAATTTGCATTTGAGAATCGTTTAATGGATATTTTATTACTTAATTGTTTTAACGATTTTGTTATTCAAAACATAACAATAATGTTATGTCTATTAACATTAACTATTTTTTTAATTCCACTGGAGCTAGTTACAAAGGCGTGCTAAGAGGCTCGAGTATTCTGTGAGACTGTGATTCTCACCCGGTCGAACCGATCTACTCATGCTACAAACCATAATATAGATGCAGTTTGGCTGTACCACATAAAAATGTATAAAAGAAAAAAACGGGTGCAAAGTGCCTTTTAAAGTATATAGGATTTATTTAGGAGAGTGTGCGCAGGAATTGTATAACTTACTTGTTTAAATTTAAACGAAAACTGGCGGGCCCTTTGTGAAGAGGCATTTGTTCTTAGTTAAGTTTTTAGTTTTTTTTGGTGAATTTTAGTATTTTATTGTTTTAAAATTTTCGGATATATATATTATGTTGTTAGGTACTTAATATCTTCTGTCAATGTTGTGTACGCCTATAATAGGCATATGTATAAGGAATTGTGGCTTATAAATGTAACTCTTATAATATGTATACATGTATTGTTGGTTTACCTTTTTAAATAAATAAATAACTTAATTTCGCCCTCTTCCTTCCACCATCAAACAATCAGATGCTCCGCAAGTCTCTACCCCTTTGAAATATCACGCGCTCGAGTCAAAAGATTTGACAGGACAGGGGTTTTTCCCTAGACGGTGGTAATATTTAAACAAAAGAGTGACTTTCAATAATAATTTTTATTCAATGTAGATTATAAATAATCTATAAAAGCCACTGCACTACGGAGCTGTCTTTTTATATGAGGAAATAGTGGAATGGCAGTATTACTATTTTCTTCATTATCGGAACAAATGAACTGTCCTAACTAGCGACTTGCCCCGGCGTCGCCTGGGTAGGATAGGATATTTAAAGACCATTCATTTTATCAATTTTCCGTTTCTCTATCAAAACCCATGTTTTCCAAATAAAATATAGCGTAGATCACTCCTGGCATTGCTCTCCATTTGTTCGTAAACTTTCATTACAATCAGTTTAGCTATTCCGCTGACTGGCCCGGATAGAAAATTTCAAACCCCTCAACCCTAAAATGCCTAAACCTCTTAGCAATAAAAGGCAGATATTTCGATATTACAGGCAGACACTTAAATTTTTTATATGTATAGAAGGCAGACAGACAAACAAATAGACGGACAAAAATTTTGAAAATGCTTATCATGTCTTAATGCATGCAAATAATCTCCACAGCTCAATATCGATGTATCGATAATATCGATTGAATAAAACTATATTTACGGATTCTATCGTGTTGAATTTACTTATTTTAACTTATGTTTAATTCCCGACGTTTCGGGTGCTTTACAGCACCCATGTTTACGGGGGGGGGGACTGAGATGTTTGACGTCCCAATGTCATACTTAGCCCGGCTAATTTCAGTTTTTTAGTATTAATTTTCTAATATTAAAGACTAATGTTAATTGCGTAGATCGGACCGAAAATTAATATTAAGAAACTGAAGGTAGCCGGACTGACTATGACATTGGGACGTCAAACATCACAGTCCTCCCCGTGACCATTGGTGCTGTAAAGCATTCGAAACGTCGGGAATTAAATATAGGTTAAAATAAGTAAATTAAACGCGATAGAATCCGTAAATATAGTTTTATTCAATGCGTAGTGTTCGCGTAAATTTAACAAATCATAATCTATTACGATAGACTTAACAATTTTATTTATAAGTATACTGTATAGATAACAAAAGAGTTGCTAAATCTACAAACTCTTGAAAAACCACTTTCAGAAAATTCTTGTATAATGACATTGAGGTCTATTTATCGTGCAAATAATCTTCCTCAACGCTATTGGCGTCGGATATAGCCCGGATTTAGGTCAGCATCGGCCGAGGTCACAAATAAACCGCCCTAAATGCTAACTCCGATGTGGTTCGTGTCCATACACTCCTTATTTTTGGATAGACAGTGACTATTCTTTTTCAAATTTTACAGCGAATGTTTTATGAGCAAAACCACAAAGCGAAAATTTTTCTTCAGTTTAAAATCATCTTCAAATTGAATGAAACTATATTTACGGATTTTTATCGCGTTTAATTAATGAAATAGTTAATTAAACGCGGTGAAATCCTTAAATATAGTTTTATGCAATGTGGAGTGTTCCAGTTGAGTGTGTAAGTTTAAGAAATCATTGATATCTTCAGACTTCCGTCCATAGATTGCCGCTTTGCCTATTTGCCACAGTTGCCACGCTTGTCAGACGAGTCGGCAACCGTATATTTTATTATGTTGCGTTGTTATCTAGAAGATGCTGCTGTCTTTCTCCAGTTTCTTTTCCCTCTGTAGCATTTTATTATACTCACGAGCTGATATGGGGTAGTGGATGTTCTTACGCTGTCACTACGTGGTAAACCGTGGTAAACCGTGGTAAACCTTGTCGGTACGATACGGTACGGTTCCAAGTACGGTGTCAGTTAAACAATTTTTTTACTTTTAATTGACTTAAAAAATATCCAAAAGGATTTTATAACATAAAAAAGCAATCGTTTAAAAATCCCTACTTATTAACTAACTGCAGCAAATTAGTTGAGTTGTAGGATAATATTATAAAAGAAGATGTACATGGTAGAGAGTTGCAGCACGAATAAAGCGGGCTACATACGACACGATATCGGTGGCGATCTAGGGTGGAGTAGTGGGGATGCCTCCTAGATTGCCTCTAAATCGTGTCGTATGTAGAGCCATCCTAAGTCGTAGCCGATATCGCCTCCTTAATCGGCTGGCAGGAGCAAAAATGCTTCCTAGATCAGCCGATGCTTCCTAGATCGGGGCACCGCCCCCTCCTTACTGCGTGTGTGTAGGCGCATCGGCCCGATTTCTTTTGGCAGTCGCTGCCGGCAACCCTCGCGGAAGGAAGTTAACAAAACAGTGATACTGAATGACCTTTTTTATGTAACAAAATTTTAACATTTTAATTATATAAACGGAGCAGAAGCCTATGGCACTGATATTTTACAAAAAACCAAAAAAAAAGTGAATAAAATAAATAAATTAAATGAAATTTTATCGAAATTCAAATCATATCCACCCTAGCCTGTGACCCTGCGAAGTGACATGGTCAAGAATGCCTACTAAACTAATTTTTTATTGCCGTTCGTAAAGTAGAGTGTATGATGTAAGTAAGGAGAAGATAAAGCCTCTCCTCAACAACTAACTCCTATTCCAACACTATCAACACAAGACCGCACTCATATCTCTTACAACTCCACAAGACCACAATTCGATCTCTTACGTGCCTTCATCCTCTTATAAACAACTAACTTCTACTCCTTCACCATCTCCACATCAACAAACAAGTTATATAAAAGGGAGTATGTCCGAAATTAAAGGTTTCTTTATGTTTAAAAAAAAAGATATAAGCTATTTTAGTTTCTGATAGTTTTACTCCATAAATAAAGATTACATTAAAAAAAAGTATACATATTATTATACAAAAGTATTTTATTTCCTTGTTTGTTGTGTGTAATACATAACCAGATTTTGACCAAAGCAGAAATGAACAAAGAGAAGAAATAACTAAATAGCATAGGTACATAGGAGAAATTGATGTTTTTATATAAGTGGCGAAATCATTTCTAGAAGGTTATAAAAACTGTCTTCATCCATCCGGAGAAAATTAATCATGTCTTTGGAATACAGATCATTTAGTACGTTTATGTGGCTTAATTTTTGTCTCTTTTGGAGCCATTTTTCACCCAGCAACTCCTCTTTTTCTATTTTCGAATAAATTTACCGAGAGGGCTAATGCCAAACCAATACATTGGTGTTTTAAGAGAGTTGAAGCTATTTTGAAGAACTCTACCGCATATGTGTTCCGCTCCAAGTCCGAACGCGTACTGCTAGGCAGGCCCGTGTGTAGGGTCTGCCCCGATAAAAGCCCCGATTTCTTTCCACCCTAGATCGCCACCGATATCGTCTCGTTTGTAGCCCGTTTAAGTCGGCTCGTACGAGGATGGACTACGCTCTTACGGCGTACCAGCGTGGAATAGCAGATTAATTCTGCTTTGTTTTGTATGGTGAAAGAAGAGAATCGGAAACTTTTGTTACTGTAAACGAAGCATTCCTTCTTAGGCAGACAACGCATCTGCATTTTGATTTTTAATTGAGAATAAATGTAGATGTCTATGGGCCACAGTGTCTTACCATCAGGTGGACTAAAAAAGGAAAGAGATTTACATGGCGACATAAAACTATTAAAGGTAAAGGTACCTTATTCCGAGAGGTTCTAAAATTGACTTTATATTCCGAGGTATTTAGAAATTCCGTTTCTTCAACGCCGCAGCTCGCTTCTTCTTGCTGTTCCGGAGCTGTGTCCTACGCCGCCGCCGCTCGCCGACTACGCGCACGCACTTTTTTTTTTTGCGCCCGAAGCAAATATGGGCAACCTTCCGGAAAGCGGGGGAGGGAGGCGGTGAATGCTCATAGCATACCACGCAGCCGGCTGCGTGGTTATGTGGAGACTTTTACCCACTAAACCTCACCTTTATGGATTGGCTTACCGATCTGACGAGAGATCTCTAAGCCGTATACGAACTTAGTTTTTAACTTTGGCAGAAAGGAGGGCGCAAGGCAGAAAGGAGGGCGTAAGTGCGCACGCGCCGGCCTGCACAACTTTTATAGCCCAGTCCAGCAACGCAGCTACGATAGTGTATATTTTCTTTGGCTACGAGAAGATATACACGAGTCTCACGCTGGCAAATGGAGCGCACATTATAGTTGTATTTTTATTAATCTTTATTGGTCATAATGTATGTATTTTAATTGGCTAGGCAAATAAAAATTGCTACTATTGGTAAACTAACGACGTAGCCGGACATATAAATATGGGCAGGGTTGACAAAAAATATATTCCATATTCCATACTCCATTCGTCTGCACATCGAAAAAGTAGTTTCATTTCTCCACCACTAAACCACTCGGAGTCTGTTAATAGTGGACCTCATATCACCACTATTACAGCATCAACATTCATTTTTGATTATATTATTTATGTACAGAACTATTTAACACCTCTGATAAAATAAGTCATATTCGTATAACGCGCGCAATAATTTTAAACCTGCTGTTCCAAGGTAGAATCTCCATAAAAAGATATCGGCTCCTTTTTGGATAGATGTATATAACTATTTATAACAAGATTCCCTGCAGTATTAGTGATTTGCATAATAATTATTATTATGAAGAAAGGATACTAAAAATTATATTAATTATTAAAAAAATGCGTGGATATTACGAAAATCTTTCAACTTTATTATTTTACGTGTGTATATACGTTACCTATAAGGATACATTGCAAATTCTAGAGTTTCTTTCCACTTATTCTCACAAGGTCTTCAACAGTACGGACCTGTGTAAGCGATGTGTAGCTTTATTGAGTTTCAAAACGTGTTTTGTAAAGTCCAATTTTGAATTAAAATATTTTATTTTAGTTTCAGGGAAGGAGTTCTGTGTTTCGTAGAGAGTGTAACTGTAATAGCCTACACCCTTTTACTGATAACGTGGCAAAGGTGTAGGTAAAGGTGGACTGTGTGTCTTTGACTTAATAGACTAATGCTGTGACTCGTTTGTCATCCCTGCCTATATAAAAAAATGTGCGTGTAATTGCGTACACACGTACGAACTGAAACTTATTTGTGACATATCATTCTTATTAAACAATAGTATACTCATGCATGCATGTGTACTACGCACTAGATTTCGCATTCCGAATACTCACTTTGTTCAAATGAACTGTACTGGCACAAATATTTAACATACGAATCCACTGAAAGTTTTTTACATCCTCAACTTTAATATCACGCACATTATATATAATTATAATATTATTATGTTCTTTAATCTAAAATATGTATCTAATATCTATATAATTTAATTAATCGGCTTTGTTGTATTATATTTCAATTTACTAAATGTCGATTTTCTCATAACCAATTAAATGAAAATAATGATGTCTTCAATACACTATAAAAGCGTGTAACTTAAAATGTACAATCCGTGAGGAGGGACCTGGTGACCTATACAACAGGTATTGTTTAATACTTTTATTAGGCACCATTCTCTCACAAACTAGGGTCCAATACGTTTATAGTTTAACATGGGTGTCATCAATAGTACTGTACTTGTTTGTGATGAGAAAATAAATATAATTTCTATTTCTTCTTCTATTCCCGGCATTGAAACGTTACAAGAACACGTTACAAGAAAACGTGACGTTTTTGATTTTTTTTTAATACCGTATTAAATTTCTCCACGCAGTCGACAAAGAAATTTCACTTCAAAAAGTTCTTTAAAGTCAGAATATGTACCTTTTTTTGCGCCCGAAGCAATTAAAGGGCTACCCTATACGTAGGGAGGCGGAAAATGCATTACGCATACCACGATAGCCGGTCTATCGTGGTTATGAGGGGCTCACTGTCCTACTGGGGGACCCTAAGTGATACCCTCTAAAAACCGCCTTTGGGGACAGGCAGCCGGCTGATTAAGCTCTATTGTGCCTTATCATGAGCGACCCTCTTTTGGGAAAAGAGGGCGCAGGCGGCTAAGAGCCGCTGAGGGAGTTCCTACGAAGGCAAATTAATGTTAGTTAATACAATAATTTAATTTAATTAGAGTTGGCCTGAGCCGCCAGGAGACAGTTCAGGTCGTTTGACAGTTTATTAGGCGGGTCCGAGAGAGAGTTTCTCGGCCTGCGGACACGATAGCGAGAGGGGGGTGGGGCTGCATAAGAAGCTGCCTCACGAATTAATTGGTTTGGGTAGGACTCTGAGGCTTTGAAGAAGTTCTCAGAGAGTTTTTTAAGAAATTGTTGAATTGTTGGGAGCTCTAAGTCCCGATGAAGGTCGGCATTACGGACGTACCAAGGTGCGTTCGCAGCTCGACAACAGAAGAGGTTCTGAACTATTTGGAGTTCATTTATAATATTAGGGTTTGCGTGGGCAAAGACGGGGCCCGCGTAGGAGAATATGTACCAACCATCAATATATATATGTACTAGTACGCACTAGATTTCGCATTCCGAACACTCAATTTGTTCAAATAAACTGTGCTGCAATCCGTACACCTTACTTTAGCGTCATTTTGTGTAGCTTCGATATTCATGGAGTGCGGAACGGCGCTACTAATATGAAAATTCAAATCAAAGTTTGAACCTGGACGTAAAATACAATTCAATAGTCAAGTTACTAATAGTATTTGTTGTTCAAGTGAAAAAAGAATAGTGAATATTTTTTTTTGCTTGGAATAGCTTTTCTAATGCGTAGTATATATAACTCAATGGTAGCAACATTACGAAATTTATATTTTTAAGCTATATCATATCACTTAATTATGAAGCGAACAGTTACATGGCATTTTGTAACGGTCCCCGTAAAAGTAATTAAGAATTATTTCTACTAAAGAAATGCTAAGTGTAGTTTTCCTTGGGTTTGCAATTAAATTACGATTTTAGTTTAAAAACGTGCGGTTGCGTTAAATGCAAAATATTTACTTAAAATTCTGTAAAATTTTTATTTTGGTATGTAAATTATTGCTGTGTTTTTGAAATTGTAGCTCCGTGTTGAAAACAGTGCAATAATTTTAAAATATATCAGTTAAAAACAGAATGAATAGAATTTTTTAATTCTTTTTTTAATAGAATAAGGGTGACAAACGAGCACACAGTCCACCCGATGTTAAGTGAATGCTGTGGCCCATAGACATATACATTTATTCCCGATTAGAAATCAAAATGCAAATACGTTGTCACCCCCGAGGACTAAGATGGAATGCCTCGTTTCCTGTAAAAAGGGTCTCCTGTTCTCTACAATCACCATATGAACAGCGGCATCGAACAGCTAGTTTACTATATAATATATTATTCTGTGAAAGCGTTGTACTTCCCCGGTCGAGTCGACCCATTCGTGCTACAACCATAGTACAGCCGTATCTTGACTCTACTGCGTATAAACAATCACAAAACAGTACTCAACTTATATAAAAGTGATATTTGATAAGAGCCTTTGAATCACATCTTAGTCCTCAGGGCTGACAACGCATATGTAGCCTTTTTTGTATGAAGTCGGCTGCAAGTGTCCATAGACTGTATTTGTCACTTACTCAGGGGGACTTCAAGTTCGTTTGTTAGTTAAGTTTTAGAAAAAAGTAATTTATCGAGAATACTCATGCTGCATGAAAAGCAATGATGAAGCATATCACCGCGAGTTTTTGAACTTTTGTAGGGAAAACAAAGAAAAGTTTTGAATGCAGCCGTTTCTGGAGATGAATATTAAGTTTATTGTTATTGGTCTGAATCTAAGCAAGCTTTAATTCAAAGTTAAAAAAAAGTTAAAGTTACAGCCTATATACGTCCCACTCTTGGGCACAGGCCTCCGCTAATTTCTTGGGGTTTTGGGCAAGGAATTGCCCGCTCGCTGCTGCAATGCGTGTTGGCGAACTTCATACACAGTTTTCCTGACGATGTTTACCATCACCGTACGTGGTAAATCAGCACTAAAAATTGCAATTAACTATTTTATTGGTGCCGGCGGGGGATCAAACCCGGTTTGCTCGCGTATTGGAAAATTTACAGTGAGCTCTAACCATCTGAGCTACCACGGCTCGGTACCACGGTTCAGCCTTAATTTAGTGACACGAAAACATCACGTCACATTTCAAACTCACTCAAAACTCATGGCCACGGTGTTTTGGACTTCAAAAATTCTTTTGATTAATTATATTTGCAAAAACGAGGTGCTTTCATAACGGGCGAATCATCTTTCATCCATTACAGTCTATAGAAGACCAGTAGTTAACATACGATTCACAACAAAAGACAACATGGGAATGGCAGTGATTTTGCCATAGTTGCCACGATTGGCAGGCGGTTGTCAACCGCAGTTTTTCATAACTTGGATTTGTTATCAGGAAAATGCTGTCGCCCATCCACGTTTCAGTTTCCCCCTGTCGCTTCTTACGACATCCACGGGACGATATAGGGATATATATATTTTTACTGCCATTACGCGGTTGAATAATTAAATGGAAAGGGTGAATAAGTAACGGGGGAATACTACCCTGGATTAATTTAAAGGTTTAAAGACGATGTAAGGGAATCTCAGGGAAAATTGAGCACAAACTAGCTGCTTACACGGCAACGCATCCGCACAGAACTGTTGAACAGCTGTTGAACAGTATGGGCTTCGAGATTTCGCAACATCCCTCTCTACAGAATAGAGAATCTTGAAGCGGAAATTATATATTTTTAAAATTGAACTAAAGAAAAATGTATTATTGAAAAAGATAAATTATATTTTCAACGGCATAAATATAATAATTACCCAAGATGAAAATGAACAAAGATAGTGCTTTGTGGCAGAGAGCGAATTTAAGCTCTAATACGCTTACAAAAGATTTCTGGTTTTAAAACTTCACTAAAAATAGCAAATAATGTAAAGAATTTACTTTTAAATAACTTCACAAGGTTGCTTAACCGAGGATTAACCACGACTGACCTAGTTACAATTACTAACGGTGTTTATGTTACAACTCTACAACATTTTTTGTTCAAAAATCTGTAACAAACATATTATATTCCATCTGATATTATGTGTATGTTCGGGTACATAGTAACCTACATTTTGCTGCCTCGTTTGTTTAGTGGTTTCAGTAGTGTGACTGCTGATTATGACCTCCCGGGTTCGAATACCGGGTCGGGCCAGAAAATCAGTTTATTGAGTTTTTCCGTCAAGAAATTCTCAGTAGCTGCTCGGAGTCAGAAAAGATGGCGGTGTCTCACCCCTGTGCCTCGGAAAGCACGTAAAGCCGTTGGTCTTGCGTCTGAACTCTCTCCGGTTGTGTCGGTTTACCGTCCCATCGGACTTTGAGAATGAGGGAATAAAGAGTGCACCTGTGTTGCGCCACTATAATCCTGTCCTGCGCCGTTGGTTAGTCTCCGTTGAGGCTGGCCGCCATGACCGAAATTGAGTCTGAAGGACATTACCTATATTTATTTTCGACTTAGTATTAAAATAACTAATAGTGACTGCCTCGTTAGTCTAGTGATCGTGAACGCGGTTGCCGATTATAAGGTCCTGCGTTCGAATCGCGGGTCGGGTCATAATTAATTATTAGGTTTTTCTGTCAAGAAAATCTTAGTAGCAGATTGTAATCAGAAAGTTGGCGGTGTTTCACCTCTGTGCCTCGGAAAGCACGTAAAGTAGGTCCTACACCTGTTCTCTCTGGTTGGATTACCGTCCTATCGGGCTATGAGCGTGAGGGGTATAAACTCTCTATACCTCTGCTTGCGTATACACTATAATAGGCACTATAGTCCTGTCCTGCGCAGATGGTTAGTCTGCGTTGAGACTGTCACATTAATGAACAGTTTTGAAAACATTAATTAACAGGATCAGGTGTTACTTTGTGGAAATCAAACCGAAATGTGCCGTACCCAGTTTGAAGATCAACCTAAGTTTAAAGAGAAATCCTAATTTAGTGGTAATAGCGAGCATAGTGCACGCGATTGATACGGGCGGGATGTGCTTTTTAAACTAGATAAGAAACAGACTTCATCTTTACGCGTATATTTTGCAACAAAAATTAACAATCACAAAAAAATAATAAAGAAAACTTAATAAATTTAGTCTGAAGCTAGCACTCTAACATTGGGACGTTGAACACCGCAGTCCCCTCCCCCGTAAAACTTACACTTTTTCGAGTGGTGTAAAGTATTCGAAATAGCGTTAAGCTAACTAACGCAATAAAATCAATCTCAGCTAATTATTTTTAACACCTTTAAGTGCCACAAGACACGTTTCATCTCTGAGAACTAAAACCATATCTCGTTACTAGTAAAACGAGCCTCGGGTTATCGCCACTCATTATGTAAAAGCAGTATTATGCCGCTATTTACTTGGAATTTTGTAAACCGTGTTAAAAATTAAGCGCTGTTGAAATTCTTGTTTGTGGTCGGGATTTTGCTAACAAAAATTAGCCAAAGCGCAAATTTAAGCTTCTATTTGTATACCCTCAACCACTGACTCTGTCGACTGTTTCACGTGGACTTAAATAATATAACGGGACAAGCCGAGGTCGGAATATGAGCGAGCATGTCTGCTTGCATATTAAGTGACGCTGTGAGTAAGTTATTCAGGAATAAATAATGGCGTCGATGCTGTAACGAACTTTATAATAATCTTATTCATGTATTCCTTCTTTGACAGTTTCATGTAACATCTACACTTTTTACCTTTAGATGGGACAAAGGACTCTGGGCAAAAGTCCGATGTTATGACAGAAAAATGACTACAATATAATGTACAAATAAGAAAAGTGGTAGGGTTGCCAGATGGTCGGTTCTAGATGCGACTCCCAATATTTTACATGTTTTTTAGATTACCTTAATAATTTTGAAATCCTGATAAACACTTATCGAAGAACTCTTACGCACAATTTATTAATAAAACGCTGTTGGAAGGCAATCATCACACAATTTTATCTTTAATACTCCTCAAAAAAACCCCAAAGAGTTACAGACAGTTGAATAAACGTTAAATACACATGAAAATGTAATAATTAAATGCAATTAAGTAAGAGTATTTAATTTTTTTTAATTATGCTGTCTAATAATTAAAATTATAGAGATTATTCAACGTTTAATCACATTAGATTGTAAAGTTTTGATTCCTTATATTCTTTTCTTCCATAATGTTTTTTTTTTTGATTTTACGGCTCTTCAAACTGACAACCAGGTAGGGTTGTCAGTTTGAAAAGCCGTTGGTAGTAGTCAGGAACTCAGTCGAGGTTAACATTTGTGTAAAATTACAGGTGTACAGAGGTGTACAAAATCGGTATGGAGAATTCCAAAAACATTACGACTTTATTGTTGGTCCAGTCCATTTTCTTTATGTTGCTTGATAGACCGTCTACTACAAAATGAACTTGAAAGCGAATGTGTAAACACTAGTTCGACTTGCCACTGTTTTACCGTGTTCTCGTTTTGTCATTCGCCTCGTGCCACAAAACGCCGTTTACGTATTCGTCCTCACGCCACGACTCGCCGCTCGTCTCGTAACTTACGTGAATGTGTAAATGCGGCTTTACAAGAGTGACTTAAAATTAGTTGTATTGAGGTATAGCGATCGATGCCACGATGCTGCAATGCATAACCTAGTGTGGTACGTGGGTACTTGAAAGCATCGCGGTGGCTCGATGACGTATTGCTCACTTGCATATATACCTACATACACCAAATGTCTAGACGAAAAACGTATCTGCGGCGTAATATCCTATAATACAACACACAAGTGCCTTCCAATAAAAAAGATAACAGTGGTAGAGCCACGCGGCAGCTTTGCTGTCGCACGTATGGGCCGGCTCAAACCGGGGTGGTACCACGACCTCACAGAATACCGGCGTGAAGTGGAAGCTCTGCTTCCGCGTTTCGTCTGGTGAGTGCAGGTGGCCGGAGGCCCAAATCCCCCCCCCCATCAACATGGTAGCGGAATTCAATGATAGACTACCCCAGGAGGGTACCAGCACCCCTGGAGAATCCCTCGCTGAGCATCCACGACCATGTTTTTCCACTTCTGAGCGTGGGTGCTCAGGCTGCCCCGCGTATTCTGGGGGGGGGCAAAATTCCGCTCAAGACTAAAACTGCTCGGGGCAAACGGAGCAACAAGACCAAGGCGACCCCTGCCACGCTGTCCGTGAATTTCTGCAATATCAGGGGACTTCACTCCAACCTAAACGCCGTCCACTACCATCTCGAGACGGCGAGGCCAGCTCTGCTCTTTCTGACCGAGACGCAGGTGTCCTCTCCGGCTGATGTCTCGTATCTCTCCTACCCGGGGTACAAACTGGAACACTCCTTTGTGCCTCGGGCTGGAGTTTGCGTTTACGTCAGAGAGGACATCTGTTCTCGACGCCTCGGCAGACTTGAAGGTTCGGACCTGTCCATCCTTTGGCTACGCGTAGACAGCGACGACCATCCGCGCATCTACGGGTGCCTCTATAGGTCCCACAGCGGTAATGCCGAAACAGACCGACTCTTCGACCACGTCCAAATGGCTGCAGATTCGTTGCTACAGCAGATCCCCTCCGCAGAGATCGTGATCCTCGGCGACTTTAACGCCCATCACGCCGAATGGCTCGGTTCACGTTTAACCGATCATGCGGGGAGATCTGTTCATGATTTTGCCTTGTCATATGGTCTGACACAACTGGTTACTTCGCCTACGCGGATTCCAGATGTGGAGGATCATGCACCTTCCCTGTTGGACCTTCTGCTGACCTCTCACCCGGACGGATATCAGATTTCCGTCGACGCCCCTTTAGGCTCCTCGGACCATTGTCTTGTCCGGAGTGTGGTGCCACTCACGCTGAAATCGCGGTTGCATTCTGCAGGCTGCCGCCGTGTTTGGCACTATAGGTCAGCCGATTGGGATGGGATGCGGTCTTTCTTTGCATCCTACCCTTGGGGGCGGGTTTGCTTCTCGCCGGACGATCCCAACGTTGTTGCGGATTCTGTCGCTGATGTGGTACTTCAGGGTATGGAACTTTTTATTCCTTCCTCTGCGGTGCCCATTGGAGGCAAATCTCAGCCATGGTTTGGTCGCTCCTGTAAAATAGCATCATGCTATAAGCAGGAGTGCTACCAGGCCTGGGCTGACGCATCAGCGTCCAGGGATGTAAACACCAGCGCTCTAAAAAAGAAGTATAATTCCGCCTCTAGGTCCTTCAAAAGAGTCATTGCCAAGGCAAAGTCAGAGCACATAGGCAGAATTGGCGAGAAACTAGTTCGTCTTCCTTCTGGAACCCGTACATTCTGGTCTCTCGCCAAGGCTGTCCAAGGGAATTTCTGTCAGCCATCTCTTCCATCTCTGCACAGGGAGGACGACTCACTGGCCCACACCGCAAAGGAGAAAGCCGATCTTCTAGGCTCTTTCTTTGCGTCTAACTCGACTCTCGATGACGGGGGGGAGTACGCCGCCGACCATCCCGCGGTGTGAGTGCTCCATGCCGGAAGTGTAGTTCACTCAGCGCTCGGTTCGCAAAGCACTCCTCTCCCTGGACATCCACAAGTCGAGTGGGCCTGACGGAATCCCCCCAATTGTGCTGAGGACGTGTGCTCCAGAGTTGGCACCGGTTTTAACGCGTTTTTTCCGGTACTCCTACTCCCTAGGCGTAGTCCCAAAATCATGGAAGACGGCTTTCGTCCACCCGATCCCTAAAAAAAGGCGACCGCTCAGACCCGTCCAACTACCGGCCTATCGCCATCACCTCCTTGTTCTCCAAAACAATGGAGTCCATTGTAAACTGCCAGCTCATGAGGTACCTTGAGGATCACCAGCTGATTAGTGACCGCCAATACGGTTTTCGCCGTGGTAGGTCAGCTGGTGATCTTCTGGTCTACCTAACTCACAGATGGGCGGAGGCAGTAGAGTCCAAGGGGGAGGCATTGGCCGTTAGTTTGGACATTGCGAAGGCCTTCGATCGGGTTTGGCACAAAGCGCTTCTTTCGAAGCTCCCTTCCTATGGGCTTCCCGAGAAATTGTGCGATTGGATCACCAGTTTTCTTGCAGATCGGAGCATCAAGGTCGTTGTAGACGGTGCAAGCTCCGATTGCAAGCCTATTAATGCTGGTGTTCCACAGGGCTGCGTGCTATCGCCAACGCTGTTTCTTCTGCATATCAATGATATGTTGCAGACCCGTAACATTCATTGCTATGCAGATGACAGCACTGGTGATGCTCTTTACACCGGCCGAGCCAATATTTCTCGGGAAAACGTCTCCGAGTGCCGGGACAAACTTGTGTCTGAAGTCGAGTCTCTGCTGGACAGAGTCTCGGATTGGGGGCGACTAAATCTAGTCCAGTTTAACCCCCAGAAGACACAAGTTTGCGCGTTAACCGCTAAAAAGAACCCCTTTGTCGTATCCCCTCAGTTTCAAGGCACTCCCCTTGTTGCCTCAGCCAGTATCGGAATCCTCGGCGTCGACATATCGAGTGACGTGCAGTTTCGTGGTCACTTGGAAGGGAAGGCCAAATTGGCCTCTAAAAAGCTTGGCGTGCTCAGCAGAGCGGGACAGTATTTCATGCCGGCACACCGCCTGCAACTTTACAAGGCGCAGGTTCGGCCGCACATGGAATACTGTTCCCATCTCTGGGCTGGGGCTCCCCAGTACCAGCTCCTTCCACTTGATCACATCCAGCGCAGAGCGGCTCGAATCGTCGACGACCGAGTGCTTTCCGATCGGCTCGATTCTCTGGCACTGCGAAGAGATGTTGCATCCCTTTGCATTTTCTTTCGCATATACCATGGAGAGTGCTCTGAGGAATTGTTCGGATTAATCCCAGCCGCCAAATTTCGTGAACGCACTACGCGGCAAACGTCCCGATACCATCCACACCATCTGGATGCTTGGCGGTCCACCACTGTACGTTTCAAAAGGAGTTTTCTTCCGCGTACAACCTCTCTGTGGAATAATTTACCACCAGCGATTTTTCCGGACCGATACGACCTGGGGACCTTCAAGAAAAGAGCTTACTCCTTTCTAAAGGGCCGGCAACGCGTCTGCAATTCCCCTGGTGTTGCAGTTGATCATGGGCGGCGGTAGTCACTTAACATCAGGTGAACCACATGCTCGTTTGCCCCCTCTTCTATAAAAAAAAAAAAAAAAAAAAGATGAGAAGCCCTTCCTTTTAAATTAAAACGCACAAAACGTCGAATTTTACACGTGGTAGAGCCACGCTGCAGCTTTATTACAGTTGTAGTGTAATGAAAGTCTGCTCGACCGGGGAAGGTCCACGCTCTCACAGAATACCTATCTAAAATAACAGCTACGAGTAAATATTGCTGTGTTTCGTATGGTAAGTGTAGAGAATCGGAGACCTTTTTTATTGGAAACAAGGCTTTCCATCATAGTCTTCAGGGGTGACTACGCATCAGCATTTTTATTCTTAATTAAGGATAAATGTAAATTATTATGGAACATAGCATCCACTGACCATCAAGTGAATGGCGTGCTCGTTTTTCGCCCTTAATATATTAAAAAAAACGAAAATATCAAACATATTAATGTCGAAAGTGGGTTTTTTAATAAATATTGCGGGTACAAGCGATTTCTACATACGTCGTTCTCGTGCGAACGCTATGTGTGGCAACACGCAAATATAAGTCTAAACCGAATGGTATATTCCCGAAGTTAAAGGTATTATAATGATTTCTATTGTATCTATAAAATCTTAAAGAAATAAAAAATAATTCATTAAATTTCAGAATAAAAACGTTATCAACAGTTATAATGATGTCATACGTGTATTATGTATTTGACAGTCTTGTGATACATCCTTAAATTTTACGCTCAGATGGGACAAATGACTAGAGAATATCCATACCATCCCGTGGGTGTCTTAGGAGGCAACAGAGGGTAATAAAACCCACCTACGGGATGGTACTGTATATTCTTACACCGCCACTAAACGGTAATTATTTATTTTTTGTAATTGTATTCAAATTTTTATTTTGTGTAATTGTATTAAAATATCACTTTTGTTTTGTTTTTTCTTCTGTATTTCTAAACCTACGTCAAATTCTCACCACTCATTGGATTGACCGGTACAGAAAGCCTTAAATCATAAGTTCTCCGTGAAGCACCGACGCTCCGGGAAGTCTGCAGTCTGTGAACATGTTCAAGATCGTCCCCACCATTACATCAGATTTGATAAACCACAAGTCCTCGCAAAAGAACACCGATTCCTACCAAGGAGGATACGCGAGGCTATTGAAATTAAAAAACATTCTAATTTCAATAGAGAAAATGGTTGGGTGCTGCCATCTGCTTGGGATCCTGTAATTAAGAAAATTAAACCCAAACCCAAGCATACCACTGCAATACTTCAAGATACTGTAAGTTCGTTTTGCGTAAATCGGACCAAAAATTAATATTCAAAAACTGAAGGTAGCCGGGCTAACAATGACATTGGGACGTCAAACATCTCAGTCCCCCCGGACCATGGTTGCTGTAAAGCACCCGAAACGTCGGAAATTAAAAATAAATAAAAGTAGTGAAATAAACGCGATAAAATCCGTAAATTTAGTTTTATTCATAAGTTCTCCATTTGTATTTTTTTATTGTAAGGAATGCAATAAAGAATAATAATAAATAAATAACCTCACGCATGCTACATTTTTACAGTGATTCCACTAAAACCTGTTTTAAACATATGTTCATAAAATTTTTAAATTATTCGCACTGTTGTTCAAAAAGGCATTCGATTTAAACTGCGCGTATTAAATTATGATCTGATTTATAAAAACTCGCGTTAGTGTTTTTTAAAATGTTACTGCCTTATTAATAAAAATTGCTTATTCCAAGCTTAATTCGAAGTTAAACTTGGACTAGCTAATCTCAGAGTAACTGAATATTTACTTTGTTATTACAATGTTATTAATAAGCATGGAGTAATCTCGGACTAACTATACATTCCTTACGCCGGGATTAACGCATGCGCTTTGGCAACCCACTTATTTTAAAAGTAAAAAGAGTGAGTCAGTGAATGATTAGTGAATGAACTCAATGCTTTATGATGACATTAATGACAGTGACAGGCAATATTTTGAGTTTGACAAGAGAAAAGTGTTATAACGTGTGGTTAAGTGTTATGTTAAGTGTTATACGTGTTGTTCCTTGTTCCTCGTGTTGTTTTCGGACTCGGTGGAAAAACTAAGTTCTAAATATAATCATTTTTAATATTATTTGTAACGAAATTTTAGAAATAAGAAAAGAGCGTGAAGGGCAAAATTAATTAAATAACCATTTTTGTTTTGTTTTTTGGGAATAAATAAAATTTTTGTACATGTAATTATTGTATATTTATTTAAAAAAATCGCTAATAAATGCCGCCCGAACAGAATTTCCTCTAACGGAGTTATTTACTAATTGTGTGACTGATATATTTTCATCATCTCCTTATACTACATCCTCAAGCAGATCTTGCTTTTGCATTGCAATGTATATAGTTTTGTATGCTCTTATTTAGTATTTAGTCCTCGCAGTAAACACCGAAACCTATGCTTCCCTCCAAAGTATTGTTCTACAATGTAACGGGGCCACCAGATGTGCGACCGGTTGTACATTCTTCCTTTTGTTTATTAGGACTCAGGATAGGAGCGAATAAATAAGGAGTACAAGCATAACCAGAATCCGAGAAGTCTGCCTTTAAATTCTGACTACTCAAACGTTTGTTTTAATGCGACTTTCTTTAATTATTCTTGAGTCACGTGCGCTGCCTTGCCAATGTGCCACTGTATCCATGAACTCTAAATTTGCATTTGACACAACCTGGAACAAAGCACTCATAACTTCTTTAATATGAAATAATAGATTGAGGTGATTGTGTTGAATCTAAGAAAATAACTAAGTACCTATACGGCAAAGATGGGCTAGCTAGGTGCTATAAAACTTACTTGTACATTTATTGAACTGTATCCTTTCCTGTTTATGTAGTATTGTTCGATGTTTCCAGCGACTTTCGGCATTAGAATATGTAGCAATCAATAGCCCCAATCACTTGTATTTAGACAATTAATTAATTAATGCCATATAATGAATAAAACCTGCAATCACTTTGTTCTGATCCACATCACTTCTTGGCATTATAATCCATTATGCTGTTTTTCTTACTAGTGCTTACTACTACCTTATGAATTAACTATACTTAACTTATGAATTTAACACGGGTACGCGTGTAAACGTAAAGTTTTACAAGATGTCAAAATACGCGACTAGTCTATGCTTACACAGTCGTTAAACTAGGTACCGCCAAAGATTAACTTTTATTCCAAGAGTAGATTCGGATTAGTTTACTCCCTGCTTACTCTATGTTTATTAATACTGAAATTAGATATTTTAAGCTTTAAACTAGGAGTAAAGTTAAACTTGCTCAAGTCTGTGTTTATTATTAGGGCTGTTAAAGTTTAACAGAATTTATTAAAAATTTTCTAATAGTAGGTCTCATTGTACAAGCCTGCTCGTCATTTTAACGTACGATTGAGCGAGTTAGATAGTAGTTGTCAAACGTAAATCGATGTTCGAAACAAACATGTCGTAGCCGTTACCTCGATCATGTCAGGGATTTTTTTTATTAAACAATGGTGACAAACGAACACACAGACCACCTGCTGGTGCGTGTGGATGCTATGGCCTATATATGGTGGATGCTGTGACCCATAGACCTTTACATTTATCCTCAAGAATCGAAGCAGATGCGTTGTCACCCCTGAGGACTATGGATGGAATGCCTTTTACGCTAGTATTCTGTGTTAGAGTAATCCTTTTCCGGTTGACCTGATCTATTTGTTGTACAACCATAATATAGATGCAATGTATAATAAATTGGTAGCTTCATATGTTTACATAATTTATATCTTGAATTAAGAATTTATGTAATACTGCCTTATTTTATCCTCATATGGTTGTGAAAGTCTTGAGCATTAATTTATTTGTGAGACGTCAATCATAAAATATGTTCAAAAACATACACTACACGTCTACAGACGATTTGGGGACTACGTACATATTACATATTAAATGAATACCAATTTAATGGCAAATAAAATGTAACTGTTCGTTTGTACATATTTATAATTAAAACCAAAATAAATGTAAATAACCGCTGCAAACTTAAATATAAACCGCCCCTTAATGTGTTTGTTCACGGATCGTTAAACGGGTAAACTAGAAGATTGGATTTGGAAGTGGATGATTATTGGTTACTTTAAAGGGACTTTTGATCGTTCTATTTTAATAATTGTAATTTTATAAAATAAGCTTTACTTTAATGGTGGTCAAATTAAAATTCAGACAACAATCCACCAATCCACAGAATTTTTTGTGTAATTATTCAGAATTCAATCAGTTGTACCTAGTTGAGGTTTATGACATTGCTAAGTTCACTCAAAGGGTCAAATAATTAAAGTAAAAAGGAAGTAAAGAAATACTTGTAAAAGGAATAAAATAATTTCCGATAACAATAACGAGTAAAAATATAAAAAGAAATAGATTTTTTATTCAGTTTAGATTATAAATAACACTTATCAAAATTTATTATTTTATGACAAACGAGCACACAGTCTACCTGATTGTAAGTGGATGCTGCGGCGCATAGACGTTGTCACTCCTGAGGACTAAGATGCAATGCCTCGTTTCCAGTAAAAAAGAATATCAGGATCTCTACACTCACCATACGAAACACAGAAATATTAAGCTGCTATTTTATGCTTGTATTCTGTGAAACCGTGGTCCTTTCCCGGTCGAGCCGACCCATTCATGCTACAACCATGATATAGCTGCAGCGTGGCTCTACCACGTATAATTTACCTCTGATTCGGGGAATAATTTTGTCTTGGGAAGAACCGCACAATGCACAACCACTGCACCTGTATTATAGTTCTTCTCGTTTGTGTTTTTATTTCTATATACAATTATTTTAAGCTCATACAAATACTTATTACATTCAGGAATCGCTATTTAACATTTAAGTTCTACGTTACCGAGTCGTAATATTATTCAATTTATGTATTTTAATATAATGATTTCTTATATTTACGCGAACACTACACATGATTAAAACTACTTTTACGGATTTTATCGCGTTTATTTTTGCTTTTAATTACTTTTATTTTTAATTCCCGACGTTTCGGGCGCTTTCCAGCACCCATGGTCACGGGGGACTGTGACTAGTAAAGAAAAGAAAAGTAGACTAAAAATAAAAGTAATTAAAAGCAAAGATAAACGCGATAAAATCCGTAAAAGTAGTTTTAATTATGTATTTTAAATTAAAATTGAAGTTAAAAATACAAATTCATTACTTCCCGGTGAAATTGCGTCTAATTGTTTCATCTTTCAAATACATCCGTAAAGTTAAATTATTTGTGAATTTAAAGATGAAAGCTCTCTTTAAATTTTCCATGAATAAAATGCGATTTCAATGGTCCCTTTTCCAGTTCACTTCAAGTCGCACTTGGCGTTGGTTGCGACTGAATCGTTGGTTTATTTAAAATTTATATATATTTCACAGACACCGGGTCACTTTTTTACTGTTAGGAAAAAATCGAGGTGCTAGATAATCAATGTGGAAACTTATGGCATTGATATTTTTCAAAATCATTTTATAATGAAGTGTATAAGGAGTCTGCAGTTTGCGATCATATCCTAGATGGCCCCAACCATTACATCAGATTTGATAGACCACAAATCCTCACGAAAAAACATCGATTCCTACCAAGGATGATACGTGAGGCTATCGAAATTAAGAAATATCCTAATTTCAATAGACAAGGAGGCTGGTTACTACCACCTGCTTGGGACCCTATAATTAATAAAAAAAAACTAAACCCAAGCAATACCACTGCAAGACTCCAAAACACAGTTAGTTCATTCTGCGTAGATCGGACCAAAGACAATAATTAAAAAAGCTGAAGGTACACCGTATTAACTTTGACATCGGGACGTCAGTCACCTCAGTCCCCCGTGACCATGGGTGCTGGAAAGCACCCGAAACGTCGGGTATTAAAAAAATAAATAAATAAATAAAACGCGATAAAATCCGTAAAAATAGTTTTAGTCAAAATAATTTTATTTTAATTTGCTAAAAATAATAAAGCAGTTCAAAAGAAAATTTTAATTTTTTTACAAAATAATGGTGACACACAAGCACACATTTCACCTGATGGTAGACAGATACTGTGGTCCAAATATATACGCATTTATTCTTAATTAAGATTTAAAATGCAGATACGTTGTCACCCCTGACGACTAAGATGGTTCTCTACTCACTATACGAAATACAGCAACATTAATCTACTATTTTACTTTGATGTTCTGTGATGGCGTAGTCCCTTCCCGGTCGTGCCAACCCATCCGTGCTATAACCATAGTATAGTTGAATCGTAGCTTGACCTCGTATTCAAATTATGTACACCCTACTTTACTGCCAAATATTAATGATTTCGTAACGCTATTACTTGACCTTAAACCGGCCTCTCGGTAAAAAGCTAACTTCAATTTAGTCGTTTTTAATGATAGATAGATTTATACGTAGTAGAGCCACGATGCAGCTATATTATTTGTAGCATGAATGGGTCAATTCGCCAAGGTCTCACAGAATACTAGCTTAAAGTAGCAGCTTAAGTTTGCTGTGTTTTGTATGGTGAGTGTAGAGAACCGGAGACAATATTTACTGAAAACGAGGCACTCTATCTTACTCCTCAGGGGTGGACTGTGTGCTCGTAAATAAAGCTTTTCAAAAGCAGATATATTTTACATTGTATGAGTATTTCAAAATAGATATCTGTGCTTTATACGTAAACTTCATCGTCATCATTACAGCCTATTACAAGTTTACTTTTGAGCATGATCGTCGAGCACGTCGTCAAGTGCTGAAACAAACTTGTTTCTTAAGATGATTTTTTGTTAAACAAAGTTTCAGACTTGAGGCGATTAAATCTAGTTCAGTTTAACCTTTATAACATACAGACTTGTGGGTTTACCGGTAAAAAGAAACCCAATGTCTTATGTCTTTAGTTTTATGGCTCTCTCTCTTTGTTATCTCAACCAGCATCGGAATCCTCGGCGTAGACATATAGAATGACGTTCATTTCCGCTGTCACTTGGAACGGAAGGTTTATTGAGCCTCTAGAAAGCGCACCGCTTGCAACTTTACATGGCACAGGTTCGGCCTCACATTGAATACTGTTCTCATCTCCAGGCCGGGGCATTTCAGTTCCAGCTTCTTCTACTTGACCGGATCCAGCCAAGAACGACCTGAATCGTTGATGAACGAGTGCTTTCTGACCCACTTGACTCACTAAACTTTTGTTATTATAATAAATATTATATTTTATGTTGATATGATAAGGATATTGAACGACGAGTGAATGCAGGAAATAAAGTAAATGGAGCTCTATTGTGAAAAGTCAGAATGTGTCAAAAAAGGCACGTATGGCAATTCACAGTGCTGTATTAGTCCCTACTTTAACGTATGGTAGTGAAAGCTGGGTGTGGCAGAAGAAGCACGAGAGTAGAATATGATATGCAGTAGAAAGGCGGTCGCTAAGGAGTAAGTTAGGGCTGAATCTGAGTGACAGGGTGAGAAACTGTGTGATAAAAGAAGAGTATATTCTGTGACCGGGATTAAGAAAGTAATGCTTCGGTGGTTTGGTCTGACAAAGCAAATATATGTTGCAGAAGTGAATGGAAGAGTCGGAAAGGGACATCCTAGGCGGAAGTTTGTCGACCAAATTGGCGATATACTAAAAATGGGCCAAATTAAGAGTATCCTTAACCGACGAGCATGTATGCGTAGGTATATGGATGTGGAAGAGGCGAGAGAGTTATGTCAGGATCGTGCTAAATCAAAGTCTGTAGTCTGTGCCTACCCCTCTGGGTGACAGGCGTGAGTGTTTATGTATGTATATTTTATGTTATGTAAATAAAGATAAAGAAAACAAATGAACTTGACGGAAAGTGGTTATTGCCATTGCAAATTCGACGAGTGACGATTAAGATCTCTAACTGTTAGGAGTAAAGATCATTTCTGCTTGCATTGCTGTGTTTCAGTCTGAAGGGTGTAAAAGTCGTTATAATTACAGGTGTGACGCATTCTATCTTTCCTCAGAGGTGACAATGCATCCAGTAACCTTCTTTGTTTGAAGCTGGTTGTAGGTGGCCATAAACTGCAGTAGCTTCTTAACATCAGGGTCATAAGTTCGTTCGTCATATTTGTTCTATAAAGAACAAAAAAGAAAAATCCACTTAACTGCACATGCAACCAACTTTAAACACTTAAAATATAAATTACAATTTGTTCTCAACTTTCATATCTTCATCTAATATAACTTAAAGTAAAATAAAAACATCTCCGAAACAAAAAGAGCTGATTTTTAAATGGCTGACAAAATTTCTTGAAACATAGCTAATAACACTTTTGATTAAGACACCTTTCAAACGAGGAAAAACTTGATCAAAATCGGACATCCGTTCAGGAGCTATGATGCCACAGACAGATACACAAATACACGCTACAACCTCATAACCCTCTCTGTTTTCGTCGGGGGTTAAAAAAACATGTAAATCACGACCTTGTCCTTTACGTACAAACTATTAACTTAATTAAATAGGAACATATTGCTAATAACCAGCGATATCCGGATTGGTATACGAAATATCCGGACGTTTCAGGCAATTCTAACAATTCAAGCCTGCCTACAGACCACCGATTGGCAAGCGGCCAGGGTTTCGTTAATACCGCGCCGTAATAACTGCCGCTAATAAATTACAACTCTAACGCTTTGTGGAATTAAAAGAGGATTTAGATTCAATTTAACAAACATTAGAATGGATTTTTCTGAGTTTATAATAATAACATATTGATGTGCATGTCTATTAAACTTTAGACGGATTAAAATCCCTTCGTTTCATTTGGACATAATGAAATTCTAATAATGTGTTTTTGTAACTTGTATTTCTAGAGAAAAATATCATTACAATTTGATTCAACGTAGCTTCTGAATGCAAAAACATGAATTTTTTTTCTTTACATTTTCAGCATAAAATTTAGGGTTGCCATTGGTTTATTGCAATTTAGCGCTAAATTAAAATAGATGTAATTTTCGATATCATTTCTTTTCAATGATATTGACATGACAAAAACTAAGTTATCTAAAATTTGTTTAAGATTTACTATTTATGAACTGCAAAAGTTTTAGGGCCAAGCGCTCGTCTTAAAATTTATAAGTACGCGAGTAACTTAAGTTCGATCTCTGCCAGCACCTCTAAAATAATTAATAGCTATTCAAGTGTTGTGCATACCACGTGCTTAGCAATGATGATAAACACCGTGAGGAAGCCCGCATGTCTGGAAAAGGAAATAAATATATCGAGGACATGTGTAGTCCTTAGAAATGTGCCCAGCAGTTGTACATATATGGAGCAGTTGTACATAAATAGATTTTAAGGCGACTACTTCGTTGATGGCTGTTGTTTGTTGTTAGTCTGGGTATTTTGTCTTGAGTAAATGTAGAGACGGAATCTTTAGGAACTCAAAAGATCTATTGACGAAATGGGTGAATGAATTTTTTTTATAGGATTAGGGTGAAAAATGAGCACACAGTCCACCTTATGGTTAGTGGATGCTGTGGCCCATAGACATCTACTTTTATCTACATTTAATCAAAATGCAGATGCGTTGTCACCCCTGAGAACTAAGCAATAACAGTAAAACGGGTCTCCGGTTCTCTATACTCACCCTACGAAACACAGTACATCAAGCTGTTATTTTACGCTGGTATTCTGTGAGAGCGTGGTCATTCCCCTTTCGAGCCGACCCTTTCGTACAGCCATAATATAGCTATAGCGTGGCTCTACCACGTATAGATTTCTCTTAAGCCTTAAAAGTCTTTTTCTTCCTTAAAAGCCTTAAAAGTTCGAAACTGCAATTCAACACGTACAGTCGTGTCCACATTGGCATAAGCATTAACTTACTTTTTGAGCTTAGTCGAAGTAGCTAAAAGTACCCTCTTCCCTTTTTTAAATATACGATATAACGACTATTATATTAAAAAATATAAGTTTTTATTTCCCTACTCTATCTGACAAAAGAAAGTGACAGTTGTAGAGAAAATAAATACTTAATTTAAGTAAGCGATAGTAAATATTTTTTACATATTCCTACTTTTAATTTTTCCTTTTAGACTAATAGGAATTGTCACTGAATTAAAAATGAATCATGTCAAGGTTTGCCTTTTCATACAAAACTCTTTCAACACATTTGTATTCGCATTTAATACTTGTAATGTCTCCATTTTGAAATCGTACTTCAGAGTGATATTAAATTAAAATCCGTAAATACTAACAACATATGATACAGAGTAGACATATGATACAGAGTAGACAGTTTCATATTTCTGTAGATAAATGTACTGGTCATGCTCGTTCTTATATACAAAAAAACGTTCCTTATTAAATAAATAGTGCCTGCAAACCGCAGGTTTTTAACAAACTACTTGTACAGGAAATGACGTCGACTTAAAGTGAAATTACTTATCTTGTAGTGACGTTGTAAGAATATCCACTACCTCATATCATCCGTGGGTGTCGTAAGAGGCGAAAGGGGGAAACAAATCAGGAGATGGGTAGCAGCATACTTATAATGACTTAAAGATACATAACGGTTAAAGACATTTAAAATGGTCTCACTGTCTAAACGCCGGGATATTCTGGATTTGCAGCTTTTATATAAATGATTCAGAAATAAATTAGATTGCCCTTTATTACTAAGTAAATTAAATTTTCGTATCCCAAGTAGATATCCTCGTAAGTTCATTACACCTATTTCGCCGCCCCTTCGTATAACTGTACTATGATTTTGCAGACTTTTATGCAGGCTTTTAAATACTTATAATAATGTAGTTAATATTCACCATGATACTTTTAACGTTTTTCGGCAAAAATTAATTAAATATTAATATTTCTTTGTAGTAACCAATTCTTTTGTATTTTTTTTATTTGTATTGTATTTTTTTACTATTAGGTAATGGCTTGTTGGAAATGCTGTGAGCAGTAAGCATGCGGTGTTTACCTATTTTTGAATGTACACATAGTTTATATTACTGTCTTAAAATTAAGCATAGGTTTTAGTGTAGCATTTGTTGGCGAACATAATAAATAAACAAATAAAACTAAAAAATGCGAGGCAACTATGGCAAATATCCACCCCTATGAGGCAACCTATGTGGGAACCCTATATTCAGCTGTGGACTTTAAAATGCTCGAACGAAATAACTTTAAGTTACTCTACTTAGTACGTCTTGAAACTTTTGCTGTCTAGGAGTTCGTCAGGGTAGGAACCACACTCTTTCCTATTTCAGTGCAGGCACTGAAGGATATGAGGAGTCAGTATAATTACAGGTTGTGTGGCATTCCATTTTGGTCCTAAGAGGTGACAACGCACCTGAAACCTCCTTTGTTGAAAGTGGCTGCAGGGTCAATGAACTGAAGTAGTCACTTACCGTCAGGTGTCACTTCAGTTTTATAAAAAAAATGCTTGGCGATTCGATAACGCAGTAGCTAAGCATTTGTTTGCGGCGGTGTTGGGGTGTTACGGATTCGAATCCCGTATGGATCAAGGGTTGGTATGGCTTACAAATAATAGTTCAGGGTATTTTTGTTTGTCCATTTGCAATTTATGTATGTAAAACGTTTCCACGATACAGGAGAAAAGTGTGATAACGTTAAAGTAAAACATTTGTAAAACATTGAAATTAGGAGTTAGTAAAAATTAAAAACTTACTAGGAAGCAATAAAATATTCCTTTTCGATGATGATATTGAAGAATACTTTAGAAAGAATTCTTCAATATCATCATAATTATTATCATTACAACCCTCCACATGTCCACTGCTGAACATCCAGGCCATCTATAAGAAATACCACAAAGCACGGTTCTGAGACACCTGCATCCTTTGACTTCCTGCATATCTTATCACGTCGACACAACGAGTAACGATTAAGAAATACATATTCAAAGCCTACGTAATAAAGTTTAAAACCATTACAAAAAGAGTTCATCTTTGTAAACAGCAAAAATATTTTTACTGAAAAATTGTGTCTGTGGCTTATGTCAGTGTTATACTCATATAATCTATGTCAGTTTTTTTGCAAGTTTTGTTTTGTCTGTAATGCAGCTATATCGCTTTAGTAAATGTTTTATAACCTAAATTTTGACTTTGTAATGACGGTGTAAAAAATCCACTACCCCGTAGTTTCCTGTCGTAAGAGGTGACAGTGAAATACAAATCAGGAGATGGGTATTAGCGTCTTCGTAATAACAACTAAATGACAAAAGAACTGCGGTTGCTGACGTCACTGTTAAGCGTGGCAGCTGTGCAAATTACCCCCATTTTAGGGCAATTTATATCCACTCTAATATATACATATCCAATCTAAAGCCACATTCAGTAACAGAATTTTATTAGGCTCTAACGGTATTGGTATAAGCCGAATAAGAGGATCTACTACCTCATATCGTCCCGTGGACGTCATAAGAATATTCTATTAAGTGTAGAGATTTGATATTTTATTCGTTTGAGTTTAAATAGTGACTACTATGAGTATGTATGGGAAATATCAAAAAAAACCTTATTGATACCCGTAGGAGGTATAACAGTATCATTTAGGATTTTAACTACACCGGCGACGAGCAGCAGCTTTAATGGTGCGAGGCATCAGGTACTGCGATTTCTTTATTTGAATTTGGCTGCAGGTTTCCATGAACTACAGTAACTACTTAACTTCAGGTGGACTGTGTATTCGTTTGCCATTTTTTGCGCAATAATAAAAAACAAAAATCCACTCAACATCGAGAAAGGCACCAAAAGTTAAACGGGCTGATAAAGAAAAGACGAAGATCGCTTAAATAAAAACAGTTTTATGGATAATAATCGTTTATCTGACATCAGGTAGCCCGTGATCGCTTTAAATGGAAGAGATTCAATGCTAACTAGTCAAAATATCCAACGACGTCGCTGGTTGCCAAATGGCCGTTAAGTTTCTTTACTTGTGCCTTACTTAGCGTTATTGGCACCCTATTTAAGAGTATATTCCAATTTTTTCTAGGTAGTCCATCTAAGTAGGTCTCTTTCCTTTTTAGTTCTGGTTAGGTCTTACCTTTTTACCTTTTACTGCCGCTAAATATCAGTGTTTGCATTACCGTGTTCAGTGGTGTTCATCTAAAAGCACCTTACTATGACATCAAGACGTTATACACCTTAATCAACTCGTGACCATAGTTACTGCAGAGCTCTCAAAACGTTCATAATGGTTATATTATGAACGTTTTGAGAGCGTATGTGTGTTACACATATAACTCGCGGCACGTAAATCTAGCGCTGAACAAAACTTGGAGGAGATAGCTGCGAATGTCGTGTCAGTACGAGAGCGGAATGCGACTGGAGAGCCAATCAGCACGTGCGAACGATACGCACAGCCAATCATGCGCAAGATGGCCAATTATGCGCAATAACGGTCACCGCTACACTTTGATGCTGCGAGTTGTAAGCTGAAATAAAATATTATAATCCGTAAATTTAGTTTTGTTAACTCTTCAAAACCTTAAAGGTTGGATGTGGATATCTTCGTTATGTCGGATCATTAATTTAAAAGACGATCGACAATAGAAAATGTCCAAATAATTGATGATGCGATGTAAATTCTGAAGAAAGCACATAAGATGTGTATGTCATGAATTATTGATAAAGCTGGCGTCAATTTATCTTCAATAGCGTAAAAGTAAGACATTTCAAATACAATACAATAAATTAATTTAAATTAAAAATAATTTATATACATAACAACTAAGAAAATGGCGCAAATATTAGTATCTGAGAGATGAATACATATTTGCGCCATTTGCTGTAGAGATTGGTCCGTGGAGTCCACGTGTGGTATGATTCCTATTAGTACCTCTACTGATCGTAGCTGCTGGTGATAAAAGGGTTTGTTTTTTCTCGCTCAAGACTAAGTATAGCCAGCCATTCAGCGAGGAAACGCAGCCAGCGTTTTTAGCACTATACCACGGGGAGAAGGACTATGTGATAATTTAGGTTTTTAGTTTTATTTTTTATTAAAGTTTTTAATATTGTATATATTTTATATTGAACATGATAAAGTTTGTAATGATATTTATTCTAATCTATAGTACTTGTGTAAATATAAAAAAATATCATAATGTATTAATGGCTGATTTAGACCATATTGCAATTTGGAAGCCATAAAAATTTAATTATTTTCTAAATTTTATCATTACTGGTTCTAATGATTCCTGAAAAAAATAATTTGTCGCTCTCGTAACATTACACTTCTTAATATCGATTCGTCACTTTCAAAGTTTGGGAAATTTCATCAAACTCTCAGAAGAAGTCGTTAGTTGAAGAAAATACAGCAGTTACAAAGTAAAGGAACGCATTTAATTACAGAAGCTTTATAAGTGATCGAAAAAAGTTTTTGGCACGAAGAAAAACATCGTGATGTCACTTATTAATGTAAGTAAAGTACTAAAACACAACCTTTTGAATCAAAGTAACTAATAAGAAAATGTTACCTTTAGAGCCGATTACAAAAAAAAGAGTGTTTTCGTTACATACATTTTTTGTATTTATGTTACGCAATGTCTGCGTCGTCGTTGTTTTATAAAATAGGGTAAATAGGGTTATATACTTCAAAGGTCCAGTTCAAGAAAAAAAAAAACGTGACCACACGACTGAAGTAAAACTACTTTAGCTTCATACATATAGAAATAATATATATATATATATATATATATATATATATATATATATATATATATATATATATGTATAAATATGTATTTCTATAATAATTAAATAATATTTTTTTCAGTGTATACAAAATTTTCTACAAAAAAAATTAATTTATTATCGGCTTCCTTCCATAATTTGTTATACACAAAACATGAACTCTAAAATGAATTTACAATTTTTATTCACTTTAAATTAATTTTTGAAGGGTCAAAAACGAGCACACAATTCATCTGATGGTAACTGGATGCTGTGGTCAAGAGTCATCGACTTGTTGTCTGTTCGTGTGGCCCATAGAAACCTACCCCTCCCCATCCTCACCTCCTCGTATCCTCGATCCTCCTCGTATCCTCGATTACGAAATAAAATGCAGATGCGTTGTCACCCGTGACGACTAAGATGGAATGCCTCATTTCCAGTAAAATGGGTCTCCGGTTCTCTATACTCATCATATGAAACACAGCAACATTAAGCTACTATTTTACGCTTGTATTCTGTGAGAGCGTGGTACATCCCCGGTTGAGCCGACCAATTCGTGCTACAACTATACTACTAATAAACTGCAGCATGGCTCTACTACGTATTTAAAATTTTACACATTTAATTTCATATAAAACGGCAATTTCATAGGTAAACAATAATTAGGCAGCTATCGCTGTACCCACATAACCGCTATGCGCTTTTTTATAGCATTTGGTGACAAACGAGCACCTGATCGTAAGTGAATGTTGTGGCCCGTAGACATCCATATATATCCTCAATTAAGAATCAAAATCCAAATGCGTTGTCACATCTGAGGACTAAGATGGAATGCCTAGATTCCAGTGAAAAGTGTCTTCGGTTCTCTACACTCACCATAGAAAACACAGCAGCATTACGCTGCTATTTTTGCTAGTATTCTGTTTTGTGTGTCCTGCCCCAGTTGAACTGACCTATTCCTGCTGCAGTTACAATATAGCTGCAGCGTGGCTCTACCACGTAAAAAATGAACCCGGTCAAAGTTCGAGTGTCCCTATTGAAAAAAAAATTATCCTGAATACTTACTATAGTCAAATTACAAACAGTGTAAATAGTCAATGTTATCTACTACACGTCAACTCACATTTACAAAAAGAGAGATTTTCAGATATAGCAAAAAATATGGCGATTATTCAGCGGAATAATTTCCATTGCAAATTAAACAAAAGTTTAATTAAAATTTCAGCTCAAAAGCTCGTGTTTTCGTTGTTTTAAATACGGGAAACAATTCTTAACCCAAGACAAAACTCCTGCGTGAAATGTAGTACCTATTCATTTTTATATTTATCTCTATTTTACCTAGCCAAAGGAGTTAATCGAAAAGAAACAAAATATTATTTTGTTATAATAAAGCTTTGAAAAATCGGCGGAGAATAAGTGAATGTAGTCCAAGCTTATACACACAACAGTACGTTTTAAATTAAATATTGTCTATTTTAAAATTACTGGAGAATTTGCTTCTCTTACGACGCCATTAGTTAGGTCCCAAGTTTAAGTCCCGGGTTGCATCAAAATCAGAAATTTGGCTTTTCTGTCAAGAAAGTCTCAGTACCAGGACGGAACCGGGAAATTGACGGTGTTTCACCCCAGTGCCTCGGAAAGAACGTAAAGCCGTTTTTCCCGCGCCTGATCTCTCTCCGGTCGTATTAGATTGCTACCCAATCGAATTATGAGAGTGATCGAACAGAAAGTGCACCTGTGCTTGTGCACACTTTCCTGTGCAGTTAGTCTGCGTTGTGAATGGCCGCCTGTAATATTGAAATAACTGACTTCCATTAAGTTCAAAAAGCTATTTGCATTAATAAACATTTTTAAAATTTATGTCTGTGTGTTTTTCTGAACGGGTTAATCCTTGAAATGGCTGAATCGAATGTGATTAAACATAGTTTGAAGACTTTTTAAAAAATGATAAAATAATAATAAATATCCCGGAATGTGATAACTGATCCTAATAATTATCGATTTATATCTTTCTTACCCTTCAATACCATTACAAGGTTTCAAAAGGTCACAAAATATCTCTGTATTTAATAGTAGCGACCTATTCAATAACAGAAGTGTCGACTGGCTTCATTAAAATTCCGAAAAAACTTTCGTATTCCTTTAATAAACGTTGCAATGCTTAATACACCTGGTTTGTATTAAAAATATTACATAATGTATATTTCATATAAAACAAGTACAAAAACTTGTACAAAAAGTTGTTGTCTTCAACAATTTTATTACAAGTAATAAAATTGTTGAAGATGAATGATAAAAAACGATTTTGATAAAACATTAGAGTAAGTAACGAACGGTTGATTATTAACATATTTGAAGCTGCCGCCTACACAAAGCTGCAACCAGTTTTAAACAAATAAGACAACATCTGTTAAGTATGTCTTTTATGTAAGCTTTGCCATTTTGGATTTTTTGTTTAAAAGAAATTTGTTAACACGTAATGATTTCTTAAATTTACGCGAACACTACACATTGAATAAAACTATTATTTACGGATTTTTATAAATAATAGTTTTATTCAATTGTTAACATGTGTCAGTTTGTGCTATCAAGTGTCGCACTGGAAAATTTTTATTCTTGGTGTTTTTTTTAGAATAGGGGGCAAACGAGCATACGTCTCACCTGATGGTGACTACCACCGCTCACGAACAACTGCAACACCAGGGGATTTGCAGGTCCATTGCCAGCCTTTAGGAAAAGAGTAAGCTCTTTTCTTGAAGGTACCTAAGTCGTATCGGTCTGGCTAACTCGCAGGTGGTAAGCTATTCCACAGGGAGGTCTTATGCGAAGAAAACTCCTAGTAAAACGTACAGTGGTGGACCGCCAAGTATTCAGATGGTGTGAATAGTATCGTGAGTTTTGCCGCGATGTGCGTTCATGAAATTTGGCGGCTGAGATTAATCCGAACAATTCCTTGAAAATGCAAAGAGATGCAACAACTCTTCACAGCGTCAGTGAATTGAGCCGATCGGAAGGAGTCGGTCGTCGATGATTCGAGCCGCTCTGCGCTGAATGCGGTCTAGTGAAAGGAGCTGGCACTGAGGAGCCCCCGCCTAGAGATAGGAATAGTATTTCATGTGAGGCCGAACCTGCACCTTGTAAAGTTGCAGGCGGTGTACTGACATGAAATACTGTCCCACTTTGCTGAGCATGCCATGCCTTTTAGAGGCCAATTTGGCCTTCTCTTTCAGGTAACCACGAAACTGCACGTCACTCGATATGTCGATGCCGAGGATTTCGATAGATGGCTGAGGGTACGAGGGGAGTGCCTTGAAACTGAGGAGTTCCGACAACGGGGTTCTTTTAAGTGGTAAACGGGCAAACTTGCATCTTCTAAAGATTAAACTGAACTAGATTTAGTCGCCCCCAATCCGAAATTTTTCAGCAAAGACTCGACTTCAGACACAAGTTTGTCCCAGTACTCGGCGACGTTTTACCAAGACATATTGGCACGGCCGGTGTATAGAACATCACCAGTGCTCTCATACTCATAAAAAAGAATTTTACCGGTTTTTAACATATCATTGACATACAGAAAAAACAGCGTTGGTATTAGCATAGCCTTGTGGAACTTGTGAAAGTTTTTAGCAACTAATTATCAACTGTCGACCACGCGCACACCATCAAGTACTGCCCAGGGAATTCCGACAACGGTTTTGACCGTAATGGTGGACTCTTATCCCGGCGCCGCATTCCGTCGTCTTCGTCATTGCTACTTAATGATTCGGGGCGCATGCCGCAGGGCTGCAACACTGCTCCGGCCACGCCCGCACCATCGCCCTCCCCCACCACGGCAAATCTTATACACTCTTCCCTATGGCTAACTTTTAACATGAACTAAATAATGAAAGATTTATTAATTTCGATAACACGGAATAAACATAGTCCGATCATTGCTAGTACATGATTTTTATTAACTTGGAATTGCGAAATATATGTATTAAGATTTCAATAAGAGGTAATCTTGCTGTCATGTAACGCTACACGGTGTTCACCTTACTATTTCGTATAGTATAAAGTGAATATTTATAGCAATACAATGTCGGTAGTATCCAGTGTCGATCACGTCGCGGTCACCAGTTATGGAGTGTAGATGTAGTTGTAGGTTTGTTATCTGCTGGTAAAGTCCGTTGCCGGAATAAACAATTAAGTCTCAGCTTAAAAGTTTTATATTTGACATAATCAACTTACGGTTAATAAAAAGTACAAGCATAGTAAATATTTGTAAAAATTTAAATTGGAAGGCACATAATGACGTCATTTGCAATAAATTGGACGTAATGTATTCGCATTAAAACGCTTTGAAACGGTGTCTACAGAGGCCGCGCCACTCGCCTATCACGGCTACGTGTCCTCGGTGTACAGCTATGGCATCGTAATCTGGCGATCCTCATTGGAACTTCAAAGCGCATTCATTTTACAAAAAAGTGCATTAGATCCATCGTTATCGTATGGCTTTTAGATAGTTGCAAACTATTATTTAAAAAATATAAAATTTTTTTTTACCGTGTATGTATGTATATAAGACAAGTTTGCTATTTTGTAAAACGGCACCCAGAATATTTTCAAAAGTACACATATATTAATACTACACAGCAAAGAACTCAATATTTCAACCTATTACACCAACATCCTTATCATATTTATATTTATAGAAAAACTGTATATGTGTTAAAAATTAAAAGGAAACAAGTTTTAAAACTTTATTAACTGAATTTACATAACAAGTGTTTTTTTAATTTAAAAGAAATTTTATAATTAATGTAATGTTAGGTTAGTTAAGTACATATTGTTTAAAATTAGCCTGTTTGCTTACAGAACAATACAAAATACTAGTCTAATAAAGTTGTAGCACCATCTCATGCCAAATTGTATAGTTTCAAGTTGCAAATTTATTCTATTCCATTCTATACAAGTTAATAACATCCTTTCTGAAATCGGTTTAAATATTAATAAGATTTTCTAACTAAAATACCTTGAAACATAAGAAATATTCTAAAGTTTGATTATATAGTTAACTACTAGCATTTAGAATTATCCCTGGAGCTTAATACGAGATTAGTTTTGTAAGTACTTGTTAGTTCCATATAGGTATTGTTTATTAATTACTTTTTGCAGCTAATTTTCAGACAAGTGAATCATACATATTTAGCGTACATATTAATATATCATACATATTTTTTGAAATGATTCGTGCAATATTCAAACAAAAAGATCATGCAATATTTTTTTTTGTTATAACAACCGTAACCGGGATCGGGAAGAGCCATGTTCTCACAAAATACCAGTGTAAGATAGAAGCTTTATGTAACGCTATGGGCTACAGCATCCACTTACCACCAGGTGGACTGTGCGCTACTTTGTCAGCCTCATTACTTCTTTTATTTTTTTACATTCTACTAAAATACAAAGACATCTTAACATATGTATGTTGCACTGCCAATTAATCGACCCTCTACCCCTACCGACAATCAAAAGAAAATGCTACGGGGACTAATTTCGAGTGAATAGACTTTTGTTTGTGAATAGGTTTTGACCGTGACCATGAGTGACCATGGATATTGCTAAACACTCGAAATGTCGGGAATTAAATGTAAAAATTTATCTTTATTTTCCATTTTTTTAATCGTAGGTCACACACACCTAGGATTTTCTAATGTATTGTGGAGGCAGTTTACAAACATAAATTTCACTAAAACAAATATCCAGACACAGAACTATTATCTGTAGGTATAATACACAAACTTTTCCGTGCGGGATTCGAACGAGCGGCTCTCAGCTTCTCAATTCATTTCTAAACCACTGCGCCACGGAGACGTCAATTAAATTAAATGCAATTTAATCATAAATATAAGAAATCCTTATCTTACCGTAGTTACTGATTACTGCTGGGAGGTATTGGAGAAGTCCCTTAAAAGAGATTTATGTCCAGCTGTGAACCATTTCTAGACTAAAGCAACGACTGTGCTTAGTACATAGCATAAGATATCACAATTTATAGAGAGATTTAGCAAAATGACTAAAATACGAGTACTGTCATTCCGTTTACGGTAACTTATTAAAACAAAAGCTGGCTACCGCTGGCTGGCGGCTGAACGCCGAAATCTCAACCATAGGAAAAATGCAAATTGTTCAGGGAAATTATATTCCAACGGAAATTAAAATGAAAAAGCTAAATTAATATTTCACGACGGCCTACTTTTTGGTTTTCGTGTTCTTGAGGTGGAAAACAATACCTTGATAAAATTCCTGCGTACAATGAGTACATAATTGGATTATTATGTTCTTTCATAAAATAAATTGAGCAAAGAGCAAGATCGAAATTAAAACTACTCAGTGATTCAGGTCTTAAGTCCACTTCTTAATTAGACTTTCACCATAGATTGCCTCAAAGTGCTGAAGGGGTACTCGTATATTTGGCATAGCTGCCCGCTTGTCACGCAGGTTGGCAACCGCATTTTATCTCCTATATCATTAGATTAGCGCTAGAATGCCAGTTTATTTTAAAATAATTATATACAACTTTATATAAGACCTGTAGCTCGAAGAACCGATAACCGATAGGCATAAAAGTTTCTAGAGTGGTAGCCTCGTATCGGCATGCGAAGTATATGGAGTCCCCTCACTAAATAGAGTGACGACCTGGTAAGACATGCAGGAAGTCGATGGATGCAGATGGCTCAGGACCGTGCTTTGTGGCATACCTTGGGGGAGACCTGCGTTCAGCAGTAGAATTGTGAAGGGCTGTAATGATTATATAAGACCTGTAATACAATTGTTCAAAGATGGTACAGATCTAAATAGCCGGTCTCTACCGAAATCTGATCCTTTTAATTGATTGTGTCATCCCATGGGTGTCGTAAGAGGCCATAGACATAGATA
The DNA here is from genome assembly GCA_907164705.1 of Parnassius apollo. Lineage (NCBI taxonomy): Eukaryota > Metazoa > Arthropoda > Insecta > Lepidoptera > Papilionidae > Parnassius > Parnassius apollo. Next base: position 2,054,867 of record CAJQZP010000058.1, read on the forward strand.
GAAGACGTCAATGAGAAGGCCGATGTTTAGCATCGGCCTTTGATAGGTTAAAATGAGGGAATGCATTTATTTATTTATTTATATAAACAATCAATGAAAAACATTTATTTCGGATTCTTCATCCATAGGTATCAGTAAACAGTCAAAACTTATCCTAGTGTTAGTAACGTTAATGACATTATTATTTAATTTAAATAATAAATTGTGCTATTTATTTCAAGAAAGTCTTACTTTTTTCCGTGGCAGAGCCATGCTAAAACTACGTTTTAGTAGTACCACGAATGGGTCGGCTCGACCGGGGTAGGATTACGATCTCACAGAATACCGACATGAAAAAGCAGCTTTATACTGCTGTGTTTCGTAATGTGCGTTTATAGAACTAGTAATGCTATTTACTGGAAACGAGGCATTCCATCTTAGTCCTGAGGGGGTACAACACAACTGCATTTTGATTCTTAATCGAGGATAAATGTAGATGTCTATGGGCCACAACATCCACTTACCATCAGGTGGACTGTGTGTAGTTTTGTCACTCCCATTTTATAAAAAAAACCTTTGTTCGTTAGTAGACTTTAATAGATTTTAATGAATAAATGTGTTTATTTATTAAACTGTACAAGTAAAAAAAAGAAAGTCTTATTCTAAAATAGTCTTTAATAGTAGATTAGGGATGGTTAGTGTTAGTAAACTAGGTTAAATATGTATCTAAGGTGTTATGCATGAATGAACGGAAATCATTTATTACCGTGATGAGAGTGGTAGGACTGTATGGTTATGATGAAGCAGAAGACTGTTGCAGTGTAAATAAATAAAAGCAAGACTAAAAAAATGAAACCCATTTAAAGTATAGAAAAGGGTGAAAAAGATAACGAGTGACAAAATAAAATTTAAATTGTGTTATACTTAAGCCGGTATTCAGAGACAATTTCGATTTAAAACTCAAACTTTATAATGTTAAAATTAGACTTCTAATAAAAAACTACCTTCAAAGAACTGAAAAAAGTAACAATTTATACATAATAGTTTCAGCAGGCGGTGCTATGACATAAGTATAGAATTATCCTCAATTTCAGTAGCTAATCATGTGGAATTTCTTAAATTTTAGTTCTTAGAAGTCGGCTTTAACTTTCTTTTACTTTTTATTGTAATTTTTTTAATGAAATTTGACCCTTCCTTAATTTTTAACCTATAGTATAGAAAAACTCATAAAAATGGGTTCAAAAATTATTTCAACAAAAATTGAATTGAGAGCTACTTTCTCTTTTTGAAGTCATCTTGTATAAATAAAGTGTAGCCTAAACTCAAAATTTGATAATTTCCATTCTAAGCTAAAACTGATTTTCTCTGAATACCAGCCCAAGTATTAATCGTGAAGGTATGGCGTAGCTGAAGCTTATCTGTAGCGTTTCATAGAACAAGCTACATTGAACGAAAACCTTTAACTTATAAGGCTTGTTAAGGCACGACATACTACGCTTCTGAAGCTGTGATGCGCCTCGTAAACTCAATATTTATGTGTGTTTCATTCAAGACATTAAACATAAAGTATTCCATACGCTTGAAGCTAATTGTATGTGCAGATTCTGAAATAATGACACTTGTTTTTTGTACTAATATATACCCTATATTTTCATAGTGGCATAAAGGTTCATTCACTAAGTACAATAACTTATATGCTCAAATTAATTATCTCAAGTGAGTGTTTGTGACAATGTTTGAGATCTAATCGTCCACGAAACATTTGTCGCGGGTGTCACAACTGTTGTCCCCATCCCTTCTATTTTTGCGTGTGAAGACTCTTCCTTTTTTAGATTTACTTGGCCAAAATATTTAGTCATGAAATTGTAGACGTTTATTTTTAAGAGTTTATATCAAACAAGTCAATAAGTATAATATTTGAAGCAAAATCATTTTGGAAATTTTCTCGATCGTGTTGGAAATTCTCCGTTTATATCGCAACGTCTTGAATCGCTCACGCGTTCGGCTCAATGTAATTCATGTCACGTTGTCGAATAAGGTTTAACCTTCTACCTAACGTACAATATCTGTTATCTGTATGATATGTTTCTGTTCCCTGTATGATTTCGAAGTCAATGATTTGTTTTGTCATTGCCATTGTGTTCAAGGGTTAAACGAGTTTAATGCCGATAGTAATGATATTATTAATTGCAAATTTAACTGCTCATTCTTCACATTTAATGTTTTTTTTAATTATTAGCTGTGGAAGAGCAAAGGCACCTGTTACAGGCATTTTAAACTAGGTGATTTCAATCACTGTTCATAAAACGTAATTTCAATATTTGACGAAATAAATATTTAATTCAATAATTAAATTAAATTAATTACGTACAATAATAACTTCACATGCCCTTGAAGTATTTTCTTTCTAAGGAATGAACGAATACTTACGATGTTTCCCTTCAACGCCGAACACGTAGTAAATCTTAGGCGCCATCTTTAGAAATCTGTCAGATCTTTTTGGAATGGAACGAAATAAGGTGGTGGATACTTGGACTTACACACGCAGGATAAGGTACTGTTTCTGATTAATTACTGGTCAGGACTCGTCATTTATACCGTCATGCAACAACGTAACTACTGCTGCCTTTTGGTCTGAAAGGTATTAGGAGCCGGAATAGCTTGAGATATTCTGTGTTAGTTCTAATGGACGACGACACATCTGTGGATTTTTTATTGAGTGCAGTCTGTGTGCTGCAGTAACCACTTACCACCAGGTGCAGAGACTGTAAGCTCATTAGTCGCTTTAGTTGATAATAAATCATCATAATTATTACAACCATCACTAACAAGCCAACTGCTGAACATAGGCCTTCCTTGAAGCACGGTCCTGAAACACCTCTTTAATTATATGTCAATCATATTTCCGATCCTACACTTATCATTAAATAGTTCCATCAATTGTTTGTGATTGGTTGTGCCGGAACATTTAAAAACAGATGAATGAACCATCAATATTTTTAAGTGTACCAGGTCAAACAAGCGTATCATTCATGATTGATACATGTCTATTCAATCAACTTTCTACATTGCTTAAAAGGTCGTCACTCCATCTAGTTTCCCAGTACCAGGCTGCCGTTTGAGGATGTTTCTTTCCCAATGGTTGTGAGTTCTTCAAGTTATGTGGCTGACCCATTGCCTTTTGGCTTTTACAGCCTCGTAGATCTTAGGACTGAAGGCTGTAAAAGGGTGAATTTCACTCATTCCGCATCGTTCCTTGTAACGATGACTCCTATGACAGTATATAGTGCACTTGGGTGAGTTATCTAATGGACGTCTGAGTAGGGGGTGTCGGGCCCCGGCTCTGACGGATTTCGATGACAAACATTATTATTTGGAATATATGCGCTGGATAATTAAATGTTTCTTTTTTATAAAATTTAAGTATAAGTGAAATTTATATTTAAATTAAAATAAAATGAAATTTTCAATTGCGAATGTTAAATTAAGTAACACTTCTAGCGTCTGCTTTGCATTCAAGCAATCATAGCAAATATTTCGCAGGGGAAAATAGAATAATCCAAATTATTCCAGTTATTCCTGAGTGTGGTTCGATAAGGAAGGCATTCGATATGTAGCGACATTCCGTGGCGACTACGATCTCTCATAATTAATTGCAAGTTACACAGATAGTATGTAAACTTAGATGTAGGTAGTAATCTAATTTAAGAGTAATCTAATTTTCAGATGTTGGTGAAGCTTTGTGTTGGAGTATCTTTTAAATAAATTCCAGAAAATACAAAAAATTTGTCTATCGTCAAGTACAAAAACTTTATTATACAAGTTTTGTATGAAATTAGTTATTATAATATTCAGTAATTTATGAATGATAATAACTAATGGTAATAAGGTAATTGCTAAGAAACTTTTTCTAATTTGTTTTGTGTAGTTAATTGTATAACAATATATGATTGTACATTGTTCTTTTCTTTTCCAAAAAAAATTGTCTCGCTGAATTTCATGATTAAGTATCAAATTACCGATAGCTTCCCCATGTGGATGAATATATCAAGAGTAAAGGGATGTTCAATTGGCAGCAGTATAATGAGGTCCTTCCCCGGTGGAGCCGCATTATATTTGCTCCACCTATGACACCGCTACGTCATGAATTTTTTATAGAATAAGAGTGACAAACTAGCACACAATCCACTTTATCGTAAGTGGTTGTTGTGGTCCATAAACGTCTACATCTATCTTAGATTAAGAATGAAAATTGTGATGCGTTATCAACCCTGATGGCTACGATGGAATGTCCGCCTTGAGGAACGCCAGCAGACAACGAGCACCAATCAGAGACGATCTGACCCACTCGAATAGCCTGCTGACAACCCCGAAAATACGAGGAGAACCAGTCCCGTGCTGACGAAGAGAAACCCAGGTGACAAAGTACAGCTAGGAGAATATCATGATCGACAGCGTTAAAAGCGTTAAAGAAATCTATTAGGACTAACACAGTCAATTTTGAGTTCTCCATTCCAGTACGAAAATCTTCTGTAACTTTCAAAAGAGCTGTGGTTGTACTGTGCCCAGGCCTAAAACCAGATTGAAATGTGCTTAGAAAATTATTTTTGAAAATGTAACAAGAAATTTGTTTGTGGACAATAGCTTCAAGAACTTTAGATAAAAAAGGGAGAATAGATATTGGGCGAAAGTGAGAGAAAGAACTGGGGTTATTTATTTTGGGCAGCGGAATAACAAATGCTTTTTTCCGAAGTGTAGGAAAATCCCCAGTCAATAGTGAATGATTAATGATGTGAGTAATAACATGAGTAACATCGTCTAGAATTAAGGTGATCATGAGTTTATTCACATCATCGAAGCCAACTGCCATAAACTTAATGCAATAGATGATCTTTTTTATATTATCATCAGCAACGGGAGAAAAATTAAATATGCAGTTACGAGATTGTGGCATAGAATTCAAATAAGAAATAGTACTTGATTTAACAGAAGCCTCCATTTGGGAAGTTGAAGAAAAATGTAAGTTTAGGTCACTTATAGAAATGATTGCAGGGTCCACGTTACACGTAGGTTTACCGACCCCGATCGTCCGGAGAAATTTCCATGTATCAGCCATAGAAGAGTTCATGATATTATGGTAAATATACTCGTAGCGGCATTTAGCGGCTCGTACCATCTGATTACATCGATTTCTCGCAGCTTTGAATTTTGCCTAATTGAGTTCACAACGGTTCTGCTTAAATTTCCTAAACATCTGATCACGCTTAGACATGGCCTTACGGATATTTTCAGTAATCCATGGAATCACTCTGGATTACTAAGATGGAATGCATTGAATAATTATTATGATTTAGTTTTTCTTTGTTGGGTTGAGGTTGATATAATATTTTGTTATATAACCGTATACGTATGAGTTTAATGAAACGTTTATGGTTCCGGAGTATTTTAAAAAACCTTTACACTATTCCTTGAATAGTTAATACAAAAGTAGGAAAGTATATTTGCGTTTCCGATTGGGGTCTCACTTTCTTTACATCAAATCAGAATATAAATGATTCCAGTGAATCCAAATTTATGTTTCTGAAGGACTCGGTTCCTTTAGCAAATAACGTTGGGAATTCTCTCCAACACGTCGCAAAATGTGAGAGATATCGTCTAAAAGCATTCGTACCTTTGAGTTAATTCGATTGGATTTATTGTTGTCGAAGGACGTTTGTTTCTCACTTAAAAGAATAATTCTGCACCATAAAGTAGTTGTTTTTTATAGTTTGGAGTATGATTTTTTTAATATAACTATTCCTCACAAATGAGCACACAGTCCAGTTGATGGTAAGTGGATGCTGTAGCCCGTAGACATCTACATTTATCCTCGATTTATAATCAAAATGTAGATGCGTCACCCCTGAGTACTAAGATAGAATGCTTCGTTTTGAGTTAAAAGGGTCTCCGGTTCTCTACACTCAGCATACGAAACACAGCAGAATTAAGCTGCTATTTGATGTTGGTATTCTTTGAGGCGTAGTCCTACACCGGTCTAGCCAACCCATTCATGCTATATGATATATAATAAAATATAGTTGCAGCATGTCTGGAGTTGTGCAATAATCATTGCGTCGCATTACGACGGCCTCCTTTGTATTGTCTTAATTTGTACGTCTACGTGACAACGAGGCTTTTCTTGAGTTTGAGTGACTAATGTAACTTCTATTGCTAATAATTTGCGTCGACGTGTGGCTTGTGCGACGTGTCGCTTGGCTCGCTAAACTTTGTGATCCGGGAGGAGATCGTGTTCTCTTCGATTATAGTTTGTGCTAAGTGACGTTAGACTCGAGTTCCGATAGCGGTGAGCGCCTCGTGGAGCGGGCAACGCATGTGGTTCTGCTGAATGATTACCTCGGTGACGTCAGGTTACATTACACACTTTCATACACCACTCACACATACCATTTACTTACCCCTGACGGTGCCTTGTCGTTGATACTACCTCCGGAGCTCGGTAAGTTTGTGTTTGTTTATACAGCCGTTATAAATTAATTAGCCATAGGCCACTTGGGCCCTCCCCTCGTTTGCTCGTCGAGTTGGTTGGATTTTACTATGGGCCCTAGCCCAGTCTACTTTTGTCGGGGCAACTGAGGGCCGTAACACTGTTGAAACTTCACGATCATATAGAGCGCAATACTAGGAATGATCAAGGCTATACTTTATCCGAAAACCTTAGAGAACTTTTTTTATGTTTAATTTTTGAAAATCTAAATGATGCTACATAAATATATCTTAGCCAGAAGATGCCGGGATGGACCATTAGTGTGTCAATATATTTGCAATTCGTTTTTTGAAAAATACTCTAAAACGTTCGGATATTTGTAGTTAAAAATAGATATAAAGAGACTATAATTTCTTAAAAGAAATAAATTATTTTAACTAATGAGAAACTAAAAAGAAAAATGTTTAACAAGGATTTTAACATCGATGAACACAAACATCTATGAGAAAATGATAAACATAATATCTACTACAGCGAGGATAAATTACACAATGCAACACCTTATGTCATGGCAAAGAAAGTACAAACAAAAACAAATGTGAGTTAAAATTAATAACAATGCCATGCTGTGTAAATGAATATATATTTTGGTAGCTATAAACTTAATAATACAGTCACACTATCGCTTTGTACTTATTGTGAGCGAGTGCTTAAATTAAATTCCATCTGGGATAAGTGTGAATGAAGTCCTAAGTGACTTTACACATGAAAAGTCTATTCAATTCTTTTTAAAATTTTTTAGATCAGTTATAAGCTATTTTAGGCTTAAGCAACGACTACACTTATGTAATGCATAATATATCGCAATTTGACAAATGACTAAAATATTGCCATTCCATTTAGGGTAGCCTATTAAAATAAAAGATTACCGGCTTCTTTTATTTTAATAGGCTACCCAGAAATGAAAATAAAAAAGCTTCATTCAGATTTAAAGAGGACTTAATTTTTTATTTTGGCGCTCTTAAGGTGGAAAACAATACCTTAATAAAATTCCTGCGTTAAATGGGTACATAATAAGACAGTTAATTCCTTTCATGAAATAAATTTATCAAAGAGGAAAATCTAAATTAAAATAACTTAGTGGCTTAGGACGAAAGTCCACTACTGACCACTCTGCCATAGATTGCCTCATAGCCATATTTGCCATAGCTGCACCGCTTGGCGGGTGGGTGGGCAAAAGCATTTTATCTCCTGTTTCATTAGTTATTAGCGCTAGATTGCTTCTTTATTTCAAAGGAATTATCTAAACCTTAATTATCGAAAATCTGAACCGAAATCTCAAACTCAAACATTTTATTGCGTTCATGTGGTTACATAAATAGTTCTTAAGTTGGATATATTAAAGCCAAACATGAGCCCTGATAGGGCGTAGCAATATTACATTATATTATGTTATATATCAATCTAATCTAATCAATTTAGAAACACGAATTTTATTTTATTTACTTAAAACTACTTACTTAAACTACTACATTACTTTTAGGTTTAATAAACATTTGCAATATTTACAACGATATTAAAGAGGTGTACATATTCAAAGTAAACAATTATTATTTTTCACCGAAAAACTTTGACAACGGATAGAAACTTTTTTCAATTAATCTGATCCTTTGTATTGACCGTGTCATCCCATGGTTGTCCTAAAAGGTGACAGACATAGATATAAGACACCTACGAGGAGGCCGGTGTTCAGCAGTAGACATATGGTAGTAGAGCCACGTTGCAGCTATATTATAGTTGCAACATGAACGGCTCGATCGGGCTAGGTTACCAGCGTAAAATATCAGCATAATACTGCTGTGTTTCGTATGGTGAGTGAAGAGTATCGGAGACACTTGTTACCGGAAACTAGGCATTTCTAGGGATAAATACAGATTTTTATGGGGCACAGCATCAACTTACCGTCAGGTGGGCTATTGTACTTATTTGTCATCCTTGTTCCATATAAAAAATTATATAGTAGACTGCAAAATATTATTCAAAGAAAGTCTTAGTTTAAAATAGTCTATAATAATAGATTAGGGATGGTGGAGGTAAGGACATTAGGATAATCATGGATCTCAGATGCAATGGATAAATTAACCGAAATCATAGGTTACCGTGATAAAAAGTGACGAGTGGTGTCGGGCAGCAAGTTTAAAGTGAAGGAGAAGGTTGTTAAGGATTGTAAATAAAAGAAAAGAAAGACTAAAAAGGTCAAAAGTTTACCCATTTAAAATATGGGAAAGGGTGAAAAAGATAATAAATTAAAAAAAAACTTTAAATTGTGTTATAGTCACTATTTAGAGACAATTTAGATTTAAAACCTTACAATCTCAAAATAATACTTCTAATAAAATGTAATGGACAACTAAAAGAACTAAAAAAGTAATAATTTCCACATAATAGTTTCAGAAGGCGTTGCTATAAGACATAAGTTAAGTATTATCCTCGACTTCAGTAAAAATCTCAAATTTATTTATAGTTTATATTGAAATGTTATTACTTTATATTGAAAGTTTGAGTGTTTGACCCTTTTGAATGTACAAAAAAATATCACAAGTTTAAATGTTATCTAAATAGTTAAATTAAAAATTTCATACTTAAATAACGTTGTACACCCTTAGGGGCAGTTTTTTTCAAGTTTCAATTATATGGGAGCACCCCTAATGATACTTTTTATTATTCGAATTTATTATATAGTAATAAATAGCAAGGCAGATGTTGTTCTGCCCTTTCCAACGACCCTTCCAATAAAGGTTCCTTAAATTCGCAGTAAAAAATATTGAGAGTCACTTCTTGAAATAAAAACTATCCTATCTCTCAAGTTGGACCAAACTGCAAACATATGCAGAATTACATTGAACTCTTTTCAGTAGTCTGGGAGATCATCGCAAACAATTTGACACGTATACTTTTTATATAAAGACATACATAATATGTGATAAATTCGAATCGTTGAAATTTATTCACAATAGAAGATTTTCTACAAAATTTGTCGAAAGTAATGTATAAATGAAAGACTCAAATTTTGATATAGTGTAATCTAAGTTAAAGCTCTGGATTGTCTCTGAGTATCGGCCCGAGTATCGCATTGTGAAGCTACGCCGTAGCTGTAGCTTATCCGTAGCGTTTCGTAGAACACGCCACATTGAACGAGGGCATCTAACGTACTGTAACTACATACTACGCCTCTGAAGCTGTGATGCACTACGTAAACTCAATATGTATGTCTGTGTCATGAAAGATACTAAACGTGAAGTGTTCCATGCGCTTGGAGCACGTATTATGAGCAGATTTTGTAATAAAGACACGTGTTTTGTACTAATATATATGCCATATTCTCATAGTGGGTTGTTTAATAAGAACTCTAGATTGTTCATTTAATTATTTTGAAGGAGTATTCACGATAATGTTTGAGATCGAAGCATCAACGAAGGATTTGTCGCGGGAGTCACGACTGCTGCCCCCGCCGTTTCACCGCAGTCTCTGCTGAGAACACCATCGTCTAATTTTTAGGTGAAAACTATTTCTATCTTAGATTTACTTGGGCAAAGGATTCAGTCACAAAATCATTTATGACACTTTTATCTTTAAGAGTTTAATTGTTTAATTTATTAAGTTGAATTGAGTTTAACGCATCTGTCATTCCCCTGGTGTTCCAGTTGTGCATGGGCGGCGGTAGTCACTTACCATCAAGTGAGCCGCATGCTCGTTTGCCCCTTTTATATATAAAAAAAGTTAGTATGAGACGCGTCAGTAAGTATGATATTGGAAGGAGGAAAAACTCTTTGAAAATTCTCCGTTCATATCGCATCGTCTTGAATCGCTCTCACTATGCTAGGTTCAATGTAATTCATGTCACGTTGTCGAATAAAGTTTAACCTTTTACCTGCCGTACTATATCTGTTATCTGTATAATATGTTTCTGTTACCCATACGATTTCGAAGTCAATGATTTGATTTACCATTCAGATGATTTGTTTTACCGAGATTACTTTTATGGTAAGCCATTGTGTTCAAGGGTTAAACGAGTTTATTGTCTACAGTAATGATATTATTAATAGCAATTAAATTTGCATTTAATTGCTCATTCACTACGTTTAATGTTATTGTACTTCGGTCACTTTCATATAATATTATTTTAATGTTTTAAGAACTATATAGTAAACTAAATAGTTAAATTAATTTAACTACGTACTCGAATGATTTCACATGTCCTTGAAATATTTTTTATAAGGATTAACGTATATGATGTTTTTATGATGTTTTTCTTCAACACCGAAGACGTTGTAAATCTTTGGCTCCATCTGTAGAAATTTATGAGATTTTATGGAATTTCCTATGGGTGCGTCTTACGTAACCCTTTGGAACGAAATGAGGTGGTGGCCAGGGTACTTTTTCTGATTAATTCCTCATTAGGACTCCTCGTTTATACCGTCATGCAACAGCGTAACTACTTTTGGTCTGAAAGATATTGCGAACCGGAATATTATGAGATATTCTGTCTTAGTTCTAATAAACGACGACTCATCTGTGGAATTTTTTTTGAGCGCTGTCTGTGTGCTGCAGAAGCCACTTACCACCAGGTGCAGAGACTGTAAGCTTGTTTGCCGCTTTGGTTGATAAAAAAATCATCATAAACCTTACAGCGTACACACAAGTCCATTGCTGAACATAGGTGTTCTCAGAAGCACGGTCCTAAGCTGACTGTTTCTATTGACTTTCTGCGTTGCTTACCAGGTTGTCACTCCATCTACTTTACCAGTAGGAAGCTGCCGTTCGAGAAACTTTCTTCCTCAATGGTTGTAGGTTCTTCGAGTTATGTGGCTGACCCATTTCTATTTCAGCGTACCGATCTGTACTGAAAATTATTATTTAGAATATATCCGTTGGATAAATGAAATGTTTTATTATATAAAATTTTAAGTATAAGCGTATTACTTCATCATAATCCCTGGTGATCGTTGTGACGTGATCGCTATTATACTGTTTCTAATGTTTTCATACTTCTGGTTCTTCTCTGAACAGAGGTTTTCCGAACCAGTGGTAAAACTTAAATGGATTTCTATATCAAAGCATTCTTACTATACGTTAAATAAAAATGATTTAATTCTTTACATTTTTAATTGAAAATAAAATGATTTGTTTATTCAAAATTTTGGATGTTAAATCCAACACTTCTAGCATCTGCTCTGCGTTCAAGTAAACAGGAAATATTTCGCAGCGGTAAACAGAATAATTCGGACAGTTTAGATGTTAAACGGGAATGTAGAGCGTTGGCAGTGTGGTGTAATTTGATTGTCCGCAGTTTTGCTAGGTGTACGAATGAAGTTAAGATAACATTATTCAAAGCTTACTGTCAGACATTCTACACCTGCAACCTGTGGAAAAAGTGTATTCGCCGAACTCTCAATGCACTACGTGTTAAGTACAACAATGGATTCAGGATGTTGTTGGGGCTGCCATGCTCTTGCAGCGCATCGCGTATGTTTGCTGAGGCACGCGTGGATCAGCTTTGCAGTAATATTATGCAAAAGAATAGCCTCCTTTATGCGTTGCGTGGGAAACAGCACCAGCAGCCTCCTAGCGTCCATATATGGAAGAATGGATTACCCTGCGTTGAGGTCTTGGAACACAGTTCATATGGGTCCAGGCCCAATATGTTTAATAATAAATAATAATTTATTCTATACTATATCCCAAACTGCTCTAGAAAAAACAACTTCTTTAAGCCCACTTTCATTAGTATCCATAGCAGTCTCGGTCTTACACATTCATACTCTTTCACACATTGACCCATTCTTTCTGAAAGGATGATACCGACTCCCTGGCGTGCCCGCTCGGTCTCGTCTACACCAGATCAGTACGCGGTATACATGTCATGTGCAGTGACATCCTTTCCATTCAGTTTCGTCTCATTAACACATAACATATCTATTTCTTTATCATGCATCATATTGCATATTTCATCCATCTTATCATTCATTGCTCCGTATTCATTCAGCTTAGCTAGAGGGTCTTTCGCAATCCATTTCACCCCTCCGAAAGATAGAACGTAACGGGCGGCGAACCTCATCACCGGTTTTCCTCCCGGAGATTCTTCGCATCCCTGCCCCATTAAAGGAGCACTGGGAACGGGGCCATTTCCTTTCTTTTTTGCCTTATGGTGCGAAACTAGGGGGCGGTATATTTTACGCCGCCACCACACGGCGAGGAACCGAGTCTGTTCCTTCGGCGTTATCGTTCGTTTAGTAAGATCCACCCGGGGGATACGTGTAGGGTGGGCCTAAGATTAGGTGGTCGAAGCCTATGGACGAGAGCGACTTATCTCCCTGAGATGAAGATTCAGTTGAATAAAAACAAGTTAAGGGCACGGTAATCGTAAACAAAGCATTCTTTCGGAGCTGCACCACTTGTATATTTTACATGGGTTTTTTCACTTTCTGTAGTGGTATTCAACTCAGTCATTTGTCTAAATACGGCTCATAAGTTATTTAGTTATAGGTTGAGCACTCTTCCGTGGGCGAATGGCTTCTATAATATTATATACATATTTTTTATAGAATAAGGGTGACAACAGAGCACGCAGTCTACCTGATTGTAAGTGGATGTTGTGGCCCACATAGACCTCTACATCTACGAGTATCTTCGATTAAGAATCGACATGGGTTATCACGTATGCGTATATGCGTTTTCACCCCTTAGGATTAAGATGGAATGCCTTTATTAATGATTTCGCTTTGTTTCTTTGGGTTGTGGTTGGTGGTTAGTTTGGTATATAATAAATATTAAAATAGTTTCGTGTGACTTTTATTAAACGTCTACGGTTCCATGGTGTTTTAAAAATCCTTTCCCATATTTATTTAATAGTAAACACAAAAGTAGTAAAAATATATTTGCGTTTCCAATTGGGGGTCTCGCATTTTTTACATCAAATCGGAGTATAAATGATTCCAGTGAATACAAATTTATGTTTCTAGAGGACTCGGTTCCCTTCGCAAACACTTTGTGAAATTTCTCCAACGCTTCGCAGACGGCAAGAGAATATCGTCTAAAAGCATTTGTGTCTTTGAATTAATTCGATTAGATTAAATATTGTAGAAGGACGTTCGTTTCTCACTTAAAAGTATAATTCTACACCTTAAAAAGTTTTTTTATAGTTTGAAGTGTAATTGTTTATATAGAAAATAGGTGACTAACGAGCACACCGTCCTACTGATTGTATTTGAATGCTGTGGCTCAAAAAAACTTACATTTATCTTCGATTAAGAATTAAAATGTAGATGCGTTGTTTCCCATGAGGACTAAGATGGAATGCCTCGTTTACAGTGAAAGGGGTCTCCGGTAGACTCACCATATGAAACGTAGCAGTATTAAGCTGCTATTTTGCACTGATATTCTATGAGAGCGTGGTCTTACCCCAGTCAAGCCGAACCATTCATACTACAACCTAATATAGCTGCATCTTGGCTCTACCACGTATAAACGTTTTTGGTACTTTACAAAAAGTGTCTTATTGTAAGTTTAAACTTTCTTTATTATTTTGATACAGCTGAATATGTAAGTACCAATAATATCAATATGCATATGATAATATTGGTACTTTAGTAGGTTTAAGCATTAATTTATAGAAGAGGGGCCAAATGAGCATGCGGCTCACCTCATGGTAAGTGACTACGGCCGCCCATGAATAACCACAACACCAGGGTAATTGCAGGTGCGTTGCCGGCATTTTAGAAAGGAGTAAGCTCTTTTTTTGAAGCTACCTAAGTCGTATCGGTTTGCCGGTGGTAAACAATTCCCCAGAGAAGTTGTACAAGGAAGAACGGATGGTGAAATTTGGCGTAAGATCACCAGCTGATCGATCATGACGGAAACCATATTGGCGGTTACTAATAGGCTGGTGACTCTCAAAGTACCTCATGAGCTGGCAGTTTACAATTGATTCCATTATTTTGGAGAACAAGGAGGTGATAGCGATAGGCCTGTAGTTGGACGGGTCTGAGCGGTTGCCACTTTTTGGGATCTGGTGGACGAAAGCTGTCTTCCAAGAATTTAAGACTACGCCTTGGGAGTAGGAGTACCGGAAAAGACTTGTTAAAACCGGTGCCAACTCCGGAGCACACGTCTTCAGCACAATGGGAGGGTACTCTATCAGGCCCACTTGACTTGCTGACGTTTAGGCAGAGGAGTGCTTTGCGAACCAAGCGCTGTGTAAACCGTACATCCGGCATGGAACACCAATACAGCGGGATGGTCGGCGGTGTGTTCCCCCCACGTGGAGAGGCGAGTAGGACGCAAAGAGCGAGCCTAATAGATCGGGTTTCTCCTTTGCGGGATGGGAATCCTTTCTAAAAGCCATAAAACCAAACAGAAGCACAATCCTACCCCTAAGGGTAGGATGCGAAAAGAGATCGCATCCTATCCCATTCGGCTGACATGCAACCGCGACGTTAATGTCACTGGCACTACACTCCGGACGAGAGAATGGTCCGATGAGTCTAGAGGGGCGTCGACGGATACCTGTTGTCTGTCCGGATGGGAGGTCAGTAGAAGGTCCAACAGGGAAGCTGTATGATCTTCCACATCCGGAATCCGCGTAGGTGACATAACCGGTTGTGTTAGACCATATGCCAAACCATAAGTCATAAGCAGATCTCCCCGCATGATTGGTTAAACGTGAACCGAGCCATTCGGCGTGATGGGCGTTAAAATTGCCATGGATCACGGTCTCTGCGGATGGGATCTGCTGTAGCACGAAATTTGTAGCCATTTGGACGTGATGGATGAGTCGGTACTGTTTCGATATTACAGCTATGAGGCATATACAGCCGTAGATGCGGGGATGGTCGCTGCTGTCTACGCGCAGCCATAGGATGGACAGGTCTGTACTGTACTGTAGGCGTCGAAAACAGATGTCCTTTCCGACGTATACGCGAACTCCAGCCCGGGGCACAAAGGAATGTTCTAAATAGTACCTCAGGAAGAGATATGAAGTATCAGCTGGAGAGGACACCTGAGTCTCGGTTAAAAAGAGCAAGGCCGGCTTTGTCGTCTCCAGATGGTAGTGGATAACGTTAAGGTTGGAATGAAATTTCCTAATATTGCAAAATTCACGGATAGCGTGGCAGGGGTTGCCTTAGTGTTTTTGCTCCGCTTGCCTCAAGTAGTTTTAGTCGCGAGCGGAATTGCCCCCCCCCCAGAATACGCGGGGCAGCCTGAGCACCCACGCTCAGGAAGAGTAGGTTAACTTGGTCGTGGATGCTCAGCGAAGGATTCGCCGTCACCAGGGTTGCTGGTACCCTCTGTCCTGGTCTGTAGACCCCTGGGGTGGTTTTTCACTTGATTCCGCTACTGTGCTAAGGGAGGGGGGAGGTAATGCGGCTTCCAGTCACCTGCACTCACCAAGCGAAACGCAGAGAAAAATCTCTATTTCACGCTGGTATTCCGTGAGGTCGTGGTACAACCCCGGCCAAAATTCTTACGATCTAGATGAAGAGTAGCGTTATAAATCTATCTATAGCATAAGTGTTTGTCTGTAATATTTAAGTAAATGCCTTATATCGAGCTTAAGAGCTTTTCCTTACCATCAAAACATGAATAGCAATTTATAAAAGTTTTGTCTGACTCTGTTCCACATAAATATACAAATCATATTCAGGTGATGCCGGGATAGGTCACTATTTTATATATACAACACGTAACATAATTAACGCACTTTGAGATAGCAGTTTGTTCAGAATCGTTTACTGAATCGATTCCCATCATTTTTAATATAGGTAATTTTTTATCCCAAAAATAATTAAAACTACGTAAATTACAGTCACACTAAATCTGTACAGTCAAAACAAACTGAAATGGACCGTAACTTAAGGCAATAAGACTTTTAAGAGTGCATTTTTATTTGTATTATTACTAATTCTGTCATTCAATAAAATTCAATAAAAATGAACTTTATTTCAAGCACGTTAAAGTCTTTGCGTATGTGGCTTTGTACTGTGACCAGAGTATTCTTCCGGAATTAGTATAACTAGTTTGATAAATAATCAGTGCATAAAAATTATAACTAAAAATTCAGTGTATGTATTATGATTATAACATTATATACTAATTGGGGTGTCTTAGGGTGTGCGTTAATTACGTTACATATTGTATATATATATATATATATATATATATATATATATATATATATATATATATATATATATATATATAAATCGTTTCTAGAAAAATAACCTACATTTTTTACTTAATATGACACTAAAAAGAAAAATGTTTCACAATGATTTTAATGCCGATTGATACAAATTTATGTAATAAAATGACAAATAAAATTACTAAACCTAGAATACATTATACAATGCAACACCTTATGTCGTCACAAAGAAATTAAAAACAAAAAAAAATACTGTTCTCTAACTTGAGACTCGTTAGCATACATGATTTCGTTCATTTGGTACTAGCATTAATTGATTCAGATTCAGGAATGAAATTAACTTTATTTCAAGCACGTTAAAGTCTTTGCGTATGTGGATTTGTACTGTGACCACAGTATTCTTCCAGAATCAATTTTGCAATATGAATGACAAGCTCGTGGAAACTGTCCATGCGGTCGGAGCTAAGTTCCGCAAGACCCGCCGCAGAAGAACACAAAAACTCTCCGATCACACTCTTAATCTCATGGCTGTTAGACGGGAGATGAGGCTGCAATCGTCAACAGATTTGACAGCATACAGGCAACTGAACAGACAGATCCCCGAATGCATGCGGCAAGACTTACGCAACTTTAATACTGCTCGTATTAAGAAGCGATCGAGCAGAACCAGGCCTCCAAAGACTTTGCCAGAGATCTGTCTGCCAGTAAGAGCCAACTGTCAAAGCTGAAGACTGAGTGTGGCAACATCGTTTCCGGGACACCTGAGATTCTGAGTGAGATTGAGAGGTTCTATGGGCAGCTGTACACGTCATCGTTGGAGCCACACGCAAGTGTGAGAAACGATTCAAGAGCAAGTCTTATCCAACACTATTTCGATGATATCCCAGACGTCAGTCTGAGCGAGATTAGAATGGCTCTCCACCACCTTAAAAACGGTAAGGCCCCGGGCGAGGATGGAATTACAGCGAAGCTTCTGAAAGCGGGTGGAACACCGGTACTTGAAGTCCTTCAGAAGCTCTTCAATTCCATCCTCCATGGTGGCAATACTCCGGAGGCGTGGAGCAGAAGTGCGATGGTCTTGTTCTTTAATAAAGGCGACAACGCTCTCTTGAAGAACTACAGACCGATTTCCCTTCTGAGCCGCGTCTACATGCTATTTTCGAGAGTCATTACGAATCGTCTCGCACGCACACTCGACGACTTCCAGCCTCCTGAACAAGCCGGTTTCCGAAAAGGCTTCAGTACCATAGATCACATACATACCCTGCGGCAGATTGTACAGAAGACCGAAGAGTACAATCTGCCACTTTTCTTGGTACATGTGGACTATGAGAAAGCCTTTGATTCCAGCATGCTTAATGTCCATATCACACTTATGCCGGTAGTTGTTGGGAGCACTATTCTGACTGATTGTTGACGAGTACGTTTACCTGGGACAAATAGTCCGACTAGGTAAGTCCAACTTCGACCGAGAGGTCAATCGACAGATTTCGGGAAATTACGACACATCTTCTCGTCAGGTATACCTCAATCTCTGAAAACTAAAGTGTATAACCAGTGCGTGTTGCCAGTGATGACTTACGGGTCTGAGACATGGTACTTCACTGCTGGCCGTATGAGGACGCTCAAGGTCGCTAAGCGAGCTATGTAGAGGGCTATGCTCGGAGTTTCTCTGCGTGATAGACTCAGAAATGAGGATATCCGCAGTAAAACCAGAGTGACTGACATAGCCCAACGGATTAGTAAGCTGAAGTGGCAATGGGCCAGCCATATAACTAGAAGAACCGATAACCGATGGGGAAGAAAGGTTCTCGAGTGGCAGCCTCGTACCGGTAGGCGTAGTGTAGGGCAAACCCCACTAGATGGAGTGACGACCTGGTAAGACATACAGGAAGTCGATGGATGCAGGTGGCTCAGGACCGTGCTTTGTGGCGTTACTTGGGGGAGGCCAATGTTCAGCAGTGGACTTGTATGATGGCTATGTGGCTGTAATGATGATGATGATGAAGGAATGAAAGTAATGAAATACGCTCGACCACCAATACGAAGGCTAGCAAACGAAACGAAATATTTGTTTTGGCTTTCTTACTCACAAAATATTATTATTCTGTAGAAGAGTTCTTAAACGTCAATGACCTAAATACGACTAATAATGAATAATTTTATTTTAGAACATAATTTATTACACGTTAGCTACCAATGTTTAAAAAAATAAGGTATTGGATATTATTTTATACATATAATATTTGATTTAACTATTTAATTAATAAATTTGACATAAATATTGAAATGAAGAATGACAATATTGACATTATATAATTATTGACGTATGGATATTAATACTTGACCATCAGTTATAAATAATACTTACTTATATATCTTATAGGCATTTTTCTGACGCTGTTACATAATTAATTAATTATCAAATCAACTGAATATGTTAAATAATTTATGTGTTGTTAAAATTCGATAAGTATTGTTGTATAGGTTACTTGAGACTTAATATTTGCAAAACACTAAGGCAGAATATGTAGAAGGAATTATACTTAAACACCATTGTAAAACCATATTCTTGCAACTAAAGATTATTATTATTATATATCTATTGTTCGTGCGCGAATATGAGTTATATTCGCGCATCGCATGGGAATTGGGACTACTTCTAGTTACTGGGTAAGACATAATTTTTATCATATGTATTTCATCTATATGCATAGCCATTTTTGTCATATAACTTAGCTAATTAATTTTTAACATATTTAAAATAAGAGTAATAGATTTCTGTAAAGTAACGCCTAATTCGATTAATTAATTTCATTAGTACTGAAGGGGATCTTGCCCGGGCTGCTCACGTACTGTGAAAATTACAACAAATTCTTAGTCACTTAGTCAAACAGCTACAGCTTGCTTAGTCAGAACTACAGATCTCTAACCCATTTATCATGGAGATAAGCCTACGCAGCATAGCCTCGTATGCACGGGTAAGGACGATTTATAACGAATCGTATCGTTTAAACACAATTTTAATGCCCAAAGAAAAAGATGGAGGTGTTGTTATAAGCTTGACCGTGTCTGTCTGTGGCACCGTAGCTCTTAAACGAGTGAACCGATTTAGGTGCGGTTTTTTTTTTAAATTTAAAAGCAGGTTTTCTAGGAGTGGTACAAGACAGCTTTTTTGTTTCAGGGGTTTTTAAATTTTTTAATTTAAGTTATATTTGATCTTCAACGGATAAAGGTACCGACCGCAGGAACGTAAAAAAATAACTTTTAAAAAAGTAAAAATCGACTTCAAAATGTAGTTATGTAGTTATATTAAAAATATTTATTTATTATATGGTTTTTATACCTTTTGCGATAGAATTTTTTCGTTTAGTTCACATGGAACTACTCTATTCTTTTATTAAATAACAAAGAAACATTTCACATTGGTTCAGCCATTTCAGAAAAATCGGTGCCTTAAAAAACATACGCGTCGTATATCCAATTTTTTTAAACCCATTTCTATTGTTCGGCACTCCCCCTTGTAGGAGAGAGTTATGAAATAGAAAAATTCGTCGCGCTGCTGTTATGAAAATTTGTTATTTCAAATGGTCTCGAAGAATTTTATACTTAAAACGACATATTTGCATGGTACTTTAAAAAGTTCCGTTATCATGAACCTAAAGAATAAGTGAAACTTTTATAAACTATGTATTATATTTTTTTAATATACGTACCATGAAGTTTTTTTTCATATTCTTATATTGTTATCCATTTCTGAGCTATGTTCGTATGTTCAAAATATCAAGTCTTTAGTTCTTGGGCAAGGTAATTTAAAATTAATTACTAAATTCAACCCGAACAGATCGAGCAGACCGAAAATAAAAACAAACAAGTAATATGAAAAATCAATTAATTTTCTTCAAGAGATCCAACATTAAAAGCTCAGGAAAACTCACTATAATTTATTTCTTGACGTACGAGAGAAGAGTACCCATTAGGGACCCAGATCGATCTTGCTTTCGTAGTAACATGACACTGTCGCTCCATTTGAAAGGTATGTAATTATTTAATGTTGGCGGAAGTGAGATTTTAGGTGCATGTTGCAGGGAAATCATTGAGGTACGTATTAAGTACTGTAAACATATTTTTAAGAGGAAATTGACATAAAAATGTTGAAAAGGGGTAGACCTATACATATAATAAATCTGTATAAAAAATATTTGTTCACGATTCACGCAAAAACTACTGGACGGATTTCCATGAAATTTGATATGTAGGCAGTACATGATGGCTGATAACATATAGGCAAAGCCTTATCCGCTTACGGAAGAGTAAAAAAGAAGGGTTATGTTTTTATTATTTTAAAGTTTATTGTTATAAATATAAGAAAAGTGTGTGTGAAAATGATACACATCGCGTAACCATCTAGAAAGGGCAGATAAAGTCTGCCGGTCCAGCTAGTTTATTAAATAAAAATGAAGTGTCTATCTATAATATTGAAATAACTAGTTTCTATTCAGCTTAGAGTGTCATTTGCACGATAAAGTTATAACATTTTAAAATTTTTGTCTGTCTGTCTCCGGGATAGTCTTCAGAAAAGCTTAACCGATTGTAATGAAACTTAACAAACAGATAGAGGCTAATGCCAAAAAAGAAAAATTGATAAAATAAATGGTTTTTCATTATTTTAAATATAAAAACGCTACATTAATGTGCTATGTAGTATCGCAAGCCGTAACAACTTAAAAATTGCGGATGCCAAGTCACCGGAAAGCATTGCAACTATGGCAAATATCCCGCCTATGTGGCAATCAATGGGGGAGTCCTACGTTTAGCAGTGGACTTTTGATAAACTATAAATATAAGTTTGTATAAAAAGGGTTATTATAATATTAAGGAATTTATGGAGAAATACCAATAACCGACAAACCCCCGAAAAAGCAACTTCCACCCCCCGCTAACTATACCCCGGGAAGGGTGATCGCTGGCAAGCTATTTCTAATTTGTCTTGTGTTGTTAATTTCAAAAATGATTGTAAGCTATTATTTGAAAAAAAAAATAGTCTCACTGGGTTTCTTGCTGGTTCTTCCCAGGACAGAGGTTTTTTTTTGCGAACCAGTGGTAATTGAAAAAATTGACTTTCAATAAGTATTGATTATAATCTACATTGAATAAAAAAGTTTCTGTTTCTGTTTCTGATATCGTAGCTTTAACAAATATAAGGATGTGAAAATTGTGTGTTAAACGCCGCCAGAGGAATAATCCTATCTGTGGAATTTAATTTTCTTTTAAAAGAAAAAAGAAATAAAGAAAACATTTTTCGTGGTAGAGCCACACTGCAGCTATATTATGGTTGGAGCACAAATGGGTCGGCTCGACCGGGGAAGGACTACGCTCTCACAGAATACCAGCAGTAGTAAAATAGCAGCTTAATATTTGCTGTCTTTGAGTGTAGAGATCCGGAGATCCTTTTTTATTGGAAACGAGGCATTCCATCTTAGTCCTCAGGGGTGACAACGCATCTGCGTTTTGATTCTTAATCGAGGATAAATGTTGATGTCTATGGGCCATAGCATCCACTTACCATCTGTTTAACTGTGTGCTCGTTTGTCAACCTTATTCTATAAAAAATACGAGAAAGGAGGATATAAATACATCTTTCTACGAGAAATTAAACACTTTTTCAAACGATAACAAGAAAGTAAATAAGTTAAATGCAATAAATTTTGTCGCGCAATGTTATATTGAACCTACATAAAAAAAAAATCGCCGCGCTTCTTATTTGGGGTGTATTTTAAAGTATTAAGTATTTGTCTATAGTATAAACATCCCTTTGTGTGTACAGGCCTCTTAGTAAAGTCCATATGTCTCAATAATATATTTTATTTTTATTGATTTGTCACGTAACCTTGACTTGCCAATGACCTACCACGTCTGAAAGGATAATTTTAAAGTAATAAATTGATTATAGTGTAACTTAGTAAACGTTAAGTCAAAAGCAATGACATAAATATTTTTATCTTCTTTAAATATCGTAAAATCTTACTTGATATGATTGACGACCTATTGTAAAATTAATATAGAAAGATTTACTGCACATATACTCCAAAAAATACAAAACATAATGACATAGTGTCTAAACCGAATTAAGATCATGGCGGCGAGTCTCAACGGAGATAAGTCATTTGCACAGGACAGGATTATAGTGCCCGAGTGTATGCGCAAGCAGAGGTGCACTCTCTATTTTCTTACTCTCATAGTCAATAGACGGCAACCCGATTCGACTGGAGAGAGATTAGGCGTAGAACCAACGGCTTTACGAGCTTTCCGATGTATGGGGATGAAACAGCGTCAATTTGTTGATTCCGGGCTGCCACTGAGAATTTTTTGACAGCATAACCCCAACAATTGATTTTTTGGGTGGACTTGAGATTGAAACCCGGGACTATAGTATCAGCTGTCAAGTTTGCGACCACTAGACCAACGAGGCAGCCATGACATAAATAGCCGGTAAAATTACCATTTTAAAGACAATTAAAAAATATTTCGAATAACGAATAACTGGATATCAACAATACAGATATAACAACTTTCTTTCTTCTTCGGCTCATACATGTTCACTGCTGCACACCAGCCTCTGCTGTTGTAGTCCTTTAATTGTCATTGTTAATTGTAATTGTAAATGTTGTAGTAATTTAATTGTCCCGCTTTGCAGGTGGAATGACGATGGCAGTACCAGACGTCTCTCACCTTTGACGCTGTGGTCGGGATTTTTTTATAGAATTAGGGTGACAAACGAGCACAAACACACAGTCCACCTGATGGTAAGTAGATCCTGTGGCCCATAGAAATCTATATTTAACCTCGATTAAGAATCAAAATGCAGATGCGTTGTCACCCCTGAGGACTAAGATGGAATGCCTCAATTCCAGTAAAACGGGTCTCCGGTTCTCTACACTCACCATACGAAACATAGCAGCATTAAGCTACTATTTTATTGCTATTTTTTTCAGTTTTTGTTTTGTTTTTTTTTCTGCTTTCCCCTGTACGCCATATATTTAATTCTACATGTGAAGTAATTTTATGGAAGACAAGTTGATTGACGCTGAAAGTGGTACATAGGCCTATCTTATGGCTGGATGGCATAAACATAAATACTTTAATAAATCGGTTAGATATGAAATTGTGGATCGTTATGATTGTATTGTAATGATAATTTTTTTAATATGTGTAATAATTTTTTTAATAAATATATGAAAAAATATTTTGACTGTTTATTTTAATAGTTATAATTTCGCAAAGATTAGACCAAAATAATTGGAAACACTATTTAAAAACATACTAGCAATGCTATTAACATTACAAAAATTCCCTTAAACCATTTTGGTAAGCTTAAAAGTAATCGATTGGTGAACCCGCAACATTTTGAGTCGTTTACTTTTTTTTTCTTTTTTTTTTATTAGGCTAGGGTTACAAACGAGCACACAGTCCACCTGATGGTAAGTGGTTGCTGTGGCCCATAGACATCTCTATCCTCGATTACGAATCAAAATCTAGACGCATTGTCACCCGTGAGGACTAATATGGAATGCCTCGTTTCCAGTAAAAAGGGTATCCGGTTCACTACACTCACCATACGAAACATATCAGCATTATGCTACTATTTTACGCTGGTATTCTGTGAGAGCGTGGTTCTTCCCCGGTCGAGCCGAACCATTCATGCTACAACTATACTATTAATATAACTGCAGCATAGCTCTATCACATAATAAACTGCACTGTATTCTTCTATTACCATTTACCATTAGGTAAATATGATTATCACTACACAATGTTTAAAAAAAAAAAACAAAAAACAAAAATAGATGTCAATTTCGACAAATTTGAACGTGTGCTTGTCATTGCGATCTTGCAATTCAGTTATGTAAGTGAAACAGGTTAGAATCAGGACTGTGTTTCAGTAAACATCTGTCTCTAAGCAAACACGGTACAATCTGTATGGACAGACAAACTACGTTCAATTTAATGAACAAACATTGTTCCGGCTTCAGGTACTTGTTTCAACCTGAGACGTCATTCGTTACTGTATGAAAGTTATGCTGTAACACGTAGCTCTAAAGTTCTATTTCGTTTGTGCCATTTTGTACAATAGGAAATTCGTAATTCAAAGCTTTAGTTGGTTTCAATTTAACGAATCTAATGGACGCTTTCAACGCGAGTAGTTGAAATCCAATGGCAACTCCATTGGTTTGGTTTAAAACTAAAGATAACTGCTTAAAAGTTTTTTGTGATATTACTATTTAATGAGCAATTTTTATTAATTTCTGTTTGCTCAAAAAGTTTATCAAAATTATCGTTGAATTGAATTCAAAATGGTTCATGCCAAATCACTTTTTTTGTGAGAGTAAGAAATATATGAGATTTAGCGTAGTTACAACATGTTGATACTTCTCGTATTTAACTAACAACAGATGTGATTTTGAATATTCTATTTAAGAGGTTATTTTTTCAGTATAAAGTATACTTAGTTAAAAAAGTAGTCTAAAGTAAGCATGCTTTTTTTATATTATAAGGGGGCAAACGAGCAGTCGCAGCCATTTTCATGACTACCGACGCCCGTAGACATCTGTCTGGATGTTATACAGACCCTTCGTAAGCGAGAGGTACTTTTCCGGTCGTGCCGGCCCAATTCGGCTACATGCATGCATGCAGCGTGGCACTACCTCTTTCAAAAAATGCTACAAAATGATAGTCTCTACTCCTCACCCTAACTCCAAAGGTATCCCATGAACTATTTGAAAAAAAAAACATATTGTGAATAGAATAAATTTTATTTCATTATTTCAGAATTACGCATGCTTCTATGCATTCATTTTTAAACGTTTTCCGTGGAAAATGCTCATAATGTCTTTTGTACATCGGAAACATTAGAGAATTGAAGTCTTTTTTGTCATTACATAACATTCCTTAAAATTAAACAATTAATTTATTAAACAGTAGAATGCTGAATATTATAATAACAAGTAAATAAAGATAAGCGTTTAAGTAAAGCGATAAGAATGAAATTTGAAAGAAATGGAACTTATTTTTGTTTGGATATTTTTTTTGAATATTTCCCATGCTGGAAGGTAAGGTAATTTAGATCCTACATCCGTAAACATGTTCAAAATGCTTTTATTTAATTGTTTAAAACGTAATGAT
This sequence comes from Parnassius apollo, assembly GCA_907164705.1. Lineage (NCBI taxonomy): Eukaryota > Metazoa > Arthropoda > Insecta > Lepidoptera > Papilionidae > Parnassius > Parnassius apollo. The sequence continues at coordinate 2,080,714 of CAJQZP010000058.1, forward strand.
TTCTTATATTTACGCGAACACTACACATTGATTAAAGCTACTTTTACGGATTGTATCGCGTTTAATTTTAAATGGTTTTTTTAACTCCCGACGTTTCGGGTGCTTTCTAGCACTCATCACGGTCACGAGGGACTGAGGTGACTGACGTCCCGATGTCAATATTAATCCGGAGTACGTTCAGCTGTTTAATTATTGTTTAAAATGTTTTGAACATAAAAAGCATGTATATATGTATACTTTATTACGCTGTAAAAACTGCTAATAAATACTTAAATAGGTCCTTCAATTTTCGATTATAATGTATTAGTATGCGAGAGCGGTTACCACCATTTGTGAATTAAATTATTAAGTAGACTGCCCAGTTTGAAAATGACTTTTAATTTAGAAAATGTTTGTTCACAGGCGGATTGGCTCTCGGTCGGCGTAAGAGCCGGGGCGGAGCGGGGGCCGCGGGCGGCTCGCCGAGTTGACGTCATGCTCAACGACTCCAACTCAACAGCCAACCTCTCAGACCTGGCGCTCGACCCCGACCTCCCAGAAAGCCCCTACAGCCTGGCCCAAACGATCGTCATCGCCATCATCGGTAGCGTCCTCTCCGTTCTCACCGTCGTGGGTAACTCGATGGTCATGATAAGCATCAAGATCGACAAGCAACTGCAAACGATCAGCAACTATTTTCTCTTCTCACTCGCGGTCGCAGACTTCGCTGTCGGCTTGATATCCATGCCGCTCTTCACAATGTTTACAATATTCGGGTATTGGCCACTCGGGCCGCATGTATGCGACACTTGGTTGGCACTCGACTATCTAGCCTCAAACGCTTCGGTGTTGAATCTGCTCATTATAAGTTTCGATAGATACTTCAGTGTGACTCGCCCGTTGACCTACAGGGCTAAAAGGACTACTCGCCGTGCGAAAGTTATGATAGGTGGTGCGTGGGGTTTTAGTTTAGTGTTGTGGCCTCCTTGGATTTATGCGTGGCCGTACATTGATGGTGAGCGAAAGGTCCCCCCACACGAGTGCTACATTCAGTTCATAGAGACAAACCAGTTTATTACCTTCGGGACCGCTATCGCGGCATTCTACGTGCCAGTGACAGTGATGTGTATATTGTATTACAAGATATGGAGGGAAACGAAGAAAAGGCAAAAGGACCTGCCTAATCTACAGGGCGGGAAAAAACACGATTCCTCGAAAAGATCTAATTCAAGGTGGGTGTTCATTTTTATTATATTGAGCATTATTTTAATCTTATTTTAATAATAATGTTTACATATTTATTAAGGTAGCTATCAATTCATTTATATCAAGATATACATTTTGAATTATCAACATAGATATGCACTTTACACTTTATTAAAAATCATATAGTTCGAGACTAGATGGCTGTTGATCATTTATCTGTTGTATTTAGCTTTCGTGGGTACAGGTAAGTGAACAATTTAATTTTATAATCGATTCGAACGGTTTCACCAAATTGTATTTCAACACATGTTTTTGAACAGTATCTGTTATTCGGTCCCGTAGTTCCAATCGAAGACGACCGCACGCAAGTCAATCAACCCCAAGCGGCTGCCAATTCAATTCAACCTTACGAACGAAGGTAGTGGGAGGTGAAGAGTTAGTTACTTCAGTTCGAATCCAATTAACCGACTGTTGTCAGTGTACCAATCTGTTGGAATGAATATTTCAACGCAATAGTCGGTATTATAGATTATAACTAACTAACGGCAGCTTAACTTCCTCAATGACCTATCAGTACACAATATACCCTAAAATACAGTATCCTACAAAACTGGGGGACCGAATCCTATAATATATATTATAATATAATTATTTAGGAATTTTAAGGATACCTCGTTGGTCGTTGGCGGTTGCTGATCATAACGCTTCGGGTTCGAATTCCGGGTCGGGCCAAAATGAGTAATTGGGTTTTTCTGTCAATAAATTGTAAGTAGGAGCTCTGAGTCAGGATGTTGCGGTGGCGGTGTTAACTCTGTGCCCCGGAAAGCAGTTAAAGCCCTGGGCCTCATCTGTTTCCTGTAGATTCGGATAACTATCCCATCGGACTATGAGAGTGAGGGAATATGGAGTGCACTAGTGCTTGCGCATACACTTGGGCACTATAATTCTGTCCTGCGCAGTATAGCAAGAAAATTCAATCTTCAGATCATTATTGTCATCATTGTCAGTTTTTCTGTCCGATTATAATCTGTTTCTGAATGCAAGAGTGAATAGGCTTTTGTTACGCTAAGACGGTGTGATTAGCCATCTTGGAATTTATCACCACTTAACACCAGGTGAGATTGAAAGTCCGACTATGGTGTAAAGGCTGTCAATAAAGGCTCGAAGCACCAAAGAAAAATCATCTAAAGGTTAATATTAGTTTTAAATGAATGTATTAAGTGTAAGAGATGAAATGTAATCAAAATCTTTTCTCGTACTATATTTTTGCAGGTAGTATCCTCGAAAGTACTATATCTCATATAGAAAATTTGATAACCTTTTTTATTCTTAGAAGTTAAAGCCATGGTGCTGCTATGCTACGATGTAGCACGAATGGGTCGGCTCGACTGGCGAAGGGCCACGCTCCCACAGAATACCAGCGTAAAATAGCAGCTCCATGCTGCTGTGTTTCGTATGGTGAGTGTAGAGAACCGGAGACCTTTTTTAGTGGAAACGAAGCATTCCATCTTAGTCCTCATGGGTAACAATGCATTTGCATTTTCATTCTTAATCGAAGATAAATGTAGATGTCTATGGGCCACAGCATCTTCTTAGCATCCGGTGGATTGTGTGCTCGTTTGACACCCTTATTCTATAAAAAAAATTACACATCTATATGGATCAAAATTTATTCATTTATAAAATAAATCCATCCATTAAATCCATCCAATAAAAGTCCACTGCTGAACATAGTCCTCTCCCATAGATCGTCTTATTTTGAGGATTTAGCCACAGTTGCCATGCTTGGCAGGCAAGTTGGCAACCGCAGTTTTTTATTGTTTAAAGTTCTTACCAGAAACATGCTGCCCCCCATCTCCTGTTTTAGTTTCCCCTTGTAACCCCTTACAACACCACGGATGTAGGGGCTGGTTATATCACCTCACTGCAACTAAAATAAATAAAATTAGATTTTTTCATACAGTGTAGTTTATAAACGACTACCTCGTTGGTCTAGTGGTTGTAGTAGTGCGACTACCGATCATAGGGTCCTGGGTTCGAATCTCGGATCGGGCCAAAAAATATCAGTTATTGAGTTTTTCCGCCAAGAAATTTGCAGTAGCTGCGCGGAGTCAGGAAGTTGGCGGTGTCTCACCCCCGCGCCTTGTGTCGTTGTGTTTTGTTGGTACACCGTCCCATCGAACCATGAGAATAAGGGAATAGGGAGTGTAAACTTGCTTGCGCATACACTATAATTTTGTCCTGCGTCGATGACTAGTCTCTATTGAGGCCGGCCGTCATCACCGAAATTCGGTCTGGAGGGCATGATTGTCATTATAACTAGATTATAAATTCAATTTATTGAAAGTAATTTTAATTTATCACTACTAATTGCAGTGGTATTACTTTCATGGCTCAAACCGTAAGTTGTAGAGTAACCACACATTAATATACACAGACCCCGCCTGTTTCTTGTTGGAGAGCATTAATGGCAGTTTTTACTAGCGGTTTCCGGAGCGTTTTCCCAACTTTTACTTTTGTTGTAAACCTGACAATGCTAAATCAATCTACACTCGCAATTCTGAGTGTAGAGCTTTTTTTAAAGAATAAAGGTGACAAACGAGCACACAGTCCACTTGATGGGAAGTGGATGCTGTGGCCCATAGACATCTATATTTATCTTCAATTAATAATAAAAATGCAGACGCGTTTTCACCCCTGAGGACTGAGACAGAACGCCTTGTTTCCAGTAAAAAGGGTATCCGGTTCTCTACACTCACTATACGAAACACAACAGCATTAAGCTGCTATTTTACGCTGGTATTGTGAGAGCGTGGTCCTTCCACGGTCGAGCCGACCCTGTGCTACAACTATACTACATATGGTTGCAGCATAGTTCTACCACGTAATAATTCTTCCATTAAATTAAATTAAAGATATAATGATTTCATTAGTATGATATAAAAATAAATAAATAAATAATAAGATTAGTGATACGTGCAAATGGAAATGCAATGCTACGTCCGTCATAAGTCAAAATGCATATGGTTGACATTTTGAAATTTCTTAACACTTGTAAACATTTATTTATTAGCCTAGTAACCACAAGGAACACTTTGTGATTTTAATGAATATTCCATATATGATATACTGCAAAAATATACGCGTAAGCTTTTCATGTTATCGTTGTCGTTTATGTTGGAGGAGGCGGGAGAAGGTTTGTTTAGCAATTACCGCGTGTCGCTCAAACATGTCTACTCGATACCCGTTCTGTGCCGTTCACATCTGTTTCAAGAAAGATTTAGCGTTTACGGTTCCATTTAAAAGCTTTCGCATGTTAGAGGGTTGATTTACTTTTAGACGTTGGTATAACTTTCTAAAGCGGGATCATTTTTCACGGACAAAATTTCAAAGTAATTTAACGATTTCGAATATTTAAGTCACGTGGTAGAGCCACGCTGCAGTTAGGTTTAGGTTGCATCAGAAATGTGTTGACTCAATCGGTAAATGACTATGCTCTCACGGATCACCATAGTGAAATAGCAGCTCAATGTTGCTGTGTTTCGTATGGTAAGTGTAGAGAACCGAAGACCCATTTTACTGGAAACGAGGCATTCCATGTCAGTCCTCAGGGGTGACAACGCATATGTATTTTGATTTTTAATAGAATTATGATATATATATATATATATATATATATATATATATATATATATATCCCCAAAATTGTTCTCTGTTGTGTTAGAAAATATCTTCCGCAACCTATATTGGGATAAGTATGGCATCAATATAAACGGATCAAAACTGCACCATTTAAGGTTTGCAGATGACCTGGTATTAATTGAAGAACGCCCTGAAAATCTCGAATATATGATAAATAATCTAAATGAAGAAAGCATAAAAGTTGGACTGAAAATGAACCCCAACAAGACCAAAATAATGACGAACAGCACAAATTTTAACATCACAATAAACGGCGATACTCTAAAATATGTAAAAGACTACATATATCTGGGTCAAGTAATTTCCATAGAAGATCAAATGACGAAAGAAATTAACTTTAGGATCGCAACAGCTTGGAAGAAATACTAGTCATTAAAAGAGATCATGAAGTCCAAAGACTTAAGCATGTCAATAAAAAGGAAAGCATTTAATACTTGCATTTTACCTTGTCTAATATACAGATGCGAAACCTGGACCCTCACAAAGGTATTGAGAGAACTTGCAGTGGCACAAAGAGCAATGGAGAGGAGTATGACCGGCTATAAATGACAGGATAAGATCAGAAATATTGACCTTAGGAATTTAACGAAACTTACTGACATACTCAAACGAATCGATCAACAGAAGTGGAGATGGTCAGTACATATGATGCGTGACAAAATGGGAAAGTGGAGCAGGAGAGTAACAGAATGGTATCCAAGGGACAGCAAAAGAAAACGAGGAAGGCAGCATGCAAGGTGGGAAGACGAAATAAAACTTACAGCAGGACCAAACTGGAGAAGAGTTGCTCAAGATAGACAACAATGGAAATTGTTGGAGGAGGCCTTTGCCAATAGGCACGCCGAACTAAGAGACATTTTATAGTTATAACTTCTTAAGTTTTAATGTTAAATGCTATTAGATCGGAATAAAGGGATTTATTATATATATATATATATATATATATATATATATATATATATATATATATATATATATATATATTAAATATAAATATCGGTTACATTGGTTCTTCATTCACTGTAATCAGCTCGTTAAAGCTTACTTTTGGACATAGATCTCTTTCATCATTAGGAAGATTTGCACTTACCGCAACCGCTAATCGCAGGCTTGTTGACAATAACTGGTGCAAAAGTGGTTTTATTTAAAAATTTGTGGACTGTATTTGCGGATTTAGGTTGGATTAAAATTTTAAATTGGCGACGTCCAGCGACAACTCCCGTAGTTGTCATGTTTGATTCCAGCGATACACTCCAAGTTGTATTTTACAGTTACGCGATACAGTTCACGGCCGTGATTTTAGGTTTTTTTTTAGAGGGGAGATCTATTATGAAAGAACACCTTACGGGTGATCAAGAACGGAGAGCAACGACCGAATAAGTGGATTTTAAAGGAAATCTGATTTGTGAATGATTGACTTTAAAAATACGGGAATATTTCATTTTGAAAATATACTGGATATGGCGGTCAGATCTCTCACATTTTTTAAGTTGCCGACCGTCTTTACTTCGTATAATTTACTTACTAACTACTACTATACTTAACTTTATTAATTAATTTAATTTCGTACTTAATATAACCAAATATATAACGATAAAATTTCCTCACACTACAAGAAAAGATTAACCACGTGCTCGGCGGTGAAGGAAAACATCGTGAGGAAACCTGCATGTCTGAGGAATAAGAAAAAAAAAATATTTCGAAGACATGTGAAGTTCGTCAACACGCATTTGGGCAGCGCGGCGGACACTTCGTTGCCCTAAACCCTCTCAGAAATGAGGGGAGGCCTGAGCCCAGCAGTGGGACGTATATAGGCTGTAACTTTACTTTACTTTTACAAGAAAAGAGCCTATACTTATTTTAGAGGCTGTACACGCATCTGCAATTGCTCTGGTGTCGCAGTTGTTCATGGACAGCATTAATGAGCCGCATGCTTGTTTGCCCCATCTTAAGTAGAAGAAAAACAACACCCACGGGATGAAATGTGACGAATATTTATATTGTCAAATTTTCCGCGTAGTGGCAGCGTAAGATTAAACACTACTACATAATTTTTAAATAATACTTGTTTTTACGGATTTTATCGCGTATATTAATTCTTTTATATACCCTACCTTTCGAGCACTTTACAGCACCCATGGTCACGGGGTGGGACAGAGTTGTTCTACGTCCATATGTCATAGTTAACCGCGGTTACCATAGATTAAAATTATTAATTTTTGTTCCGATCTACGCAGTATGAACTTATAGTATATTGAAGTCTTGCGGTTGTATGCTTAGGTTAGGATTAAATTTTATTAATTATAGGATCCCAAGTAGATAATAGCACCCAGCCGTCTTCTCTATTGAAATTAGGATGTTTTGATTTCAATAGCCTCGCGAATCATCCTTGGAAGGAATCAGTGTTCTTTAGCGAGGATTTGTGGTCTATCAAATCTGATGTAGTGACGGAGGCGGTCCTGTACATGTTCACAGACTGCAGACTTCCTGGAGCGTCGGTACTTAACATCAGCTATATGTATCCCGCAGATGTCGTAACAAGGGACAGAGGGAAACTGAGACAGAAGATGGGCCACGTTTGCCTAGCTGCTGGCTAAGCGTGACAAGTTTTTTTACTTTTGGCTATGGCACTACTATGGCTTTTCATAACATAACATAAACATAAACACTCACGCCTGTCACCCAGAGGGGTAGGCAGAGACTACAGACTTCCATTTGGCACGATCCTGACACACCTCTCTCGCCTCCTTCACATCCATACACCTACGCATACATGCTCGTCGGTTAAGGGTACTCCTAATTTGGCCCGTTTTCAGTAAATCGCCAATTTGGTCGATAAATTTTCGCCTAGGACGTCCCTTTCCGACTCTGCCATTCACTTCTGCAACATAAATTTTCTGTGTCACTTTTTCCTCATTCATTCTTTCCACATGACCAAACCACCAAAGCATTCCTTTCTTAATCCTGGTCACAACATCATCTTGCAAATCACACTCTTCTTTTATTACACTATGGCAAAATTTCTCCTATGAGGCAACTATGGGAAAGGCCTGTGATCAGTTGGGGACTCATATAGGCTGTAATTGATGGATGATATCTTACTACATCGTTTTACAAAACATGACTCGAGTACCTCTTTAACTGTATGATTGAAAACATTTTCCTTGAAATTACGCTATAATCCCTGAAATTACGTTATATTCTATATTAATCCCGGTACATTATCACGACTTGGACGTAAAATAAACGGTCGCATAAGCCTTCGTTCGTCAGGGCATAACTCCTCACGGCCGTATCTCTGAGTAATGTCTTTTACTTCGGCTTCAAAGCTCATCCGTAGAGGGAAAGGGGTGTTACAGGGCGGACTAGGGGAGGGGTTGAATGAGGTTGAATGTACTGGTGCGGGAGAAGGCGTGCGAGCGATGAAACTTTTAACAGCTTTAAGTGAATTATATTCGTTAAAGTCGTGTTGATAAAAAACCTGACGCGTTGGAAATTTTTGTTAGGTTTTCTTGAGACTACGAAATTCTTAAAGTGAAGTTTAAAAAAATTGTTATATGTAATAATGTTAAAGGTTAAAACAGTTATTTAAAAAAAGTACAGACAGATCTTACCAACAAAATAGACAGACATACATACTTCTCATACACACTTATACTACTCATACATACTCATACTACTCATACATACATACCCTTGAAAAACACTACCCTCGTTCTGGGGCAGTCTGTCAAAAAGGAACAACTGTAAAAGAACCGTGTTAAAGTGTTACAGGATCCATCACTTCATTTCTTTTCATGAGTGGAAAGTTTTCATAACAGGCGAATACAGAACTGCCAGTTTTTTTTATTGTTACCAGTAGATAGCGGCATAAACATATAAGTTTTTTTTAAAACATATACGCTTACTAGAATTTTCTCTTGTATCGTAGTGGAAGTTATCATACATACTATGAGATTTGAAAAAAGCACAAACTCAAAAGTCTCTTCATGTACTATAATTATTTAAAAAACGTATTAACACATGGACTGATTACGTGAAGATGTGCGGGTGCTTACAGCTCACACCTCTCAGTCAGCCGCACATTCCCTTCCATCTACGTACACCATTCCTCGTTCCGTTCACTCATTCCTTGTTCTCACACATTCTCGTTCAAACAAACTTGTCATTCGTTTACTCCCCTACATACAGAAATTGTTCGAGGACAAACATTTAGATCCGGAACAATTATTTGAAAACATACAAATACTTAATGATTTCTTATATTTACGCGAACACTATACATAATTAAAACTACTTTTACGGATTTTATCGCGTTTATTTTTACTTTTTATTTACTTTTATTTTTAATTCCCGACGTTTCGGGCGCTTTCCAGCACCCATGGTCACGGGGGACTGAGATGACTGACGTCCCGATGTCATTGTTAAACCCGGAGTACCTTCAGCTTTTTTAATTATTGTTTATGGTCCGATCTATGCAAAATGAACTGACTATGTCCTGAGGTCTTGCAGTGGTATGCTTGGGTTTAGTTTTAATTTTATTGATTATAGGATCCCAAGCAGGTGGTAGTACCCAGCCTCCTTCTCTATTGAAATTAGGATGTTTTTTAATTTCAATAGCCTCACGTATCATCCTTGGTAGGAATCGGTGTTCTTTCGCGAGGATTTGTAAAGTGGTCTATAAACAAATACTGATGTAAATGACAAGTGAACCGGAGATATTCTTTCCTGGAAAAAAAGAATGCCATCTTTTCAGAGGTGACAACGCATCTGCATTTTGTACTCGTTTGTCAATCTTATTTATTTAAAAAATATGGTGATGCGACCGTCAATATGTCTGCCGAGTGTGACGGTGAATCATTTCTACCTATGAGGGAAAAGGACACAAAATAAAATGTGGAGACAATTTCCTTAAAGTACGTGTAACATAAAAATACAGAATAATAGCGGCGAAGGCTTTTAAGTAATCATCATGAACTTAAGTATTTCATGAATGGCACGTCACGAACTTTGTGCTAAATTTTATGAAAGTTTTAGTTTGCGATTCTGGGATAGAATTTTTACGTTTGTATTAAGTTAGAAATTCTTAGCCTCACAGAAGAATTTTCTCTAGTATCGTTTATTCACATAAATTACAGATGAGCAAACATCCAGACTGGTAAAATACTGGTAAAATACAAACAGTGTGTGGGATTCGAACCAGCGATGTCAAACTGATATATGTCATAGAGACTTCATACATATAGAGACAACTTCCTTTCACTTCTTTAACACGATTATTATCATCTGTTATGTAGAGTACTATAGATAACATAGACTAGCAGGTTACATGTGTACGTTCTTTCATAACAGCTGGTTACCTGTTACCTGACCTACTATTATTTAAAGAAAGAAGGAAAAGAAAAAAACATAGTATTTATTTCGCTACACATTGACAACGTCAAATATATTTTTCCCAAACAATGTTCAAAGCTCAAAAAATACTAATATTAAAAGTTGCAGAAGTTTTAAGAAGTTTTTTTTTATCACAGAAAACAACGGTAGATATAGATTACTCGTAATAACACCTAATAACAGTCTACAAGATACGCTGAACTTATTTTATGTGGATGAAACAAAAAAGTAACAATTAAAAGCTAAAGTTAGCATGTGAAACACTTCAGTCCCTCCGTAACCTCGTTTATAATTACTATTCTATAATGAATGGTGTATTTACAGCACATATTCTCGACTTTCGATGATATCTCATGAACAATAAATACATCATGAATGAACTTTAAGAGATATATATTATCTTGAGAGCAAAAAAAGTAGAAACGTGGTAAGCCAGCTTGGCTTATTAATTGCTTAATTTATTCGTAATCATACTAATAAATACTTAAAGATCAATAAACAAAATAGTACGTATTTTCAACACGCTTTTATTAGTTTTGCGTATATATTTGTATATATTGGTGAATCGCGTATATATTGATGGTTACGCCTGCAGGTAATCGCGCAACAACACGTACCTTTGTCTCCGTGGTCAATATTCGCTATTGAGTATAAAGTTAATCTTTATTCAAAAATCCAACTGTGAAATTAGTTAAGAAATTACAAGATAATACAGTATTAATCTATAAGGAACGAAAATATTGAATAAACAGTGAGTGTGAGTCATAGTGTCAACGAACTAACAGGGCCGTGTCAATGACCGGCCTTGCTACTACATACATAATATTCTAACTTCGAGCGACGATCGTTTTACCAATCCACCGTCATTTCGGCAACTTTATCTTATGCATCAAGACAAAACCGTCTCTATTAATCTATTAAAATACAACCCCTCACTCTTCCGAGGTAAAAGGCGTTTTAACCCCGTCGACCGCACTCATATAAGTCTATTCACCAAACTATATAAACGTTTCTTTTGTCACCTTGGAGGTTTTCTATACAATAAAATAAATAAAATTATCCCTATATTTAACGTCAATAACACTACATGCAAAAAGAAAATAACTATCTGGCTTCAATAATTAAATTATGATGACACTGTAAAGCTACTCACTCAGCCTAACTAATTACTATACGTACTAAAGTTAAATACTAACCAAATCCTAAATCTAATTTCTAACCCACTAACAAACTCTCACTCTACTAACAAAAGCACGCACACGCACGCAAGCACGCACGCACGAACGTACGCGAGCACGCGCGCACGCGCACACGCGCGCATGCGCACACGCGTACACGCGCACACGTGCACGCACGTACGCGCGCACGCACGCACGCACGCACGCACGACGCACACACGCACGCACGCACGCACGCACGCTCGCAAGCACGCACGCACGCACGCACGCATGCACGCACGCACGCACGCACGCACACACACACACACAAACAGACTAATAATAGCACCAGATTACAATAAATATTAAATACTAGTTAGGTAAAAGAAGGTACATTATGTAGATTACAAATATGGTACATGTACATGATAAAAGTATTGTAATTACAACCATAGGGCGGTGACCTGGTGTCCTGAAATACAGGCGTAAAGCCTAGCTTAGGCACCAGTCTCCCACAGTATAACATTAAGGTGTAATATTCTAATGTTATGTACATTAATTCTGTAAATTAATATTGTGGTGAGAAAATAAATCATTTATTATTATGTGTGGGGTATCTATATAGTTTTCTCATCTGGTTGGGATGTATAAATATATAATTATAAACGAAAATGAAAAGATAAATATACATAAATATCAATAAAATAAAATAAATACGAAAATACATAAACAAATAAAAGCCCAACCAGATGGAAGCCCTCGGCAGGGGAGACCAAACGGCCAAGGGTTAGGGTGAAAGGGAAAGAAACCGGCGGACGATGCGGGCAGTATCAAGGAGCGCCGCCTTCTGCATTTGAGCCCGGAGCGGTCCGTCACGGAGTCCCAGTCGCCTCAGATGACCAGAGAGGCTAACTGGGATTAGCCCATTCGCAGAGACGACTACAGGAATAATTTCGGTCGGCAGACCACCCCACATGTCGGTCACCTCGTGAGCCAGGTCCAGATATTTTGATTGCTTATCTATTTCGGCTCTCACGAGGTTCTCGTCATACGGGATGGTAATATCGACCAAAAATATCCTTGACTGTGCCCGGTCCATCAGCACAATATCAGGCTTATTCGCAAGTATAGTCCTGTCTGTGATGATGGCCCGGTCCCAGTAGAGCCTGGCGCGGTCATTATCGAGCACGGCTTCCGGGAAGTACTTGTAATACGGCAATTTCCGGTCCACGAGACCGTATTTCAGAGCGAGCTCCTGGTGTAGAATTCTGACTACTAGGTTGTGCCTGTGCACGTACTCAGAGTTAGAAAGCGCCGAACAACCGGAGATGACATGCCTGAGTGACTTCCCGGGATGGCGACAAGCTCGACAGACGTTGACGGTGCCATCCTTTAGGATGTATCTCCGATAGTTGTTGGTCTTAATAACCTGATTCTGTATTGCACAAACAAACCCTCGGTTTCCCCGAAGTGAGGTCACCGAAACTTGCCAGTTGAGGGAGGCGACTGTATCTACGAAGGGCTCATGTAGAGCCTTGTAGTACCTCCCGTGGAGCTCTTTCTAATTCCATACGGTCTCCCGGTCGGAAATGCTAAGCACTGCTGGGTCCTGCCATTACTCGTTGGCTAAGGATAGAGGGGTAAGCCCTTTATCACTAGAAATGACGTCATTATAGAATGGATCATCCGATCTCACCAAGAAGTATTGACGGAGACTGCACACTTCGCGATTATGCATGGTGAGCGCGCTCAGAAAGCCACGCCCACCATACTTTCGCGGCAAGTACAGCCTCATTACCGACGATCTCGGATGATGCATCCTATGGGACGTCATGGTAGTGCGGACTTTTCTATCCAGGGCGTTAAGCTCAGTCTGAGTCCACCTGAGTATGCCAAAGGTATACATGAGGACAGGCATGACCCAGCAGTTATATGCGTGTGACTTATTCACACCGGACAAAAGGCTGTTAAGCACTTTGGTCAAGCGTGCATAAAACACGTCGCAAACTGACTGTTTCATACCAGCCTCATCGATACCGATGTTCTGTGACATACCCAGGTATCGGTATGTTTCAGCCTCGAAAAGGGTCCTTAAGTTGACGGGCATAGACAAGTCTATGGCATAGACAAGTCTATGCCCTCAGAGTTAGCAACCCTTCCCCTTTCAACATGGAGGACCGCACACTTATCCGTCCCCAGCTCCATTCCAATGGAACTGCTAAATTCACAAGTGATGTTTAGCAGTTCCATAAGATGGAAGCGACTGGAGGCGAATAACTTGAGGTCATCCATATAGAAAAGGTGGGTCACTTTTGTCCCTCCTTTCTGTAGCTGAAATCCCCTCCCGGAGCCCTCCAGTAAGGTACTGAGAGGGTTAAGAGAGAGGCAGAACCAGATTGGACTCAGACAATCGCCCTGGAAGATACCCCTTCTTATCCTTATGTGGTTCTCCGCAGCCGTCATCCGCTCGCCCAGATGACAAAGGATCGTACTCCACTGCCCCATACACTGCTCGAGGAAGTCTCTAACTGTACAGTCAATCTTGTACAGCTCGAGGACCCTCTTTAGCCATGTATGGGGCACCGAGTCGAACGCCTTTCTATAGACTATCCAGGCGGCAGAGAAGTTCCGACGGTTGCGTTTCACCACTTTGCCTATGACCGCGTCAATGAGGAGTGGTTCCTTAGTTCCACGACCACCGCCCCGACATCCATTTTGAGCGCGTGACATCACCTGGTTTAGCTCCAGGTGACAAGTGATTCTCGCGCTCAAAATGGATGTCAGTGTCTTGTATATGGTGGGTAGACACGTGATGGGGCGGTAGTTGCTCGGGTCTGTGGTATCCTGATCTTTACGAACCAAGTGAGTGATCCCAGTAGTGAAGAGGCTCGGGAGTGACTTCTGGTCGAGAGTCTCTTGAAACTTATTATTATTATTATTATTTTGGGGGTATCAATATAGTTTTCTCATCTGGTTGGGTTCTATAAATATATAATTACAAATGGAAATGAAAAGATAAATATACATAAATATCAATTAAATTAAATAAATATAAAAATACATAAATAATGATTTCTTATATTCACGCGAACACTACACATTGATTAAAACTATTTTTACGGATTTTATCGCGTTTATTTTACTATTATTTTTAATTCCCGACGTTTCGGGCGCTTTCCAGCACCTATGGTCACGGGGGACTGAGATGACTGACGTCCCGATGTTATTCTTAAACCCGGAGTACCTTCAGCTTTTTAATAATTGTTTATGGTCGCCGCCGCAAGCCGCCGAAGAAGATTAGTCAGTTCTTACCATCAGTCAAGTGTCATATTTCTCTACAAGATGCAGCAGTGTACAAGCTTGATTGTGAATGTGGTCTCTTTTATATAGGGCAAACAAAAAAATCAATTAGAACCCGCGTAAAAGAACATATGGCTGATGTGAAGCATCAATGTTCCGGGAAGTCTGCAGTTTGCGATCATATCCTAGACGGCCATCAGATTTGATAGACCACAAATCCTCGCGAAAGAACACCAATTCCCACCAAGGATGATACGTGAGGCTATTGAAATTAAAAAAACATCCTAATTTCAATAGAGAAGGAGGCTGGGTACTACCACCTGCTTGGGATCCTATAATCATAATCATAATAATCATAAACACTCACGCCTGTCACCCAGAGGGGTAGGCAGAGACTACGAACTTCCATTTGGCACGATCCTGACATACCTCTTTCGCCTCCTTTACATCCATGTATCTACGCATACATGCTCGTCGGTTAAGGGTACTTCTAACGTGGCCTATTTTCAAAATATCGCCAATTTGGTCGATAAACTTTTTTCTGGGGCGTCCCTTACCGACTCGGCCGTTCACATCTGCCATATAAATTTGCTTTGTCACTCTTTCCTCATTCATTCTTTCTACATGACCAAACCACCGAAGCATTCCTTTCTTAATCCTGGTCACAACATCATCTTGCATACCACATTTATCTCTTATCACGCAATTTCTTACCCTATCATTTAGATTCAACTAATCCTGTAATCAATAAAATTAAAACTAAACCCAAGCATACCACTGCAAGACCTCAGGACATAGTGAGTTCATTTTGCATAGATCGGACCATAAACAATAATTAAAAAAGCTGAAGGTACTCCGGGTTTAACAATGACATCGGGACGTCAGTCATCTCAGTCCCCCGTGACCATGGGTGCTGGAAAGCGCCCGAAACGTCGTGAATTAAAAATAATAGTAAAATAAACGCGATAAAATCCATAGAAATAGTTTTAATCAATACATAAATAAATAAAAGCCCAACCAGATGGAGGCCCTCGGCAGGGGAGACCAAACGGTCGAGGGTTAGGGGGAAAGGGAAAGAAACCGGCGGATGATGCGGGCGGTATCGAGGATCACCGCCTTCTGCATTTTAGCCAGGAGCGGTCCGCCACGTAGTCCCAGCCGCTTCAGATGACCCGAGAGGCTGACTGGGATTAGCCCGTTTACAGAGACGACTACAGGAATAATTTCGGCAGACCACCCCACATGTCGGTCACCTCGTGAGCCAGGTCCACATATTTTGTTCATTTATCTGTTTCGGCTTTCACGAGGTTCTCGTCATACGGAATGGTAATGTCGACCAAAAATATCCTTGACTGTGCCCTGTCTGTGATGATGGCCCGGTCCCAATAGAGCCTGGTGCGATCATTTTCGAGCACGGCTTCCGGCAAGTACTTGTAATACGGCAATTTCCGATCCACGAGACCGTATTTCAGAGCAAGGTCCTGGTGAAGAATTCTGGCTACTAGGTTGTGTCTGTGCAAGTACTCAGAGTTAGAAAGCGCCGAACAACCGGAGATGACATGCCTAAATGACTCACCGGATGGCGACAAGCTCGACAGATGTCGACGGTGCTATCCTTTAGGATGTATCTCCGATTGTTGTTGGTCTTAATAATCTGATCTTGTATTGCACAGACAAAACCCTCGGTTTCCCCGAAGAGGTCACCAAAGCGTAGCCAGTGGAGGGAGGCGACTGTGTCTACGAAAGGCTTATGTAGAGCCTTATAGAATCTTCCGCGGAGCTCCATCTCCTTCCATACGGTCTCCCGGTCGGAAATGCTCTGTACTGCCGGGTCTTGCCATTGCTCGTTGGCTAAGGATAGAGAGGTAAGTCCTTTATCACAAGAAATGACGGCCTTATAGAATGGGTCATCCGATCTCGCCAGGAAGTTATCACGGAGGCTGCAACCGCATGCATGGTGAGCGCGCTCATAAAACCACGCCCACCATACTTTTGCGGCAAGTACAGCCTCATTACCGACGATCTCGGATGATGCATCCTATGGGACGTCATTGTAGTGCGGACTTTTCTATCCAGGGCGTTAAGTTCAGTCTGAGTCCACCTGAGTATGCCAAAGGTATACATGAGAACAGGCATGACCCAACGGTTATATGCGTGTGTCTTATTCACACCGGACAAAAGGCTGTTAAGCACTTTGGTCAAGCGTGCATAAAACACGTCGCAAACTGACTGTTTCATACCAGCCTCATCGATACCGATGTTCTGTGACATACCCAGGTATCGGTATGTTTCAGCCTCGGAAAGGGTCCTTAAGTTGACGAGCATAGATAAATCTATGCCCTCAGAGTTAGCAACCCTTCCCCTTTCAACATGAAGGACCGCACACTTATCCGTCCCCAGCTCCATTCCAATAGAATTGCTAAATTCACAAGTGATGTTTAGCAATTCCATAAGATGGGAGCGACTGGAGGCGAATAACTTGAAGTCATCCATATAGAAAAGGTGGGTTACTTTTGTTCCTCCCTTTCGTAGCTGAAATCCTCTCCCGGAGCCCTCCAGTAAGATACTGAGAGGGTTGAGAGAGAGGCAGAACCAGATTGGACTCAGACAATCGCCCTGGAAGATACCCGTTATTATCCTTATGTGGTTCTCCGCAGCCATCATCCGCTCGCCCAGATGACAGAGGATCGTACTCCATCTTATTATTATTATTATTTATCTACGTAACGGAATTTTATTGTAATTTTCACCAACATGCAAATGACCGATTGACTTGAAAAATTGCACTCAACAACGACAACAATACAATAATTTAATGGATTTATTCTATTATACTTATCAGGATCACAAGGATAAAATATAACAATTTTCAGGATCCTAACAGCTCATGATCAATGCGTTTTGTTTAAGAATTTTAAAGTCTTATTTTTCTACACTAATATAAATTTGTATATGTATATATTAGTCAATCGGCCGACTTGAAAATTTGCAATCGTATCAAGGAGCGACAACAATACGAGTATAATAATTTAATTGCTTTATTCTAATATCCTTATCAGGATTAAAAGGAAATAAAATAAATAACACAAAATAGTGTTATTTATTTTATTCCCTAAACTAACATAAATTTGTAACGAAATAAAATTCTAGTTTTTCTAAGTTGTAGGACTATTTTTTGCTTAGAAGTAGGGAGTGGAGTGGCGAGGCCGCGAGGGTAGACACCTCCTTCATATATATTTCTACCGAGCAAGACTGCGTTACATTGTTCCGTTCTGCAAGGTATAGAGAATCACTTTAATTATAGCCAGTGAGGCATTTCATCTTAGTTCTCACAGATGACAACGCATCTGTCGCCTTCATTGTTTGTAGTTAGTTACATGTGTCCATGGGCTGCACTAAGTACTTACCGTTAGGTACACTGTATCTGGGTTTGTCATATCATTTTAATAAAATAAAAAATAAAAACAAATATTTTAAAAGATTTATTTCATTTAATCAATGGTAGACATGAACGAGAGGGCACCATATTGTCACGGTGAATGTCGATAATAAAGTTTATTCAGCGTTTTTGTAAAGTGTCCAATAAGCTAAATAAATATAATAATAATAAAACCGTAAAAATAGTGTTATTTATTTTATTAAAAGTTATTCTCTTCTCTTTAAAAAAAAAAACTTTTCTACTGTATCGTGGAGACAGCTAACATACATGAATTTTACAAAGCCAAACATCGGGACCCGCAATAATTGGTTTGTAAGCCACACAAATACTTTTCCGTGCGGAATTTGAATCTGTGGCCGTCTGTGCCGCATTACATTGCTAAGAAAACTACACATCGGAGCCGTCACCATATTTCAGATGTAAAATAATTTTACCCTATGTATAAAGTGTAGATAATTTTATACATATTATATTCAGTTAAACGTAATATTGACAGTGTACGTACACACATGTATAAAATGTGTCTGTTCCGGAGATACTGCCAACAGTTTTAAATGATATGTGACGTGCGCTCTTTATGTTCCGTAGTGCACAGGCGTGTTCCGATCCAGCGTACAGTCTGTGTAATTAACAATGTACACCCGAGCACACAAGTCATGGTTCGGTACGGCGCACTTCATGCCAGATGCGTTCGTGTTGTGCATATTATGAAACAGTATGATGCATGCATATTGCGATGTTATCTACACATAAATATAAATAGAATTGAATGTGTATCTGTGTATGTGTAGTATCGAATTAACTGGCTTCGCTTAGGCCGAGGAGGTTATTTGAATACTTTTAATCCTTTAATCCCCATAAAATTCCCATGCAGTCGCATGCGCCTGACAAATCCCGAGCGGTCGCATGCGATCGCACCAACCCACAGTACTTAAAACCATTAAAACTTATATTTAGAGACTACTTTTCTATGAAGAAGTTTGTCATTATAAAATTTATACAAAATTCTTTATTCTGTGGTCTAAACGAAAGTCGGGTTTTACTTCGTTACAAAACGATTTTATTGTATTTGATAACAAATTAACATACCAAGCGGATGACGGCAGCGTGAAAATCCTAATTATTTCTATATATTACTCGAAATTATTTACGTAAAAGGATAAATTATATTCACACAAAAACTTTTATAACAATTTTATAATAAAACACTATAGTAAAACACTAGAAAAATCCAAAAATCAACACAACAACATCCAAATAAAAATGGCGTACGTAATGACTTGATGAATTTTTAACAGTGGTAGAGCCACGCGGCAGCTTTGCTGTCGCACGTATGGGCCGGCTCAAACCGGGGTGGTACCACGACCTCACAGAATACCGGCGTGAAGTGGAAGCTCTGCTTCCGCGTTTCGTCTGGTGAGTGCAGGTGGCCGGAGGCCCAAATCCCCCCCCCCCATCAACATGGTAGCGGAATTAAATGATAGACTACCCCAGGGAGGGTACCAGCACCCCTGGAGAATCCCTCGCTGAGCATCCACGACCATGTTTCTCCACTTCTGAGCGTGGGTGCTCAGGCTGCCCCGCGTATTCTGGGGGGGGGGGGCAATATTCCGCTCAAGACTAAAACTGCTCGGGGCAAATGGAGCAGCAAGACCAAGGCGACCCCTGCCACGCTGTCCGTGAATTTCTGCAATATCAGGGGGACTTCACTCTAACCTAAACGCCGTCCACTACCATCTCGAGACGGCGAGGCCGGCTCTGCTCTTTCTGACCGAGACGCAGGTGTCCTCTCCGGCTGATGTCTCGTATCTCTCCTGCCCGGGGTACAAACTGGAACACTCCTTTGTGCCTCGGGCTGGAGTTTGCGTTTACGTCAGAGAGGACATCTGTTCTCGACGCCTCGGCAGACTTGAAGGTTCGGACCTGTCCATCCTTTGGCTACGCGTAGACAGCGACGACCATCCGCGCGTCTACGGGTGCCTCTATAGGTCCCATAGCGGTAATGCCGAAACAGACCGACTCTTCGACCACGTCCAAATGGCTGCAGATTCGTTGCTACAGCAGATCCCCTCCGCAGAGATCGTGATCCTCGGCGACTTTAACGCCCATCACGCCGAATGGCTCGGTTCACGTTTAACCGATCATGCGGGGAGATCTGTTCATGATTTTGCCTTGGCATATGGTCTGACACAACTGGTTACTTCGCCTACGCGGATTCCAGATGTGGAGGATCATGCACCTTCCCTGTTGGACCTTCTGCTGACCTCTCACCCGGACGGATATCAGATTTCCGTTGACGCCCCTTTAGGCTCCTCGGACCATTGTCTTGTCCGGAGTGTGGTGCCACTCACGCTGAAACCGCGGCTTGCATTCTGCAGGCTGCCGCCGTGTTTGGCACTATAGGTCAGCCGATTGGGATGGGATGCGGTCTTTCTTTGCATCCTACCCTTGGGGGGCGGGTTTGCTTCTCGCCGGATGATCCCAACGTTGTTGCGGATTCTGTCGCTGATGTGGTACTTCAGGGTATGGAACTTTTTATTCCTTCCTCTGTGGTACCCATTGGAGGCAAATCTCAGCCATGGTTTGGTCGCTCCTGTAAAATAGCATCATGCTATAAGCAGGAGTGCTACCGAGCCTGGGCTGACGCATCAGCGTCCAGGGATGTAAACACCAGCGCTCTAAAAAAAAAGTATAATTCCGCCTCTAGGTCCTTCAAAAGAGTCATTGCCAAGGCAAAGTCAGAGCACATAGGCAGAATTGGCGAGAGACTAGTTCGTCTTCCTTCTGGAACCCGTGCATTCTGGTCTCTCGCCAAGGCTGTCCAAGGGAATTTCTGTCAGCCATCTCTTCCATCTCTGCACAGGGAGGACGACTCACTGGCCCACACCGCAAAGGAGAAAGCCGATCTTCTAGGCTCTTTCTTTGCG
Organism: Parnassius apollo; assembly: GCA_907164705.1. Lineage (NCBI taxonomy): Eukaryota > Metazoa > Arthropoda > Insecta > Lepidoptera > Papilionidae > Parnassius > Parnassius apollo. The sequence continues at coordinate 2,101,818 of CAJQZP010000058.1, forward strand.
TCTAACTCGACTCTCGATGACGGGGGAGTACGCCGCCGACCATCCCGCGGTGTGAGTGCTCCATGCCGGAAGTGCAGTTCACTCAGCGCTCGGTTCGCAAAGCACTCCTCTCCCTGGACATCCATAAGTCGAGTGGGCCTGATGGAATCCCCCCAATTGTGCTAAGGACGTGTGCTCCAGAGTTGGCACCGGTTTTAACGCGTCTTTTCCGGTACTCCTACTCCCCTAGGCGTAGTCCCAAAATCATGGAAGACGGCTTTCGTCCACCCGATCCCTAAAAAAGGCGACCGCTCAGACCCGTCCAACTACCGGCCTATCGCCATCACCTCCTTGTTCTCCAAAACAATGGAGTCCATTGTAAACTGCCAGCTCATGAGGTACCTTGAGGATCACCAGCTGATTAGTGACCGCCAATACGGTTTTCGCCGTGGTAGGTCAGCTGGTGATCTTCTGGTCTACCTAACTCACAGATGGGCGGAGGCAGTAGAGTCCAAGGGGGAGGCATTGGCCGTTTAGTTTGGACATTGCGAAGGCCTTCGATCGGGTTTGGCACAAACGCTCTTTCGGCGCTTTTTAACCTTCCTATGGGCTTCCCGAGAAATTGTGCGATTGGATCACCAGTTTTCTTGCAGATCGGAGCATCAAGGTCGTTGTAGACGGTGCAAGCTCCGATTGCAAGCTTATTAATGCTGGTGTTCCACAGGGCTGCGTGCTATCGCCAACGCTGTTTCTTCTGCATATCAATGATATGTTGCAAACCCGTAGCATTCATTGCTATGCAGATGACAGCACTGGTGATGCTCTTTACACCGGCCGAGCCAATATTTCTCGGGAAAACGTCTCTGAGTGCCGGGACAAACTTGTGTCTGAAGTCGAGTCTCTGCTGGACAGAGTCTCGGATTGGGGGCGACTAAATCTAGTCCAGTTTAACCCCCAGAAGACACAAGTTTGCGCGTTAACCGCTAAAAGAACCCCTTTGTCGTATCCCCTCAGTTTCAAGGCACTCCCCTTGTTGCCTCAGCCAGTATCGGAATCCTCGGCGTCGACATATCGAGTGACGTGCAGTTTCGTGGTCACTTGGAAGGGAAGGCCAAATTGGCCTCTAAAAAAGCTTGGCGTGCTCAGCAGAGCGGGACAGTATTTCATGCCGGCACACCGCCTGCAACTTTACAAGGCGCAGGTTCGGCCGCTCATGGAATACTGTTCCCATCTCTGGGCTGGGGCTCCCCAGTACCAGCTCCTTCCACTTGACCGCATCCAGCGCAGAGCGGCTCGAATCGTTGACGACCGAGTGCTTTCCGATCGGCTCGATTCACTGGCGCTGCGAAGAGATGTTGCATCTCTTTGCGTATTTTATCGCATCTATCACGGGGAGTGCTCTGAGGAATTGTTCGGATTAATCCCAGCCGCCAAATTTCGTGAACGCACTACACGGCAAACGTCCCGATACCATCCACACCATCTGGATGCTTGGCGGTCCACCACTGTACGTTTCAAAAGGAGTTTTCTTCCGCGTACAACCTCTCTGTGGAATAATTTACCACCGGTGATTTTTTCCGGACCGATACGACCTGGGGACCTTCAAGAAAAGAGCTTACTCCTTTCTAAAGGGCCGGCAACGCACCTGCAATTCCCCTGGTGTTGCGGTTGATCATGGGCGGCGGTAGTCACTTAACATCAGGTGAGCCACATGCTCGTTTGCCCCCCTCTTCTATAAAAAAAAAAAAAAAATGAACGTAGAATATAAATTAATATCCATAGACTAACCGTTTTTTTATTCCACTAGAGGATAGAAAATTTCATATTAATTCTATAATGCCAAATTTCTTCATAGAAAAGTAGTTTCTAAACATAAGTATTTATGAGTTAAAGTACGGGTGGATGCGGTCAAATTTGACCTCTTGAATTTTGACAGAATATGGAAGCGGTCAAATTTGGACGCTTGGCGTTTGAGAGGTTAAGACATAAATAACCCTTTTGAATTTTTTTCCGTATGGCTGTCTCTCTGTGCGGAGTAACCTTCGGAATGGCTGAACCAGTTGAAATGAAATATCGTAAACAGATGAACAGCAATGCTAGAAGTAATCTAGGCTAATACTAAACTAGGCTCTAATGTAATTTCTTTCGAAATATTTGAAGATTAAAATAACACAAAATTTATAAAATAAATGGCCTTTGATTATATTTAAACTAAATAACGGCACATAATGAATCGTACTCAAGCAAAGCTAGATCAGGGTGCTATCAGTATTACTGTTTTGTTCTAGCTTCTTCGTCCTCTTCACCAACCTGTAAAAGCTGACATCGGGAAATGAGTCTCTATAATTTTTGATATGGCTTGGCTTTACACACAATACAAAGTAAAATGAACTTAAAAGCAAGTAAAAAACGAAACAACATAAACAAAATTGGGTTGTAGCAATGAAAAGATCGACATAACATGATACTGTAGTAGTATTGCCACGACCACAGCGCTATTATACTGTCGGCGCCTCATATTTACCTAGCAGTTGTAGAACATATTTCTGTTACCATAGATAATAAATAAAATAAGTAAAACAATATTAACACATAATATACAACAATATTTACAATAACATCTACCTACTAAGTTAATTAAAACAAAGTTATAATAAAATATATTGTGTCATACGCATAACATTTATATGTTGTAATAATAATAATAATATTCAAGTATGGTAGGTACCATAGAAATGTGCAAATACCTATATTAAAATGATGATGATGAATATATTTTTCATATTGGACAATTTGTCCTGATTTTTTAATTTTCATTGTATTGTATTTGTATTGTATACATATCGTATCTTTTGTGTTTGAAAAAAAGCTCTTTGTATTACTTTATTTTCAGTTTCTACAAAAATAATTATAGAAGCTCTATAGGAATTCCTTTTAAAACTCTTTAAATCGTTCGTTTGTAGTTTCCCCGCGCCATTTTCCTTTTTGCAATTCATTTCCTCTCCGTACGACTATTATTTCAATCACATATTTTTCTGTGGTCGGGACAGAATATAAAATTGAAAAGAATTGCAAGATATTCATAACAATATTCGATAAAGGCTTGTTATTATTTTTTAACAATTTTAAGTCAGTGCTTGATTACAATTCCACCTGGTGGTAAGTGATGAATTCCTAGAGAGTAAATCGTGCTGTCTCGGCGTACAATTGCCTATTATAGTACGTGAGGGTAATATGATCATCCGGTTAATGTGGTCACTTTTTTATAACTCAAAAACCACAGCCTTGTTTACATAGATGACTCTGTCAAAGTGCGCTACTTTATTGACGTCTTTTTGACAGTTGACATTATAGTAAATATTTTAGTCGATTTTAGTGTTGTGTAGTGTAGTTTTTTTAAGCTGATTTTTGGAAATCCAAAGCTTGTTTGCTTTTTTTTCTTGTTATAATAGTTATAGTATTCAACTTTGTGTATGTGTGTTGTCTCTGTGCTGCTCCTAGTTTTGGTTTTATAGGGCGGCAAACTTTAAGGTGACCTTTTTACCCTCACGTACCTTACTATGAAGACGCCTACATTGTTATCGGGTGCAAAGACAGATCATTCCACTCCCTTGTTGTATGCATCACGAAAGCGAAGCGAACCATTTAGTACGAATGGGTAAAGGACCGCCGACCGCCTATTTGTTAGTGTAAAGGGAGGAAGGAATTGAAGAATGAAAGTCCTAAGCACACTCTTGTAGACTATAACTTTAATATTTTAGTCCGAAACGTTCTTTTATGTTTCTAACGTTTTTTAAGCGTACATATGTGTATTTACAAAATACAGTCGAAACCCAAAATAAAAAATGTTTCGTTTATTTTTACTGCCATAGCCGTGAGCAGCGTACGTTAACATAAATCCGAATATTATAATGCGCAATAGTTTCAAATTTTTTCAGTTAATGTAAACAGTTAAGATTTTAATGCTATTGTACAGTAAATGAAACTAATTTTACGGATTATTATAATTTTTTTGTCGCAGTAATTTTAAACTAATTTTAGCACCTATGGTCATGGCCATGGCCATGGTTATATAGTTCACGAAAGCTACGTTCAACTATTAAATATGAATCTTTGTTCGGATCGACGAAGACTGAGCTTAAATATAAGAAATCGGTATTATGCATTATTGAAAAACCGAATCAAATAAACCACAGAAATCTAAATATAAATAGAAGTCGTAAAAGCGCGTGATCTTGTCGCCGCACATGTGACTCGTACGCCACAAGCGCGTGAGGAGCGTTTGTGTCGGTCACCAGCACTGTTTCGAACGCAGAGGCGTAAAAAAGGTGTTTTAAAGCGTATCCAACTGTGGAAATTCCTTCACAACATGCAAATTTTCAAATAAAGGGATAACACTTGATAAATAAGAACTTAGTGTTTTAAATAATACTGTGTTTAATGAAATATACTTAAATAAAATTATCCATCTCCAGTACTACGATTGTCTCCGAAATTTTAATTGTTGAGAATATCGTGACAGAAAAACCCTATAACTAATTGGACTGACCCGTTGTTTGAACTCGGGACCTCATGATCGTCAGTCGCGTTTAAAACCACTAAACTAATGAGGCAGTAGAATATGGAGTATTGCATGAAGTATTTTCACCTTTTAGCTACTGTATATATCTCATACAATTATAATTTGTTAGTACTTTAAAACGGTGCGGCGCTGTTTCTTGTCACCTGATGTGAAACAGGCCTTATAATCTTCGTATCTCTTTCTCACTCTTTCGTTGTAACGTTCTCCCTTACGCAGCATTAAATAAAAGCATGCATTAGCCTTCTTTGTTGAGCCGTAAATCTTAGGGGTCGTATCTCTAAGTAATTTCTATCACTTCAGGCTGAGAGCAAAGCAATGAGAGTGAAAGGCGCTGGGACGGGGGATTTATTGAATGAGCCATCCGTGTACAGGCGTACGTCGGTAAAATTCTCAACAGCTCTCAGGTGATAAGAATTTTTATTAGAGCCGCACTTAAACACGTTTTATGGGTTAGGAAATTGAACGTGTATGAGATATATTTCATTTTGAAATAAATTTATGTTTTATTATCCTTTATATCTCTGCACGAGAATTATAGACTTTTACATGGTAGAGCTACACTGCAGCCTATTAGTAATTCAGTATATAAGCGGCTGAGCTTGAAGCAGAATACCAGCGTGAAATAGCAGTAAAATGCTGCTGTGTTTCGTGCGACGAATAACGAGAAACGGATACCTTCTTACCGTACGTTTACGTGGCCCCTTACCGACGACGTGATCTACGTTTAAATTTTAAATCTACTACAGATATAGTTCTCGAAATTTACGTACCATAGAAAACAGATGATAGTGGATGGTGGTGAGAATGTTTAGTGATTCTGGAAACAAACCCTCGCCGGATTCAATAAGTAATACTTCAACAGTACTAAGCCTAATCTCGACCTTATTGAATAAGGTGTAGCGGCGCTCTCATCGCAACTCAATTGTGTACAACCAAACAACAACCGAAGCCTAAATCACGCTATCGAAGTTTTTGAACGACTCTGCATACGTCGGTACTGCTGTTATTAATATCTGCAAAGTGTGATAGAACAAATCTTTCTTGCAAGGAAACAGGCCACGTTTTATAGTAGACTATTACGGCCTGATGATGAAGAATATAATGTTGATATTACAAGCGTATGTAGGTGGCGATTATTACTTATCATAAAATTAGCCGTATGCTCAACTGATTTTTCTTCTAGAAATTTCAAACTAAAGAAATGCACGTTCTTTTTTCACCTTTAAAGTCTATATAGTTTTGCTTTAAAGTCTATATAGGATGGATATGTCTCTCACTCACAAAAAAATTCCCATACTGCATTTCAATAGGATCACGTTTGTATCACGTTAACGTTCGCAAAATTCGCGACTCTAGCAGCGCTGAACCCTAATGGCCTATCTATGTGATTTTAACAAATTATGTCTTTAAATTAACACTGAAAAAATAAATGTTGCCACTACCTACCTACCTATAAGCAATCAAAATTATGTAAAGTAAATACATTCAAATTAAGTTTTTGGAACGATAGTTTTTGAGTTACAACTATAAAAACTAATGTTTTGTTTTATTAGCGTTATTTATTAAGAACAAATGCAAATTTTAAAGTTGTCTAATTTTTTATGTAATTTATGAATGTTTTGGCATTATATATGCAGTTAAGTACTGAGAGCATCGCCTGTCACAATTTTTTTGTGTCCAACGTTTTTACCTGCAACAATTTGCGCCAGCTGATTTATGGTCTGCCGCCATTTTGTTTCGACATTTATTAAAAAGAAAACAATATCTGCGTGGCCTTTGTTAAGTCAAAAGCCGTCTCATTTTAAGTAGCAAAAAGCGACTGTATTGTTTTAATGAAAGATGTTTGTAAAGACCACTTTAAAAGGCACGACTCGATAGCATCTGAAAATGTGTGCTTTGTCTTTTTTGGTTTGTTTTATATAGTCCTTTTAAGAAAAATGATTTGAAAATTATGTAAGATATTAATAGTGTCTATTACGAACATAAATGCGATGCTATTAACATGTCACTTATAGCAATGATGATTAATATAGTAAGTCTTCCGCACCTTTTTCTTCAATACTTTGTGGAAATCCACCGGCTGTATGGACGAATAACTTTGAAGTTATTCTGGCTTATTACTGCCTAAAGGGTTACTGGAAAGGTTGTAGTCTCAACTCACCGGCATATAAAGGATTCGTATCGTGGAAGACGGCCTATATATATATATATATATATATATATATATATATATATATTTAAGAAGAAAATATCTGTTCCTAACAGTGGGCTATATATATATATATATATATATATATATATATATATATATATATATATATATATATATATATATATATATATATAGCCCACTGTTAGGAACAGATATTTTCTTCTTAGATGGTATATGTATTATGTTCGCCGCGCTGCGCCACTGTATTTTGGCGAATTTCACGTCTTCGAAAAAAAAATATTTCTTAGACATGCCGGTTTCTTCGATGGTTTCCTTCACCAAAAAGCACGTGTTAATACAGCACCTAAATTGCCATTAATAAAATCGGGGCAGGGATCGAACTGGAGTTGCGCTCTTACGGCTCTAGAGCTTTCGAGGATCATAAAATGTTTTGCTGTTTCTTCTCTTGGATGGTCCTATTTTTAGATAATTAGTGGAATCAGGCGTTACTTTCTGGAAATTTATTCTATTGAAGTTGTTAGAATACATACATACATAAACACTCACGCCTGTCACCCAGAGGGGTAGGCAGAGACTACACACTTCCATTTGGCACGATCCTGACACACCTCTCTCGCCTCCTTCACATCCATACACCTACGCATACATGCTCGTCGGTTAAGGGTAATCCTAATTTGACCCGTTTTCAATAAATCGCCAATTTGGTCGATAAGTTTTCGCCTAGGACGTCCCTTTCCGACTCTGCCATTCACTTCTGCAACATAAATTTTCTTTGTCACTCTTTCCTCATTAATTCTTTCCACATGACCAAACCACCGAAGCAAGTTGTTAGAACTTGATTTGTTTATTAGCGGTACCTGTTATGGAGGGTGGTGTGTCGTTCCTTGTATGGTGGCGTTGGAACAGGTGGTGCTAGGATTGGTGGTGACGGGGATAGTGCACGCAATTAATGCACGGTGGGAGGTACCCTTAAAACTGGTAACGACACATTATTTTATTTCATTACGCGGGAATAAAAAAATTATTAAGTTCTACCAATTTCAAGGTTTTGTTTTTGCGAATCGGCGTAGATTTTGACGTCCCCAAAAGCTACATATAAGCCCAAATTAATTAAAAATATTGAGTTTAACTTCGCGTGTAGGCCACTTTCTTAATACTTTTGCTGGTAGCCGGAGTGCCCCTATTGCAGAGTTCTGTTTTATTTACTTACTTATGCTTTACATACACATATACATATGTATATGTTTTTATATATATATATATATATATATATATATATATATATATAGCACATTAAATATAGAACTTGCTGATTCGAACACCTATGTACATTAAAAACAGGGAAAGAGAAAAGTTGGAATTTATGGTTATAAAAAAAGCAAAAAAAAAAGTGGAAATTTACAGAACATAAGAGAAAATGTTATTATGTCATGCAGATAATATATTATTACAGCCTAGGACGTACGATGTCATCCAACTTAGTCCTCGTGTGTAATTCTAAAAACAAAATAAATAGTGTAGTATTTTAATGGTTACTTTTTTACTTATTATAAAAAAAGGCTTGATTGTAATCCCACCTGTTGATAAGAAGTGATGAAGAACCCAGATGGTAAATCGCGCTGTTATAGCGTAACAAAACAAAATGACCTACTTTGTGGTCGGATTGAAAGACAGACGCCGATAAATTAGGGTTGCATTTGCCCCTTCAATAACGTGAAATGTAACAAGTGTCAAAACATTCCGTTCCACACAGAAGCGTTAGAGCTGTTCCTTGCCATTCTGTGAAACTAAACTATGCAGTTGCCGTTTCTTCGAGATCATGCGAATACGGAAGAAATTATTCAAACAACCAAATAAAAGTTGCATTTCTGCTCTCGCAACCGGACGAAGTTCGCATCTATCAAAGTCAACTTTGACGTAAGGTCGTGACTATCGGAGCGCCGCCGTCGGACAAATGTGATTCCGCCTTAGTGCCGATTTCACCAACGACGTCGTTGTCTAAGATTAACTAACCCGAGAATAAAGATATTCCGTACTTTTACTCTCAGATAACTTACTGTACATTTCACCATGCAAAACAACAGATTAGTTAGCCTCAGATTAACTATTCTTTCGAATAACGGTTTTACTTATCTGTGGAACACTATTTGAATGAGCAAGTGAATGATTGTATAAAGACTCCCTTTGATTTCGCCGAATTGAGTATTCGGAATTTATGTACTCGTGGTTCAATGACGCTATCGCAGCACTAACAGTTTTATTTTAGAGTATTTAATTGCCGTATTATGTACCTACGAACAGTATAAATAGGTACAAAGACTCACCTCTCAGATATAAATTCCAAATGATCTTCAAGTTTGATCAAAAGATTATGAGCTGCTGATTTAGATAACCGAAATCTTATCATAAAGTCTTCGTCATCATAGTCATAAAAATAATTATTCCTTTCTTTTATCCACTTTGGACGTTTTACAACATAATATGTTTCATCTTCACTATCATCACTGTCACTGTTGTTAATCATTCTCCTCAAACGTTGCATTATGTATAGCTATATACTCTCAATAATAATTAAACTAAAAATTTATTAATCAAACAGCAATTCAGGAACAAGAAACTTGGACGTACGCGACAGACTATTAAAAATGTCAAATAATTAACAGCTGACAGCCTGTCGGCCATTTTTAACCGAAGAATAACTCCGTAATCCTTCAAAATCGGGAGTATAAATCTTATCTCTTGGTTAACTATTTATTCTTGGGTTAAATTGTTGGTGAAATGTAAAATTTGATATCCTGGAATAACTTATATCATTACTCTTGGAATAAAACTTATCTGAGTTTGGTGAAATCGGCCCTTAACCGAATTACTCAGAATTGGAAATGTTATTCGTAGAGAGAGTAGTTACATCGTTTTTTTATAGCATTGGGTGATAAACGAGAAAACAGTCCACCTGATGGTAAGTGGATGCTGTGGCCCATATACATCCACAATTATTCTCAATTAAGAATCAAAATGCAAATGCGTAGGTATTCTGTGAGACCGTGGTCCTGCCCCGGTTGAGCCGACCCATTCGTGCTTTAACCTTTAACCATAATATAGCTGCAGCGTGGCTCTACCACATACAAACGTATGCTATATGTTCTACATTGTTATTATATACGCCTTTTTACGTAATTCAACATTGTTTTTTGTATTAGTTTACAAACGAGCTAAGAGTTCATTACCTATATTCTAAGTAGCTCCTGCCAATGAGCATCTGCAACCAACTTCGTACTAAGAATTGTTTTATTCTATACTCAGTTATAAAATTTCTAAAGAAAAAATATTGGTAATAGCTTAATTTAAAATTTGGTATAATAATAGTGTATGATTTTATCTTATTATTAATTTACTATGTATGTATTTGTATTAGCACTGTAAATTTTTAAAAGTTAACCCTTTTTTAATTTTAATATGTGACGCTCACACAGTAATTTTTAATTTATTCCGATATTTTCTATTTACAATTTTATTCTATATTCAAAATGACATAAATTTTTTTAAAACTTAATTTACTTATATCCGCGTAATGAAATAAACCTAAATCCCTAACACAATTCGTGCACTACGGTGACGGGGTCACCACTAATCCCAGCAACACTACTATCAACCACTACACTAGACAAGACACACCGCAGTCGATAATATGACAAGGGTTTGCCTCTATACGAGGCATCCTCATGAAGGAGAATTTGTGGTGACTGACTCTTAGCAGTCATTGGGTGCGTTTGGCAGAAAAAAGCGCTAGCAAGCGCTTACAAGCGCTGAAATAGTTTTCGGCCAGGACACGATTGCTACTTCAGTAGCGCTGACACAATCCGCCATTTTGCTTATTAAATTTATTTGTTTTGAAGTAGAGTTTATAAGTGGTTTTGTGCAATATTAGTTTTAAGTAATATAATGACAAGAATAAACATATACATGTTATTAAAAATTCATGATTAAGTTTTCAATATGAATACTTTACAAACATATATTTAAATTAGGTTAGGTTCCCCGGTTAAAACTAACATCGTGTCCTGGAGGAAAATAGCTACTTAGGATTTGACAACGCTTACCGCTGCGATCGCCATTTTGCTTACAAGCGCTTGCTAGCGCTTTTTTCTGCCAAACGCACCCATTAGCGATCATTAGCGGTCAGCCACGGCAGTCTACTTTAATTAATTTTTAACGCCGCAAAGTAACGCCTGATTCTATTAACTATGTTTTTATTTATTCTAGTATTTTTAAAATAAAAACTTGTCTGTACTATTATCTAGGTGGTTAAGACGTGTAAAATAGTGTATTTGTAGGTTCTTTTAAGGTTAAAGTTTTATACATTTAAAATATGTATGTACTCATACTGGTAATAAAGAATTTCCAGAATTACCATTATTAAGGGTTTTTCACGACTTTTTTACACAGCTTATATTCGAGAATTTTTGTAACTAAATTGTTTTCTGTTGCATTTTAATATGGCCTGATCAAAATTTGTTATCATTCTATACATAAAAGCAGCACTATATAACTCATACATACAGTTTAACTTTATGTTGTGCCCGTAGTGCACGCTCTGAATGTATTGCATGCACATGTCTTGATTAATCTAGACGTTTCGTGAGCAGAGTTAGTAAGGTTATGATAAGGATCATATTTAAAGTCTTACCGTTAAAAACGATGCACATTGGAACCCATTAAATCCAAGGAAGTCTACAAAACGTGTAAGTCATGACAGCAGTTATAACAAAACTGTTAAGTAGAGATCACACCACCAATGTTCCATTTGCAGTGCGTTTAAACGCAGGTGATATGTAATTGTCCATATAGTTTCATGTACAAAAATGGGTGGTGCAACACCCATGTTATGCGCAGGTGCTCCACATGCGTTTAGTGTGGTCCAGCCCTTTAGAGCGAAAACTAAAACGTATAAATGGAATTGATGGATTAATATCCAAATTGGTAGCGAATGCCAAGCAGTTAACAAAAATGGAACTTGCGGTTTCTAGTCACACAGATGAAGCAAAAATTTTATACTGTGTGATTTATCTTCATAAAGTTTAACAAGTTACAATAATTTAGATATAAATGTTAAAATATGAAATGTTCTTAAATTAGAATGAACCTTTGCTAATAAATAGTTTTTTTATAGTATAACACCTACACTAATTCTCGATTAATAATCGAAATGCAAATGCGTTTGTCACGACTAAGGATTCAAAGGGTAAACTTCACCAGTAAGAAGGGTCGTCAGTCTTCGTTACTCACCGTATGAAATACAACGATATGTTGCTAATTTATGCTACTGGATAACACCATAACATGCAGGTTTAAAGCTATCACATACCGTAACATCAAAATACATTTGACGGTTACCCGTTATAAAAAAAAAGAAAAAAATAATCAATTTATTTAAGAACACATAATTACAAATTTAGTAAATGATTACCAAAAAGGAACTCAGTATAATCTTGATACTGCCAGAGCATTTTGACGTATACCTTCCGTAGGTGCCATTTATATAATCACCGTTAACGCTACAGCCTATTAGAATCTACTACTGAAATTAGGTTTCCTCCATAGATTGCCTCATTTGCGGAAGTATCTGCCATTGCCACGCTTGTTAAGCGGATTGGTAACTGCAGTTCTTTTATTTTTAATCGTTATTAGGAAGACGATGCTGCCCATATTCCGATTCGTTTCCTTCTGTCGCCTCTTACGACACCCACGGGATAATATTGGGGAGTGGAAATTTGTACACTGGCACTACACTGATAGAAAAACAATGTGAATACTATAGCTACCCTAACAGTTATTCGGACGGAACAGAAAGGAACCTTGTCACATAATGAATGTAAAAAAAAAGTTTTACAATAATCTATGCAGGCAAAGCCGAATAATCGAATAAAGAATATTTCACCGCAAAGATAAAACATAACAGACTTGAAGTAGACCGATTAAATAAAATCCTCTCTAAGAGTCTACAAGTATAGTCCACAAGTATACTCGGTGCACTCGCGCCGAGAGCCTTTCTAGGGCTTTAAAGATGTTGGAGCGTCGACATCGAGAAAATTGTTACAAGTTAGCAATGCATTACATCCTTGGAATGTATTCGGGTTCGTCTTAAAAGCTTCTTTCGTCTCCTCCCCGATAAAATACACAAATAATAGACGGCTGCTCATTTTTTTCATCTTTAGCCATGTTTCTTTTTACTTCAGTCACAATTCTTCTTCATGAAGTCGCATATGTTCGCAGCTGGATATGAGACGAATATAGGGAAATAGATTACTCAATATTATTCGTAGTATGCCTCACACACACGCACGATATGAGAATGCAGCCAGTTGTAGGCAATTTTTGGGAATATCTGAAAGCTCACTTAGATTCTAACAGATTATTTTGGAATTTTTCCCATACACTAAAAACCTATCAAAGTTCATTGCAGAACATAGGCCTCCTCCTCCTCATAGATTGCCTAATAAGGGGGGGGGTTACTAGGTTAGTCATTAGGAAGACGCTGATACCCGTCTCTTGGTTTGTTTGATATGAGCTTGTTAAATACCCGTTGCAACGAGAGAGACTCATGTAAAAGCTGCAGACTCGTAAAGTAAAGTTATAGTATACGTCCCATGCCTGGACATTGACCTACTATTAAAAAACTAAATTACGCATTAAGCAGGAGTGTTATCAGGCTTAAAAATAAAAATAAAATGACCATATTGCCAGAATTCTGCCAATATGCTCATTTTTTATCAAAATAAGTTTGTTTAAAAGAGATTATTATAATTTAAAGGAAATTTATATAATAACCCAGACAGCTGATCGCTACCAAGCTATTTATAATTTGTTTTGTGTTGTTAATTTCATACATGATTTTAAGCTGTTTTTTTAAATCCCGATGGTTTTCTTGCTGGTTCTTTCCAGGTTTCTTTACAGGATTTTTTTCAGAACCAGTGGTAAATTAAAGAAAAGTGACTCTCAATAAGTATTATTTATAATCTATATTGAACAAAAAGTTTCTGTTATGTTTCTGTTTCAATTGCATATCTGGTTTCCTCAAGACTTGTTACTTCACCGCCGAGCAAGTGGTGAGTGAACTCTTAAAATTGCACTTAAAATCCGCGTAACCCGACTCGTACACTGAGAAAATTACAACGAATCTCAAAATAATCTTAAGTGTTGGTAAGCATGAAGTAGAATAATATGACATTATAAACTTGAACAAGAGATGACCATTTCCTGTAAAAATTAAAAAAAAACTGGCATATAAGTAGCTTTACTTGAATAAATAGAAAAAGTTAGTTGGGTTCAGGAAATGCAAATAAAGGACGGTTACCGGAAGATCGCTTTTATGGAAGCGAGATATTGGTAAAATTGTATAAAGCCAAGCAGACAAATGTAATTTTATCCGGGACCAAGTTTTTGCGACGGGGAATAGGGATCTGGAGATGATTTAACTTATCCGTTTGCATCTAAGTGCTTTTAACTTATCATAATAAAATCTTTGTACGACTCTCCAGTTGTGTGGTGATACTAAATAAACGACGCAAATCGATCGTTTTGTTGTTTAACTAAAACATGGAGTTTTCTGAATGATATATAGCAATTATTTCAAAATATTATAAAATAATTTGTTTAGAAATATTTATATGCCAGTAACCCACCTCGGCTTTGCCTAGGTCAGATCTATTAATATATTTTCGCCCACCAAGCGTGGCAACTATGGTAAAATCCTCCCTTTGAGGCAATTTATGGGGAGGACTGTAATGGGCTGTAATGGATGGATGATGAATATTGTACATTCCTATAGTATATCCTACATACTCGTATATATATTTACTCCTATAAGTACACAGTCCACCTGACGATAAGTTGATAAATGGTTGTCACCCCTGAGAACTAAGATGGAATGCCTCGTTTCCAGTAAAAAAGGGTTTCCGGATCTCTACTCTCAACATACGAAACACAGCAGCATTAAGCTATTTGACGCTGGTATTCTGTGAAGGCGTGGTCCCTCCCTGGTCGAACCAACCCATTCGTGCTACAACCAGCTGCAGGCTACCACGTATAGAAACTCGTTTGTAATTTGGCTCTCTAATTCAATTTTTGATTTTGGTGGGATTTACATTCGTAATGATACTATTAGCCACTCGTACGTTACTACAGTAGTCGTATAGCGGATTTGAATCCACGTCAGCAGTCCGCAACCTACCATCAGGCTACTGTCATTTTTTGATCCTTAAAGATAGTACGAGTACGATCTCTAAGCACCAAGGGGCATTGACATTTACTAAGTACCATGACCTGGTGCTTGACTACTATCCTACCCGCTGGGAGGTGGTGATGTATCCGAAGATGGTAAATTGTAAACCATAGTATACCAAACGCAAATACTTAGAATGTAATTTAGTTTTGCTTCCCCCTAAAAACGTTATTATTTAGGCGTATTCCCAGTAGACTTATGCTTCAATAGTCTAACTAGAACCACTGGGAGTTATCTTTTCGAGTAAACTCTTGAAATATTTGTGAGTAAACTTAATGTTAAGACTATTGGTAAGGACATTCTCAGTATTCATACTTTAAATACTTTTTACTATTACCATTTTTTTATAAAACAAGTAACAAAATCTACTCTCTATATATATATAAGAGGATATTTGTATATATGAATATATTTAATGAATGAAAGATATTTGATCGATCGCCATGAAAATATTGGTATAATACGAGTGTATGTATTTTTAAATGCAGAATGTTTATATTTATAAATTAAAAAAAAATTTGCAAAAGAATTGAAAAAATTTTTAGAAAGAAAAAAAATTTAAAGTTTTTGATTTTATTTGCTTTTTTAGCTGAACCCGGCAGACGTAATACTGCCAGTTAATATCATAGGTTGTGTTCAGTGATGTTTTTTGTTTTAGCGCGTGAAATTTAATTTATTAATTGAAAAAAAGCAAATAAAATCAAAAATTCAAAATTTGGTTTGTATTATTTTAATTTTTTTTTGATTTTTTTTAGTTTATAAATGTAAACCTTCTCCGTTGAAATATACACACGCACAGAACGACATACACACACACACACACACACACACACACACATATATATATATATATATATATATATATATATATATATATATATATATATAGGTACATACTATATTATTTTTACGGTATTTTTTCGGAAATCGTGTTTTTTTGGAAATTATATTTAGACACAAATTACATACTGATGAAATATGAATAAAAATTTTCGATCTTGTCGAAAATATACTATAGTAGAAAAATGCCACAATTTTTTTGCAAACTGGTATGGTAGTGGTAAATTATATAATTAATTTTAAGGGGCCTCTAGGCAAAGAAATCAACTATTGAAAAGCATTCCAAAATATATTGGGGAACGTGGCTATTTGAATCATTATTGCCTGTGACACCAAAATTACTTGAGAAAAAATTACGTTAGACCTAAGCTAATCTCATATTTTGTTTAGTGAACATGTAGATTAATCATTTTCATAACAACTTAATACTGCCGAACTTATGACCTCTACAATAGACTACTTGGCAGGCGAAGGTTTTGCTACGCAACTCCTGTTTCACTCCCCTCTGTCACTTACGACACCCACTGTATACTCGTATGCTACTATGTTGAAAAGGCCTATATCTAGTTGTCGAATTAAAAAAAATCTATCAATGCGAAAGATACGTAGGTGTCAAGACATTGATAAATCAAAGAAGAATGAAAAGAATCTCAATTTCCAGTATGCATGAATTGGCACGTATATTTAATATCAAAAAATAAACATACACGAACATAGTAAATGATATGAAAGGAATATAAGTATTCTATCACTAGAATACTTGTACAATGTCATTCCCTCATTCATATAAGCCATATCGCGTTCTAGTTCCACAATAAGAAACATATCTATTGACATCTGTTCCCTTTTCAAAGCGCATAGAAACGTTGTGACAGTCTTTGTCTATAAGATCAGCTGCCTATTATGTTGCAGCCTCCGGAAGGACCCGTCAGCGAGAGCGACCGCATTATTGCCATGTCTGAAGCGTGAAAGGGAAGGACATGCGTCATTGTATTACGTTTCAGTTGTAGAAACTTTGTATGCAAGAAGGAAACTGCCTTTATGTCGTCCAGTAGTAATACGTAGTACGTAGGTTACTATTTGTTACATGATTTGTACTTTACTTGTTTATTCTGTTTTGGTATATTTTCAAGTTATTGCAGAGTAATAACATTTAAATTCTAATGTAGACTGCCAAAACAAGGTCTAAATCATGTCAACTTTATGCGTGGTAGAGCCACGCTACACCCATTATGGTTGTACCACGAATGGCTCATCTCGACCGGGGAAGAACCACGCTCCTATAGAACACCAGCATAAAATAGCAGATTGATGCTGTTTCGTATGGTGAGTGTAGAGAACCGGAGACCCATTTTACTGGAATCGAGGCGTTCCATATTAGTCCTCAAGGGTGACAACGCATTTGCATTTTGATCTTTTTTTATAGGATAACGCCCCAAAACTAATCCTCATTCCATAAAAAGGGTCCCCCACCATAAAAAACATTAAGCTACTATTCACTCAACGTTCTTCCATGGCTCTCCACTATAACTTAATCGAGGTTCAATGTAGATGTCTATGGGTCACAGCATCCACTTACCATCAGGTGGACTGTGCGCTCGTTTGTCATCCTTATCATATATAAAATTCAGATACCTATATATAATCGTTGTTAAGGTTTCTATTCTGTCTAGAAGTGCTGGTAGATCTGTGTGGTATACTGAGTATATTGGTATATTCGACTTAGAGATAATCGCTTGTGACAAGGATGAAAAAGCAGCCATTGAAGTGATTGTATTTGATATGTTTGCCACGCGATACTACTAAATTAATAAATACTACTATGGCAGCGCTGTCGTCGCGTCTCAAGCGAAACACATCGAAGCCTATATCACGCTATCAAAATTCCGAATCATAAACAGTATATGTAGAACATCTCCCAACTATCACACGGAGTGTTGGCCGCTCCCCGGGCCGAACACATTGCCCGGCGGGAGATCTCCCCTTTTCCTTCCACCTCTAAACTGGTGATTAACCCACTGTGGCCCAAGAATCCACCTGACACTAGCATCTTATCAATTTCTGCTGCCAAACGGAAGTTTCTGCACTGCTGTATTCCGGTCCGAAAGATATAGAAATCCAGCATAATTGCAGGCTGTGAGGATTTCCATCTGAGTTCTTAAAGGTAATAAAAGGACGTATTTGCAGCCTTCTTATTTGAAATAGGTTGCAGGTGTCCTGCAAGCCGCTTACCATTAGATGGACTGTAGAGATGTTTGTCGCTTCAATGTTATAAAAAAAACACTTATAGACATTATCCGGAAAATTGTGCAGCACTACCTTTTTATTTTCCTTTTATATTGAAGCAATGAAGAGTGTAATAAAGATCCCATTTCCTTAATTAAGATAGGCGGAGTCTGCGTTTAACCACTACTTGGTTCAAATACAGTTTCAAGGTGTCTTTGTTTATCTATAAAGCTTCGCAGATTTTTTTTACCTTCGATGAATTTGCATGTCATTGAAACATTATGTGGAAGCGTTGATAATCTTTGGAATTTGTCTTTGAAAAACTCTAGAAGTAGATTTTCACTTAGTGACCCGTTGATATAGTAAGCTGGAGCACTGAAACGAGCGCAAATATAAATATCCCAAACGTATATTTATATTTGCGTATATATATATTGTTCATAATTCGCTGAGAGATTTTGAGTTTCCTCATACTGCCATCAGTAAAGGACCACGTCTCACAAATTTGGATCATTAATTAATTCATTTATTTAACAATTTATGTATACACAAGGTAATGTTACAATGAATAACGAAAAAAAATACGTGTGGCACTCGGTGACTGCCCCGGTAAAGCTATTGCATAGCATTTTTATCAAATTATGCAAATATAATTATTTATTTATTTTATTTATGCAGTTAAATCTTTGATATTAAATCAAGTTACACTTTTTGAGCATGGTGACCGATAAGAAAACAATTTTTTTTCTCTTATTGAATAAATGAGAAGTTAATATTGTTTAAAATATTTTTAATATCTTACAATACATGTAGGTTATTCAGGAATTTTTATCATTGAGTTAGCAGCTAGTGTTTTTTTTTTTTTTTTTTTTTTTTTTATAGAAGAGGGGGCAAACGAGCATGTGGCTCACCTGATGTTAAGTGACTACCGCCGCCCATGATCAACCGCAACACCAGGGGAATTGCAGGTGCGTTGCCGGCCCTTTAGAAAGGAGTAAGCTCTTTTCTTGAAGGTCCCCAGGTCGTATCGGTCCGGAAAAATCACCGGTGGTAAATTATTCCACAGAGAGGTTGTACGCGGAAGAAAACTCCTTTTGAAACGTACAGTGGTGGACCGCCAAGCATCCAGATGGTGTGGATGGTATCGGGACGTTTGCCGTGTAGTGCGTTCACGAAATTTGGCGGCTGGGATTAATCCGAACAATTCCTCAGAGCACTCCCCGTGATAGATGCGATAAAATACGCAAAGAGATGCAACATCTCTTCGCAGCGCCAGTGAATCGAGCCGATCGGAAAGCACTCGGTCGTCGACGATTCGAGCCGCTCTGCGCTGGATGCGGTCAAGTGGAAGGAGCTGGTACTGGGGAGCCCCAGCCCAGAGATGGGAACAGTATTCCATGAGCGGCCGAACCTGCGCCTTGTAAAGTTGCAGGCGGTGTGCCGGCATGAAATACTGTCCCGCTCTGCTGAGCACGCCAAGCTTTTTAGAGGCCAATTTGGCCTTCCCTTCCAAGTGACCACGAAACTGCACGTCACTCGATATGTCGACGCCGAGGATTCCGATACTGGCTGAGGCAACAAGGGGAGTGCCTTGAAACTGAGGGGATACGACAAAGGGGTTCTTTTTAGCGGTTAACGCGCAAACTTGTGTCTTCTGGGGGTTAAACTGGACTAGATTTAGTCGCCCCCCAATCCGAGACTCTGTCCAGCAGAGACTCGACTTCAGACACAAGTTTGTCCCGGCACTCAGAGACGTTTTCCCGAGAAATATTTGCTCGGCCGGTGTAAAGAGCATCACCAGTGCTGTCATCTGCATAGCAATGAATGCTACGGGTTTGCAACATATCATTGATATGCAGAAGAAACAGCGTTGGCGATAGCACGCAGCCCTGTGGAACACCAGCATTAATAAGCTTGCAATCGGAGCTTGCACCGTCTACAACGACCTTGATGCTCCGATCTGCAAGAAAACTGGTGATCCAATCGCACAATTTCTCGGGAAGCCCATAGGAAGGGAGCTTCGAAAGAAGCGCTTTGTGCCAAACCCGATCGAAGGCCTTCGCAATGTCCAAACTAACAGCCAATGCCTCCCCCTTGGACTCTACTGCCTCCGCCCATCTGTGAGTTAGGTAGACCAGAAGATCACCAGCTGACCTACCACGGCGAAAACCGTATTGGCGGTCACTAATCAGCTGGTGATCCTCAAGGTACCTCATGAGCTGGCAGTTTACAATGGACTCCATTGTTTTGGAGAACAAGGAGGTGATGGCGATAGGCCGGTAGTTGGACGGGTCTGAGCGGTCGCCTTTTTTTAGGGATCGGGTGGACGAAAGCCGTCTTCCATGATTTTGGGACTACGCCTAGGGAGTAGGAGTACCGGAAAAGACGCGTTAAAACCGGTGCCAACTCTGGAGCACACGTCCTCAGCACAATTGGGGGGATTCCATCAGGCCCACTCGACTTATGGATGTCCAGGGAGAGGAGTGCTTTGCGAACCGAGCGCTGAGTGAAGTGCACTTCCGGCATGGAGCACTCACACCGCGGGATGGTCGGCGGCGTACTCCCCCCGTCATCGAGAGTCGAGTTAGACGCAAAGAAAGAGCCTAGAAGATCGGCTTTCTCCTTTGCGGTGTGGGCCAGTGAGTCGTCCTCCCTGTGCAGAGATGGAAGAGATGGCTGACAGAAATTCCCCTGGACAGCTTTGGCGAGAGACCAGAATGCACGGGTTCCAGAAGGAAGACGAACTAGTCTCTCGCCAATTCTGCCTATGTGCTCTGACTTTGCCTTGGCAATGACTCTTTTGAAGGACCTAGAGGCGGAATTATACTTCTTTTTTAGAGCGCTGGTGTTTACATCCCTGGACGCTGATGCGTCAGCCCAGGCTTGGTAGCACTCCTGCTTATAGCATGATGCTATTTTACAGGAGCGACCAAACCATGGCTGAGATTTGCCTCCAATGGGCACCACAGAGGAAGGAATAAAAAGTTCCATACCCTGAAGTACCACATCAGCGACAGAATCCGCAACAACGTTGGGATCATCCGGCGAGAAGCAAACCCGCCCCCCAAGGGTAGGATGCAAAGAAAGACCGCATCCCATCCCAATCAGCTGACCTATAGTGCCAAACACGGCGGCAGCCTGCAGAATGCAACCGCGATTTCAGCGTGAGTGGCACCACACTCCGGACAAGACAATGATCCGAGGAGCCTAAAGGGGCGTCGACGGAAATCTGATATCCGTCCGGGTGAGAGGTCAGCAGAAGGTCCAACAGGGAAGGTGCATGATCCTCCACATCTGGAATCCGCGTAGGCGAAGTAACCAGTTGTGTCAGACCATATGCCAAGGCAAAATCACGAACAGATCTCCCCCGCATGATCGGTTAAACGTGAACCGAGCCATTCGGCGTGATGGGCGTTGAAGTCGCCGAGGATCACGATCTCTGCGGAGGGGATCTGCTGTAGCAACGAATCTGCAGCCATTTGGACGTGGTCGAAGAGTCGGTCTGTTTCGGCATTACCGCTATGGGACCTATAGAGGCACCCGTAGACGCGCGGATGGTCGTCGCTGTCTACGCGTAGCCAAAGGATGGACAGGTCCGAACCTTCAAGTCTGCCGAGGCGTCGAGAACAGATGTCCTCTCTGACGTAAACGCAAACTCCAGCCCGAGGCACAAAGGAGTGTTCCAGTTTGTACCCCGGGTAGGAGAGATACGAGACATCAGCCGGAGAGGACACCTGCGTCTCGGTCAGAAAGAGCAGAGCCGGCCTCGCCGTCTCGAGATGGTAGTGGACGGCGTTTAGGTTAGAGTGAAGTCCCCTGATATTGCAGAAATTCACGGACAGCGTGGCAGGGGTCGCCTTGGTCTTGTTGCTCCGTTTGCCCCGAGCAGTTTTAGTCTTGAGCGGAATATTGCCCCCCCCCAGAATACGCGGGGCAGCCTGAGCACCCACGCTCAGAAGTGGAGAAACATGGTCGTGGATGCTCAGCGAGGGATTCTCCAGGGGTGCTGGTACCCTCCTGGGGTAGTCTATCATTTAATTCCGCTACCATGTTGATGGGGGGGGGGATTTGGGCCTCCGGCCACCTGCACTCACCAGACGAAACGCGGAAGCAGAGCTTCCACTTCACGCCGGTATTCTGTGAGGTCGTGGTACCACCCCGGTTTGAGCCGGCCCATACGTGCGACAGCAAAGCTGCCGCGTGGCTCTACCACTGTTAAAACCACCACCACTGTTAGTGTACACGCATACGTCTAGTCGCACGCACACAAACACCGTGCCGAAGTCTGCCGAGTGCCGAAGTCTGCCGAGTGCCGAAGTCTGCCGAGTGCCGAAGTCTGCCGAACTGAAACGACGTAAGACGATGCACGGCTTTCAACGCCACACCTCCGTGCCCGTCGGAGTGGGGAGCGTGAGGTTTTTTTTCGTTACGGAATTTCTGGATTTGGTCCCCGCGCTTAAGGCCCGCGATAGAAGCTATGCAATAGCTTAAAAATATATCGCCTGGAGTTACTGTGACCGACGCTAGGTGGTTAAGGGTTAAGGATACTTATATTACATAAATAATAATTTTTCCATTTTATGATAGTTTTTTAAGTTTGAACTGTTTTTGTGTATATAAGGTAATGTAACATAAAATATTATATAGATGCGTAGATATTAGGTAAGAACTATAAATTTTTTAAAGAAATTAGTTCACGTTTAATGTTTGACATTATGTAGAACTACTTAAACTTATTAAGTATATCAATGTCTGGTCCGCTTACAAGCACATTATGGTAATATTTTGAGAAGTTAATTGTAATAAATTAAAACTTTATTCTTTGGAGTAAACAAGTAAAATAATAATTTGTTATAGCGCCATCTACTGCATTTTATACGTAAAGTGATTCTATCGAAAAAACATTGATTAACTCTCAAGGTAGTACGCATAAAATATGCTAGACGGCATAAACAGGAAACGATTTAATTTAATGTTCTATTTCATTTTCTCGTAGGCTAAATTCTATTGATATATACTTATATATAACTTCTTATATTATGAGATTTTGAAGATACTTAGATTACATAAACAATTATTTTACGTTTTATGATAGGTTTTTAAGTTTGAACTGTTTTTGTGTATAAAAAGTAATGTAACAAAAAATATTATATAGATGCGTAGATATTAGGTAGATACTGTATATTTTTTAAAGAAATTAATTCAAGTTTAGTGTTTGACCTTGTGTAGAACTAATTAAACCTATTAAGTATAACAATGTCTCGTCCGATTACAAGCATAATATTGGGCTATTTTGCGAAGTTAAGTGTATATATAGTTTTATATGTGGTAGAGCCATGCTCCAGTTATATTAGTAGTATAGTCGTAGCGCTAATGGGCAGGCTCGACCGAGGAAGGCCCACGCTCTCATAAAATACGAGCGTGAAATAGTACAGAATGGACATTGTGTAGAACTAATTAAACCTATTAAGTATAACAATGTCCCGTACGCTTACAAGCATAATATAAGACTATTTTGAGAATTTAAGTGTAATAAATTAAATCTGTATTCTTTGGAGTAAACAGTAAAATAATAATTCATTATATCGCCATTTACTGCATTTTATACGTAAAATGATTTTATCGAACAAACATTGATTAACTTTCAAGGTGGTATGCAAAAAAATACGCTAGATGGCGTAAACACGACATGATTTTATTCTCTCGGTGGCTAAATTCAATTGATATATAATTATATATAACTTGTTGTACATTTTTAAAGAAATTAGTTCACGTTTAATGTTTGACATTATGTAGAACTACTTAAACTTATTAAGTACAACAAAGTCTGGTCCGCTTACAAGCATAATATGGTAATATTTTGAGAAGTTAAGTGTAATAAATTAAAACTGTATTCTTTGGAGTAAACAAATATAATAATAATTTGTTATAGCGCCATCTACTGCATTTTATACGTAAAACGATTTTATCGAACAAACATTGATTAACTTTCAAGGTGGTACGCACAAAATACGCTAGATGGCGCAAACACGACACGATTTCATTTTCTCGCAGGCTAAATCCTATTGATATATACTAGTATGTAACTTGTTATGTTATCGGATTTTAAGGATGGCATAATACACATTTATGGATATAGGCATTTATATCCTATTGATATAGACTTATATGTCACTTCTTATATTATGAGATTTTATGGACACTTAGTTTACATAAATATAACTTTATTAGTTTTATGATAGTTTTTTAAGTTTGAACTGCTTTTGTGTATAAAAAGTAATGTAACATAAAATATTACTTAGATGCTTAGATATTAGGTAGGTACTGTACATTTTTTAAAGAAATTAGTTCACGTTTAATGTTTGACATTATGTAGAACTAATTAAACTTATTAAATATAACAATGTCTCGTCCACTTACAAGCAAAATATGAGACTATTTTGAGTAGTTAAGTGTATATAGTTTATACATGGTAGATCCATGCTGCAGTTATATTAGTAGTATATAGCACTAACGGGCAGGCTCGACCGAGGAAGGAACACGCTCTCACAGAATACCAGTGTGAAATAGTGTCTTAATGCTGCTGTGTTTCGTATGGTGAGTGTAGAGAACCGAAGACCCTTTTTACTGGAAATGAGGCATTCCATCTTAGTCCTCACGGGTGACAACGCATCTGCATTTTGAATTGTAATCGAGGATAGATGTAGACGTCTATGGGCTGCAGCAACCACTTACCATCAGGTGGACTGTGTGCTCGTTTGCCAATCTATCCAATAATAAAAATTAAAACTGTATTCTTTGGAGTACACAGGATACTTAGATTACATAAATAATTATTGAATAAATGAAAAGTTAATATTGTTGAAAATATTTTTAATATCTTACAATACATGTAGGTTATTCAAGAATTTTTATCATTGAGTTAGCAGCTAGTGTACACGCATACGTCTAGTCGCACGCACACAAACACCGTGCCGAAGTCTGCCGACGAATCACGTTAGACGATGCACGGCCTTCAAGCCACACCTCCGTGCCCGTCGGAGTGGGGAGCGTGAGATTTTTTCGTTGCGGCGGAATAAATTTCTGGATTCGGTCCCCACGCTCAAGGCCCGCGATAGAAGCTATGCAATAGCTTAAAAAGATATTTTGTACAAAGGTACTGCTTATTTCATATTAAAACATCTTCCAGCAGCCCTGATACTGGACAGATAAAAAGAGAAGCGGATTTAGTGTGCATTCTCATATATATTATAGTTAGTTCTTATTATAGTATATATTCAGTTTTTCATAATAGTTACAAAAATACAACATTATTTTAATTTACTATTCATTGTAAATCGAATTAAAACATAAGGTGTCCAATAAACCTAGATTCTGTGGGATGTTCACGATTTAAAAATCGCAATCCCGCTCTAAAAGTAAAATAAAGTTACCGCATATATACGTCCCACTGCTGTGCAGAGGCCTCCAACCATTCCTGAGAGGGTTTTAGGGCAAGGAAGTGACCGGATGCGTGTTGGCGAACTTCACATATTATCTTCGAAATATTTTTTTCTCTTATCCCTCAGACATGGAGGTTTCCTCACGATGTTTTCCTTCACCGCCGAGCACGTGGTATATCAGCACTTAAAATTTCAATTAACAATTTCATTGGTGCCGGCGGGGATCGAACCCGGGTTACTCGCGTTCTGTTATATTTACAGCGAGCGTTAACCATCTGAGCTACCACGGCTTTTTTTATAATCAATCAATCCCGCTCTGTAATAACTAATTAAATATGGCTACAATAAATCATCTCGTATATTTGGGATTACTGCTAAGATTAGAGATGTTAAAATTAATTAGCTATGAGCCGCGCAAAAAGAACAATGTTGTACCTTACCTAACCTTAGACTTCCGCAAAGTAACGCCTGCTACTTGTAATTTTATACGTGGTAGAGCCATGCTGCAGTTATATTAGTAGTATAGTTGTAGCACGAATGGGTCGGCTCGACCGGGGAAGGACCACGCTCTCATAGAATACCAGCGTGAAATAGTAGCTTAGTGCTGCTGTGTTTCGTATGGTGAGTGTAGAGAACCGGAAACCCTTTTACTGGAACTTACGGGTGACAACGCATCTGCATTTTGATTCGTAATCGAGGATAGATGTAGATGTCTATGGGCCGCAGCAACCACTTACCATCAGGTGGACTGTGTCCTCGTTTGTCACCCTATCATATAAAAAAATTATCATTCCAAGATTTCATAACGTTTAATTCATTTAAACATGTAGTTTTTAGTTCATTAAACTACGTAGATATCAGAAAAAAAATCATATGCTTTAATTGCGTAATGCTAATTCGTATAATTTAAGTCGTGAATAGTTTTATTATATGAATTAAACATCATGCTAAAAAGTTGTACTGGCCTCTTACTAACAAATCTTATAAACTACTAGTACTTAAGCGTTAGGTTTTTTTTAATATATAATTTTCTCAAGGATGATACCTATCTAAATAATCTTGGTAAGCAAAACATTAAATATATACAAAGTTTCATCTAAAGCCTTAGAACCATTTCTGAGAATACAATTAGTTTTTGAATGAATATTCACTATCAAGTTTTTTATTGTAATGAAATAATTTATCACTATTATTAATATTGATAATCGATGCTTTTAAAAAATCTATGATTAATTATGAATTAATTACAAGTTATAAAAATTCAAAAATTATTACGAATACAAAACGCGCCATAAGTGACTGCCATATTTGTGACGTCATTATGTTAAAGCATTGTCAACAGCTCAGATCTGTGTACACATATTGTTAAAATTATTTAAAAGTTAGTGCAGAAAAATTATTGCAAATTATCAATTAAATTCAGTTAATTATTCATTAAATATATATATATATATATATATATATATATATATATATATATATATGACTAGGATAAATAAAATATGTTTTGGTCTTTCTAAATGATATTTCTAAAGGTTTAATAATAGGCCGTTTGTAATATTTTGGCGTGATCGTCTTAGTTAGGACCCTTATTTACGTTGTGTTTGTTTAGTAACTTAGTTCTTTTAGGTGTGTTTTGGAAGAATGAATATTCGCTAGAGCAATTGAAAGCTGTTGGTAGTGCCTTATAAGCTAAGTGCTTTAAACCTCGTTCACGAAGACAGGGCTCGAGAAAGGTTAAGAACATAAAACGTCCCAATTCCACTTGTATCAGGTTTACATTATTAACCTAATATTATTTATCCCTTCCCGCTCGGAAAAGGCTCAAAATATATTTATACAAAATACCCGATACAAGGGCTTCGCTCTCCTACATTTATTAAAAAATGTAGGGGAGGCACACGGCTCCACACACGCCGTGCACGGTGAGCGCCAACCATTTTGATACACTCTCCCCCGAAGGGAACGCTAATTCTGGAACTGGACCGTAGTCCACAGCAAAATAACTGGCGAACCAGTAAAAGAGGCTTGGCCCCTTGTTAGTGTGTAAGCACAAACACCGACCGATGTCGCGCATGTCAATGCGTGTAAACGCCATACAGAATACGAACGAATCCAGCCACAGTAAATGTACGTCACACGGTTTAGGCAAACAGGCACACTGGCCGTAAACCCTCCGTGAGAGCCACCACCTGCCAGACCGCCGCTCCCGCAGACGTGATGTAAGTGTATGGCATCACCACCAATTGCATGATCAGCACGGCTACTAGCCGCAGAGCGTGTCATGAGTCTACCGCTCACCTCAAGGGAATGGGGTCCCACGTTGTGCGGCTTTCGGCCGTAGCCTTGAGAGTCTCCTCAGATCCTTTCGCCAGCTACCACCCGCATGAGGTCGACACATATGCTCCACCAACCAATACAACGGCAGATATAGCCCAAAGGCATTTATAAGATAAGAGTAATAATTCGCCATCAGAAAGGGTTTGTGTCACTGACGTTGAGTAAATACATTTTCGATTATGTTTGTCTCACCCACCAACAAGTTGCCTTCAATCATTCAAAGGTGGGAAAGTTACAGAGATATAATATTATGTTGTTATATAAAACATCGTGGAGGGCAGACAGTCTGCAGCCCCGTAATGAAGGGACCCGACTTGGGCAAAGCTACTCAGGCGTGAGTCAAACCAAGACGCAGAGAGCGCCATTAAGAATAGCGTCCCACCAAACAACCATCGCAGAGACGCAATGCTGCAGAACGCAACAAGCATCAATACAAGTATCGCCGGGTTTACACCATCCCAAGGTCCCCCATACATCCCGGCAGACATCATCACCCGCATACCTCCATCAACCAGAACCATAAGAGTGCGTCGAATCAGGCGCAGCACACCCGCAGATCCATCACAAGACGCAATACCGCAAGTAGCAGTAAGCATCAATGCAACTATCATACGGATGGCGCCCCCTCACAACACACCCACATGATCCCTATCGATTTTGGTAACAAAGTTTTTATGGTTGTTATATAAAAAATATCACCAACGTATCATAGTAGCACGCTACTAAGACGCCAATGAACAAAACTCCACGTATCATAGCGCTAATGCACTAGGACACGAAGTTGAGTATGCCTGTTACGCTTAAAAGTGCTACCAAACACACTCATCCCAATCCGAAAGATAGACGACGCATCGCTATGCGCTACGACGTCGCCCACAAACGGTATGGGTGTGCGATGTCCACGGGAAAGCCGTATTGCTACAACAAACCCGCTTACCACCAGCACTAAGATGATATGTCTAGGACACATCGGTTAGCGAGTCCAATTTTACCTCGGACTAATTGCTCGTGAAGCAGCACACACGGCACCATAATATTTCTTTTCAAGTCCCTAATAAGGACTAGTCATTTTGCTACAGTACTAGGAGCAGTCGGTCACCCGACCACTCCATACAATGCTTATGCATCAAGGAGACCTCCTATAAAATTGCTTTTGCATCATAGAACTTACTTTCATAAGTCATTAATATATAGGGTTCGAACCCACGACCCTACTATTGTAATGCAAATTCATAGTGGAGACCTTCTATAGTATTGCTTTTGTATCATAGACCTTACTTTCATAAGTCATTTATATATAGGGTTCGAACCCACGACCCTACTATTGTAATGCATATTAATCATAGAGACCTTCTATAGTATTGCTTTTGTATCATAGACCTTACTTTCATAAGTCATTAATATATATGGTTCGAACCCACGACCCTACTATTGTAATGCAAATTCATCATGGAGACCTTCTATAGTATTGCTTTTGTATCATGTGAGTTTAATATCATAAGTCCATAATATAGAACTAGTCATTGTGCTACAGTACTTCAGGCAGTCGGGCTCCCGACCACCCCATATATATGTACAACTGCAGGTATTTATCTCCGGCAGCTCCTCTATACAAGACATGAGCACCTTCCATAACTTAGGAAACTTTTCTTTTATACATGAACTCCTTCCACGACTTAGACAATTTTCAACAAATTTTCTAATTATCTTATAAATGTTATTTATCTTTATTTTTATAATATTTTGGACTTGTATTTCTATTAATTATCTTATTTTAAATATTTTTTCAAGTTTTTAATAAATTTATTTATTATGGAAGATAATATTTTGCCTTTAATTTACTATGTTTTGGTCTAATGTCTGAAATGTATTTATATTAACTTTATGGTTACTAATGTAATTTTATTGTTTAATATATATCCTTTAAGACTATTTTTGACGCCCCTTTATATTGAATTTAATTATTAATAATAATATTGGGCCGTCACATTATGTTTAACTTAACATGCTATAATTTTTTAAATGCTGTTTTTAAATTTTTTAAGTGCCGTGTAGTGGCGGTTAAGAATATCCACTACCCCATATCTTCCCGTGGGTGTCGTAAGAGGCGACAGAGGGAGACAGGCAGGAGATGGGCAGCAGCGTCTTCCTGATGACAACTGTGACGTAATAAAAAACTGCGGTTGCCAACCCGCTCGCCAAGCGTGGCAACTATGGCAAATACCCCCCAATGAATAAATACACAAACAGACGGCCCCCAGTCCCCGGCGGCCCCGCTATTCCTGGCTACGGTGGCGACCATGGTAACGGCGGGGCAGGGGGTGCTAAGAATCTCCGGTGGAGGTTCGGTTGCCACCTACGACGACTCGACCTGGCAACATATAACGCACGCACCCTGAGGACTGACGAGAAGATACTGGAGCTGGAAGAAGAGGTAGACAAGTTGCGCTGGCATATTATTGGATTATCCGAGGTCCGAAGAGAGGGGGAGGACACGGCAATCCTCGAGTCCGGCAACTTGTTCTATCACCGGGAGGGCGACCATCTGTCCCAAGGAGGTGTCGGATTTATCGTCCACAAATCTCTCGTCAACAACGTTGTAATGGTTGGGAGTGTGTCGACGAGGGTCGCGTACCTGATACTCAGAATCACCAAACGGTATTCGCTGAAGGTCATTCAGGTTTACGCACCAACCTCGGCACATCCCGATGAGGAGGTGGAGGAAATGTATGAGGATATTTCCAGAGCCATACATTCCTCCAAAACCTACTACACGGTGTTGATGGGAGACTTCAACGCAAAACTGGGCACAAGAGAAAGCGGTGAGCTGAAGGTAGGGAAATTTGGAGTAGGGCAACGGAACCGAAGGGGCCAGCAGCTGGCCGACTTTATGGAGAAAGAGGGACTCTTTATGATAAACTCTTTCTTCCAGAAGCGGCCCCACAGGAAGTGGACCTGGTCGAGCCCCGACGGTTCGACAAAAAATGAGATTGACTTCATTATGACGACCAGACGCCAACTGTTCAGTGATGTCTCAGTGATCGCAAGGGTGAAAACTGGCAGCGATCACCGAATGGTTAGAGGCACACTGAACCTAAACGTTAAGTTGGAGAGGTCTCGTCTAATGAAGTCAACGCTCCGTCCCCCTCGTGCTCTAATCCAGAATCCCGAAACCTTTCAGCTCGAGTTACGTAACCGCTTCCAGTGCCTAGAAGATTGCAATGCAGTGGACGATATGAACGAC
Source organism: Parnassius apollo (assembly GCA_907164705.1). NCBI lineage: Eukaryota > Metazoa > Arthropoda > Insecta > Lepidoptera > Papilionidae > Parnassius > Parnassius apollo. The sequence goes on from CAJQZP010000058.1 coordinate 2,132,925, forward strand.
AAGCTCGTGGAAACTGTCCATGCGGTCGGAGCTAAGTTCTGCAAGACCCGCCGCAGAAGAACACAAAAACTCTCCGATCACACTCTTAATCTCATGGCTGTTAGACGGGAGATGAGGCTGCAATCGTCAACAGATTTGACAGCATACAGGCAACTGAACAGACAGATCTCCAAATGCATACGGCGAGACTTACGCAACTTTAATACTTCTCGTATTAAAGAAGCGATCGAGCGGAACCAGGGCTCCAAAGTCTTTGCCAGAGATCTGTCTGCCAGAAAGAGCCAACTGTCAAGGCTGAAGACTGAGTGTGGCAACATCGTTTCCGGGACACCTGAGATTTTGAGTGAGATTGAGAGGTTCTATGGGCAGCTGTACACATCATCGTTGGAGCCACACGCAAGTGTGAGTAACGATCCAAGAGCAAATCTTATCCGACACTATTCCGATGATATCCCGGACGTCAGTCTGAGCGAGATTAGAATGGCTCTCCAGCACCTTAAAAACGGCAGGGCCCCAGGCGAGGATGGAATTACAGCGGAGCTTCTGAAAGCGGGTGGAACACCGGTACTTGAAGTCCTTCAGAAGCTCTTCAATTCCGTCCTCCATGGTGGCACTACTCCAGAGGCGTGGAGCAGAAGTGCGGTGGTCTTGTTCTTTAAGAAAGGCGACAACGCTCTCTTAAAGAACTACAGACCGATTTCCCTTCTGAGCCGCGTCTACGTGCTGTTTTCGAGAGTCATTACGAATCGTCTCGCACGCAGACTTGACGACTTCCAGCCTCCCGAACAAGCCGGTTTCCGAAAAGGCTTCAGTACCATAGACCACATACATACCCTGCGGCAGATTGTACAGAAGACCGAAGAGTACAATCTGCCACTTTACCTGGCGTATGTGGACTATGAGAAAGCCTTTGATTCCGTCGAAATTTGGGCGGTGTTACGGTCCCTTCAGCGGTGCCAAGTTGACTGTCGATATATCGAAGTGCTGAAGTGTTTGTACAGTAGGACTACGATGGCTATCCGAGTACAGAACCAGAGCTCGAAACCTATCCAACTGCAGAGAGGTGTAAGACAGGGTGACGTTATATCCCCGAAACTCTTCACCGCTGCATTGGAAGACGTTTTCAAGCTACTGGACTGGAAAGGATACGGTATTGACATCAATGGCGAGTACATCACTCACCTTCGATTTGCCGACGATATAGTCCTTATGGCAGAATCGCTGGAGGACTTAAGCACTATGCTCAATGACCTCAATAGTGCCTCCCAACGGATAGGTCTTAAGATGAACATGGACAAAACAAAGATCATGTTCAATGTCCATGTCACACCTATGCCGGTAGTTGTTGGGAGCACTATGCTCGAAGTTGTTGACGAATACGTTTACCTGGGACAAATAGTCCGACTAGGTAAGTCCAACTTCGACCGAGAGGTCAATCGACGGATTCAACTCGGCTGGGCAGCGTTCGGGAAATTACGGCATATCTTTTCGTCAGGTATACCTCAATCTCTAAAAACTAGATTGTACAACCAGTGCGTGTTGCCAGTGATGACTTACGGATCTGAGACGTGGTCCTTCACTGTTGGCCGTATGAGGACGCTTAAGGTCGCTCAGCGAGCTATGGAGAGGGCTATGCTCGGAGTTTCTCTGCGTGATAGACTCAGAAATGAGGATATCCGCAGTAAAACCAGAGTGACCGACATAGCCCAACGGATTAGTAAGCTGAAGTGGCAATGGGCCGGCCATATAGCTCGAAGAACCGATAACCGATGGGGAAGAAAGGTTCTCGAGTGGCAGCCTCGTACCGGTAGGCGTAGTGTAGGGCGACCCCCCATTAGATGGAGTGACGACCTGGTAAGACATGCAGGAAGTCGATGGATGCAGGTGGCTCAGGACCGTGCTTTGTGGCATTACTTGGGGGAGGCCTATGTTCAGCAGTGGACTTGTGAAGGGCTGTAATGATGATGATGAATGATGAATTTTTTAAATTAAAAGTAACAGTAAAATAATTTCGTAGAAATATACAAATCTATTATTAAATCATCAAAAATTAATTATTCAAACTTTTGATTTATCGCGATTTCTTTGTTAGCTCTAAAATATAATTAAAATTTTGTATTTGACTCTACCCTTTTATTTATATATTAATATTTAATACATATTATAGTTTCTTCTGCATATCAATGATATGTTGCAAACCCGTAACATTCATTGCTATGCAGATGACAGCACTGGTGATGCTCTTTACACCGGTCAAGCCAATATTTCTCGGGAAAACGTCTCCGAGTACCGGAATAAACTTGTGTCTGAAGTCGAGTCTTTGCTGATAGAGTCTCGGATTGGGGGCGACTAAATCTAGTCCAGTTTAACCCCCAGAAGACACAAGTTTGCGCGTTAACCGCTTAAAAAGAACCCCTTTGTCGTATCCCCTCAGTTTCAAGGCACTTCCCTTGTTGCCTCAGCCAGTATTGGAATCCTCGGCGTCGACATATCGAGTGACGTGCAGTTTCGTGGTCACTTGGAAGGGAAGGCCAAATTGGCCTCTAAAAAGCTTGGCGTGCTCAGCAGAGCGGGACAATATTTCATGCCGGCACACCGCCTGCAACTTTACAAGGCGCAGGTTCGGCCGCACATGGAATACTGTTCCCATCTCTGGGCAGGGGCTCCCCAGTACCAGCTCCTTCCACTTGACCGCATCCAGCGCAGAGCGCCTCGAATCGTCGACGGCCGAGTGCTTTCCGATCGGCTCGATTCACTGGCATTGCGAAGAGATGTTGCATCTCTTTGCATTTTTTTTTCGCATATACCATGGAGAGTGCTCTGAGGAATTGTTCGGATTAATCCCAGCCGCCAAATTTCGTAAACGCACTACGCGGCATATGTCCCGATACCATCCACACCATCTGGATGCATGGCGGTCCACCACTGTACGTTTCAAAAGGAGTTTTCTTCCGCGTACAACCTTTCTGTGGAATAGTTTACCACCGGCGATTTTTTCGGACCGTTACGACCTGGGGACCTTCAAGAAAAGAGCTTTCTCCTTTCTAAAGGGCCGGCAACGCACCTGCAATTCCCCTGGTGTTGCGGTTGATCATGGGCGGCGGTAATCACTTAACATCAGGTGAGCCGCATGCTCGTTTGCCCCCTCTTCTATAAAAAAAAACATATTATTTATACATAGCCATATATATTAAATTATAATAATAAAAATAATGTCCTCCAGACCGAATTTCGGCCACGGCGGCCTACCTCAACGGAGGCTAGCCATCGGCGCAGGACAGGATTATAGTGCCCAAGTGTATGCGCAAGCACAGGTGCATTCTCTATTCCCTCACTCTCATAATCCAACGGGACGGTAAACCAACACGACTGGAGTGAGATCAGGCGCAGAACCAACGGCTTTACGTGTTTTCCGAGGCCCGGGGGTGAGACACCGCCAACTTCCTGACTCCGGGCAGCTACTGAGAATTTCTTGACAGAAAAACTCAATAATTGATTTTTGACCCGGCCCGGGATTCGAACCCAGGACCTCATGATCAGTAGTCGCAGTACTACAACCACTAAACCAACGAGGTATAATACTTACATAAAAATAATCTTCACCACAAAAAACGACGTGGTTTTAGTATTAAAACGGAGTGCTGCTTGAAACCATTGATTCCGACGTTTATGGTCCTGAGGCATATTTAAAAACATTTTGTTGGGAGTTGTTTTAGTAGTATTAGTACAAAACAGAACTATTTAAGTTATACATTTTTAATAAATTTACTAAAAAACAGATGATAAAATTACAACAAACTAATTTAAAATTAATACACGCATCGGCTGCCTGTAAGAAGCAAAATAAACATTGTTCTCGGAATGTACTACTCAAAAATTACTTTAAATAAAAAATTAAATAAAATAAACAATAGTTTTGTTATAATACTTACATATGACCTTTCGACATATTATTGTATTCGAAAACTCAATTACATATAGGTACGTGGACCATTCATAAAGTTTGAGAAACTAAAAAAAGTTCTTATGTTTAAAGTTTTTATTGTACGGTATTTTGAAATAAATCTCCACCATCTTTTATTCTAAGTTTTATGCGTCTGAATCTACTCAAACTCTTCCGGCGTTGAAACCAGTGTCCGTCCCTTTTAGTTAATTTATTGTTTCGAATGAAAAAGTCACACAAAATCAAATCCGTGATTTTATCATTGTTTCGAAAATGTACCTCTGAAAGCAGTAGCAAAAACCCATCGAGATTATTTTTTACACATAGGTACTTTTTTGTACTTTTTTTTAAACCTAAACACACTAGGATTTTCTCCAGTATAGTGGAGGCAGTTTACATACGTAAACTACACAAGGACAAACATCCAGACCCGGAACAATTAAGGCCATATAAATATGTACTTGTTCCGTATGGGAACTGCGTCACGGTGCCGTCATAATTACATTATATATAATTTAACAATAATTATGTACAGTTATTTATACGAATTATAATATTACTAGGATGTTATTATAATAACCCTTTTTGTGTTTGAGACTGCCTCGTTGGTCTAGTGGTTGTAGTAGTGCAACTGCTGATCATGAGGTCCTGGGTTCGAATCCCGGGTCGGGCCAAAAATCAATTATTGAGTTTTTCTGTCAAGAAATTCTCAGTAACTGCCCGGAGTCATGAAGTTGGCGGTGTCACACCCCCGTGCCTCGGAAAGCACGTAAAGCCGTTGGTCCTGCGCCCGAGCTCTCTCCCGATCGTTTCGGTTTACCGTCCCATCGGCTTACGAGAGTGAGGGAATAGAGAGTGCACCTGTGCTTGCGCATACACTTGGGCACTATAATCCTGTCCTGCGCCGATGGATAGCCTCCGTTGAGACAGGCCGCTGTGGCCGAAATTCGGTCTGGAGGACATTAATTAACCCTTTGTATATACTCTAATACCTCGATAACGTAAAGGATTAAGCACCAGTTACCTCGTTAAAGTGAACAAAACTAGCGATATCTAAGTCTTCCCTTCGTTTCCCGATTGGTTCACTTTGGTGGGTATTGAATTATTTTAAAACAGTCAAATCGCACACTGGCGCTGAATCCTATTAACAAATCCAAGATTATTTTATTACCTGTAACAGGCGTGCTAATAACATTTAAAATCCGAAACGAGCCTGCTTTAAATTTAGTAATCACGTTACGACTCCATTCTACGCAGATTTGCTTCTAAGTATAAACTAGAGAAGGAAATTTGAAATTGGAACATGTTTTTGATACAAAAAATAAACATATATTTGGTACAAAAATCTTTTTTCGCAAAGCTTTCTGAGTGGCCTGTAATATTGAAGCACAATCAAATTGCCTGCTTAACCCAAAGTTTATGCTTTTATTCTGTCTGTTTAGTCTGTCAACCATGGCAGACGACGCGCGCACTTCCGTCGTATGTGGTTGTCTACCTTTGTAGGTGGCAAAGTTACGTTCAAATTATGCACTAATAATTTCAGATACGAAGCTGTTTAATTGGAGAAAGGTTTTTGAGATATGTCAGAATGATAAAGCTTTATTGAAAGCCAAAAAATGAGTTCGACTTTAAAAAAATTATAGAATCACTCATTCATTGGTAAACATTTACATTTAGATTTTTAGTATTTTCCCTATAACTTCTATGTATATTATTGATATTGGTATTAATATGCTAAACAGATATTAGACGACTTTGGTGAAGCCGGTCATAAATTATGTTAATTCTTCAAAGTGATCGATAGACTTTTGCAGAAAGGTTAAATTTCAATAACAATATGTTCATCATAACTCACATATTTGTTTACCAACCAACTTACAATAAGCAAGCTTAGCCAAGTATTTTGCAATAAAAAGGGGCAGCTTTCAAATCTATTACTGTTTACGTTGTCTACATACATAATACATAAACACTCACGCCTGTCACCCAGAGGGGTAGGCAGAGACTACGGACTTCCATTTGGCACGATCCTGACATACCTCTTTCGCCTCCTTTACATCCAGATATCTACGCATACATGCTCGTCGGTTAAGGGTACTTCTAACGTGGCCCCTTTTCAAAATATCGCCAATTTGGTCGATAAACTTTTTTCTAGGGCGTCCCTTCCCGACTCGGCCGTTCACATCTGCCATATAAATTTGCTTTGTAACTCTTTCCTCATTCATTATTTCTACATGACCAAACCACCGAAGCATTCCTTTCTTAATCCTGGTCACAACATCATCTTGCATACCACATTTATCTCTTATCACGCAATTTCTCACCCTGTCATTCAGATTCAACCCTAGCATACTCCTTAAAGACCGCATTTCTACAGCATTTATTCTACTATCGTGCTTCTTCTGCCACACCCAGCTTTCACTACCATACATTAAAGTAGAGACTAATACAGCATTATGAATTACCATACGTGCCTTTTTTGACACATTCTGGTTCTTCATAATAGAGTGTAGTGCTCCATTCACTCTATTCCCTACATTTACTCGTCGTTCTATATCCCTATCATATCTACTATCCATGCTAAATACACATCCCAAATACACAAACTCATCCACTTGCTCAATTAACTATCCTTCTATTCTTATTTCACATACCGTTTTGCTTTCTTCTCTTTCAAAAACCATCACTTTCGTCTTACTTGCGTTCACTTTCATTCCCCTTTCTTTTAATTCCCAGTTCATTAATGTAACCATCATTTGCAACTCAGACGCCGATGACGCAAATATGACTTAATCATCGGTATACAAAAGGCATTTGACGGTTAACTCGCCCATTCTTAACCCACATTCTTCATCTTTCAAAGTTTGCAAACACCTGTCCATAAATAGGTTGAACAGCCAAGGGGAAGCTACACAGCCCTGTCTGACACCTTTTTGGATGCCAAACCAGTCCGAGTAAACCCCATTGATCCTGACACAAGCCCTAGAGTCCCTATAAAGAGACCTTAATGCCTGTATCAAACCAGCGCTCAATCCATATGAGTTCAGTGTTTGCCATAACACATTCCTGTCCACTCTGTCATAAGCCTTTTCCAAGTCCATGAACGCACAAAAAACTTTCTGGTTTTTGGCCAAAAACTTCTCCGCAATCATGCGCATGGAGAAGACTTGATCTGTACACCCCATTCCCTTTCTAAAACCCGCTTGCACATCCCAAATTTAATGGGTAAACTGTATGCCAAATTATTAGCATACAGTTTACCCACAATACTAAGCAAGCTGATTCCACGGTAGTTTTTGCAGTCCCGCTGTGACCCTTTTCCTTTTTACGTTGTCTACTACTCGTATATCTACTCTGCAATCTTGTATTAAATATTTCAGCCACATACTACATAGTACCCTATTTTTTTAAAGTAATTTTTCAAGGAAAACTAATTATTACACTTTTGTAGTTGTAAACTATGGAGTGTAGAGGTAAGGAGTACAGCCTGTGTATTAAAAAGTGTCCATAGAAAACCGTTTAATTAGGGTGGCGCCACTATAGCTACGGGGTAAATTTTAAAGAACGCGCCGAAAAATACTAGTGTGATAGACGATTTTTTTCGAGGTTATATTTACTAAATAACGTTTTTTAGATTTTGGAGCTACTGAGCAGTTTAGCAGTACACTTCACACCGTCGACAACTGCTAAGTTCATTTCATGTAGCTGTTTCCTGTAGCTACTCCAGCTGTTGTGGAGAGTTTTGGAACTGTTATTTATTGCTTACAGATGGCCACTTTTTAACTTTTCTTCTATGAGAGATTTTTCTCCTTACCTCTACACTCCATATTGTAAACTAAATAAAATTGTAATTTTTTTAAAGAATAAAGTTGACAAATGTACACACAGTTCTGATGGCAAACGGATGGTGTGGCCCGTAGATATCTACATTTATCCTTCATTAAGAATCAAAATTCAGATTCGTTGTTACCCCTGAGATATATGATGGAATGCCTCGTTTCCAATAAAAAGTGTCTCCGATTCTCTACACCCACCCTCTGAAACATAGCAGCATTAAGCTGCCATTTTACGCTGGTATACTGTAAGAGTGTAATCCAAGTAGTAATCCTACCCCGGTCGAGCCGACCAATTCATGCTACAACCATAATATAACGTGGCTCTACCACGTAAAAAACGTTTTTTTTTAATTTTGTATTAAATTAAATTTTATAAACACTAATAGGGTATTAATATTGGAATCCATTTTCAGTGACGAAACGCGTGAAGTAGACGGTCGGGCACGATCGGAGTCTGGGGATGCAGACTCGGTGTATCACGTTCGAGGTGCTTTACACGACCAGCGTTGGCGAGACAATCAGGTAAGCATATTTTGAAAATCACATTGCTCAAGTAATTCTGACTAGAAAGAAGAGTGTGCTAAGTTCAAATCCCACGTAACATATTATCAAGACATCACACTTTTGATTTTGCAATAAGTGCTTTTAGAACGGTTCTCTATTTCAAGGTGTATTTAGGTAAATTTGTAACTATGTCTATTTCCAATACTATACAAAATAGCCTCCAAGAAACCCTCCTGGTAGAGAAAAAGAATCTTCTCAAGGATGAAACTTACCTAAATAGTACTACCTTGATAACACGAATTTGTTGATAATATATAAATTTTATTTATTTATTATACATATTAAATAATTTACATTATTTTTATTATAATAATTTAAATAAAGGTGTGATAGTGAAATAATGAATTTCTGTAAAAACACTGTCACTATCATTATTACAGTCTACTTCAGAACAGAGGATACTTGCCATAGTTGCCACGCTTGGCGGGCGGGTTGACAACCGCAGTCTTTTTAATTTTTTAGTTGCTATTATTAAAACGATGTTGCCCATCCTGGCTCGTTACCCTCTGTAGCCTGTTACCACACCCACGGGACGATATGGGGTAGTGGTAATACTGTACCCCAACCTTTTTCAACCAAAATGTTGACGTTACTTTTATAAAGCACAACTTAAAATGTAAAAAAAAACAATTTTTTTTAAATCTTTAATAATTTAGTTTTGGTCAACTGTATGAGTTGGTAGAATACTAAACAAAAAAAAAAAAACTAAAGAAAATCCGCGTGGCAGTCCTACGCTCTAGATATTGAGCTATTGAAAAGATGATCTCCGTGACAAAATTACCAAACATAATGCGTGGGCAAATCAAATTAGTAGCATTGCTCATGAAAATACAGATACAACGAATTTTCCCAGAATTGAGACCTCCCTCAAACTTCTTCATTGTAAAATTCAACGAAATCATTAGAGCTGTTTTCGAAAACGCGATTACAAACTCAAATATGTATATTCCTGGACCTAATTTAATATAAAATAAATTTAACTTCAATCAAATCAACCAATCATTCACATTTGATTAAGGGGATGAAGATTTTAATATAACTGTTTAAATATTCTAGTTGTTAACTTAGTCCAGTCACAATAAGAGTTAAAAATAATACGTTCACTTAGGAAGTAATAAGACTTAATAAAATACTACATCTAAAGGGATTTTTTTGATTTGAAATCGTCTTTTACTTTAAATAAACTTTTATCAACAATAATCCTTTATTAACAGTAAAAGCTTTTACAACTATAAAATTTTATTTAAATAAAAAAGCTTTTGTTAACAAAACTATTATGAAAATTAAAAGCTTTTATCAAAAATAAACTTTTGTGAAAAGTAAAAGCCGATTACAAAGGTTGAAAGGATTGAAATATTATTTACTACCCAGTAAATAAGATTTATTTTTTGTCGGTTGGCTCGTTTCCTGCCTAGGAATCTTCCTAAGTGAACTAGCGAAACAGTGATCATTCGTACTTACATGTTCCGGTTTGAAAAATATACAGAGCCAGTATATTTACAGGCTGTGATCTTAATCCTCGAAGGCAACAACTCGTCTATAGCCTTTTTTGTTTGAAGTTAGCTGCAGGTGCTGAAATGACGACACTCATTTGAGCACCTGCATCCAACTTCAAACAAAAACGCCTTTAGGTACTTCCAAAGACACGGTAAATACCAGCAACTTCCTGACTGTGACTGAGAATTTCTTGACAGAGAAACCAAATAATCTCGTTGGGCTCGACCCTGGATTCAAACTCGGGACTTGATCGAAATCAAGTCGAATCATTTATTTACATTATATATAGTAAATTAGATGGAAAAAGTTTGTAACATATTCACATATTTAGTTCTTACAGACAAGCAAAACACTTAACAAATTTTATAAAGTTGAGATTTATACATACTCTTTGACAATATCTAGTAATTTAAAGTGAAACAAAATTATGTCATGTATCGGAAATGTCAACAATCATAGATGTTATATCACTATAAGAATACAACATGTAGACAGTTATAGTATTAAATAACTCAAAATTTCAATTCAATATTAAAAATTAATGATTTTTTGTTCGTATTTTATGCGCTGCCATATCGTTCATCAGACTGCGCTTAAACTTTGTCAACTTATTGCTTGCACTTGCGCAAAGGTTACAAGCAATTAACTTACAACAGGTGGCGCGCGTATCGTACCTACCGAAAAATTTATTTGAAAATCATAAATCGTTCAATTTCAACTAATGTATTATTATTACTTATATACTATATGTAATATTACTACTTCCAAATTTAAAACGATTTCCACAAACATTTGCAGCAATGCGCCGAGTACCAGCTAGTCCATACTTCCATACTATTATTATAAATACGAAAGAGTGTTTGTTTGTTTGTTTGTTTGTCCTTCTTTCACGTCGCAACAGAGGGTCGGCATGGTATGATTTTTTGTATGGGGATAGTTCGGTGGCTGCAGAGTGACATAGGTTACTTTTTTCAGCGGAAAAACATATCATTCCCGTGGAAAAATCGAATATGTTGCAAAATGAAATTCAGTTAGGTGGCGCCACCGTGATTCTACAAGACAGACGACGGTAGGATGGACGAACACAAAAGGTCAGAATATCTGGATTATTATGTCTTTTTACCAAAATTAAGATAAAAATGTATGGATCTGTATTTTTCCATGCAGGACCGGGAAGAGAGCGATAAAAAACATAAAATTCGCCAGCTGATTTTCTTCAAATGTTTTGGTGCATTGTAATTCACAGAATAGGCGATAACTTCGCAGACGATATTAAGTAATCCGTTGATCGCTCTGCCTACCCCGCAAGGGTTACAGGCGTGATTATAAGTATGGATCAGAAATACTATCACCACCTGTCACGCTTTCACCCTTATCTATTACTTAACTGTGGTAGAAACAGTTCTTAGTAAGCCTTATTAATAAGGCTTAGTAATATGTATTAAACGGAAATGAATACAGTTCTTATATGTGGTTATGAATGAATCGGTATTAAAATAAGAAAAATTGTGCAAAATTATAAGAAAAATATTTTTGAGAGTTCTTATTAACTAACGTATACATAGTTTAAATTGATTCCGCTAGATGTCGTTACTAGGTTTTTAAAACGCGGTAAAGAAATGTTTCCTGACATGTACTTAACTTCCGCCGTCGTAGCCGCGCCTAACTTATAGTGCATACGGTACCTATACGCTTAAATTGTTTCTATTTCGTAAGTTATTCGATTACCTGCTCCTTCTATCTATGCTACCTCGATTTCGGTTGTTTGTGATTTGGTTAAGGTTGAATGGATTTATATTGGCTTTCATTTTCGGATTTGTGTATTTTCTTGGATCGGTTTTGTTGATTTGGTTGGTATTCTTTTATAAATATTTAGACTCTGGCTTTGATTTTGGTTTTTTTTTTATTTAGAATCGTGAATTGGTTTTCGTTGTTTTAGGTTGTTTAACAATATTTCAAAGGAATATTAATAGTATAGATAGTGTATACGGTACCTATACTTCTTTTTTCGTTGGTTATATTTATACTGACTACTGCTTTGGATTTCGGTTTTCTGCGATTTATTTTGTGATTTGGTTTAAGTTGATTCGATTTTTTTGGCTATCGTTTTCGGATTAGTGTTGTGACTTGAATTGGTTTTGTTGTTTTGATTGAAAAAAATATTTAAAAGTAATATTTATTGCTTTTAGATATTTTGGATTTGCTTTTAAAAAAATATTTAAGAGGAAAAACCTTTTAGGTATTTTAACGTTTTTTTATAAATAGGTTTTTTGTTACTTCATAATGCCTCGCAAACGTAAGTCCAGCTTTTCAAGAGTATCTTCTCAAAGACAAGCGAAAAGATTACCTCGATCGATAGAATCTTTAGAAGATGCTGAACTGAGAAGGCAAGAACAAACAGAGCGTCAGGCTGCTTTTAGAGCATCTGAGACACCTTCTCAACGTCAGAAAAGGCGTCTTGATCAGACAGAGCGTAAGGCTGCTTTAAGAGCTTTCGAAATATCTTCTGAAAGTCAGGAAAGGCGTCTTGAACTGACAGAGCATCAAGCTACTTTAAGAGCTACTGAAACACCTGCTCAAAGTCAGCAAAGGCGTCTTAAACAGGCAGAGCGTCAAGCTACTTTAAGAGCTTCCAAAACACCTTCTCAAAGTCAGGAAAGGCTTCTTGAATAGGCAAAGCGTCAAGCTACTTTAAGAGCTTCTGAAACACCTCAAAGTCAGCGAAGGCATCTTGAACAGGCAGAGTGTCAAGCTACTTTAAGAGCTACTGAAACACATGCTCAAAGTCAGCAAAGGCGTCTGGAACAGGCAAAGCGTCCAGCTACTTTAAGAGCTTCCGAAACACCTACACAAAGTCAGGAAAAGCGTCTTGAACAGGCAGAGCGTCAAGCTACTTTAAGAGCTTCTGAAACACCTTCTCAAAATCAGCAAAGGCTATTCGAACAAGCGGAACGTCAGTCTGCCTTAAGAGCCGCGGAAACACCTGATGAAACTCAACACAGACTCATTGAGCAAGCTGAACGTCAATCTACTATAAGGGCATCTGAAACACCAGAACAGACATAAGCGCGAAGAGATGCAAATGCACAGCTCCAAGCTGAACGTCGACAAAATTTCCAAAGAAACAGTTGGTCGGTTTTTAATGAAGCAGCATTCAATTATGATCCGTTGATTGATTATAAAAATCACAGGTTAGTTGTTATCGGACTGATGAACAAGGCGTGTCGATTTTGCAGCTCTTTAAAATGGAAAGATGAGACCGCAGGCATGTGCTGTTCCAATGGCAAAGTGTCTCTACCGTTACTTGGGGAACCAGAAGAAACTTTGAAAACTCTCTATTTATATGATGCTAATGAGTCACGGCGCTTTTTAAACAGGATCTGGAAATATAACTCATGCTTTCAAATGACGTCCTTCGAAGTTGACCGGGAAATAATAATGCCGGAATTTTTACCTACATTTACGGTGCAAGGGTAAATTTATCATAGAATAGGTTGATTTTTTCCAACGAACAGCATAAATTTTTACAAGTATATTTTATGGGTGACGAAGAAATTGAGGTAGACCGTCGCTGCCAATTTATCCAGGGAGTTGAGAGAGACACAGTGTTCAAAATTCAAAGATTCTTGCATGAACGTAACATTTTAGTCAAAACATTTTAAACTGCTTTAGAAAACCTACCTGAAGAGGATTATAAAGTCGTCATTCACGCAGATCGGACCCCTCGAGGAGAGCATGAATGGCACTAAATTACACCTTTGATAAACGAAATAGCAGCCGTAATTAGTGGTTATCAATTTTCTTCACGAGACATTGTCTTGCGAACACGTGATGATACATTGCAATGGGTAGCCGATACACACAAGTTTTATGACGGTCTGCAATACCCATTGATTTATTGCAAAGGACAAGAAGTTATCATTTTCAAATTCCACTCATTAACCCGGTCACAAATGAGCCTACTCCGAACAACAAAGTATCGTGTATGGATTTTTATGTGTATCATATGATGTTGCGAGAAAATGATTTTAACCTCTTAGCCCGGTGTAGACAATTATTTCATCAATTTTTGTAGCGTATGTAGGTCTCCGTTATATATCTTTAAATCAAAAAAAGCTAGGCGTTGAGAATTATATACATTTGCAAGATGCAGTTTCTCACACATTAATATGGCTTAAAGAGAAGTTGCGGCCCAGCCAAATAGACAACATAATAAGCGGCGAGATTCCGGATCCTGAGCAAGATAAAATGTATGATACCATCGTCCGAAATATGATTCACGGTCCATGTGAAGCACGAAATTCAATATCGCGTTGTATGATAGAAGGAAAATGTACAAAGAAATTCCCTAAACAGCTATTAAAAGAAACAGTGCACAGTGACAATGGCTACCCTTTATACTGACGCAGAGCTCCCGAAGATGGTGGCAGGAAAGTTACAATCAAATCTCGCTCTGGAGCGTTCGAAACCTTAGATAACAGCTGGATTGTCCTGTATTCGCCCATTCTATGTAAAATGTTTAGTGCCCTCATTAATGTAGAAGCATGTAGTTCTGTCCGCGCAATCAAGTATATCTGTAAGTACATAAATAAAGGAAGCGACCAAGCAATATTTAATCTCAGGAGTGAAGGTGAGGTAAATCCCGTTAATGAAGTACAGACCTTTCAAGCAGGGCGTTATGTCAGCAGTAACGAGGCAGCGTGGCGTCTCCTTGGTTTCCCTTTACACGAAAAGCACCCAACAGTTACTCATCTTGCTGTGAACTGAGAAAATGGAGACCGTGTATATTTCACCGAAAGAAATTTCCAAGAAAGAATTGCATCACCGCCAAAAACTACACTAACAGCCTTCTTTCAACTTTGTCAAACCGACCCCTTTGCAAAAACGTTGTTATATTCTGAAGTCCCCCTCTATTATACTTGGAACACATCTAGGAAGGAGTGGAAACGCCGTATTCAAGGCGTGCCTGTTGCAAGTTGGCCCGGTGTAAAGTCATCAGATGCCCTTGTTCGTGTGTATACCGTCCATGTAAATAATTTTGAATGTTTCTGTTTACGATTGCTGCTGCAACATGTTCGGGGTCCTACAGGATATAAAGACCTTAAAATTGTCAACGGTCAGGAATGTGCAACTTATAGAGTAACATGTGAAGCTTTGCATCTTTTAGAAAACGATAATCACTGGGATGAAACCATGGAAGAAGCTGTGCAGTGCCAGTCAACAGCCAAAATTAGGGATCTTTATGCAACTCTCATATCATCTTGCGGGCTATCTAATGCACATGAATCGTGGGACAAATAAAAAGAGTACATGGCGAAAGATAATTTGCGAAGGTGACAGCAGACACACGCGAACATGACATACAATGAACACATTTATAATGAAGCACTTGGAAAAATTGAAGATAAAGTAATGGTAATGGTAGGCAAAAAATTAAACGACTTTGGAATGATAAGTCCGCAGCGAACAACCGAAAATGAACTAAGTGATGAAATTTTACGTGAAAAAAAAACTACGATATACCAGCTTTGCAGCAGCAAGTAGCTGAATTTGTACCCCGCTTGCTTCCCGAACAAAAACGAGGTTTTGACAAAGTATTAGGACAAATTGAATCTGGAAATGGGGCACTTTTCTTTTTAGATGCCCCTGGAGGAACTGGGAAGACATTTTTGCCTCAAGCAACAATCTGGTTCAAAATTATTTCGTTTGTGTACCTGTTAGCAGTGCAAGACACGTATCGACGTGTACTTCGCGTTGGCGATCAATAATTTCGTGGGGCACCCATTGCTTTTTGACCTTGCCAATTTGAATCAAATGTATCAATATTGTTTTGGTGCTGACATCAAAAGCTGCTAATAATTTAGCCGTAGACTGAGTATCATCAGCTTCCACAATCGCCTTTAATTCGTCATTGTCGACCAAAGTTTTCAGAAAACTACGGGGTTCATTTTTCAGGTTAAAATTTCGGGAACGGAAGCGGGAAATCAAATAAGAGTTGGTGCGTTAGTTTGTGGTATTTGCCCAGTAAAGCTCGTTGATATTGCGTCCTGCTTGTGTCGTGTTGCTGCCACGACGGTACTCATATTCCATAATTATTCAAATTTTCAACGTATCCATAATGAACGAAAAATATTCAAATATGATAAAAACATAACGCTAATCACTATATTATACACTATATAAACAAATGACTAATTTTGAAAAACGTTTACCACGTTTTTAAAATTAAAATTATTTGAAATTAGAATTTTTAGCCAATCAAAAATTATTTTGATTATATGACCAGTACTGCAGAACGGCAATTTCATAGGTAAAGATCTTTTATGAAGTTGTGATTATCGTGGGGAACACAAGACATGAGCAATAGCAATCTCACGCTTACGGCCAATTACGACCACAAGACTAATGAGGCAGTCAAATGAAGTTATACGAAAGATATAAAGCTCATAAGACCATTATATAAGAAGAGAAAAGCCCTCACAAATTACAAGCGAACCCTGTTCTTCTGTTTTCGAGAGAAATTCAATATACACAATCATCTCACGTATTAAAGGCTAAAAAATCTCTAGTTATAATATTAATACACAGTAATTGTACCTGATTGTCTCGTAGGTCTAGTGGTCGTTAACACGATTGCTGAACATAAGATCCCGGGTTCGAATCCAGGGTCGAGTCATAATCAACCATTGGGCTCTATGTCAAGAAATTCTCAGTAGCTGCCCGGAGTTGTAAAGTTGACGGTTTTTCATACCCGCAGCCGCAAAAAAGCAATAAAGCCGTTGGTCCTGCGCCTGAACTCTCCCTGGTCGTGTCAGATTACCGTTACATTGGACTATGACATTGAGGGTATAGAGAGTACACCTGTTCTTACACATAAATTTGGGCACTATAATCCTGTACTGCGCAGATGGCTAGTCTACATTGAGACTGGCCGCCTAGCCGCTCAATCCCCTCACCCACCCACAGCACTATAACCCATAATAACTTATGTTTAAAGACTAATTCAATCTACCGTAAAATTGCGCCATTTTCGTATTGTCGGCAAATAATATAATAATAAATTGACAGGAAAATAAAAATAAAATACATGGAATAACTAACTTTCGTTAAGACCACAAGATAGAGAATTTCGTATAGATTCTATAATGCTAAACTACTTTATAGAAAAGTAGTCTATAAATATAAGTTTTAATGGTTTAAAGTGCTGTCGGTGGGTGCGGTCGCATGCGACCGCTCGGGAATTTTAAGAGGATTGAGGAGCTAGAAAGCATTTGAATTACAGAGAATGATTAAATATATATCTAACATAAAAACAGTGTCATGTTAAAACGTAGTGAATATTCTTTAGTGTAATGTGACACGCAACAATAGATGAGGACATAATACTATTTTATGTAATGTTAGTGTCTAATTGTTATGTATGAAAATCGGACACAACACATTCACGCGTTATTTTGAATGCAAATAGTACGCTGTAGTTTGTGAATTTATGGAATTTATGGTAATTAATTCTAGGAACTAGTTCCGAAGCGAATTTCGCATTGTTGCCATTATTATTTTATACCAGCACATTATAGGCATTTGACCCTATTTCCTTTGTTGTTTCTTGTCAAAGAGAAGAAAGAAAGTATATCTATTTATTCGCCACAAAAGGAAATATTCCTTTCCTTATTTTCAAGCATAATTAAAGTATTTTTTTAAGAATGTATTACATTTTAGTTCTCCAGTTTAATCAGTTCACAAAATAGTAAAAGCTCATTTACGCTCGTTTGTTTTATATTCCACGGATGTTAACAATACAATAGGGGTTCTAAGTATTTATACTTTTTTAAAAAGTGAATAAAAATAAAGAAGGTAACATTTTTTTTATAAAACCATTACAGTAAAAAAATCTTATATTAATAGAACCTTACATATGAAATTGGCGTTTTGTACCGGAGGAATATAAAGTCAATTTTTTTTGTACAATATATTTAAATAATTAAAGTACGCACCGTTGTTATCTATGTACTTTTGCCATCTCATAGATAGTTCCTTGATCCCTTTACTAAAAAAAAATCATGGTGGCAAGAATCAATAAACTATTTGAAGGCGGTTTGGACTGCCGTATCGGAGTTGAATTTCTTTTCTTGTAAGAAATTGTCCAAATTCCGGAAAAAATGGTAAACTGTTGGAGCAAGGTCCAGGGTGTACGGTTAATGTCGCAGACATTCCAATTGTAGCTTATTTAACTTAGTTGTTGTTTGTTGTGCAGTGTATAAGTCTTGCGTTGCCGTGAAGCAGCAGTGGCCTAGAGCGATTGACCAATCTTGGTTGTTTAGCAGCTAGTTCTTCCTTCATGGTTTGCAGTTGCTGACAATAAATATGTGCCGTAATCGTTTGGCCAGATTTTCGAAAGCTGTAGTGAACGCACCGGCGCTAGTCCACCAAACACTTACAAGTAACTTTTTCTGAGTCAATTTTCGTTCAGGGCAGTATTTGGCTGGATCTCCAGGGTTCAGCCATTGAGACGAGCGCTTCCGATTATCGTACAGTATCCACTTTTTATCACAAGTAATGATTCGATTTAAAATTCCTTCATTTTTGTGTCGGTTGAGCAAAGTAACACAGCAGTCGACGCGCGTTTGCAAGTTCGATTCACTCAATTCATGAGGTACCCATCGTTCAAGTTTTTTTTACTTTCCAGATTTGCTTCAGGTGGTTACAGTTTTATCACTTACCCCGAAGCCTGCAGCTATCTCTGAAGTGCTTTGTGATGGATCCGCTTCCACAATAGCCCTTAATTCTTCATTTTCCACTTTGGTCCGGCCGGCCCGGCATTTGGGATCGGCCGTCCACGGGGTTGGTTCTGAAGGTCAAAATTTCCAGAACGAAACGTTGAAACCAAAAACGTATCGTTCTTTCTTTTGCGACACCAGCGCCGTACATATCATTAATCCTGTGTGAGCTGTTTCTGCAGCACTGGTGCTACGGTAGAACTCGTACTCGTAAATATGCCGATATTTCATGTTTTCCATTGTGCGGTAATAAGCGACGCCAAAGAAAAAAATAATGTGGAAAAAACAAACGAATGACTGTTTTCAAAACTTAAATGTACCAGCTAAATGAATTTATAAATTTGAATTTGAGATTCTTAACTAAAGAGGAGATATTTCAGATCAAAGTGGTCAGTACGACAAAACGCTAATTTCATATATAAGGACCCAATATAAAATATTGTTGTAAAACCAACAAATCGTTTTTATCTCTGTATAAAATTTTCTGTGGCTGATGACTACAGTCTTTGAAAGAAAAAACCTATTGTATGTAATAATAATAGTGATTGTGTTCTGTGCGCAGTAGAATAAAAAAAGTTATCAAATTATATACATAGTTCTTTGATTCCCAAATCTTAACAAAATTAAAGAAAATGTAAATCATTCGGACCAGCGATGTTTCTATCCTCTTTTTTAATACAGCGTTTTCTGTTATCTCGGTCTCCTCTTTGTGTGGTGCTTCGAATGTGGTTATTATGAATTTTAACTTTTAAAGTAAACTATATAAAAAAATAAAAAAATATAAAATAAAGAAATTTACCATATTTAAAAATTTTATCATATACCAATCCATTCTTAACAGTCCACAATTTCATAACTTCGGGCCATTTATTGTCTATTTTACGTAACCACCTTGAGAGTTTATCCATTTTTGTTCGGTAAAATGACTTTACACATGGATTGAAGTAGATGGCGCTATTACAAAGCAATTTTACTCGGGAAAAAATATTCTTTTTATTTATTACACTAGAATTTAGTCATAATTTAAGGATTGTAATATTTATTTGTAAAAAAAAATTAAACTTTTAACCTTATATTTTAGGCCGCACTCGTGGTTGAGAATTGTCTATTAAACAAATAATTTGCCCTGAAATAGTTTTATTTTATATTTCATTTCATTTGAAGGTTTCACTTCTACCACGGGTGAACAACACACATGTTTTTTTTTGCGTGCAAGCTTCGTCACGATTTTTTCCTTCACATATTATGGAACGTGGACACCTCGCTTACGCCTTATAAATAATACGACACCTTGAGTATCGACATTCGCTGCTGGTTCTTGGTACGCATCAGTCGGCTTATGTGCGTCGTTTGGGCTCAGAGCCAAGTGTTGAATTATTATAACACGCTATAAAGAGCAAAGTTTATCTTTATAAAATTGCCTTGATGATGAAGTTACTTTCGTTCGTAAGGATTAATATACCATGCCAAACAATAACGCTCATAGAACACTTTGATTTCAATCATTTTTTGTCAAAAAATACTTATTGTTGCTTATGTATAACAAATAGGCATATGTTATCGCAGACTTTTTTTAGACGTAATAAAAATCTATATGTTTGTAGAACCTTTTTTTTACGTATCACCAACCATTACGCCAGCGCACGCAGATGAATCATTTCGGGAACGCTTTTTCCGCTGACTTGCTTAACAAAAATCAGCTAAGAGCCTAATGCTAGATAGCCTTATGCTAGATATCCTATACTATTCCTTATTAATCTGTGTATAATATACATTTTTTTTTAAATCGGACTGGTATTTCCAGAGATTAGCGTGTTTCTCTTCTTTTTTCTCTCGAAATCTCTTCAACTTTTTTATATTCGTAAAGAAGATTATAGCCCAACGGATTAGTAAGATTAAGTGGCAATGGGCTGACGATATAGCTCGAAGAACAGATAGTCGATGGGCAAAAAAGTTCTCAAGTGGCAGCCTCGTGCCCACAGGCGATGTGTAGGGCATCCCCTAAATAGATGGAGTGACGACCTGGTAAGACACGAAGACGGGAAGTCGATGTATGCAGGACCGTGCTATGTGGCATTCCTTGGGAAAGGCCTTATGTTCAGTGGT
This sequence comes from Parnassius apollo, assembly GCA_907164705.1. Taxonomy (NCBI): domain Eukaryota; kingdom Metazoa; phylum Arthropoda; class Insecta; order Lepidoptera; family Papilionidae; genus Parnassius; species Parnassius apollo. The sequence continues at coordinate 2,153,648 of CAJQZP010000058.1, forward strand.
GGACTTGTGAAGGGCTGTAATGATGATGATGATGATGAATAGAATATAGCCTTTCAAAACTCCGTTGCTGAATAAAGGCCTCCCTCAATGGAGGGGTAAGGCAATCGCAGTTTATTTATTACTTTGAGTTGCTATTGGAAAGATGTTGCTGCCTATTTTTTTTCCCTACGTACGTTCCCTACGACATAGAGAATGATGTGTGGTAGTGAATTCTCTTACGTCTCTACTAAGGCACTCTAGAAAAAGAACGTAACCTTTGGTACTGCGATCTCCAAGACCCAATACTTACTGGTTGCCCTTCCACTGCTTATTGCCAGTGTACGATATTTGAATTCATTGCTCATGGTTAGATTTCCTGCCAAAAGTCGGTTGTGAGGGAATGACGCAAAAGCATATTTTTCCTTACTGTATGAAGACGGGCTATATCATAAAACAGGGTGCTTGCAGATTGGCCACTTGATCTAGAAAAGATCACTATTAGAATAGTGCACGTTAAAAAGCAGCAAAATGCTATAATGTGTCCAAAATGGCCGTGGTGTACCGATCCTTAGAAATTGAATTTAATTGTATACAGAACGGTTCTACAAAAGCTGCTTTAAAATGTACAAAAACTCCTTTAAAATGTAGGAATCCTAAAACTGATTGTTTTGTATTCGAGTGAAGACTGGCATAAAAGTATTATAAAATTAATATCAAAACATTTAAAAATGAAACAAGATTTCTTTTCAAAAATAGAATGCTTCCAAAGGGGCTTATAAAACTTTTCATATAAAATGCAACACTGAATTGCCGCCTAATTCGAGTCCGGCCAACTTTCAACGGAAACTTTCCCGTGTAGATTTCTAACTTAATTTACTTGATATATATTTCACGCTTTTAGCTTTTAATACTCTTCTTTCCTTTATTAGTTTAATTTTACGTGAGCAATATTCTTCCTTTGTTATTAATTTATTAATTAAAGTTCATCAATCTGAATTTTCGTATAAAGTTACGCAAATGGTATTTAACATTAAGCATTTTAGCGCTTATTTGCAAGCTTAATCTTGATTGCGTATCGATGAAACAATGATTTTCCGTTAAAAATACTAGAATAAAGCTTAGATCTCACGTTTAAGAACATCGCGCCATAAAAATGTACTTAACACTGCAAATAAAATATTATACTAATGTGTAACAGTTTATTTTTGCCCTGTTATTGGGCCGTAACAACTCAATTCTGTGGTCCATAGATATCTACATTTATCCTCGATTACGAATCAAAATGCAGATGCGTTGTCACCCCTGAGAACTTAGATAAATTTATTTAGTGAATCTGTTTAGGATTCTCAGAAAGCGTTGTCATACTCCGGACAAGACGACCCATTCGAGTTGCAGCTCTATTATAGCTGCAGAGTGGCTCTACCACGTCTATTGACAATGTAATATAAATGAAATGATAGACAACTGAGGTGGAGTCTTCGTAAAGCTATTTTACAACACTCATGGCATAATTTTACGTGGTAGAGCCATGCTATAATTATATTAGTAGTATAGTTGTAGCATAAATGGGTCGGCTCTACCGGGGAAGGACCACGCTCTCACAGAATACCGGCGTAAAATAGTAGCTTAATACTGCTATGTTTCGTATGATGAGTGTAGAGAACCGGAGATCTTTTTTTCTGGAAAGAAGGCATTCCATTGTAGTCCTCACGGGTGACAACGCATCTGCATTTTGATTCATAATCGAGGGTAGATGTAGATGTCTATGGGCCACAGCATCCACTTACCATATATATATATATGAAAATCTAAAAGTATTCGCAATATGTGGCTATCATATTACGCCTCACAAAACACAATATCCTAAACGAGCCAACATGGCGTCGCAAACAGCAAACTTCCAACAGCAAGTTTTCTTCGTTCCGCCATAACTCGATTTCCTCGAATAATTTTGCATGCTTTCACGTTCAAAGGGATTTTCCAGAGATTTACGGGCAATTGAATTAAGAGAAAGCTAAATTAGTTTAATGGCATTCATTACAATATCTTTGTGTGGGTGGCTTACGACTGACTATCTTCCCTCTTCTTCCAGCTCTATTAAAAATCAATTAATTGTTCAATAAGAGTCATTATACTGCTTCAATGTTTAATAATAACCCCTGGGTATGAGGTAACCGCTACCATACCGTTTCTAAATATTTTCATATTCAGCTGTACAACATATTATATTGTAAATTATTGTTTCAAAAAATTAATCCCGCTGGGTTTCTTCCTGGTTCTTCACAGGACAGAGGTGTTTTTCCGAACCAGTGGTAAAAGTAAAAATGACTTTCATTAAGTGGTTGTATAATCTATATTATAAATTTTATTCATTCTATTATATTTTAAGGGAAAAAAATCTCGCGTAAATTACTTCCTTGTGATGGTCGCGTAAGGAAATTATCTCAAGTAATCGCGTCAGTGTCGAAAGAGGTGATTTATGCACTGACATAGGAGTAGAGAATTCCGCATCGGAGATCCGAAGTTTGGGTACTTACTGAATATTATTATCATCAGTTGCGTCTTTATTATCATCAGAGGTGAATACGATAATAATCTGTAAAAACTTCCTGGTTAACAGCACAAATATATCCGAAAAGCGACATAGGTGTCTCTCATGGCAAGGATTTACAACCACTTGTTTAGTCACTAGGGTTGGTAGGAATTAGCTTACTCACTTATTTTGAAGTTAATAATTACCATTATATCCGTATGGAAACTCCGACGATCGGATTATTACTGTCTGACATCATAAAATATATCAGCAACATTCATTGGTCGCATAACGCAATCTTTGGGGAAGTACCGCGCTCTCACGGATCGCCAGTGTAAAATAACAGCTTAAAGCTACTACGTTTCGTACGGTGAGTATGGGTAATTGAAACCCTTATTTACTGAAAATGGCGCAATCCAGCTTAGTCCTCAGGGATGACAACGCATCTACATTTTAGATGTAGAGGTCTATGGACCACGTTATCCACTTACTATCAGGTGGACTGTGTGCTGCGTTGGTTACCCTTATTCTATAAAAAAGATACACATTAATCATTAAAGAGGACTGGACCGTTAGATAGAAACAAATATTGTAAATCGTACTAACAAAGTTATATATTTTTTCCTTCTTGTAAAATGGAATTTTAAAAGGTTATGACACCTGAGGCCACAAGTAAAAGCCTTTAGAAACGATATAAGCACGAACGTTCCGAGACGTTAAAACTTATGCAGCCTTGACCGTCTTTTACAACACGCCTGGAAGAGTGTATTTTTAAATCAAAAAAACGACTGATGTATTTTTAAATCAAAAAACTACGCGAAGCAAAAGTAGATATGGTGGCAATATCACTTTTAACCAAGTAACACCAACTGCTACATGCCTAGTCTGTATAATATTAAAAATATGTTTATTGGCATTAACTACTTACTTTCAGGAGAACTGTAAGTTTTTTTGTCACCTCGGTTTTATAAAAAAATATATATATTTGGGACATTTAAGGGATTGGAGACGAGGTACTTACTTTTTATTTTTATTACACCATTTCTTTTATTTTAACAAAAGTTCGGTACATATATTTTTCCTAGTTTGGCAACTTCCAATGGATTCTGCCAGACCAATCATCATCTTTTTATTTTGACTACAATTACGCTCATCACTTATGACATTTCTACAACTGACATCTTTCAATTTGAGTTTGACAGTTCAGTAAATCAAACGGTAACTCAGACTTACAAACAACCTATATCAGTAATCTACCGGAGCCCACTACTGCCATCAAAACAAACAAAAAAAACATAACTCATTGGGTGCGTTTGGCAGAAAAAGCGCTATCAAGCGCTTGTAAGCAAAATGGCGATCGTAAGCGGTAAGCACTGTCAAATCGTAAGTAGCTATTTTCCTCTAGGACACGAAGTTAGTTTTAACCGGGGAACCTAACCTAATTTAAATATATGTTTGTAAAGTATTCATATTAAAAACTTACCAATCATGAATTTTTAATAACTTGTATATGTTTATTCATGTTATTATATTACTTAAACCTAATATTGTGATTATTCTAATAATATAAACTCTACTTCAAAACAAACAAATAAAATAAGCAAAATGGCGGATTGTGTCAGCGCTACTGAAGTTAGCAAACGTGTCCTGGTCGAAAACTGGTTAGTTTCAGCTTACAAGCGCTTGCTAGCGCTTTTTTCTGCCAAACCCACCCATTGTTATCTGTTTTATCTGTTATAAGTGAGAGCTAAACTACCAACTCACCAAACAGTAGCCGAAAATGGCAAAACCCACAGACTTAGCTTAACAAATGTCGTAACTTCAATAGTTTCAGGTGTCGATTGTTTTAGTTTGGCTAATTGTAATTGGGTGGAAAAACCACCGACACCGACTTATTATTTCACTCCGTTGCTTTACGCATGCGGACGAAGAAGCTGTGTAATTTATATTACAAGCCGTGGCAGTTTAAGAATTACGAGTTTGTATTAATATTTTATAGTACATAGCAAAGCGAACCCAAGCCTCGTTGGTTTTTTACCACATGCACCTGCATTTTTTTAAATAAGGTAAGAAACGAGCACGCATTTCACCTGATTGTGAGTGATTTTTTTATAGGATGGGGTGACAAACGAGCACACAGAAATCTACATCTATATCCTCGATTACTTACCAAAATGCATCTGCATTTTGATTCGTAATAGAGGATTCAGAATCAGAATCAGAAATGTTTATTTGCTTTGCAAGGATGTTAACATAGTGGTTTATCTTCATGTTTGACTTATAATTGTCATGCAAATTTAAAAGTTTAGTCTACTTAGAGCTAAAATTAAGTTAATAGACTAAACAGACAAGTAATGGTAAACATGAGTCACAGACAGAACATTACATATCATCATTTGTAAATTGTACATAATATTTTATCTAAAATGAAAATGAAAAAAATTATGTTATTCAAGTCATAAAATAAAATAAACACAAAAAAGCTACAAACGCAAAGTTCACAATCCTCTTATTCATATAAGTATTCCTGTACTGAATGAATAAAAGCACCTAGTGAAAAGAACACTGCACATAATACTAGCGTGAAATAGCACCTTAATGGTGCTGTGTTTCGTATGGTGAGTGTAGAGAACCGGAGACCCTTTTTACTGGAAACGAGGCATTCCATGTTAGTCCTTAGGGCAGGGGCGGACCGTGAATTTGTAGGGCCTATCATTACTTGGGGCCTACCAAATTAATCAACACAAAAAAAATGTTTTCTATAATGATGTACACAGGTCTGAAAAAAAATTAGGACAATGAAATGATTTATTTATTTAATATGACTTAGATATACTAACAACAACTTTAAGATATTATTACAAAAGAATGTTAAATAAATTATAAAACCTTTACTGGATTCTTGCGCTACTCATTCCTCGAATTGATCATCACATTGTAAGTCTTTTGTTAAGTCACCATTATTTCCATTTATGGAAAGAACTGATAAATTATTTAGTTGATTGTTCAACACTGTTGTCCTATATTTGTTTTCCATATACGTCGTCCTGTAGAAAGAGCGCTCCGCTTCACAGCGAGTGCTTGCATGTTAAAAATTATATAAGATAGCAAAGAAATTTGATAAAACATCAACAAGTTTCTTTTAACTAAATAGCATAAACAATTCACTGCAAGAGGTGTAAGACTCTAGCTTAGACTTTTGTATGATTTTTACCGAATGCAATTCTGCCCTTCTTATGAAGAGTGCAATAACTTGGTTTTGGCTACTTTCGAGATAATCGCAGTTAAAGATTTAATTCTTGTTTTGTCTGTATCTTCGTAACTGTGATGGCTATTTACTTGAAATTTTTACTATACGACAGATAAAATAATGCAGAATTCTTTGTAGTGTATTATATTTGTACATACATTTATATAGACTTTAAAAACACAATAGTGTATTTATCTGTAGGACTGTTAATTGTTTTGATAAAGAGTTACTAATCATAACCGCAATAAGTAGACTACTTATTGAAGTTATCGTGTTAGTAAACCGACAAATTTTTATTTTGAGTAGCATAAATTGTATGTTCTGTAGTTTCTTTCCAACCATTAGTGCAATAAATGTCTTAGTTATTGCGGCTTTAATTAGTAATCAGACACAATGCAGCGGTAGTTGATTGCAAGAATATTATAAGTTTATATGAAAAATGATTAAAACATAATTACTATGTACAAAAATGTTTATTAATTAAATTAACTGTTGTGAAAAATGTTACAAAAATATCACTTCACCACCTAAAAATAAAAATTAAATCCGTTTAGGCCACTTTAAGTGTTTTCTTTCACGAAAATTATGTAATCACGACTCAAGGAACTTTGCAATTGCACATATTAAAAGTGAGATAGGTTTTTATTTTTCCTAGGATATAATTTTTTTATACTTAATCTACTAAGGCATATTATGAGATCAATCTTTAAGTCAATCTTAATTCATTTAAAGTAACTTAAATTTCAATGTAAAGAAAACATTGGAATCTGAGTAAAATGTATGTTTAACATGTCTGAGTTTAATGTATCATAGTGGTATTTAGTCACTGGGTAAATAAAACTTATTGGGGGCATGTTCGCGGCGATAATGTAATATTGTTGGATTGAAACTTTGAATATGTTCTTTAATTATGTGTTTGTCAAATGAATTTATACGTGCATAGCTTCCTCCTTTATCTCTTTGGTCACATTTTGATAAAATACATTTCTTTCTTTGGCGGCTACACTGTGCATTTTTTCCGGGTTTTTACGGGTTCAACCATCCCTTTTATAAACAACCCTCTTGATTCCCAATTTAAATTTATGTACCAATCGTGGATATCTATTCAAATTTTTTCTGCAACCTTTGTCATACACTTTTTTCCACATTAATCATCACATAGTGGTAATAATGCTAACTCTGCATCTTCGCTTTCTTTCTTCTGTTTATTGCGTTGTCTCAATAGAATATTAAATGCACGCCTTTTCCTTGGTAAACCTCATTTGGTAAATCCTTTTAGATTTGCATGTAATATTGATGGTGACTCTACTTGTATACGCATCTTCAATTTAATTTTCTAGTCCATCAGTGACACATTCCCCTTCTTTCTTTTTTTTGTTTTATTTAACTTCTGGTGTAGCAATTAATAATCTTTGAGATCACCATTGACAAAAAAAAACCAACCACCCCAAAAAACAAAAAACACAAACAAAACTTAAAAAAAAACAACCAAAAAAAAACCCCCTATAAAAACCCCCCCCAAAAAAAAAATAAATTAAAAAAAAAAAAAAAAAAAAAAAACAACTTTTTACCAAAAAAAAAAAAGTATTTATAGCCATTCAAATCTTGTCTGTTTTTCCTTCAAATAACTGCAATAACTTTACTTGTTATTATTAGAATAAGTCAGCTTAAAATTTTAAATAAAAAGATTCCTTAACATATCTGCAATAACTTTCACTTGTTGCGCTTATGACTAGTAAATGTATCCTAAATTGAAAAAATGCGCTAGTCATAAATGCAATAGTTGGACTTATTGCGGTAATCTATAGAATAATCACAAAATATTATAGCTTATAACTTGCAAGTTAATTCGTTCATGATATGCAACTTACAAATGGAGAAATATTATTAGATATTGCAGTTATGTTTAACAAAAGAACCGAATCTACCGTTAATACAAAAAAAGACGTCTAATAAGATAATATAGAGCTCGTTTTCCTGATTACGGATATGTACTTAAGTCAAAAAGCCCAAAAACTCGAGTTATTGCACTTATCGTAAGGACGGCAGAATTGTGGAAAGGGGAGATCTCCCGCCGGGCAAGGTGTTCTGCCCGAGGAGCGGCCAACACTCCGTGTGATAGTTCGGAGATGTTCTATATATACTGCTTATGATTCGGAATTTTTGATAGCGTGATTTAGGTTTCGGTGTGTTTCGCTTGCGGTGCGACGACAGGCGGCGCTGTCGTCGTACCGCAAGCGAATGTAACACACAATGTAACACACTCATTCACTAAATGATTGTCTTCGTTATCTGGATCGTCAACCTCGTCAATATATCGTACACTTTCTAGATCTATGTTTTCTTTATGTTTGTCTTTTATATCCATTAAAATTAGTATATCTTACTATATTATGCCTCATAGACTTGATATCTTTTATTTAAAAAAAATCCAAAACAGCTTATCCAACGCAACGAGCCGTGGTAGCTCAGATGGTTAACGCTCGCTGTAAATATAACAGAACGCGAGTAACCCGGGTTCAATCCCCGCCGGCACCAATAAAATTGTTAATTGCAATTTTAAGTGCTGATTTACCACGTGCTCGGCGGTGAAGGAAAACATCGTGAGGAAACCTGCATGTCTGAGGAATAATAAAAAAAATATTTCGAAGACAAGTGAAGTTCGCCAACACGCATTGAGGCAGCGCGGCGGACACGTCCTTGCCCTATAACCTTCTCATAAATGAGGGGGGAGGGGCTGTGCCCAGCAGTGGGACGTATATAGGCTGTAACTTTTTATTCAACGCAACGTATATAGCATGCCTCTTTTAAATTTTTGATTCTTGACTTTATCTGAAAATTTTGAAGTATTCCGTCTGATAAAAACAATACTGTATTCTGCTCCTACTCTACTATTAAATTTTTTAGTGTTCTCCGCTTATATATTTAATTTTTGACCCGACTGGTGTATGTTGCTTACGAACTCGAAACACTTTTAATGACATAATTAAATTGTTGCCTTCACAAATGTAGTCTCTAAAATTTGTCAATATAATGTGGTCCCAATATATAATTTATATAAATTCATAATATCATAATAATTATTTTTGAAACTTTGACAGCTATTATCTTTAATGGGCACTTCCCTGGGCAGCAGCCCAAAAAGCCCTTATATTGATTCACTCCTGCCTTAGGGGTAACAACGTACATTAATTTTGATTCTGAATTGAGTTTAAATATAGATGTCTTTGGGCTACAGCAACCACTTAGCACAAGGTGGTCTGTGTGATGGTTTGTCACCCTTATTCTTTAAAAAAACGTATAATTAACCTTCTCCTTTTCTAATAAAAATAAAGGAACTCTATATTAACTTTCTTCTTCATCAACAACCCAGTGTGTTTGTTCACCTAACTTTACCCGTGTAAACAGGTTAGAGTTTTTCGACTATTTATTTTGGAGTGGCGTTTTACGAGCCGTATCTATTTGGCGGGCCTCCAATCATTGTTTCCAACGGAAGGTTTGTCACGCGATGTCGTAAACACGAATTGCAATTTAAAGCTCTGGTATTTCATTTTTCATTCTCCTTTTTATACAGTTTCTTTTTTTTTTTTTGTTGTTGTCAGTGACAGGTTATAACTTATTCCCTTACCGAATCGTTGATTTTGATCGAACCAGCCAAAATGATGAGGTATAGAGGTATTTTACCGGCAAAATAATGCATTGGCTCTGGCTGATAACCAACTTCTGACATATTCGTTATCATCCTTGGAGATTCTTAACGCGGAAAACCCAAGAACTGATTATGACTGCCCAACCCAGAATTCGAACCTCTTGCGATCAGCGATCGCGTTTATAACCACTAGACTAGCAAATCAGTCAGTACTATGATAGGAGTGTGGAAAACCGGATACAGTTTTTATATGAAATGAGGTATTCCATCTTAGTCCTCACGGTGACAACCAATCTGATTTTAATTTCTCACCTATATTCTTTATGAAAAACAATATTTTTTGTCTGTTTGTGAAAAATATATGGGGATCTGGTTTTGATGATTTTGGTGCTGTAAGTGTATGCGACTCTTACAGCTTCATATATCTCATCTTCATAGAAAAAGAGAAAAAGACGATGGTAAGTGAATTTTGTAGTCCAAAGACATCTACATTTATTCTCGAAATGTAGATGAGTTGTTGTCCCAGAGGACTAAGATATAATGTTTCGTTTTCAATAAAAAAGGTCTTCGTTTCTCTAAACTCAACATATGAAATACAGCAGAATTAAAATGCTATTTTACGCTGGTATTCTGTGAGAGCATGGTCCTATCCAGGTCGAACAGACGTGCTACAACCGTAATATAGCTGCAGCGTAGCTCAACAACATTTACAAAATTTTGAGTTAATTAATTATGATATATTATATATAATTTTATCGTAAACCAGACTTATGCCCATTATTAAAAAAATAACGTGGACATTAATTAAAATGAATAAACTTACTCGAATAATGAATAACATTTCAAGAAAGCAGAATGCTTTCTTCATTAAATCTTGCTGTAACTTAAACAATTATTATACTCTAGTGCATTTCTGTTATAAATATAACTATAACAATGATAGCAATAACCTATAGACAGACTAAGTTTAAGCTGCGATCTTAGCCAAACTTCGAGCTATAAAGGAGACCACCCCGCGGCAGCATCCCCCTTAAGTGTAAATGTTTGTTCAAACTACAATAGAGTTAAAAGATTCGATTAAAAGTTATTCCAAAGATAACATTCTTAATGGATGGGATTTTTATATTAAAGTGTATTCTTACCTGCCGTTTGGTAGCTGCGTACCATTACCCAATTTCTTTCCGTGGGTGTTGTTAGAGCCGACTTTGGAAAATGCCAAATGAATTTCATGGCATCTTGATGGACGTATATTAAATTTAGTTAACGCCAGACGTACAAGTGCAAGATGTCTAGTTTTGCGATCCAAGTGTGCCAACCATGGTGACTACGGCAGCAGTGGAGTTAAACGGTTTATTGATGGTGATGAAACCTTAAATATTTGTGCATCTATTTTCATCTATACGAAAGTTTAATTTTATTAGTATATATGCCCCGGCTTCGCATGTGCGATATCTGGATTCTACAAGAGCGCCACCTACCAGGTACAGCTATGCCTATAACCTTCGCAAAGTGCAAGCAATGTGTTGACAAAGTTTTACCGCAATCTGATGGACGCTATGGGAGCGCATACAATACGTACAAACAAATTTCATTGAATAAAACTATTATTTACGGATTTTATCGCGTTTAATTACTTTAATTTATTTTTATTATTATCCCGACGTTTCGGGTGCTTTACAGCACCCATGGTCACGGGGGGGACTGAGATGTTTGACGTCCCAATGTCATAGTTAGTCCGGCTATCTTCAGGTTTTTTAATATTAATTTTTGGTCCGATTAAAAAAACTGAAGGTAGCCGGACTAACTATGACATTGGGACGTCAAACATCTCAGTCCCCCCCCTGTGACCATGGGTGCTGTAAAGCACCCGAAACGTCGGGATAATAATAAAAATAAATTAAAGTAATTAATCGCGATAAAATCCGTAAATAATAGTTTTATTCAATGTGTAGTGTTCGCGTAAATTTAAGGAATCATTAAACAAATTTCATTTTTTATATATTAGACGATATGATTTCATACGTGGTAAAGCCATGCTGCAGCAATATTTTGGTTACAGCCCGGATAAGTCGGCTCGACCGGGTAAAGACCACGCTCCCACAGAATACCAGCGTGTAAACAATGCTGCTATGTTTTATATGATGACTGTAGAGAACCGGAGACCCGTTTTACTGGCAACCCATCTTAGTCCTCAGGGGTGACAGCACATCTGCATTTTGATTCTTAATCGAAGATAGATGTTAATATTAAGATAGATGATTACCATCTAGTGGATTATGTGCTCGTTTGTCACCTTTTTCAAAAAAAAAAATTAAAAAATAACTTCCATTGTACTAATGTGAATCAAACATCGTTTATTAAAACAACAATTTTTTTTTTTTTCAAAGAGAAAATTTAAATTTTGTACCAATGAGGACGTAATTTCGTAGTAGAGCCATACTGCAGATATATTATGGTTGTAGCACGACCAGGGAAGTATCACGCTCTCATAGAATAGTGTTTCCTATATTGAGTGTGGAGATCCGGAGATCCTTTGTTATTGGAAAAGATGCATTACATCTTGATCCTCAATGGTGATAACGCATCTACGTTTTGATACTTGGTCGAGGATAAATGTAGATGTGTATGAGCCACTGCATCCACATAATTTCAGGTGGACCGTGTGCTCGTTTGTCACCCTTATTTTATATTAAAAAAAAACTTATGATCACTAAGCCAACGAGACAGTCATCTATCCGTCCGTCCATTACAGCCTACCATACAACCACAGTGTAAGATGTTACTAAAATGATACTCTGTGATGACACAACAAATATACAACTTTATAGGTCAAAGGAAGAGGACACTACATTATACTTAATGACAAATCCAAAATTGCGCTATAAATTTATAAAGACATTAAAATAAATATGACGCAAAACATTTAAATTTACGAATAGTTTAGAAAGATAAAAGAGAAAATAAATATGATTTTTAATAATAATAATAAAATATATTAAATAAATATACAGAACTGAAAGAAGAAATAACAAAAATGTGGAAGATGAAAAAAGTTTTTATAATAATCGTAGTACTTTCTACCACCGGAATAATTCCGAAGCACTTACACTATAGTTTGAAAATGCAGCAATCTTAAATACATGTCGCATCCTACGAAAATTCATGCAGGATGACAGTAATGTCGCTTATCCCCTATTATAATGACGGTTACTTGGTTTCAACCGGTAACCCCATTTATTTACCACATTTTAGCTGAGAAAATAATAATAATAATACTAATTGTCGTAGGGAAGTGACGACCCCATCACCCGCTGACGTAACGGTTATGTGACAAAACCGCTACGTCAGCGCGATCAGTCAGCACCTTGCCAAGAGGTGTTAGTGCCGTGCCTCGGCAAAAATTGAAGGTGCAAAGGCCCGCTTGTGCACATGGCCTTACCATGAAATGGCGCCGGGTCTGAGCATCTCCCGCTAAATGACGCCCTCAAAAATGGATGATGGAATTAAATAGAACGCGCAAAGGGCCGCTGCCTGGAGGTCGGCAGAGCGCGTCTGGAGCTGGCGCTGGACGCGACAGCATGCGAACCGCCAGCCGAGCGCGAGGTGCTGCACGACCACCCAGGAGCCCCTCGCATCCATCATCCCCACCAGCTGGCTTGGTGTCGGCAGGGTTTTCGCGGGCCCAGCAATCGGCACCCACCACTGGTGGAGTACACCGCTTGCGTTGGACAGCCCAGATGAACAGCAACGCATAGCGGGCGTATTTTAGGGCGAAAGGGGGAAAACTGGAGGTTTTGCGTATCGGGCAAGGATGCATCGACTTTTTGCTGAGCTGGAGCCATCTGTAACCGTCACCGAGCAAAACCTGGCAGACCAAGTTCGGTATATCTTGAGCTCAAATACATTTGATGTCACCGAACTCGAACGGCTACGACGTGAGGCTGTTCCTTCATAGGGTGAAAATGCTGAGGCTGAGGATGCGGCGCCACAACTTGCTGAGCAAACGGCAAATCTGGATGCCGCTGTGAATACGCCAGATGTGGTTGACTCAAACGATAATGGAACAGTCGCCCTGGAACTGGAACTAGAGCAAATGAGGAGTACATTGGAAGAGGCGATTGTGGAAACGCGCAGTACGCCTCTCGAAAATCGACCGCGACTTCCCCGCTTAGCCCTAAGCAAGCGGAATCGGGCTGTCGCGAGGGCTCTGAACCCAATGCTGGTTACCTATTTGGAAGCCAGCCGGGACCTTTGCGAGACTAACTCAATTCTTTTTGGCGCCGCACTGACAGTCTGCCATATTATAGGCGCCAAACTTTCTACGGCACGGCACGGAATAAGAATTGAAGAACGTATCGCAAAGGCTAAGGCCTTCATCGGCAGACTGATATGCTTCAGGTCAGGCAGTACCAGGCCAAGGATTGTGCGCAGCGTCAGGATGGCGTTTGCTGCGACAAGTGCTAATTTGTCCCAGCCGGATATAATGCAAAAACTGACGAAGCGCATAGACGACCTAAAGGTCCGATACCGAGAGGTCGACACGGTTCAACCAGAATCGTCTCTTCCAGAGTGATCAAAAGAGGCTCTATAAATCATTGGAGCGACCAATAGTAAGTGGAACGGGCTCAGCACCAAATCAGACCGACACGGTCGCATTCTGGCGCAGCCTGTGGTGAGAGCCCGTAAACCACAAGGAGGGCCCTTGGACGGAAGTTGTGGCGAGTCAGTGTGTGGGTATTACGCCCATGAACCCCGTCATCATAACGCCGGATGACGTAGTTGAGGCGGTCCGTAGGGCCCCGAACTGAACAAGTCCGAGGCTTGACGGGCTGCATCAGTACTGGCTGAAGGGGTTCATGGTGTGTCAGGCTGTGCTCGCCCGACAGTTTCAAGAGGCTCTCACCCAGAAGTCACTCCCAAGCCTCTTCACTACTGGGGTCACTTATTTGGTTTCTAAAGATCAGGATGCCACAGACCCGAGCAAATACCACCCCATCACGTGTCTATCGACCATATATAAGACACTGACATCCATTTTGAGCGCGAGAATCGCTCGTCACCTGGATTCAAATCAGGTGATGTCGCGGCTCGAAATGGATGTTGGGGCGGCGGGCGTGGAACCAAGGAACCACTCCTCATTGACGCGGTCATTGGCAAAGTGGTGAAACGCAACCGTCGGAACTTCTCCGCCGCCTGGATAGATTACAGAAAGGCATTTGACTCGGTGCCCCATACATGGCTAAATAGGGTCCTCAAGCTGTAGAGGATTGACTGTACAGTTCAAGATTTCCTCGAGCAGTGTACGGGGCAGTGGAGTACGATCCTCTGTCATCTAGGCGAGCGGGTGACGGCTACGGAAAGTCGCATCAGGATAAGAAGGGGTATATTCCAGGGCTACTGTCTGAGTCCAATCTGGTTCTGCCTCTCTTTGAACCCTCTCAGTACTTTACTGGAGGGCTCCGGGAGGGGGATTTCAGCTTCGGAAAGGAGGTACAAAAGTGACCCACCTTTTCTATATGGATGACCTCAAATTATTCGCCTCGCAGTCGCTGCCATCTTATGGAATTGCTAAACATCACTTGTGAATTTAGCAATTCTATTATAATGGCGCTGGGGACGGATAAGTGTGCGGTCCTCCATCTTGAAAGGGGAAGGTGTACAGGGTATAGACTTATCTATGCCCGTCTACTTAATGGCCCTTTCCGAGGCTGAAACAGACCGACGAGAAATACTTAGCTATGTCACAGAACATCGGTATCGATGAGGCTGGTATGAAACAGTCAGTTTGCGACGTGTTTTATGCACGCTCGACCAAAGTGCTTAACAGCCTTTTGTCCGGTGTGAATAAGAGACATGCATATAACGGTTGGGTCATGTCTGTCCTCATGTATACCTTTGGCATACTCAGGTGGAGTCAGACTGAACTTAACTTCCTGGATAGAAAAGTCCGCACTATGATGACGTCTCATGGGATGCATCATCCGAGATCGTCGGTAATGAGGCTGTACTTGCCGCGAAGGCATGGTGGGCGTGGCTTCCTGAGCGAGCTCACCATGCATAATCGCGAAGTGTGCAGCCTCCGTCATTACTTCCTGGCGAGATCGGATGATCCATTCTATAATGACGTCATTTCTAGTGATAAATGACTTACCCCTCTATCCTTAGCCAACGAGCAATGACAGTCCCGGCAGTACAGAGCATTTCCGACCGGGAGACCGTATGGAATGAGAAGGAACTCCACGGGAGGTACTACAGGGCTCTACATGAACCTCACGTAGATATAGCCACCTCCCTCAACTGGCTACGTTTTGGTGACCTCTTCGGGGAAACCGAGGGTTTTGTCTGTGCACTACAGGATCAGGTTATTAAGACCAACAACTATCGGAGATACATCCTAAAGAATGGCACTGTCGACATCTGTCGAGCTTGTCGCCATCCCGGGGAGTCACTTAGGCATGTCATCTCCGGTCGTTCGGCGCTTTCTAACTCTGAATACTTACACAGGCACAACCTAGTAGCCAGAATTCTACACCTGCAGCTCGCTCTGAAATACGGTCTCGTGGACCGAAAATTGCCGTATTACAAGTACTTGCCGGAAGCCGTGCTCGAAAATGACCATGCCAGGCTTTACTGGGACTGGGTCATCATCACAGACAGGACTATTCTTGCGAATAAGCCTGATATTGTGCTGATGGACCGGGAACAGTCAAGGATATTTTTGGTCGAAATTACCATTCCGTATGACGAGAACCTCGTGAAAGCCAAAACAGATAAGCAAACAAAATATCTGGACCTGGCTCACGAGGTGACCGACATGTGGGATGGTATGCCGGCCGAAATTATTCCTGTACTCGTCTCTGCGAATGGGCTAATCCCCGTCAGCCTCTCGGGTCATCTGAGGCGACTGGGACTCCGTGACGAACCGCTCCGGGCTCAAATGCAGAAGGCGGTGCTCCTCGATACCGCCCGCATCGTCCGCCGGTTTCTTTCCCTTTCCCCCTAACCCTCGGCCGTTTGGTCTCCCCTGCCGAGGGCTCCCATCTAGTTGGATCTTATTTATTTATGTAGTTTTTGTATTTATTTGATTTTATTGATGTTTATGTATATTTATCTTTTCATTTTAATTATATATTTATAGAACCCAACAAGGTGAGAAAATTATATAGATAAAAAAAATACTAATACATATATGAACCTGCAAGGAACTTCAACTAAAAAGTCTAGATGTGAGAACTGAGATAAAATGCTTCACAGCCAGCATATATTTCATTTCTTACCGACTTCAAAAAGGCAGATGTATTAAATTTGACCGTATTCTTTTATGTGTTACCGCATTATTTTTCTCTGGATCAACTGATTTTGTTGATTCTTTTTTTATCTGACAGCTGGTGGTTCTCGTGTTAACATCATCATCATCATTACAGCCTATCATAAGTCCACTGTTGAACATAGGCCTCCCCCAAGGAATGCCACAAAGCACGGTCCTGAGCCACCTGCATCCATCGACTTCCTGCATATCTTACCAGGTTATCACTCCATATAGTGTGAGGTCGCCCTATACTACGCCTATCGGTACGAGGCTGCCACTCGAGAACCTTTTCCCACATCGGTTGTCCCTTCCTCGAGCTATAAAGCCGGCTTCTCGTGTGGTCCCATATAAACTTAATCAAGATCTGACCATTAGTTTTTGATTTATCTTTAATAATGCATATTTAATTGACTTCAAATACATTAATTCTGTCGTATTACCTTTAAACAAGGCATTTCATCTTAGTCCTCAGGGGTGATCACGCATCTGCGTTTTGATTCTTAATCGAGGATAAATGTATTATATATATATAAAAAAAAAAAAAAAAAAAATAAATGAAAAAAAAAAATAAATAATATATTATCTATGGGCCACAGCATCCACTTACCATCAGGACGACAGTGTGCTCGTTTGTCACCATCCATATCCATATCCATACTAATATTATAAATGCGAAAGTGTGTTTGTTTGTTTGTCCTTCTTTCATGTCGTAACAGAGCATCGGCATGGCATGATTGTTTGTATGGTGATAGTTCGGTGGCTGTAGGATGACATAGGTTCAGCGGAAAACCATAACATTCCCGTGGGAAAATCGAATATGTTGCAAAATTAAAATCAGCTAGGTGGCACCACCGTGATTCTACAAGACAGACGACGGTACGATGGACGAACACAGGTCAGAATATCTGGATTATTATGTCTTTTTACCAAAATTAAGATAAAAATGTATGGATCTGTATTTTTCCATGCAGGACCGGAAAGAGAGCGATAAAAAACATAAAATTCACCAGCTGATTTTCTTCAAATGTTTTGGTGCATTGTAATTCACAGAATAGGCGATAACCTCGTAGACGATATTAAGTAATCCGTTGATGCTCTGCCTACCCCGCAAGGGTTACAGGCGTGATTATATTTATGGATCAGAAATACTATCACCACCTGTCACGCTTTCACCTTTAACTATTACTTAACTGTGGTAGAAACAGTTCTTATTAAGCCTTATTAATAAGCCTTAGTAATATTTATTGAACGGAAATGAATACAGTTCTTATTGTGGTTATGACTGAATCGGTATTACAATAAGAAAAATTGCAAAATTGTAAGAAAAATATTTTTGAGAGTTCTTATAAACTAACGTATACATAGTTTAAATTGATTCCGCTAGATGTCGTTACTAGGTTTTTAAAACGCGGCAATGAAATGTTTCCTGACATGTACTTAACTCCCGCCGTTGAGCCGCGCGTCAACTTATAGTGCATACGGTACCTATACGCTTAAATTGTTTCTATTTCGTAGGTTATTCGATTACCTGCTTACGATTTCGGTTGTTTGTTATTTGCTTTGTGATTTGGTTAAGGTTGAATGGATTTATATTGGCTTTCATTTTCGGTTTTGTGTATTTTCTTTGATTGGTTTTGTTGATTTGGTTGGTATTCCTTTATAAATATTTAGACTCTGGCTTTGATTTTGGATTTTGTTTATTTAGAATCGTGAATTGGTTTTCGTTGTTTTAGGTTTTTAACAATATTTCAAAGGAATATTAATAGTATAGATAGTGTATACGGTACCTATACACTTACTTCTTTTTTCGTTGGTTATATTTATATTGACTACTGCTTTCGATTTCGGTTTTCGGTTCGGTTTGGTGAAAACCGAAATCGAAAATTTCGGTTTTCTGCGATTTTTTTTGTCATTTGGTTTAAGTTGATCCGATTTTTTTGGCTATCGTTTTCGAATTCGTGTTGTGTCTTGAATTGGTTTTGTTGTATTGATTTAAAAAAATATTTAAAAGGAATATTTATTCCTTTTAGATACTTTGGATTTGCTTTTAAAAAAATATTTAAAAGGAAATTTAATTTAATTTAGGTATTTTAACGTTCTTTATAAATAGGTTTTGTTACTTCATAATGCCTCGCAAACGTAAGCCTTTCAAGCGTATCTTCTCAAAGACAAGCGAAAAGATTAGCTCTATCGCTAGAATCTTTAGAAGATGCTAACCTGAGAAGGCAAGAACAAGCAGAGCGTCAGGCTGCTTTTAGAGCATCTGAGACACCTTCTCAAAGTCTGCAAAGGCGTCTTGAACAGACAGAGCGTCAAGCTGCTTTAAGAGCTTCCGAAACACCTTCTGAAAGTCAGGAAAGGCTTCTTGAATAGGCAGAGCGTCAAGCTACTTTAAGAGCTTCTGAAACACCTTCTCAAAGTCGGCGAAGGCGTCTTGAATAAGTAGAGCGTCAAGCTACTTTAAGAGCTACTGAAACACCTGCTCAAAGTCAGCAAAGACGTCTTGAATAGGCAGAGCGTCAACCTACTTTAAGAGCTTCCGAACACCTTCACAAATCAAGAAAGCGTCTTGAACAGGCAGAGCGTCAAGCTACTTTCAGAGCATCTGACACCCCTTCTCATAGTCAGCGAAGGCGTCTTGAACAGGCAAACTGTCAAGCTACTTTAAGAGCTACTGAAACACCTGCTCAAAGTCAGCAAAGGCGTCTCGAACAGGCTGAGAGTCAATCTATTTTAAGAGCTAGTAAAACACCTGCTCAAAGTCAGCAAAGGCTATTCAAACAAGCGGAACGTCAGGCCGCCTTAAGAGCCGCGGAAACACCTGATGAAACTGAACACAGACTCATTGAGCAAGCTGAACGTCAATCTACTATAAGGGCATCTGAAACACCAGAACAGACACAGGCGCGAAGAGATGCAAATGCACAGCTCCAAGCTCAACGTCGACAAAATTTCCAAAGAAACAATTGGTCGGTTTTTAATGAAGCAGCATTCAATTATGATCCGTTGATTGATTATAAAAATCACAGATTAGTTGTTATTGGACTGATGAACAAGGCGTGTCGATTTTGCAGCGCTTTAATATGGAAAGATGAGACCGCAGGCATGTGCTGTTCCAATGGCAAAGTGTCTCTTCCGTTACTTGGGGAACAAGAAGAACCTTTGAAAACTCTCTTTTTATATGATGCTAATGAGTCACGGTGCTTTTTGGAGGATCCGGAAATATAACTCATGCTTTCAAATGACGTCCTTCGGAGTTGACCGGGAAATAATAATGCCGGGATTTTCACCTACATTTACGGTGCAAGGGCAAATTTATCATAGAATAGGTTCACTTTTTCCAGCTGAAAATGAACATCATAAATTTTTACACGTATATTTTATAGGTGACGAAGAAATTGAGGTAGACCGTCACTTCCAATTTATCCAGGGAGTTGAGAAAGACACAGTGTTCAAAATTCAAAGATTCTAGCATTTAGTCAAAATATATAAAACTGCTTTAGAAAACCTACCTGAAGAGGATTATAAAGTCGTCATTCACGCAGATCAGACCCCGAGGAGAGCATTAGTGGTGATCAATTTTCTTCACGAGACATTGTCTTGTGAGCACGTGATGATACGTTGCGACGGGTAGCCGATACACACAAGTTTTATGACGCTCTGCAATACCCATTGATTTATTGCAAAGGACAAGAGGGTTATCATTTTCAAATTCCACTCATTAACCCGGTCACAAAGGAGCCTACTCCGAACAAAAAAGTATCATTTATGGATTTTTATGCGTATCATATGATGTTGCAAAAAAATGATTTTAACCTCTTAGCCCGGTGTAGACAATTATTTCATAAATTTTTGGTAGACAATTATTTCATCAATTTTTGGTAGACATGTATGTGAAGATAGAAAGTGAACGTTTCCGTTATATATCTTTAAATCAAAAAAAAAGCTGCACGTTGAAAATTATATACATTTACAAGATGCAGTTTCTAGCGACGCCAATGTAAACCCCAGAGATTTAGGTAAAATGGTAATTCTGCCCTCATCATTCGTTAACAGTCCCCGCTACCTACATGAGTACAGAAGACGCCGTTGTCTCTACGCCTATGTCCGAACTTACGGAAGACCTGATCTTTTTGTTACTTTTACTTGAAATCTCACATGGAAAGAAATAAGCGAGGAGCTGATTCCGGGCCAAAAAAAGTACTGACAGACACGATTTAGTTGCTAGAGTATTTAGATTAAAAGTACAAAAATTAATATATGTAATTAACAAAGGGAAAATTTTCGGAGAGGTGCAGTGCTTCATGTATTCAATTGAATGGCAAAAAAGAGGATTACCGCATGCCCATATTCTAATATGGCTTAAAGAGAAGTTGCGGCCCAGCCAAATAGACGACATAATAAGCGCCGAGATTCCGGATCCTGAGCAAGATAAAGAATTGTATGATACCATCGTCCGAAATATGATTCACGGTCCATGTGGAGCACGAAATTCAATATCACAATGCATGAAAGAAGGAAAATGTACAAAGAAATCCCCTAAACAGCTATTAAAAGAAACAGTGCACAATGACAATGGCTACCCTTTATACAGACGCAGAGCTCTCGAAGATGTTGGCAGGAAAGTTAAAATCAAATTTCGCTCTGGAGCGTTCGGAACCTTAGATAACAGCTGGATTGTCCCGTATTCGCCCATTCTATATAAAATGTTTAATGTCCACATTAATGTAGAAGCATGTAGCTCTGTCCGCGGAATCAAATACATCTGTAAGTACTTAAATAAAGGAAGCAACCAAGCAATATTTAATCTCTGGAGTGAAGGTGAGGCAAATCCCGTTAATGAAGTACAGACCTTTCAAGCAGGGCATTATGTCAGCAGTAATGAGGCAGCGTGGCATCTCCTTGGCTTCCCTTTACACGAAAGGTACCCAACAGTTACTCACTTTGCTGTGCACTGAGAAAATGGAGACCGTGTATATTTCACCGAAAGAAATTTCCAAGAAAGAATTGCATCACCGCCAAAAACTACACTAACAGCCTTCTTTCAACTTTGTCAAACCGACCCCTTTTTAACAACGTTTTTGTGTTATATTCTGAAGTCTCCCGCTATTATACTTGGAACACATCTAGGTAGGAGTGGAGACGCCTTATTCAAGGTGCGCCTGTTGCAAATTGGCCCCGTGTAAAGTCATCAGATGCCCTTGGTCGTGTGTATACCGTCCATGTAACTAATTTTGAATGTTTCTGTTTCCGATTGCTGCTGCACCATGTTCGGGGTCTTACAGGATATAAAGACCTTAAAACTGTCAACGGTCAGGAATGTGCAACTTATAGAGAAGCATGTGAAGCTCTGCATCTTTTAGAAAACGATAATCACTGGGATGAAACCATGGAGGAAGCTGTGCAGTGCCAGTCACCAGCCAAAATTAGGGATCTTTATGCAACTCTCATATCATCTTGCGGGCTATCTAATGCACATGAATTGTGGGACAAATATAAAGAGTACATGGCGGAAGATATTTTGCGAAGTTTACAGCAGACACACGCGAGCATGATATATATACATATACGCGAGCATATAATTAACACATTTATAATGAGGCACTTGGATAAATTGAAGATAAAGTAATGTTAATTATAGGCAAAAAATTAAGCGACTTTGGAATGATAAGCTCTCAGCAAACAACCGAAAATGAACTAAGTGGTCAAATTATACGTAAAACGAACTACCATATACCAGCTTTGCAGCAGCAAGTAGCCGAAATTGTACCCCGCTTGCTTCCCGAACAAAAACGACTTTTTGTCAAAGTATTAGGACAAATTGAATCTAGAAATGGTGCACTTTTTTTTTTGATGCCCCTGGAGGAACTGGGAAGACATTTTTGTTAAATTTATTATATAGCGCAAGTACGGAAAGATAAAAACATTGCTGTGGCCGTAGCTTCCTCCGGCATAGCCGCCACGCTGATAAGCGGGGAAATCTAGCCCAGGATGAATCGCCGATCTGCAACTTTAGCAAAAATAGTGCACGAGGTATAATGCTACGACAATAAACAATATTTAATATGGTCCATAAACAATAATTAAAAAAAGGTGAAGGTACTCCGGGTATAACAATGACATCGGGACGTCAGTCATCTCAGTCCCCCGTGACCATGGGTGCTGGAAAGCGCCCGAAACGTCGGGAATTAAAAATAATAGTAAAATAAACGCGATAAAATCCGTAAAAGTAGTTTTAATCAATGTGTAGTGTTCGCGTAAATATAAGAAATCATTAAGAAATCATTACTATAAAACTCAGTTTTATTTCAATTCAAAAAGATTCATTTTCATCAAGTTCATTTCCCAGTGACCATGCGGGTGAAGCCGTGGGTAACAGCTAGTAACCTATAAAAAAAGATAAGCAGTAGCGTCTTCGTAAAAACTTAAAATAAAAAACTGTGCTTAACATGAGGCTTGACAACCATGGCAACTATGACAGATATAGGAGATATGAGGCCGCCATGTATTGGGGACGCCTATGTTGTGGTGGACAGTGGACATTAGTAGGCTGTAACGGTATGGAGTAGTAACGGTATGGAGCAGTAACGGTATGGAGGAGTAACGGTATGGAGCAGTAACGGTATGGAGCAGTAACGGTATGGAGCAGTAACGGTATGGAGCAGTAACGCTATGGAGCAGTAACGGAATGGAGCAGTAACGGTATGGAGCAGTAACGGTATGGAGCAGTAACGGTATGGAGGAGTAACGGTATGGAGCAGTAACGGTATGGAGCAGTAACGGTATGGAGCAGTAACGGTATGGAGCAGTAACGGTATGGAGCAGTAACGGTATGGAGCAGTAACGCTATGGAGCAGTAACGGAATGGAGCAGTAACGGTATGGAGCAGTAACGGTATGGAGCAGTAAAGGTATGGAGCAGTAACGGTATGGAGCAGTAACGGAATGGAGCAGTAACGGTATGGAGCAGTAACGGTATGGAGCAGTAACGGTATGGAGGAGTAACGGTATGGAGCAGTAACGGTATGGAGCAGTAACGGTATGGAGCAGTAACGGTATGGAGCAGTAACGGTATGGAGCAGTAACGGTATGGAGCAGTAAGCCACCTGTGCTGCTCTAGCACATGATGGCTGATTTCTCTTCACATCGAAACATTTTCATTTCTTCGACAGCAGGTTTCCTCAGGTGACTTCTTCACCGGCAAGCACTTGAATTTGCAATTAACAATTTTATCGAACGCGGACTGCTCGTGTACTGTAAAATATAACCTGAGATTTGCCTCGATTCAGTTGACTACACTCAATTCATTTGAGCGTGCTATTAGAATATTCATTTTTACTTAACCTGTTTACAGCCAAATGTGGCTCTTGTAATGACACGTGCTTGGATATTTGCCAGAGCCAAGGCCTTAACAAATGCAGCGCTGGAATATGTTTTCCATTTAGAAATTTCGATTTGGCAAATGCGCTGTAACAGTATAAACTTTAATCCTCTTTACTTGTAAGTTTACAACTTTAAAATTTTGTTTTCTTGTACGCTAATATAATATAAAGATAAAATTTCTGAGTTCGTGAGTTTAGATCTTCTATAATCTTTCAATCTTCTGAACCGATTCTAAAAATTCTTACACGAATAACAGGTTAAATGATGCTCCCTGAAGGCTATAGGCACAGTTTAAAGAGATATATCTTATTTTAGTAAGAGACAGCTGAACTGGGTACGTAACGCAAATATGAGTCTCTGAGAGATGACTACATATTTGTGCCATTTCCTGTAGGAACTATCGGCCCGTGGGTTCCACGTGCGGTAAGTTTCCTACGGAACTGTATCCGCGACTGGTCATCGCTACTGGTGATAAGAGGGCTGGTTACTATGGAATAAGCTAGAAAGATGTGGCTTCCGATAGATGGCGGTATAATGAATTATAAAGATGGCTTTTTAGGCTAAGTGTAAAATACTCAGATCATCGACAAGAGCTATGACCAATGTCCAGCAGTAGACTTCTACAAGGTGATGATGATGAACGAGAAGAAGTATAATCAGTGCAAGGGTGCTTCTGTGCCTGCACCTACACAACATGATGTATAAGGAAAATCATTCGAGAAGATTTTTACTAGCTAGTGTGTTCTATTCTTAACTTAGTAGAGCCACACTGCATCTATGTTATAATCGTTGCAGACTTAATGGGTCGGGTCGACCGGGGAGGACCATAGTCTCACAGAACACCAGCGTAAAATAACAGCTCAATGAGTCTGTGTTTCGTATGATAATGCAGAGAACCGGATATCCTTCTTTCTGGTAAATAAAAATCTTAATCCTGTCAGTGCTGAGGATCTACATTTTGATTCTTAACCGAAAAAGATGTGTCTATTTTCCACAAGTGCCACCTACCAACAGATGGACTGTGTGCTAATTTGATATTCTATTCTATACAAAAATGTATGTTCAAAAGTGGAACTGAAAGAAAAATTTCCGGAGATCCTTTTTACTTTAAAAGAGGTATTCCATCTTAGTCCTCAAGGCTGACAACGCATCTGCATTTTGATTCGTAATCGAGGATAGATGTAGATGTCTAGGGGCCACAGCAACCACTTCCCATCAGGTGGATTGTGTGCTGGCTTGTCATCTTGTTCCTATAAAAAAGAACTCACTGAGCGGACGGCGCTCTCACGGACTACCAGTATAGATCGTAACATAATGATGCTGTGTTCATCACGGTTTGTAGTAAACTGGAGACGCTTTTTACTGGTAACGAGGTATTTCATCTTACCTCTCAGGGGTGACGACGCATCGTCATAGAAAAAGAATATAATGGTAGATGTAGGTGTCTTTAGCCAACTGTAAACATGTACTGTATAAACTGTGTGCTCGTTTATCACTGTGTGTTATTTGTACTTTTAAACTTTTAAGCTTTTTTTTTTGTCAATAGGGTACAAATTCGCAAGGAACTCGGAGAGGTTGGAAAGCTATACAAGCCTGGTGTATAGCCTGGTGGCACTCTGGACGAGAAGATCTTGAGGACACGGAAGCAGAGGAAGAACCGTCAGACGCTGGATATGCAACGCCAGTGTCTGTGGAAACGCCTCTGCAAAGTTCTGTGTCCAGGTGAGGTAACGGTTAATAGAAATACCAAAGTTTTATATAAAAGGTTATTTCTTTAACAAGTATTATTTTTAAACACATTATGGGCTTAGTTTGTTTGAAGATAAGAAACCTAATTAGTGTAAGGTTCGGCAACATTACTTCTGATTCAAATCTCAGATTTAGCCATAATCAGTTCTCAGTAGCCAGCTTGAAGTCCGGAAGTTGACGGCGATGGTACTTGGGTTGAACGTTGGTCCTGGGCTTAATCTGTTTTTTAAAAAAAAATATAATGCACTTGTGCTTGGTTAACCTGCGTTGAGATTTTTAACGTCATCAAAGCTTGGAGGACTTACCTAACATAATTTTGATGATAAAAAGTCAATATACGTCGCTATCAAAACACATTTTTCGGTTTCATCACCACTAACAGAAACTGTTTATCTCTATATGTCTGGATAATGTGGATGACCTTTTTTACCGTCTGGAAAAAATAGGGTGTAACATGTGAACGGAGTAGAAGCCTTATATTAAGCACTTATATTCTACAAAATCTAAAAACAAACATTTTGAATTAAATAAATTAATTAATTAAAATCTATCGAAATTTAAATCATATCCACCCTACTTTACGAATGGCAATAAAACAATAAATTTAGTAGGCATCTTTGACCTTGTCACTTCTCAGGGTCAGAGGCTCAAGGGAAAAGGGTAGAGTAATTGTTCAAAACATTTTTTCAAACATTTAATTTAAAAAAATATTTTTATTTTTTCTAAAATATGAGTGCTGTAGGCTTCTAATCCGTTCACGTGTAACACCTTACTTTTTTCCAGACGGTAAAAAGGTCACCAGTATATTGTGTCTTTTTTTTTCGATTACAACAAATGGTTTATTCGGTAGTAATTTAGTTATTTCATTTATATTTAAACGTATTATTGCATTAGTTTTAAAGTTAACAAAAGCAAGGACTTAATTCCATTCGTTATTCTCTGCCAGTCACTCTATGGAGTGGCGAATAGATACCGTAAAGAAATGTTATGGGTAATGGATTCTATCTGCTGCGAGGCGGTGAATAATTATTACTGTTAGGTATACTTAGTTCAATCCATCTTTTCAGGTGTACATCGCTTAACGTTATCAGGGATCCGTTCGCAGCCCGCGGTGGCTCCGGTGGTTCGACCACCGGCGACGGAGGCACGTCACCTCTTCGTAGAAACTTCGAGAATCCTACAGCTCCCATACCAGCAGCAAGAGACAGCCGCTCACTCCCTCCTAACACCAGAATCAACACTGCTACATCACCAGCTCCTAAATCAGCATCAGCTGATTCAGTGTACACTATCCTCATAAGATTACCAGATGCGGATACGGAGAGACCTAGCATCAAAATGATAACTGAAGAGTCACCACCGTCTAATGCGAGAACCCAATATCGACCACCAACTAGGGGTGATTCTGAAT
This sequence comes from Parnassius apollo, assembly GCA_907164705.1. Classification (NCBI taxonomy): domain Eukaryota; kingdom Metazoa; phylum Arthropoda; class Insecta; order Lepidoptera; family Papilionidae; genus Parnassius; species Parnassius apollo. Next base: position 2,180,910 of record CAJQZP010000058.1, read on the forward strand.
TCAACCTTCACCCGGGTGGTCATACTGCATTGACAAGAAGGACATCACATATACAGGATGTTAGAATTCCTCTTAACGCTAAAATAATTCCCAAACAGCTGGCTGGTAAGGGAATCACTTCAAAGCAACCAAAAAAGAAGAAGACTCAGGAAAAGAAACAAGAGACAAAAGCGGCTAAAACTTTATCCGCTATTCTCTTATCCTTCATCATAACCTGGACGCCTTACAATATTCTCGTGCTATTAAAACCTCTTACAGCGTGCACTAAGTGTATTCCAGACGAACTTTGGTCTTTCTTTTACGCTCTATGCTATATTAATTCTACTATAAATCCAGTCTGTTACGCTCTGTGTAACGCAACATTTAGAAGAACGTATGTCAGGATTTTAACTTGTAAATGGCACAACAGGAATCGTGAAGCTATGACTAGAGGCATGTACAACTGAATTTAAAAAAAAATTAAATGGCGCTTTAAAAAATATTATTTTTAAAGTTTTGTACCAAAATTCAATTGCCCAATTTTGGTACTTGGTAGGAGACATATAAGCAAATTTTGGGAGTAAATCGAAAAGTCGTGTGTGATTTTAAAATTTACTTACCAATTAATAATTTTAGATAACATGTATCTTAAATTTATATTTTTTTTTGTCTTTTTAAATTAACGATGCAAGAATTATATACTGGATTAGTGACAGCGTTTGCATACATTCTTATTAAAGTATTTTCTGTTTAAATTTAAACGAAGCATTTTGTTGTTAGAATAATAAAAATACAATCATCACTTCAATTTGGTCAAATATGTACTGATAAATTTTTCGTTTATATAATAAATTTAATTAATATATACCATTTTTTCACGTATTAATTAAATGAGGTGTTCCTAAAGCAACGATTGAAAACTGCTTGTAAGAGCGATTTTAAATTGGTTTTAAAGCTTTTTATGGTTTTTATAGTTTTTTTTTCATAAAAAACCATTGCTTTCACCCACCAAAGTAACCTGACAGACATTCCAACTTTCGTTAGTGATTTACTCGTCCCGTCCATTATTAGAATCATTATTTGTAGTTTTGTAACCTTTTGTGATATGCCTCGTTATAGGTTCGTTTTATTCTTTTTAATTCACCAGTCTTCTGTTGTAAGAAGATCGTTGTTAAATGCTAAACATAAAACAAATTTAAAATGCCAAGGTAATTTAAGAATTATTTAGATTGTATTTTAAAAATGGAAATGGTATATAAGTAATGGAAAATTCTAGTAATTAATTTTAGTAAATACCTTTTTCTCTAGTGAGATATTTCCATTATTCTGATAAAGTGTGAGCTTTTAGAATTAATATTTTCGAACTTAGATCATGTTTCGATTTTTTTTACATTGAGCTAGTTTTGAAATTATTTTTGTTTATAACTTCATCCCGGGCAATTGGATGCAACAGATTCTGTTTTGTAGTCCAAAATTGATGTACTACCTGTGCGGTTAAAGAATGGGATTGAAATGGCGTTGCCTCTATTAACCTCTTGCTCGCACACTGTCGCTATCTATACTCACACCCACCGATAAAGACTGCAAAAAAAATACGTTGCGATATGCATTTTTCATACGTTCTGTAACTTCGGTCCAATTTGTCATTGGAATCAATCATAACAAAATGACATAAACTACATAAGATAATTCCGGTTTTGCTAATTGTTGGTTTTGTTTGTTAGTTTTTTTTTTGTATAATATAATATATTTACACGCCATTCAAAGATGAGCAACCATTTTTAAAATTTTTGTTTGTCTGTCTGTCCGAGCTAATCTTTGGAGTGGTTGAAGCAATTATAATAAAATTTCACGAACATGGAGAAGGAGGAGGAGGAACTAGGAGTGATTTACCCAAAAAATATCGAAAAAATTTAGAGATTTTATTAAAATAGAAATATTGATAAGATAAAATAAATGGTATTTAATGATTATCTTAAGTCTAAATAACGCTAAATTAATAGATCCCACCCAGGCGAAGCCAGAGCGGATCGCTAGTTACAAATGTTATTTTAAAATTATTGTATTTACTTGGGTATACAATTCTTCCCAAATATTTTCCTATTATTAGAAATTTTCTAATGAACGGAATAATATAACGTTATAACGATATACCGTTATTAAAGGGTTTTCGCTATTGGTATTGCGCATGTTGACGGTACGGGCTCGATGAGTCGCCATTTCTAATCCCATTCTTTATCCGGCTGTACAGATAAAATATAATCTTTAAGATTCATTCATCCATTATCGGGTTTTCCTAAAATATTTTGTATATTAAATAAAACGGTGATATTTCTTAGTTCTTAATTTTATTTCAGTAAAATTGATAAAAGTAGTGCAGTGACCAAAGCTTAAACTAAAATAATGTAACATAGAATTAGAATTAATTTAAATAATTATTGACGTTTTAATTTAAGAGTCTTCAAGAGAGAAATGTGAGCCTTGGTTTTTCAAACTCTATGTGTATTTGTCTTGTGCCAATTCGTGTATTTCGTATTTGTAAAAGAAAAGCAATACATGAACAATCTCGTATGGGAATTTTATAATTAAAATAATTATGAATGGTAATGATTAAATAAGCATTTTGAATAATCGAATCACTCTTAATTTACGCTCATGTTATTTATAATAACTTTTTCTGTACAATCGAATAGATAGAAATTATATAATAAATATTTATTATAATACAACGATTACAAATTTTCTAGATGTGATTGCCTTTGCAATGTCTTTCTCACTTTTTAAAACATTTGTTTGTATCAATGCACACAATTAAATTTTCAATCGATATTCTCTTCACTCTCGTGGGGTCACTATTATGACTTTTAAAAATCTGATTGCGTGAAGCTGTAGCATTTATATGTAAATGGCCGTGTAATATTAGTCGAATTGACACAAAATAACGACTTTCTATAAATAAAATGTTATAATTTATGCAATCGACCATAATAAAAACTAAAAATAATAATAAGATATTCTTATTATTTAAGTGAAAATATCAATTCTAAATATATGAATGAAAATCCATTTTACGTAAGTCGATCTGAAAAAATAAGTTCTATATAAAAGATGGCAATACAATATATTTTGTCATAAAATCATTATATTACCTAAATTACTTCATTTACAGATAATAGGAATATTATGTTAATGCAAAATTATTAATGCAGAAGAATTTAAAATCAACCTGTATATATCCAAATTAGACTGTCTCACTTCATGACAGCTTTTATAAACGACCTGTATAAATAAAACCAAAGACATTGTAAATATATTATTACTCTTGATTATATTCATAAGTTTATAATATTTGTATTGACGTTATGTATTAGTGAAATACTATTTAAATATTTCTTATATACTACAAAATATATGTATAAGAATTTATGTAACGTATTCATAATATGCACATCTGAACTCTATATGTCGTACAACGTTCCTTTGATGTAAATAAGGTTGATTAAACAATTTATTAAAAAATATATATGTGTAGAGACATAGAATTATTGTAATGATATATCAAAGATAAAATATTTTAAGCCCTAGACTTTGTGAAGTATATAAAATGGTGAATTGCGCATTTTCAAATGTATTTCATAATAATTTTCCCATTTCTTACTTAAAATATCAATTTTTTTTTAAATTACGTTTTCGACAAATATAATAATACTGATTTGTATAATATGAAGTATAAGTAACAAAATTTGCTAGATGGAATATACAAATTTTGTACTTGTAATTTCATAAAATATTATTCTTTGTATTATTCTTTTCAAATTAAAATATTTCTTAATACCCTAGTATAATAATTAAGGGATATAAAAAATAATCGGTGATTTTCAACAAGCTGTAACTACGCGGCAAATGATTGTGCAGCAAATAAAAAGCAAATTGTAGCGCCAAGTGTTTTCATGGTGCCTCATGGGGAATATCATCCACTTTTCCAAACCCTACTTCAATTTCCTATACAATCATAATGATTCGATGAAAAAAATTTTTTTCGGTAGTTTCTTTAGGATCACTCCAGAATTGATCTGAAAACGAGACACTTGGAGATACAAGTTCATTTTTTTTTCTTTTTTTTTTTTTTGCTGTGCGATTATATTCTTCGAAGCTACAGCTCGTTGAAAATCACCCGAAAATTTTGAAATTTTCTTATATCCCTTAATTCTGTTACTTGTCTAAATATCATCACTATAATTTGTAAATGCGTGATTCTATTCTATATTCTATTCACTACACCCATGTAGTAACAGCCAAAATTATTACAAATCACAATTAGACTTCATATATTTACTCAAATATTATATATCCTTGTAGCGTTGTGCTACTTCATCCCTCCCCCCTCTTCTTCTAATAAACTATAACTTTATATAATTTTATAGAGAGCTTGTGCACTGGCGCTTCCGGCATGATAGTCAACATTATTAGACTTCACTTTAATTACATTTGTCATATTAAAAGTTAAAGTTACTCCCACTGCTGGGCACGGGCCTCCCCTCATTTATAAAAGGGTTTTAGGGTAAAGAAGAGTCCGCCGTGCTACCCTAATGCGTGTTGGCGAACTTCACATGTCTTCGAAATATTTTTTTTATTATTTCTCAGATGTGCAGGGTTTCTCGCGATGTTTTCCATTACCACCGAGCACCTGGTAAATCAGCACTTAAAATTGGGCAGCTACCTGGGTTGCCCGCGTACTGTGAACTTTACAGTGAGCGTTAACCACCGAGCCACTATGGATCCATTTGTCATAATAGTAACTAGAAAGTAGCTTTCACTATTATATTTGTTTAAGTCAGAATGACAAGAAATATTACAGTCGATATAAGATAGGCTGTTACTGCAGGCCATTAATATCTGAAGACAACCATAGTTAAGAAGGCTTAATAAAGCCACGGATACTTATCACTGAGTACTAAAATGAAGTACCTCGGTTTACAGAAGTAAGGGTCCCTCATTTCTGTACGAGTACACAATCCATTTTATTATAGCCATATGCCGTGGCTAACGTGCATTTTTATTTTTAACTGCCTGACGTCTATTAGTCACAGCATCCATTTACCATTAGGTGGACTTTGTGCTTATTTTTCACACGATATCTATAAACGAACACATTTTATTCCTCAAACTAGCAGGTCTCTTCACGAAGTTTTTCTTCACCGCTGAATGTAATCGGTACTCATAATTGTAAAAACCCTTTCATTGGTGCCAGCAGAAATCGAACTGTGAACTTATAAAAGCCAGTGCTTGATCACAATCCCACCTGGTGGCAAGTGATGATGAAACCCTAAATGGTAAATCACACTGTCTTAGATGGAAAGACAGGCGCCGGTAAATTACTCTACTCCTTTCTTACGTACAATCAAATTACAAGTGAGTGCTCTCCTCCGATTTACCACGGTTTTAGCTTATAAAACAGTGTTTATATTAACTAAAAATACTCTCCTAATTTTTTCTGTGTTGTGTATTAAATTTCATTTTATTAACAGTTATAATATTTTATTCCTTTTGTGACGAATAAAATACAAGATGGATATCTCAAGATAACAACTGCAATGTCCTCTAAGTAGTTATTTTTAAAGTTTTATCTCCTATTTAATATAGAAAGAAACATTAAAATTCGTTCACTACGGACAAAGATATTCTGAAACATATATTCAGAAAAACATACAACCAAATTAAGCACTTTCTTATTTCTAGAAGTCGGCTACAATAAAACAAACATCAAACTTTCAGTGAAATAAAAATTTAAAAAATTGGTTGACCCTCTGGCCATCCCTCGAACTTCCTGCTAATTTTAAATGCAAAGCGCTCCAAAATTTACAAAATTATGTTGCGAAATCTCGAAGTTATAATATAAAAAAACGTTTTTTTTTTTCTTCAAGTTATTTCTCCTTTAATATCTCATGAACGAATGAACCGATTTTTATTTTCTAAACGGCATTCGACATCATTTTTTGAGGTTAAAAGCTGATTAGTTTTGAAATTGATCGGTAAAACCATTTAAAACTTATTCAAAAAAAAGAGTTTTGGAATTTCTCAAAATCTACTTGTCCGAATTAATTCATATTATCACCAAATCTATTACACATTTAGATCTTTAGAACGCTGCAAACCGCATTTCAATCGATCAAGACTTTCAAAAGTTATGAATGGTTTACATACTTACACAACCCCCCCACACCACACACACACACACACACACACACACACACACACACACAGACACACACACACACACACATCCGTACGGACGTCCACGTAAAATTTGTCAGAATATCTTCCTGGGATCTCAAAACGTCGAGATCTGATGAAAACTCGACTTTAGAAAATCGAGGTGAAACCAACAACTTCCCTATTTTTGAAAATTTTCAATTTTCTTAGCGAGAAATTAAAAAAGAACTCAATTTTTTCTCAATTAATAAAAGTTTTGTTCGCAGATGTGCGGCAAGTTTTCTCATGCTTTGTTTTTTTTTTAGAAATGGATTGTAGATTGCAGTCAAGACATTTTCCATTTACAAAAAAAGAATCCCGTCGCATAATTTGCTCTCAACCGTTAATATCATATGCATTATAAGACTTGAATATTTTGACGTACTTTGGAAGTCAGTACTCCTTGTATTTCATATTACGCGAGCAATGGCAGCAAGCCGTTGTCGTCGGGTTCAATGAAATTGAAGATTGCAGTTTGAAGCTGAAATAACTTTACATTCTGAGAGTAGTTGTGACATTTAACTATAAGTGGAAAGAAAGCCTTTTCTGCGTACGGTATCGTAAATTTTTATCGAATTCAGTATGACAAACGAGCTAATTACAGTTCACCCAATTTTAAGTAGATGCTTTGACTCATAAACACAAATTTAACCTCAATTAAAAATCTAAATGCAAATGCGTCACCACAAAAGATTTGAAATTGGTTTCCAGGGGTCTCCTCTCCAAGAGTCTCCATTTCTTGTTACTCACTATACGAAAAAGAGATTATACTGCTATATGATGCTGGTATTCTGTACGAGCGTGAACCTTTCGCGATCGAGCCTTGGTCATTTATATAATAAACAACCCTTGTTCATACATTACATTCTCCGACATTCAATGTAACATTTTGCTTTGAAAGATAATACATGCAGTACAAACACTGCAAGGCATTTCATCTGAGCTAACACATCTGCATTTTGATTATCAATAAAGGATTGATATGTGTATCTATGCACAATAGTTATACTTATCATCTGGTAGGCTGTGTGCTAGTTTGTTACTCTTGCTTCTAAATGAAATAGTCACTTCAATATTAAAACAACACGTACTAAAGTTGTTGAATAATCTGTTATTTTATTTATTTATTTAATCTTTATTATTAGCACCTTAATAACCTTAATAAATAGGGTAACAAAAGGCGGTCCTTTTTACTATTTACAGTTGGATGTTCATATCTTATGTTGATGCTTAAAATTCTGTTCCTTTTGCGTAGCACAACGTACAAGGTTATGCATACAACACACAACATCGTTTTTATAGGTGTTTGTAATATTTTGGCTAACATTATCGTATTTCCTAATATTATTATCAATGCGCACAGTAAATTAGTTCTACGTTACAAATGTGATTTATTTTGTTGTGGATGTATTTTCTGGTCCGAATTTCTTTGTAGAGTATCATGTAGTCCTAAGAAATATACTTACGAAAGTTATGAATGGGGAAAAAGTTTTCTGATTACGCTAGAAGGCAGTGCTACGCCTTTGTAAATTAATGGATAATTAAACTTGGGTGCAAGCTTTCGATTTGTGTCTAGGCTGTTTCTTCCTCGATGTTGTATTTCGTTCTTATATGTGGTAGTCCAATGTACATAATGCAATAAAACAGTACAAAATGCTTCATAGTTTCCCACAGAATCAATCGATTGTTTTAATAGATTGTGAAGATTAAAAGCGGGACTATATTTGGATAAATTTGCAGGCCGTACAGTATTAGTTATGTTCATGCCGTATTATTCCCTGCTTACGTACGTACGTACGTACCTTACTTATTCTTGCCTACCCATCAAATTACTTTATTAATAAGCTAAAAATACATGCTAATCCTGCTGGATTTAAATCTAGAAACTAAAATAGTCTGTAAAAACTGCACTAACCGTAGGGCTCAGCGCGCGGTGTACAATCTTACCGACTTGTGTGATTTAGACTTATATTCCAGCTTAAGCCATTTCTGAGTGTGTATAGCTATTCATTGTGGGTATATATTACGACATCAAAATGTATTTTTGCAAATAACTACTTTCAGTACCTACTTAACTATAGATGTCACTTTAATCGGAAGAAATCATGTTTTTAATATGTTTCTTTGATCATTTTCTTTTCTAGATTTCTTAAGCTAAAATCTTATCATGAATTAGTGTGTGTAACTTATGTAGTGTGTGAAATAAATAACGAAGTGCCAATTTTATTGCATGAATGAAAAACAAATGATAAAATTTTGTAAACAGAAATTATCTTCACTTTACGCCATCTATATCAATATTGCAACAAATCACAAGAAGTTTTATTAACACATATATATATATATATATATATATATATATATATATATATATATATATATATATATATATATATATATATATATATTACGTTGTACAATATTACACGACGTGAAGTAATTTTAATCAGTATAGTAACGAGTATTACACTATATAAAATTAATTTCCATAGCCATTAGTAGCAACCTCAAATATTTGAATATTAATATATAAAGGTTGTTTCATTTTATACAATTACTGCTAAATACATAATATTTTATGTTGTAATTTGTAATTTAGCTCAGATTAGCAATTAGAAATCATTCAAAACGCACCCAAACTTCTTCGTTTTCGTAGCACGGTCCTCGTAGCAGCATGTAGATGTAAAATGTTCCTAATTTTGCATTCGTTATTTTATTAATTTTCAAATTATTTTTATTACTAATAAAATTACATTTTCATATTATATATAATTTTTTTACATAAACTTGTGAAATAAATATTTTGTCAACTGAAAAATGAATATTAATAAAACTGGTAAGCTGTATAATATTTTGAGTAATTTCAATATCACCAAATATTTTCTCTTTTATATAAAACTTCCTATGCTCTATGTATCTTATGATTTGTATTTATAAATAGGATACTGTTTAATCATTTCCATTTCATGTCTTTTTTTCTATCTTTATCTTGTCGCATTAACGAACTGTCTGTGTCAACAGGATAACAACAACATTTTAATAATATAAAAACGTTGCTAGAATTAATGTAAGTAATGAAATATATTGCTCATACTTCAACGTGTAATTGTGTATTATTGTTAAAAAAAATAATATATAACATTAAATACTAACTGCTCAAGAATATTTGAGGTTTCTACATTTTACCAATCTGATGTTAGATATACGAAAATTTTAGATGTCGATTTTAAAAGCATTAAATAAAATGGAAATAAAATGAACTGAAAGTATATTATAAAAAACCCTGTCGAGCATATTGTAGCGTTATTAAAGCTAATTATAAATAAAACTACGACGAGATAGGCACTTGATAGTTTTTGTATGGAAATAGGATTGTCAATGGATTTAAATAACGAAATGATGGCTCAAGCAATACCTACTAATGCAACATGTACATTTTCATTAAAAAAAAACAAGTTTTAACGACTACAATATAGAATTATTACATGAATTTAATTTGATTTTGTCAATCAACGTAGAAAGAAAATAAGTAGAAAAAATATAAGAATTAAAAAATTATGACTTATTACTGTTGTTTATTAAATTGATTTTCATTTTAGCAACATACTAAAATCATAATATGTTGTTTTAATAATTGTGAATTTTCACTTTTTATTATCCCAAATAAATGTCTTCACACAGTGGTTATTGCTTGAGATAGCTACAATATAAAATATAATACAACATATTAGAATGAAGCAATACCTTGCCTCATTCAAACACGATGTCGGAGATAAAATGTGAGTCGAGTTCAGCTATTACGTTAACAATCTTGTAGAATCGGAGTTAATGGCGGTCTAGGGCCATAGGTCCGTAATAATTGCCCCATTAAAGCTTTCAAGGTACATTTAGCAAAAATGTACACGTACATGAATTTTTATCGGTTCCTGAATCAATTTAAATGTACGCTTATTATAAGGCTTTTTCAAGTGATTTAGATGAGTCACATATTTTACGATGTGTTGATCTTTTGATTTTAACCGACTTCAAAAAAGAGGTGGTACTCAATTCGACTGCACATTTTTTATGTGTGTTACCTCAGAACTTTTTTCTAGGTGAAACGATTTCCATAATTCTTTTTATTTGAAAACTAGTGCTTCTCGTGTGGTCCTATATAATTTGATGAAGATCCGACCAGTAGTTTTTGAGTTATCCTTAATAATGCGTATTTAATTGACTTCGACTAGATTGATGATGCTTTCAATTTATTTACATTAAAGTCAGTTATACAAAATAGTTTACACTTTCAGTTTTACACTCTGCCAAACTGTTCTCAGCAATTCGTTGGCAGTTCTAAATCAAAAGAAAACATGCAATTATGCTGTAATAACGTTGTTATGATTTTTGGTGCTTATAACACAATTGAATATATTATAACAATTACACTGTGTAGTTGTGATATAAGAATTTCCACTACCTCATACTACTCCGAGGGTGTCGTAAGAGGTGACAAACGCACAGGGATACACTGATACAGGGAATGGGCAGCAGCATTTTCATGATCAGAAGTGAAACTAGTAAAACAACCTGAGGTTGCCAACCCGACTGTAATCGTGGCAACTAGTGTAATATCCCCGCTATGAGGCAATCTATTGGGAGGCCTATATTACGCAGTGAACTTTTGATAGGTCGTATACGTACGTACGCCTGTAGGATCTTTTTAAACAATATGGCCGACCCCATGCTCCGATATTGATGAACGTGCCAAATGTTAAATATCTTAAAATTATAAAATAATCTAATTTTATTATTATCAATGTACAAGTTTAGTATTCACAACGTGTTTATGGATAAATAAATGTGTTTTTGTAAGTTATTTTAAAAATTAATCCATGTTTTTGTAACCAAAGACAATAAAAATTTAACTAAAACATTAATCTATTATTTGAAACCCCATTTAATATAACACCTTTGTTTAATTGTATACATGTTTAATTGTACACATTCAAAATCAACCATATATGTTTCCACTATTTCCCAACAATTTGACGTATTTGTGGCGACTCAACCATAGGTAATAAATTAGTTTTAAAGTGAGTACTGTAAAATTCACTTCTTGATAAATAAAATAAACGCAGATTCAAAAGATCGACATATTTATTCTTCACAAGTTACTCTCTTGGAGGTTACAATACGAATGCACAAAGAGTATATTAACTGTCCTCTACAGGAACGTTTGAACAAACTAACGCTAAGATCAACTATGACAGTTCTCAAAAACATCGGTCATAAACCAATGCGGTATTGATATTTATATGAATACTTCGCACTTTTAAGCAATATCGATTTATATGGCGAATCATATTAAAAACTTAATATAACAGGGGGATAATTAAATAAATATCGTGATATAATTACTTTTAAAATAATATATATGTTAACAATACCTACTTACTTACCCAAATAAGCTAAATTAAAATATATAAAATTGCTTAATATATATACATAATAGTGGTAGAGCCACGCGGCAGCTTTGCTGTTGCACGTATGGGCCGGCTCAAACCGGGGTGATACCACGACCTCACAGGAAACCGGCGTGAAGTAGAAGCTTTGTTTCTGCATTTCGTCTGGTGAGTGCGGGTGCATTTCGTCTGGTGAGTGCGTGCGGCTCATTAACATGGTAGCGGAGATAAATATAAGACTACCCCAGGAGGGTACCAGTATCCCCCCGGGTGACAGAGAATCCCTCGTTGAGAATCCACGCCCAAACTCCCCTACTCTACCTGAGCGTGAGTGCTCAGGCTGCCCCTCGTATTCTGGAGGGGAGGGGGCGAAATTCCGCTCGAGACTAAACATGCTCGGGGCAAACGGAGTAATAGGTCAAAGGCACCCCCTGCTACGTTATCCGTGGATTTCTGCAACATCAGGGGACTTTATTCAAACCTTGACGACGTCCACTACCATCTTGAAACGGCGAAGCCGGCCTTACTCTTTCTAACCGAGACACAGGTGTCAACACAAAGCTGATCTACTGGGCTCTCTCTTTACGTCCAACTCGACTCTTGATGACGGAGGGAACACACCGCTGACCATCCCGCAGTGTGAGTGCTCCATGCACGATGAACTGTTACCCAACGCTCGGTGTGCAGAGCACTCCTCTCCCTGGATATCAACAAGTCGAGTGGGCCTGATGGCGTCCCTCCTATTGTGCTGAAGACGTGTGCTCCGGAGTTGGCAACGGTCTTAACGCATCTTTTCCGGTACTCCTACTCCCTAGGCGTAGTTCCGAAATCATGGAAGACAGCCTTTGTGCACCCGATCCCTAAAAAAGGTAACCGCTCTGATCCGTCCAACTATAGGCCTATCGCCATCGCCTCCTTTTTCTCTAAAATATTGGAATCTATTATTAACAGCCAGCTCATGTGGAATCTTGAGGATTACCAGCTGATTAGTGACCGCCAGTACGGTTTCCATCTCGGGTGATTTTCTAGGTTACCTAACTCATAAATGGGCGAAGGCAGTAGAGTCCAATGGCCAGGCGTTGGCCGTTAGATTGGACATATCGAAGGCCTTCAATCGGGTTTGGCACTAAGCGCTTCTTACGAAGCTTCCTTCCTATGGGCTTCCCACGAAATTGTGCAATTGGATCACGGTTTTTCTTGCTGATCGGTGCATCAAGGTCGTAGTAGACGATACATGCTCCGTTTACAAGCCCATTAACGCTGGTATTCCACAAGGCTGAGTGCTATCACCAACGCTGTTTCTTCTGCATATCAATGACATGTTGCAAATCGGTAGCATTCATTACTATGCAGAAGACAGCACTGGTGATAATTTTTACACCGGTCGTGCCAATATTTCTCGGGAAAACATCGCCGAGTATCGGAACAAACTTGTGTCTGAAGTCGAGACTTTGTATATATGTATGTAATACACAAGTTTGCGCGTTTATCGCTAAAATGTACCCCTTTGTCGTATCTCCTCAGTTTTAAGGCACTTTCCTTGTTGCCTCAGCTAGTATCGGAATCCTCAGCGTCGACATATCGAGTGACTTAACAGATCGGGACAGTATTTCATGCCGGCTCAGCGCCTACAACTTTACAAGGGACAGGTTCGGCCGCACATGGAATACTGTTCCCATCTCTGGGCCGGGGCTCCCTAGTGGCAGCTCCTTCCATTTGATCGCATCCAGCGCAGAGCAGTTCGAATCGTCGGCGACCGAGCTATTTCCGATCGTTTTGACTCATTGGCACTGCGAAGAGATGTTGCATCTCTTTGCGTATTTTATCGCATCTTCATCAATTGTTCGGACTAATTCCAGCCGCACTTTTTCACCATCGCACGTCGCGACAAAACTTACGAAACCATCCATACCATCTGGATGACTGGCGGTCCACCACTAAGCGATTTAAAAGATGTTTTCTTCCTCCTACAACTTCCTTGTGGAATCAACTACCACCAGAGATTTTTTCGGACCGATACGACTTAGGGACCGTTAAGAAAAAAGCCTATTCCTTTTTAAAAGGCCGGCAACGCATCTGCAATCCCCCTGGTGTTGCAGCTGTTCATGGGCCGCGGTAAACACTTACCATCAGGTGAGCCATATGCTCGTTTGAACCCTCTCCTATAAAAAAAACATATCTGCCTGTTGGGCTTGCAACACATACCATCATACCCAACTATGATTAATATAATTCTAACAAAGAATAAAATAGACAAAAATACTACATATTATATAAACAAAAACATTTTTCGTTTCAACACTATTTTATGTATTATTTTACAGGTTCTTAATAGCTTCAAATATACCATATTGAATATTGATATAGAATATGTGGCAATCACTATCGGATGTTGCAAGCACTGGAATAATCATAACAGAATCACACTTGAAAACCCAGCAACATCTGTTTTTGGACAAATGAAAAATGCAATTAGGATTCGAATCTAGAACTTGCGGTTTAGTATTATATATTTTAACCCCTAAGTCATACGCCGTAGATGCTGTAACTGTCGCCGTTCAGTGGTGAAATATGGGGTATATGGACGTTCATATTATAACTGTTGTAACATAAAATGAGAAAGACTATGAAAGTGAAAAAAAATACTATAAACCATAGTAATATACAATTAGTCGATTACATGGAATTAGTGATTCGTTAATGGAGCAATGTACACGCTATTACGACAAAGTTCCAGAAGATATACAAGGTCTCTCATAACAAACTTATTGTTTTTTATACACAAATACTTTATAAAAAGTATAAGTTGTATTTCCTCTTTTCATAAATAATTGATTTTTTTTTTGTTAAATTTTCTCTGCAGTATATATTTGAATATATTAAATTAAAATTATTGAATATATATATATATATATATATATGTAACAAAAAAACCTGTGGTTCCCGTTAGGTGTGTTATCGGAATCCATATTCAAGCGTATAGATATATTTTTTTTTTCAAAAAAAACACATTTAAAAAAAATTTTTTTAACAAAAAAAAATTAATTTGCAAATTGTATGTGGTTTTATTTCCTCTAACTCGCACGTTTATCGGTAATGCGAAACAGAAAAGTTCTTTTTTATAAAATATAATTCGTTTTATAACCGTCGGGCTTGACAGTACATTGAATGTAATAAGGAGTTACTCAGTTACAACTTAATCATACCTCAGAAATGATCAGAACTAGAAACACCTTATGTAATAACAAGCTTAAACTAACATTTAATTACATCGTATATTTATTCCAGCAGTTTTTGTAAATAAAATTGTAATGATGAACGAAATTGCAGGTCAACTAACGTTTAGTAGCTACCGCAGTACGTTAACACCTACTTCAAACAAAAAGGGCTTAAACCCGTTCTCCAACTGAGGACTAAAATGGAATGTCTAATAGCCTGTAATTATACTGGATCTCCATACCCTTCAGAACGGAGCATATATTTTAATTGACACAAAGGTTATCATATAAATGACATTGCTCTGCTCTCATACATTATTCGTTTAAGAGCCATCAGCCTCATCCAATCAATATCTGACTGAAATTAAATAAGAATGATAGACATTTGGCGGCGCTGTCGTCGCGCCACAAGCAAAAACGCATCGTAGCCTAAATCACGCTATCTTAGTTCCGAAGTACTGCGCTATATATGTATATAGAACAGTTCTGTACGTACACACAGAGTGTTGGCGTATATATATATATATATATATATATATATATATATATATATATATATATATATATATATATATATATATATATATATAACCATTAAATATTGTATATATTATTAATATATTTTTATAAATATTATTTTTAATAATATTTTTTTCCTGTTAATTTCATATTGCACGTTGCACCTAACCGTCGAAATATAAAATTATAATGTCCTTTTATGTTCGGTTTGTCAGGCAGAAATCGCTTAAAGTGATATGACCGCCGTTTGTAGTCACAGGTTTTCCGCTATTGTAATGGCTTTGTTCAAATGCAATAAAGAGTTATCTATCTATCTATCTAAAAAGGATAATTACATAAATGAACACAAATGATTACTTGGTCGATATTAACCCCTGGGAATGAAGCGATTGTTTCGAAGTCATTTCTTATATGAATATGTATGTTCTTGTAAGAAAATGTTTCTGATATGTTGCAAATAATTGTACAACTTATTTTATATTTTAATGTTACATTCGAAAAACTAGATGGAGTGAAGACCTGGTAAGACATACAAGAGTCGATGGATACAGGGTAAGGAGGTTAAGGATCATGCTTAGTGGCATTCCTTGGAGGAGGTCTATGTTCAGCAGTGGACTAGTGAAGGGTTGTAATGATGAAAGAAAAGTTCTGTTGGGTTCTTGCTGGTTCAGGCTCAGGACGGAAGATTTTTCCGAACCAGTATTTAAAGTAAAAAACATGACTTTCAATGGGAATTTTTTTTAATCTATATTTAATAAAAATTATTATATTCTTAAGAAGAAAACAATAACTGTGGATATTTATTGCGTATTTACGCGAAACTAAAAAGGATTCATCACACATTTCGTTCCGTGGGTGTGGAAAGAGGCGACTATAAAAAATGTCAGAAAGATCTGAAGATATTTCTGACATATGGCGGTATAACCGTCTCGTTTACCGCAGGTGTAAAACACCCAGACTCAATTTGCAACGCACCTGAAATTCCTTTGCTGTTGCAGTTGTACGTGGGCGACAGTCGACACTTTCTATTACGTGAGCCACATGCTCCTTTGCACCTCTTGTATAAACAAAACCACGATAGCCAGCACAGTCTAACGTGGGAGACAACTGTTAATGCGAACCTAGACAAAACCATGGCTAGTCAATACTAAAAAATAGAAACGTGAACTATTAGCTATGTACATACGTGATGTAGATTAGTATGATTAGTATGTATATACGTGAAAGTATTAGCTAGCTCCTGTGTTTCGTGCTCTTTACTGATAATCGAGGACAGATGTAAACGTATGTGATTTTGGCATATTGATTAGGGGACTTAGCATCTACCGTTACTGTCATATACGTACGTACTACTCGTTTTTTGTCCTTGAATAAAAAAACATCTTATTACCTATTATATATGTTCAAATGTTTATTGAGTATTTTATGAATGAGATGAAAGGCTTCGTGATGGTTAAAGACGCGCGAAAGAACAAATTCTCTTTGAAGAAAATCTCTGTTACTTGACGTTTTTAATAAGTCACATAGTGATCTATAATGGTATACTATTCAGATTCAAAAAAGGTAAATATTTAAAATCATATCATGCTGGTTCTTTAACCTGGCTCTTTATAGGCTAGTTAACGACTAGCCTATAAAATTCTACTGCTGATTGTTGTCAAAGCCTATAAAATTCTATGGCCTACCCCACAGAATGCCTCTTAGGGAAATGCTAGGCAGGCTGGTAGTCAACCAGTTTTTTATTATTTTGAGTTGCTGTTGGAAAGATGCTGCGAACCATCTCCTGTTTTAGTTTCCCTCTCTTGCCTCCTACGACACCCGCGGGACGATATCTACTACCCCGGATATTACACTGCGACTACACGGTTAACACTCTTACTACATATTGACCAACCAAAAGTATTTTGGATATTTAAACATGGCCGTAGAAGAAAAATGGGAGATCTTCCGCCGGGTAAGGTGTTCCACCCGTGGAGCGGCCAACGCTCTGTGTGTACGTACAGAGCTGTTCTATATATATATATATATATATATATATATATATATATATATATATATATATATAGCGCAGTACTTCGGAACTAAGATAGCGTGATTTAGGCTTCGCGTTTTTGCTTGTGGCGCGACGACAGCGCCGCCAAATGTCTATCATTCTTATTTAATTTCAGTCAGATATTGATTGGATGAGGCTGACGGCTCTTAAACGAATAATGTATGAGAGCAGAGCAATGTCATTTATATTGACACAAAGTATATGATAACCTTTGTGTCAATTAAAATATATGCTCCGTTCTGAACGGTATGGAGATCCAGTATAATTACAGGCTATTAGACATTCCATTTTAGTCCTCAGTTGGAGAACGGGTTTAAGCCCTTTTTATTTGAATTAGGTGTTAACGAACTGCGGTAGCTACTAAACGTCAGGTGACCTGCAATTTCGTTCATCATTACAATTTTATTTATAAAAATTGCTGAAATAAATATACGATTTAATTAAATGTTAGTTTAAGCTTGTTATTACATAAGGTGTTTCTCGTTCCAATCACTTCTGAGGTATGATTAAGTTGTAACTAAGTAACTCCTTATTATATTCAATGTACTGTCAAGCTCGACAGTTATAAAACGAATTATATTTTATAAAAAAGAACTTTTCTGTTTCACTGCTAGCCGTATGCTAAGCCCTAAGTCACTCAGTAGGCAATGGAGAGGGTTATATCCGGAACTTTCCTGCGTGATAAAATCCGTGAACAGTATATCCGCAGAAGGACAAGAGTGACTGACATATCCCGGTGGATCAGTGGACTGAAATGGTAATGTGGCATCCATATAGCTCGAAGAAACCTATGTGAAAGAGTGGTTTTCGAGCAGCAATATAGATCTGGAAAGCTTTGTATTAGGCGATCTTATTTTGTATTGAGTGGCGACCTGGCAAGACACGCAGAAAGTCGATGCAGGTGGCTCAGCACCAATCTTTTTGAAATTCCTGCATGAGGAAAATTATGGGGGAAGCGTTAGTTTAGCATTGCACATTTAATACTTTATAGCAGACGTTTCAGGTGTTTTACAGCTCTCCCAAATATTGCCAGAAATTATTGCCAGTACGTTTCTGAGTAACCTGTTATAACTTAGGGAACTGAAACGTGTCCTTTCACTGCTGGCTGTATGGGAAGCTCAAACTCACTCATTGTGCGATGGAAAGGCATATGCTCGAAATTCCTCTGCGGTGATCAGTCCGTAACGAGAATGTCACCAAAAGAGCTAAAGCAATTGACATAATCCAGCGAGTAGTAAACTGAAGTGACAATATACTGGCCCTATAGGCTCGAAGAACCGACAACCGATAGAGAAGAAAGATTTTTGAGTGGCAGCCTCGTACTTGCAAACTCAGTGTTGTGTGAACCCAAACTTGGAGTTGGATGGAGTGACGACTTAATGAAATGTTCTTTAGTAAATGGATTTGCCCCACGTAAGAGAAAATTCACAGTGAAGGTTCTACACTCTTGCATCGTTCAGTATCATTATATTTTATATAAATTCGAAATAACATAAACAAATTTGGCGGTGACTGTACCTTCGATGGATCGCTAAATTGAGCGTTGGTATTTGATATTAATTACGCGAACCATTAGATAGAATCTTATCACGATGTACATATCTGAGTCATTTGGTACGCTGTATTGAATATAAAACGAAATATTTTTCTTTTTATGTCCTAAAAAGATTTTGTCAGAAAAGAAACAGCGGAATAAAAATGCTTTTTTAAAAACAGTATTAAAAATGGAGGTATTGTCTTTAGTAGAAAGTACAAGTAAAAATTCGAAAATCTCATAAAATTGTAAGAATGATAGTATATCGTGTGAAAGTTTAGAACTAAGAAACAAACTCACAATAAATCCGAATTCACGAGGAATTTGCTAAACCCAACGCGAAACTAGGTTTAGTTAGACTTGTGCAAAGTTTGAGTGTGAGGTACAAACTTGCAATATTTATTTGTTTCTGTTCATAACAGTTTTCAAACCCCATTTTAAAATAGTTTATACGTGGTAAAGAAGGTTCGATCATTTGGCAAAAATGTTATTGCTCATAAATTACATTCAATTTCGGATAATTTCAAATAAAAGTGGAAACTTTATTCACTCATATTTTCAAAAATTATTAGTATATATTTATTGCAAAAACGGTATACCATTATTAATATATTTTAACTTAAGTTTAAAATTTGGCTACTCTGAAAAATACCCTGTAAAAATTCCTTGCGAAGGAAAAAAAATGGTAGTCCAACCATTTTTTGTCAATTGTGTCCAATATAACACGCTCATTTTTCACCCTTATTCTATAAAAAAATACAAGAATCATGTAAAAATATCTTGTAATATATTAAGTAAAGTACACGTTTACTTGATGATTACGTGACGTGTCTCGGATGAAAGTAAAGTTTCTTTTTTATTTATTGTAAGCCAGTGTTTGCCTACAATCTCACTAAGTAAGTGGTGATGAAGCTAAATCACGGTATTGAGCCAATTGCATCATCTATATAGACGTTAATACATATAAAAGCAGATAAATGGATATAAATAAATAAATTCTGGGTTGTCTGGAAGAGATTGCTATGTAGCAATAAGACCGCCTTTTGTTTTTCCCTCATTGTTTACGTATTCATTATTTGTTATATTTATGTTTTGTTGGTGAACAATAAAGAGTATTGTAATTATAATTGTAAATGTGAACTTATCACCTTAACCTAAAACGAAGCAGGCATTTTTGCACCTCGATTAACTGTTTTTTTCTAATGCTAATTGTCGCATTCTATCTCTTTAAATAACGAATGTTGTGGTAAGATATTAATAGTATTTAAATATTTTTCACCTTTTTGAATGGACTAAGGAATATCACAACCTCAACGTTGTCTAAAGAGGTCCATTAAAAACTTCGTTTTTTTATAAAATATTTTTTTATAAAAAGTTTTTTTTATAAACCCCTATTTTGCCACCTTTTGGGGGTGAAATTTTTCTCCGAATTCCCCTGAAGTATTTATAAAAAGATATCTCGTCTATAACTTTCTCGCATTATACTGATATTAAAACAGAAAAACGACTGAGTGTTCCCAACATTACGCTAAATACTCAAGTAATCATCATCATTACAGACCTTCATAAGTTGGCTGCCAAACGTAGACCTCCCCTAACGAATGCCACGAATCATAGTCCTGAGCCAATAAGCTGAAGTGGTAATGAGTTACGGGCTGATATGAATTATAAAGAATTTTTAATTATAAATAAATTAAACTCAATGCATATTTCTTTGTTTACCATTGTATTTCTGCTTACTAGTAATTTTTGCATCTATTATATCAAAGGTGAATGATTCAGTATAATTACTGGCTGCGAGGTATTCAATATTAGTTCTCAAGGGTGGTAATGAACGGCTTTCTTATGCAAAGTTGGTTTCTGGTAATTGAGTTAGTGTCCCAGGATTGCACTTACACTTACACATATAGTCTCCTAACATTGTATTAATTAACAAAACTATAATAAACCAGTCGGGGAGAACTTTATTTTACGACTGTACTCCCCAAGGATATTCAGAAGTGAGCTTCGTTATTACACGAAATTTATTATGGTGGACCGTTATAGACAGTTGAATCCTATGAAGGGTTTGTATTACTGCGCTTCCGGTATCGTAATACAAAAACAAGGGCAACAATACAATTTGCAATTTGCATAATATGATAGATCATAGCTAACAATTGTGTACATCCCTATATTTATATATTTTATTCATATTGGTTTAAACTCTCCACATTCAGATATTCTCCTGTATCGCGGGGAAGTTTTTATACATAAATTACACAAGCACTAACATCCAAACCCGAAACAAATATTTGTATGCCATACAAGTATTCGAGTCCCCGTCACTCAGCAACACATCTCACTTGGCGCAGTTACTTGCAGTAACTGCGCTACGGAGCTGTCAAATTATTAATGAATTATAAGTGATTTTGTAAAAAGATAAACAAACTAATAGTCCTGATGGTAAGTGGCTACTGCAGTCCATGGACACCCGCAGTCCACTTAAACAGAGAGGAACAACTTGGAGTGCATCGAGCCTGTAGTTAGACTGTCACTCTGTACCCGAACCCAGCGGTGCAAGCACTGATGTTGGCTGCCAGAAGTTGGTAAGAGAGACCCAGGCGGACTCCTGGTTACAGAGTGAGCCCAGGCACCCAGGACTTTAATATTACTTACATCCTTAATATTAAGATTCTCCACACATAGTAACAACTGATTTAATTACTTATCTACATAATGTTGTTGGAAAACAAAAGTCCACTCGGACAATGGCATCGCAATGATGAATTTATTTAAGTTTGAGAGAAGTTGAACGACCGAACACTTGCACGAAATCATAACAAAGTAAGGTAAGATTACAGCCTATATACGTCCCACTGATGGGCACAGGCCTGGGGAGGCCTCTCATTTCTGAGAGGGTTTAGGGCAAGGAAGTGTCCGCCGCGCTGCCCCAATGCGTGTTGGCGAACTTCACATGTCTTTGATTTTTTTGTTATTCCTCAGACATGCAGGTTTCCTCACGATGTTTTCCTTCACCGCCGAGCACGTGGTAAATCAGCACTTAAAATTGCTATTAACAATTTCATTGGTGCCGGTGGGGATCGACCCCGGGTTACTCGCGTTCTGTTATTTTACAGCGAGCGTTAACCATCTGAGCTACCACGGCTCTTAATCTTAACAAAAGTAACAAAAATAGGATATAGTTCTGAACAAATTCAATTTTCAACAAACATGTTGTATATAAAATTAAATTATTACTTATTTGAATTTAATGTTTAATTAGTACATAGCTTTATAAGATATCGTATACTAATTTTAAATGCCATTTCTAATCATCCAACAATGCTTAAAAAAATGTAATTTTTAAGTGACGTGAATGTCATTGGACGTAGTTTTTACTTCAATATTACTAAAGAAGCAACCTATGAGGATATTTGAATTGAAAGAGCATAGCCTATACACCCCACCATATTGTTCTCTTGCAATCCTATCCATCCAAATATTGTGTGCAAGAAATCACTTTTAACTATAAGATCGCCCGTTGCACCACATTGCTTTTACTCCTTTTTGTTTATATTTATATTTTCTTGGCGTATAAGAAAGTGTTCTTTATCTATCTATCTATCTGGAATAGGCCAGAGGAACAGTAAGTGACACAGCTTGAAGCACCGAAAACCGATACGCTGGAAATCGCAGTGTTGGCAAAACCCACCTTGATGAAGTGACGATCTGATTATACACGGTTTATCTGATGGATTTTGTCATATGTAAAAGAGAAATTCACAATCAAACTTTTACACTAAGGCGTCGTTTAATATCATAAATTTGTACTATCGGCGAATCGCTAAATCGAGCGTTAGTTGTTTCTATTAATGGGGCGAATCTAATCACATTCTCTGCCATATATCTGAGTTATTTTTTACTCTACATTGAAAGTAATACGAAATATCTTCCTTTTAATGTACTGAAAGGATTTTTTCGGAGAAGAAACAGCACATAAAACATACAAGTAATAATTCGAAAATCGCATATGTTTGTAAAAACGGATAGTGTATCGTGTGAAAGTTTAGAACTAGGATACAAATACAATAAATCTAATAATTTGCTAAATCCAACGCGAAACTAGGTTTAGTCAGATTTGTGCAAAGTCTGAGCGTGAGGTGCTGGCTTGCAATATTTATTTGTTTCTGTTCGTAACAGTTTTCAAACCCGATTTTAAAATAGTAGTTACCTAATAATAACAGATGCAGCTATATTATGGATGTAGAACGAATAAGTCAGCTCGACCAGGGAATTTTGATTCTTTTATCGAAGATATATGTATAGAGTGGTATATTGACGGGTTACAGCATTCACTTACCTACCATCAGTGATAGTTTTTACGACCTATATTCAATAAAAAAATGAATTCTAAGTAAACATTTCTTGACAAGTATACGTATGAAAACGTTCAAGTTACGATATACATAATGTGTACCATTACCATACCATTGCTAGGCACGGTTATAGTACAATTAGATCGATATTCTGTTTCAGTGCCGGTTGGCCGACTTCACATGTTCTCAAAATATTTTGCTCGTCAGGCATGTGTCTATGTTTCCGTAAGAAGGTGGACCACCATTTTCTAGTCGATTGTAACTCATATAAACCGCTTATGGCTTCCTGACGGGAATTTCATAGGCATTTTCCAATAAAAAGGGGTTGACAACGCATTTATGGCTATTTTCCTTGGGTTGTCATGAGGATGCGGCTACAGTTAACACTTACCAAATGGTAGACTTCTCATAATATTGTAAGAAGGGTTAGTATATGTGTGAAAGTTTAGAACTAAGAAACAAACTCACAATAAACGATCGGTGAAACCCAACGCGAAACTAGGTTTAGTTAGACTTGTGCAAAGTCTGAGTGTGAGTTACAAGCGTACAATATTTATTTGTTTCTGATCGTAACAGTTTTCAAATTCACATACGTAGTAAAGAAGGGTCGATCGTTTGGCAAAAATGTTGTTGCCCATAAATTACATTCAATTTAGGACAAATTCAAATAAAAATGGAAACTTTATTTACTCATATTATCAAAAATTCTTATTATATATTTATTGCAAAAACGGTATACCATTATTAATATATTTTAACTTAAGTTTAAAATTTGACTACTCTTTGAAAAATAGCCTGTATAAATTCCTTGCGAAGGAAAAAAATGGTAGTCCAAACATTTTTTTGTCAATTGTGTCCCATTTAATCCGCTTTTGCCTTCATGAGGTGGGATGTGGATGATTTTCAATAAAAAAGGGTTGACAACGCATTTATTGCTATTTTCCTTGCATTTTCTTAAGGATGTGGCTACAGTTACCACTTACCAACTAGTAGAAAGTTAGCTCGTTACCACTTAAGAGTTTACTTCGAAAGTGATATAAAAATAAAATATACAAGTTACGAAACTATTTTTAATGTTTTATCACCAATTTTCATTTTACTCGAGAATGATGATTGTCTCTTGACCTATTTCAACAAAAAAGCCCGTCTTAATGGGTTAAGATCACTATCGAATGATGTTAACTGCAAAGATATTATAGTATTACATAGTGCACCACATGCTTACTTTTGATTTGAAGAAATCAGGGATACCTTCCGGTGCGGGGATCAAAGAAAGGTATATATAATATATTTTCACCGGCTCAAACCCCACGATAGGCATCACGAGCGTAGACGAGGTATCCTGGCATCCTTTCGGAACGCAAGCAGGGGTATCTACAGCTATAAGAGCGATGTTGCAGCTCTATTATATTTTAAGTATAAATGGGTTGGCTCGACCGGTGAAGGAATACGCTCTCGTAGATTATCAGCGTAAAATAGTAGCTTAATGCTGCTGCGTTTCGTATGGTGAATGTAGAGAAGTGGAGACCCTTTTTACTGTATATGAGGCCTACCATCTTAGTCCTTAGAGGTAAAAACGCATCTGCGTTTTCCACATACCATCAGGTGAGCTGTGTGTTTGCTTATCTCTCTCATACTATAAAAAATGTTTTGGTAAAACACATACCAGGGGCAGTAAGTCTACCCCCAGCAACTCCTCCGAACCTAACCCATACTTTATGTAAAACGAATATGATCAGATCTAAGATAGGCTCGAAAGCAGTTTCAGAGACCAAAGGATATTCAGAAAGAAGCTGACTATATAGGTACAACACAAAAGAATTCTTCTTGTTAATTTTGGTATAAATTTTGAATTCGAACCTAAGACCAACAAATATAGGAAACTTAATAAAATTGAATCTTATATGTATGTGTGCAATGTACCGCCACAATCGCACACGTCTCGAACCTTACTTTTTATAGCGCGGTAAAATTCAGAACAGACCGCTGACAATAAAGCCGAGAATCCAAGCAAGTCTCTCAAATATTTATGTGAATAATTTGAAAGTGGTAAGACGTAAAAAGAAACTCAAATAAAACTTTAAAATGGTAACAAACAAATAGATTTACGGATCAACATTTCTTTGACTTAAGAAATAAAATATACGTGGTAGAGTTACGCTGCAGCTATATGTTATGGTTGTAGCAAGAATGGGTCGGCTCGACCGGGGAAGTACCGCGCTCTCACGGAATACCAGCGTATAATGGCAGCTTAATACTGCTGTGTTTCGTATGGTGAATGTAGAGATTTTTACTGGAAATGAGGCATTCTATATTAGACCGCAAGGATGATAACGCAATGGCGTTATGATTCTTAGTCGATGATAAATGTGTCTACGGGCCACAGCGTCTACTTACTATCAGTTCGACTGTGTGCTCGTTTATACCCTTATCCTATATAAAAAAAACAAGTATCAAGTAAAAGTATCTTGTAATATATAAAGTAAAGCACATGTTTACTTGATGATTACGTGATGTATCTGGGGTGAAAGTTAAGTTTCTTTTTACTTATTGTAAGCCAGTACTTGCCTACAATCTCACTCAATAAGTGGCGATGATCGGACGAATATCCGACGCCGGCAGATTAGCCTGTTTATTTCTAACTCCGGGCATAGGCTTTCTCTCATTACTGATAGCGTTCAAGTGCAAATATCTGTTGGCCTTGTTTGCTTTTTCTAGCTTGAATTTCAGCTAAATTTCATAAACATAAAATACTACACAACATGCTCCATAATATATTCAATTTGATTCTCAGTATCGATTACTTAAGCGTAGCAACGGTGTAAGTAATCCATGAAATAAATAGTTCGTTTCATGGATGGTGTAACAGGCAACTGCGGAAAATAGCAAACATGGATTTTATTTTGGTACGATAGATGGGGTTATACTATAGTAAACGAAATGGTATACCAGACTAGACGTAAAATAACGAGACCGGCAACGGACAGCAGCATAATCGGAACAAGACCTCGGTCCTGCGATATTAATCTACTAAAAACTACTTACAACGGTAGAGGCCTGTGTCTAGAAGTATAATATAACGGACTAATGGTGACGAAGTTTATTGTGCTGATATATCTCGTGTTTAATCAAAATGAAGTCATTATTATTTCTGCGATATTAACAATTTTAAAGATTACTATTACAGTTACCCTGCTGTACACCTTGACGCTTCTCCAAGAAAAGCTACAAATCACAGTATTGAGCCAACTGCATCGTGTACATAGACGTTAAGACATATTAAAGCAAATAAAAGTGAATTTTTCACTTTTACCTAAAACGGAGCAGGCATTTTTGTACCTCGATTAAAGGTACGCGTCCACTGGCCCGCGCCGGACGCATCTTACATGCGCTACGCAACGGTTTTTAGTTTGTATAGTGTGTATATCAATATTACTGACAGAGACAGAGAATCGCCGTGCGCTGCCCTAAGTCCGGCGCGGCCCACGGCGCACGGCGATTCCGTGCTCTGTTTGGTGTACCTACAAATTAAACAAAGCTGGTTAAACTCATAGTAATACAAATGTTATATTAACGGAGTTTGAGGTTTATTGTAATTGTCTTCCAGCTCTTACTCTGATTTGTTACTAACCTACAGATCCAGTTTCTTAGCAAAGACTACCTATGAACGCGTTACTCATTTCTGTGGCTTCGCAATTTAAATTTCCGTCAGAATGTCTTACATCTTGCAATTCAAGAATATTTTGCACATGTTTCTCCTTACGAGACCAGTAACAACGATTGTCTCTCATAAAATTTGTGTAGACAACATATTGCCATTACAACAGAAACTGTATGATTTTGAGGCAGTTACGAACCAGTATACCAAATGCATTTTCAACCGCGTTTCTGGCATGACTTAGACGATAATTGAATGTTTTTTTATCTTCATTTTGTCGAACGTCAATTCGAAAGTAAGTTCTTGTTAAATTTGTAGACAGTGCAAAAGCCTCATCTCCAACAATAACGTGTGGTAAGGGTTGATTACCTCCCATTGGTATTTCCGGAGTTGGGATTCTAAAACTGCCTTGCCTCAATTTTTTCCCTTGTTTGAATTACGAAATATGCAAACACTCAGCCATATCTCTTACAAAACATATAACTGAAAACCCCGATTCCCGAAAAATAATGATAACAAGTGACATCTATTTACCTAACATGGTAAATCTTATAACCATGTTTTCACTACATTTATATCTAATAATGATGAATTCAACAAGTATGACTAGGTCAACAAGTACAGTTGATTAAACAAGTACAAGTGCTTCACTACAAATGTGGATTCATGCAGCTTCATCCATGAACCGAAATCGCACACTGGATTATACATGTTTGCAGTATCCAGTCTGGCACATAAAGAAACTAATCCGCAACAAAGTACTGAATACCCAAATACTTATTCAAGCCAAATTCGATAGATCAACGAGACAGCAGAACCTCATCTGGATGCAATTGAGTATTCCAAATTCGTTATATTTAAAAAATAACTACAAATGTTTTGTCTACTGTTTTAATTTTGGTTAATAAAATAAACATACCTTTAACATACTAAAAGTGAGGGAAAATCAAAATATTTGGCGCCACCCTCTCGGAAAAAATTTAACAAAAAAAACCTAAACTTCCCCCGCTCCTACACCCCCCTTAAAAAAAATAAAAAAACTTTCTAAAAAAAACGCTAAATACTCAAGTAATCATCATCATTACCGACCTTCATAAGTTCGCTGCCGGAAGTACACCTAACGAATGTCCGAAATTATAGTCCTGAGTCAACTTTATCGATAATGTGTCTCCTATGTAACTCGATGAAATTCGATGAAGGAGAAAGGTTCTAGAGTGACAGTCTCGTACCAGTAAACGGGGTATAAAACGTATCTCCACTAAATAGAGTTACGGGCTGATAATACATACAGAATTTTTAATAAACTCAATGAATATTTCTTTGTTTACCATTGTATTTCTGCTTACTAATTATTGTATCTATTAGATTCATTACAAAGGCGAATGATTCAGTATAATTACTGGCTGTGAGGTATTCGATATTAGCCCTCAAGGGTGGTAACGAACTGCTTTCTTGAATAAAGTTGGTTTCTGGTAATTTATTTAGTGTCCAAGGATTGCACTTACACTTACACAGTTGTACATAAGGTGAAATGTAAATTCGTACGTCATTGCAATATTATTTATAAAATCTATATTTATATCTCTATAATAAACCAGTCGGGAAAAACGTTATCTTACGACTGTACTCCCCAAGGATTTTCGGAAGTGAAATTCGCTGTTACACGAAATTAATTAAGGCGGACCATTATAGACAACTGAATCCTCTTAAGGGTTTGAATTACTGCGCTTCCGATACCGTAATACAAAAACAAGGGCAACAACACAATTTGCAATATGCATAATATGATATATCATAGTTAACAATTGTGTAAATACCTATATTTATATATTTTATTCATATTTGTTTAAACTCTCCACACTAGGATTTTTTCTTGTATCGTGAGGTAAATTTTCATACATAAATTACACAAGCACTAACATCCAAACCCGAAACAATTATTTGTAGGCCATACAAATACTTGTTCCGTGCGGTATTCGAGCCCGCTTCACTCAGCAACACCACATCTCGTTACCAAGCCACTACGCCACGGAGCTGTCAAAATTATTAATGAATTATAAATGATTTTGTGAAAATACAAACAAACTAACAGTCGTGATGGTAAGTGGCTACCGCAATCCATGGACACCTGCAACCCACTTCAAACAAAGGAGAGGAACAAGTTGAAGTGCATTGAAGCCTGTAGTTAGTCTGTCACTCTATACCCGTGGGACCGGAACATAGCGGTGCAAACACTGGCTGCCAGAAGTGGGTAAAAGAGACCCAGGCGGACTCCTAGGTACAGAGTGAGCCCAGCCACCCAGGACTTTAATATTACTTACATTCTTAATATTATGATTCTCCTCACATAGTAACAACTGATTTAATTACTTATCTACATAATGTTGTTGGAAAACAAAAGTCCACTCGAAGAATGGCATCACAAGGGTGAATTTATATAAATTTGGGAGAAGTTGAAAGACCGAACACTTACACGAAATCATAACAAAGTTACTAAAATGAAATTTAGTTCTGAACAAATTTAATATTCAAATTAATATCATGTTGTATATAAAATTAAATGATTACTTAGTTGAAATAAACGTTTAATTAGTACATAGTTTTATTAGACATAGTATTAAAGTAGTTTTTACTTCACTATTACTAAAGAAGCAACTTATGAGAATATCCGCAGTAGAACCAGAATATCCGACATAGTTTACCAGAACAGTAAGGTGAAGTGACAGTGCTCGGAGAAGCGACAACCGATGGGGTAGTAAGGTTCTCTAGCGGCAGCCTCGTACCGGTAAAAGAAGTGTAAGATGCCCCCCCCCCCTAGACTTCGCTTCTTTTTTTTATAGAAGAGGGGGGCAAACGAGCATGTGGCTCACCTGATGTTAAGTGACTACCACCGCCCATGATCAACCGCAACACCAGGGGAATTGCAGGTGCGTTGCCGGCCCTTTAGAAAGGAGTAAGCTCTTTTCTTGAAGGTCCCCAGGTCGTATCGGTCCGGAAAAATCACCGGTGGTAAATTATTCCACAGAGAAGTTGTACGCGGAAGAAAACTCCTTTTGAAACGTACAGTGATGGACCGCCAAGCATCCAGATGGTGTGGATGGTATCGGGACGTTTGCCGTGTAGTGCGTTCACGAAATTTGGCGGCTGGGATTAATCCGAACAATTCCTCAGAGCACTCCCCGTGATAGATGCGATAAAATACGCAAAGAGATGCAACATCTCTTCGCAGCGCCAGTGAATCGAGCCGATCGGAAAGCACTCGGTCGTCGACGATTCGAGCCGCTCTGCGCTGGATTCGGTCAAGTGGAAGGAGCTGGTACTGGGGAGCCCCAGCCCAGAGATGGGAACAGTATTCCATGAGCGGCCGAACCTGCGCCTTGTAAAGTTGCAAGCGGTGTGCCGGCATGAAATACTGTCCCGCTCTGCTGAGCACGCCAAGCTTTTTAGAAGTCAATTTGGCCTTCCCTTCCAAGTGACCACGAAACTGCACGTCACTCGATATGTCGACGCCGAGGATTCCGATACTGGCTGAGGCAACAAGGGGAGTGCCTTGAAACTGAGGGGATACGACAAAGGGGTTCTTTTTAGCGGTTAACGCGCAAACTTGTGTCTTCTGGGGGTTAAACTGGACTAGATTTAGTCGCCCCCAATCCGAGACTCTGTCCAGCAGAGACTCGACTTCAGACACAAGTTTGTCCCGGCACTCAGAGACGTTTTCCCGAGAAATATTGGCTCGGCCGGTGTAAAGAGCATCACCAGTGCTGTCATCCGCATAGCAATGAATGCTACGGGTTTGCAACATATCATTGATATGCAGAAGAAACATCGTTGGCGATAGCACGCAGCCCTGTGGAACACCAGCATTAATAAGCTTGCAATCGGAGCTGGCACCGTCTACAACGACCTTGATGCTCCGATCTGCAAGAAAACTGGTGATCCAATCGCACAATTTCTCGGGAAGCCTATAGGAAGGGAGCTTCGAAAGAAGCGCTTTGTGCCAAACCCGATCGAAGGCCTTCGCAATGTCCAAACTAACGGCCAATGCCTCTCCCTTGGACTCTACTGCCTCCGCCCATCTGTGAGTTAGGTAGACCAGAAGATCACCAGCTGACCTACCACGGCGAAAACCGTATTGGCGGTCACTAATCAGCTGGTAATCCTCAAGGTACCTCATGAGCTGGCAGTTTACAATGGACTCCATTGTTTTGGAGAACAAGGAGGTGATGGCGATAGGCCGGTAGTTGGACGGGTCTGAGCGGTCGCCTTTTTTTAGGGATCGGGTGGACGAAAGCCGTCTTCCATGATTTTGGGACTACGCCTAGGGAGTAGGAGTACCGGAAAAGACTAAACCGACGAAGACCAAGAAAGAAGACAAACTCTGGAGCACACGTCCTCAGCACAATTGGGGGGATTCCATCAGGCCCACTCGACTTATGGATGTCCAGGGAGAGGAGTGCTTTGCGAACCGAGCGCTGAGTGAACTGCAATTCCGGCATGGAGCACTCACACCGCGGGATGGTCGGCGGCGTACTCCCCCCGTCATCGAGAGTCGAGTTAGACGCAAAGAAAGAGCCTAGAAGATCGGCTTTCTCCTTTGCGGTGTGGGCCAGTGAGTCGTCCTCCCTGTGCAGAGATGGAAGAGATGGCTGACAGAAATTCCCCTGGACAGCCTTGGCGAGAGACCAGAATGCACGGGTTCCAGAAGGAAGACGAACTAGTCTCTCGCCAATTCTGCCTATGGGCTCTGACTTTGCCTTGGCAATGACTCTTTTGAAGGACCTAGAGGCGGAATTATACTTCTTTTTTAGAGCGCTGGTGTTTACATCCCTGGACGATGATGCGTCAGCCCAGGCTCGGTAGCACTCCTGCTTGTAGCATGATGCTATTTTACAGGAGCGACCAAACCATGGCTGAGATTTGCCTCCAATGGGCACCACAGAGGAAAGAATAAAAAGTTCCATACCCTGAAGTACCACATCAGCGACAGAATCCGCAACAACGTTGGGATCATCCGGCGAGAAGCAAACCCGCCCCCAAGGGTAGGATGCAAAGAAAGACCGCATCCCATCCCAATCGGCTGACCTGTAGTGCCAAACACGGCGGCAGCCTGCAGAATGCAACCGCGATTTCAGCGTGAGTGGCACCACACTCCGGACAAGACAATGGTCCGAGGAGCCTAAAGGGGCGTCGACGGAAATCTGATATCCGTCCGGGTGAGAGGTCAGCAGAAGGTCCAACAGGGAAGGTGCATGATCCTCCACATCTGGAATCCGCGTAGGCGAAGTAACCAGTTGTGTCAGACCATATGCCAAGGCAAAATCATGAACAGATCTCCCCGCATGATCGGTTAAACGTGAACCGAGCCATTCGGCGTGATGGGCGTTAAAGTCGCCGAGGATCACGATCTCTGCGGAGGGGATTTGCTGTAGCAACGAATCTGCAGCCATTTGGACGTGGTCGAAGAGTCGGTCTGTTTCGGCATTACCGCTATGGGACCTATAGAGGCACCCGTAGACGCGCGGATGGTCGTCGCTGTCTACGCGTAGCCAAAGAATGGACAGGTCCGAACCTTCAAGTCTGCCGAGGCGTCGAGAACAGATGTCCTCTCTGACGTAAACGCAAACTCCAGCCCGAGGCACAAAGGAGTGTTCCAGTTTGTACCCCGGACAGGAGAGATACGAGACATCAGCCGGAGAGGACACCTGCGTCTCGGTCAGAAAGAGCAGAGGCGGCCTCGCCGTCTCGAGATGGTAGTGGACGGATTGAAAGGGCAACTTAGTCGCCCCACCATATTTTTCTCTTGCAATCCTGTCCACCCAAATATTGTGTAGAAGAAATCACTTTTAGCTATAAGACCGCCCATTGTACCACGTTGCTTTTACTCCTTTTTTGTTTATATTTATATTTTTTGGCGTGTAAGAAAGTGTTCTTTATCTATCTATCTATCTGGCATAGCCCAGGGAACAGAAAGCTATAGTGGCAATGGGGTGGGGTAGCACAGCTTGAAGAACCGATAACCGATACGCTGGAAATCGCACTGCTGGCCAAACAACTTGATGAAGTGACTATATACGGTTTAGTTTTGTCATATGTAAAAGAGAAATTCACAATCAAACTTTTACATGCATCGTTTAATATCATAAATTTTAATATAATTTCGAAATAACGAATTAGACTTTACTCTCGGCGGATCGCTAAATCGAGCGTTAGTTGTTGCTATTAATTACAAGAATCTAATCACGTTCTCTGTCACATATCTGAGTTATTTTGTACTCTACATTAAAAGTAATACGAAGTATATTCCTTTCAATGTACCGTAAGGATGTTTTCGGAGAAGAAACAGCAGAAGAAAAATGCTTAAAACCATACAAGGAATAATTCAAATATCGCATAAAATTTGTAAAAACGGATAGTATATCGTGTGCAAGTTTAGAACTAAGAAACAAATACAATAAATCTAATAATTTGCTAAATCCCAACGCGAAACTAGGTTTGGTTATATTTGTGCGAAGTCTGAGCGTAAGTAACGAGCTTGCAATATTTATTTGTTTCTGTTCGTTACAGTTTTAAGCCCGATTTTAAAATAGTAGTTACCTAATAATAACAGATGCAGCTATATTCTGGTTGTAGCGCGAATAAGTCAGCTCGACCAGGGAAGTACAAGGCTTTCACAGAACACCACTTTTACTGGAAACGCATTTACGAATTCTGTATTTTGATTCTTTTATCAAAGATAGATGTATAGGGAGGTATATTGATGAGCTACAGCGTCCACTTACCATCAGGTTCACTATGTGCTTTTTTTACAAGCTACTCGTATATTAAATAAA
The DNA here is from genome assembly GCA_907164705.1 of Parnassius apollo. Lineage (NCBI taxonomy): Eukaryota > Metazoa > Arthropoda > Insecta > Lepidoptera > Papilionidae > Parnassius > Parnassius apollo. Next base: position 2,214,752 of record CAJQZP010000058.1, read on the forward strand.
AAAATTCTAAGTAAACATTTCTTGACAAGTATACTTATGAAAACGTTCAAGTCACGGCATACATAATATGTCCCATTGCTAGGCACGGTTATAGTACAATTAGATCTTATCCTTATCCTATAAAAATGTTTTGTTAATATACATACCAGGAGCATTACCTCCATCCCCAGCACCTTATCCGAACCTAACCCATACTTGATGTAAAACCTATATGATCAGATCTAAGATAGGCTGGAACGCAGTTTCAGAGACCAAGGGATATTCAGAAAGAAACTGACTATATAGGTATAACTCAAGGCAAATCTTCTTGTTAATTTCGGAATAAATTTGAACCTAAGACCATTATACCTAGGAAATTAAATAAAATTGAATCCAATATGTATGTGTGTAAAGTAATACCACAATTGAACACGTCTAGAACTTCACGTTTTATTGCGTGGTAAAATTCAGAACAGACCGCTGGAAATAAAGCCCAGAATTCAAGCAAGTCTTTCAAATATTTACGTGAATAATTTGAAATTGGCGAGACGTTAAAAGAATCCTAAATTAAACTTTAAAATGGGAACTAATAAATAGATTTACGAATAAACATTCCTGTGAATTAAGAAATAAAATATACGTGGAGATATATACAGCCACGCTTCAGCTATATAAGAGAAGTAAACTTTAGCAAAATAATTACTACTGATAAAAACATTAATGAAAATTAAAACTCATTTTGTAATAAAATTAATCATATATTAAATGAAATTATACCAAAAAATTCTCATAAAAATAAGAAGCATAAAGAAAAAGCCATGGTTAACCAATGGAATCAAAACGTCGTGCAAAAATAAAAGACTCTTAAAAAAAATATTATCTCAAACAAAAAATCCAGTACTAAACAAGTATTATAAAAATTACTTAAAAATACTTAAAAAAAAATTGTAAATATTTCAAAAAAGAACTATAATATTAAAAGAATAAAGAATTCTGATAATGTAATAAAATCAATGTGGAATGTTGTAAAGGAACAAACTAATAAGCTTACACAAAATAAAAAGAACATAGAACTGAATGTCCAAAATAGTATCACTGCGGACCCTGTTCAAATAGTTGAGTGTTTCAATAATTTCTTTTTGTCGGTTGGTAATGATAACAATACTTTTGGCACAACAGGTGCAATCGTTCAGCCTGTCCTTCATCCCGTAAAGAATTCATTCTTTTTACAACCCGCTACTAATCAAGAAATTATAAAATGTATACGTAATTTAAAAAACAAGCGTAGCTTCGGTCTTGATGACTTACCGCCTTGTCTAATTAGGCAATGCGCCGAAGAACTAGCCCCAGTTATGACATTCCTGATAAATCAATCGTTTACAGAAAGTAAAGTTCCAGACCAATTAAAAATTTCAATAATTAAACCACTCTATAAAAAAGGCTCTAAAACTGACTGTAACAACTATCGCCCTATTGCTATTCTTCCAACGTTTTCAAAAATATTTGAATCCGTTATGGCTAATAGACTATGCTGTTACTGCGAAAAGTTCAATATATTAAATGACAATCAATATGGCTTTCGCAAAAACAGAACAACAACTACAGCAGTATACAAATATGTCAATGAAATATTAAATTTATTTAATAAAAAGAAATACGCGATCGGTATTTTACTGGACATGACCAAAGCCTATGATCGAGTTCGATTTGACATACTTTTACGGAAGTTATACGGAATAGGAGTAAGAGGCCCAACATACAACTGGTTCGAATCATACCTGACCAATCGAAAGCAGTGTGTAGAGATAGAACACCATAACCTAGCCAGTGGAAATGTGATTAAAGTCAGGTCTCAATTTGCACCGGTCACTAAATCAATACCACAGGGTAGTGTTCTCGGTTGTTTATTATTTTTAATTTATATTAATGATTTGCCGAAAATAGTCAAAGCCCCCTGTACCTTGTTTGCCGACGATCTTTCTGTAGTCATACCTTTCGACAATAATACTAACAACAATCTTAACAACTGTCTAGATAGTGTACTTACAGATATCTCTAAATGGTTAAAAAATCACAATCTCGTCATAAATTACACAAAAACTAAGATAATACAATCTCTATAAATCTATAAATCATTCTTACAACGATATTAAACTAGAATGTGTTGATTCATATACATTATTAGGTATAAACATAGATTCAGGTATAAATTGGAAAGAACACATAAAGAAAGTATCATCTAAACTTTCCCGTTTCTCGTATGCACTATACGAACTTAAAAAAAGTTACAGATTCAAGAACAGCCACGTGTGCATACTATGCTTATGCCCATGCGTGGCTCAAGTACGGCATTTTACATTGGGGGAAACAGCACAGACGTAAATAAATTGTTCATTTTACAAAAAAAATGTATCCGAATAATTACAAACATAGACAGCACTGACAGCTGTAAACCATACTTTATTTCATTAAAAATATTAACAATTACATCTATATATATACTAGAAGTATGCACATTTGTTAAAAAGAATATGCACCTTTTTTCAATATACTCCCGGCCTCATTTTTTACGTCCTAGTATAAAATTAGCTCCACCTATCACAAAATTACAAACAGTTAAATCAGGACCCCATGGTATGTGTGTAAAAATTTATAATAAAATTCCCAAACGTCTACAAAAAGAAGAATCGTTGTATAAATTTCAAAGAGAGCTTAAAAAAATATTTAATTGAAAAAAAGTTTCTATTCGTTGTCAGAGTTTTTCGGTGAAAAATAATAATTGTTTATTTTGAATATGTATACCTACCTCTTTAATATCGTTGTAAATATTGCAAATGTTTATTTAACCTAAAAGTAATGTAGTAGTTTAAAAGTAAGTAGTTTAAGTAAATAAAATAAAATTAGTCTTTTTAAATTAATAAGAATAAATTGATATCTCATGTTTGGCTCTAATATATCCAACTTAAGAACTATTTATGTAACCACATGAACGCAATATATTATGGTTGTAGCATGAATGGGTCGACTCGACCGGGGAAGGAACAGGTTCTCACAGAATACCAGCATAAAATGACAGCTTAATAATACTGTGTTTCGTATGATGACTGTAGAGATCCGAGACTCTTTTTACTGAAAACTAGGCATTCCATCTTATCTCCTCAGGGGTGATAACGCATCTGCGTTTTGATTCTTAATCGATGATAAATGTAGATGCCTATGGGCCACAGCACCCACTTAGCATCAGGTAGACTATGTACTCGTTTGTCAACCTTATTCATTAAAAAAATACAAGTATCATGTTAAAGTATCTTATATAAAGTAAAGCACACGTTTACTTGATGATTACGTGATGTATCTCGGATGAAAGTAGTTTCTTTTTTACTTATTGTAAGTCAATGCTTACAATAACTAAAAAACATATCGATGAAACACTAGATGATCAACTGCGCTGACTTAGAGTGACAAAAGCCTATTCACACCTGCTTTGTATACGCCCAGACTGTAATCGGACAAAAATCCGACGCCGGCAGATTAGCCTGTTTAGTTTCCACTCCGGGCACAGGCTTTCTATCATTACTGAGAGCGTTCACGTGCAAATATCTGTCGTCCTAAGCTTGAATTTCAGCTAACACTTCAACAACATGAAATGCAGCACAACATGCTTGATAATGTGTTAATTTTGATCCTTAGTATCGATAACTTATTTGATAACTTCACTGAAATGTTGACAGCAATTTAATATACTCCATATGGCAACGATGTAAGGAATCCACCACTCTATTCGTTTCGTGGATATTGTAATAGGCAACTGCGGAAAATAGCAAATCAGAATTTCTTAGTACGATAGATGAGGTTATAGTTTAGTAAACGAAATAGTATACCAGACTAGACGTAAAATAACAGGACCGGCAACGGATAGCAACGTCATCTGAGCGAGACCTCGGTTCTGCGATATCAATCTACTAAAGACTACTACGATGGTAGAGGCCTGTGTCTAGAAGTATAATATAACGGAATAGTGATGAAGGAGATTATTGTGCTGATTTATCTCGTGTTTAATCAAAATGAAATTGCGTTTACTTCTGCGTAATTAATAACTTTAAAGACATAACATCACTATTAAAGTTCCCTGCTGAACGTCTTGAGGCTTCTCCGAGAAGATTCATAATTTGAGCCAACTGCATCATCTACATAGACGCTAAAACATATGAAAGCAAATGAATGAAGCAAACAAATCCGCGTATTGTGGAGCCTACCATACAGCTCTACATATTCCGTTTGGACAAGAGTACGTCGGGAGAAGACGTCCTGCGTTTCGTGAAAAAACGAAGCCGATGCCGCATAGAGGATCCGATTTCTATACATTTGCAGCGTCTGGAGTCTAATAGGTCAACGAACTTCAAATCTTACGTACTCCAGGTTCAAAAAAAATTTAAGAGACATTCCTTACTCCCGATTTCTGAATTTTGAAGGTAAATATTGCTATGGGCTAATGTTCTTAATTTTTAATTCTTTGATGTCTGAAATAAAGTTATTGTATTGTATTGTTTAAAGTGCATAGAAGAATTAAAACTCCAACTTCATAATGTGAAATTGTTTTATTCATTTTACTTAAAAAAATATCTTTCGCCCTTTTGAACGGACTGAGGAATATCACAACCTCAAAATAAAAAACGACACTTTTTCGCATTATACTGATATTAAGAAAGAAAAACGACTAAGTTTCCCTAAGTTTACGCTAAATACTCAAGTGATCATCATCATTACAGACCTTCATAAGTTCGCTGCCAAACGTAGACCTCCCCGAACGAATTCCACGAATCATAGTCCTGAGCCAATAAGCTGAAGTGTTAATGGGTCTCAAGTGTCATCATGTGTAAAGTTGGTTTCTGATAAGTGTAAGTTTCTAGTTAGTGTCCAAGGATTGCACTTACACTTACACATAGTCCGTTTATATCAGGATAAATATAATTTTTTCAAATAAATAATTTTTATTTAATTTCCAATTACACTTGTGTACATACATGAATAAAATTTGATTCCAATTAATTAAAGTAACATTAAGTCTAATAAAAATAACAAGCAATAAAAAAATTAAAACTATGTGTAGCTTAATAAAATAGAATCTACAGAAAATTTTTAAAGTCACGTTTATAATATTCGCTACTTGCCTGAATTAGGTTGAGTACCTGTGTTTCAAAACATCACTGACACTATTAGTTTAATAATGTAGGACACCAGATGAAATATAATTAAACTGTATTACATATATAAGAAATAAAATAACTAAATAACAATTATTTGTTACCTACAATTAATACAAACCATGTAAAAATTTCTAGTGTTCGTTATTTAATTTATTCAGATATTCCCTTATTGTTACTTTTATATATTGCACTATAACATATATATATATATATATATGTATATATATATATATATATATATATACATACATATAAATATATATATATATATATATATATATATATATATATATATATATATATTAGTGACTTGTTGAGCTTGTTGTATAGAAATGGTCCTAAATATATGTAAAATCTATTCACAAATGCGTATTCGGTTTGAGGGTTTACACAAACTAAGTTCATTCTTCTCCTGTCTATGGATTTTAAGCAAAATGGAAATTCGTTATGCTGTTTTAATATGGTGTTAGGATAAACAACTGATGGACAATTAGTACACTACATGCCAAGTAAAGTTGATGTGTAGGAAACATGAATGGACGAAAAGTGGCTACCTTTAGAACTTCTCACTAGGAGAAAATTGTGGAATATCATTTATAAAAGCTTTATTTATATCTCTATAATAAACCAGTTGGGGAGAACTTTATTTTACGACTGTACTCCCCAAGGCTGTTCAGAAAATAAATAAGCTTCGCTATTACACGAAATTAATTATGGCGGACCGTTATAGACAATTGAAACCTCTTAAGGGTTTGAATTACTGCGCTTTATACAAATACAAGGGCAATTACAATTTGTAATTTATATGATACGAAAGATCATAACTAACAATTGTATACACTCCTATATTTATATACTTTATTTATATTTGCTTAAACTCTCCACAATAGGATTTTCTCCTGTATCGTGAGGGCAGTTTACATACATAAATTGCACAAGCACAAACATCCGGACCCGGAACAATTATTTGTGGGACCATGCAAGTACTTGTTCTGTGTAGTATTCGCACCTGCTTCCCCCAGCACCACATCTCATTACCGAGCCACTACGCCACAGAATCGTCAAAATTATTAATCAATAGTAAGTGAATTTGTGAAATCATTTTGTTGTAAAGACAAACAAACTTACAGTCCCCCTGACGGTGAGTGGCTACATCAGTCTATGGACACCTGCAGCCTGCAAATTTAAACAAAGAAGAGGACTAAGTTAGAATACCTCACAGCCTGTAGTTATACTGTCACCCTTCTACTGGAACACAGCGATGCCAGCACTGATATTTTCTGGCAGAAATAGGAAAGAGAGACCCAGGCGAACTCCTTGGCACAGCATGAGTGGTATCACCTTTTTTTGAGAGGATGATTCCTCCTCCATCTCCTTCTCTCGTAAGGCGCACCAGAACACATGAGCACCTTCCTCCACGGCCTCCAAATACACTTGCACAACAGAAGCTCCCGTGACCGAAGCGCGAAGGCCATGGGGCCTGATAAAACGAGCATTCAGAAGCACTAGACTTCCTGATGCTAGCGGCGGATCTGGTCTATGGCTCCGCCGCCAAAGAAGATTCGGCTGCGGAGTGTAGGGAGAACGACGCCTCGCAATACCGACACTCCTCTCAACTTCACCACCAGCGCATCAACTGTGCAGCCGCGTTTGAGTCGTGGAGGATAGGGTGAGTGGCGTATTGCCATACCAGCTCTCCTTTCGGAGAGGCGACCCCTTTCACCGCAGTCCACCAGCACACATCCGAAGTGGGCTCGCCAAGCCCACTCGGAGTAACCACCTCCGGCCGGCCCTTCACGCCTCGGGTGACCAAGCTAAGGCTACTAACCCCCCCACCCACCCACCCCACCCGCCAATACAAGAAGGAAACCTGTTCGAGGAGGTAAGTAGTGGCATCTAGCGCTAAAATATTATTTACATCTTTAATATTACGATTTTCCCCGCAAAGTAACGACATATTCAATTACTTATTTACATAATGTTAATGAAGTTATATAAGTTTGGGAGTAGTTGAAAATTCGCATTTGTAGCTTGCTGTCTAATCCATTTTCCCTATGCTTGCACACGACTGAATTCATAACAAAAGTTACAAAAATGAGATTTAGTTATAATGTTGGTTAGTGCCACCCTGTTCATCTTGTGTAGATCGTACCAATAATGAATAATTTTAAACGAAAGGTTATTGTTTCTTAATTATAACATTAGAACAGCGAACACCTTAGAACCTACAGTTATTAAAAAACGACGAGAAGAGAATATAACATAAGTTAATATATTTGCGCGATAAAATTCGTAAAAACACTAAATCAAATGAGAAAAAAAACCATATAATTTGCTTTCATATGTCTCACCGAACAATTTCAATCTTGGTCTCTATAATCGTAATTGCATTGTGCTTTTGTTACACTAGTACGAGTACAATGCGATCCACCATTTAGGGCTTCATTATCGATTACCACCAGGTGAGATAGAAGTAAAGCACTGCTGTTTTGGCTTGTTATAAGTAAAAAATAGTAGTATTTAGTTAATTTTAAGTATTGCTAATGTCTGGAGTTACGACCTGGTAAGTGATTCAGGTGAATGATGAATACAGGTGTTTTAGGACCGTTCTTTGGTGCAATCCTTGGAGGAGGTCTATGTTCACTGGTGGTCTTATAACAGTACATATTAATAATCTTTATTGATAATTATACTCTAGATATGTGAAGTCTCTGATTTCTGAAATAGGAATTATACCTGTATCTCAGTAATTCTATAGGCCACATTCTGGTAACATAGTACAATCTCTCTTTATCCCGACAGACATTGACCTAAATGCAAAAAAGTTAACATTTGACATAAACATTTTTAAATATCTTTTCCTATTTCTAATATCTCTATAAGCTATGTAGTGGCGGTGTAAGAGTATCCACTACACCATGTCGTCCCTTGGGTGTTGTTAAAGGCGACAGATGGAAATGGGAACAGGTAATGGGCAGCATCATCCTCCTGACAACAACAACTCGAAATAAAAAAAAATGCGGTTTACAACCCGCTCGCCAAGCGTGTCATCTGCGCCAAATCCCTCGTATGGGTCTATTTGGGAGTCCTATCTTCAGCTGTGAACTTTTACTCGTTTTACTACGTTTATCAACTTTTTTTTAATATAGCGACACGCTCTAACTTCGCCTGAGCCCTGTTGAAAATTAAGCCGGATAGACAGACAATTTTTTTTTAAAGCTTGTCCTAATGGGATACAAATAGCCTCCTCAGTTCAAAAAATGAAGTCATTTCAATATTATAGTCAGACACTTCAATTTTATTTATACTTAAAGATGTACAGATTAAAAAGACGAATATTATCTACATAAAACTAACATAAAAAAGCTTTTTATAACCCATAAGAGAGTACAACTGAATACGACAGACGCAGCTGCAACTCGTCTCTGCTAAGTATTTTACTTAGACTTTATATCTTAAAAGCTGTCTCGTGCTGCTGTGCTTACAGATGTTTCACAAGTACGCAGTGACACCTGAGAGAAAAGGTGTTTCGAAACTTATTTTTAAGTAGAGTAGACCGTAAATTGGTTATAAATCTTATTAAAATTGTATAAAAATCATCACCACCATCATTACAGCCCAGCACAAGTCTACTTCTGAACACAGGCCAATGAATTCTAGGACTGTCACAAAACACGGTCCTGAGCTACCTGCATTCATCTACTTTTAACATATCTTACCAAGCCGTTACCAGACCGCCACAATTGTGCTCTCTATATGGCCAGCCCATTGCCACTCTAGCTTGTCGGCTACCCGTTGCCGTTGGTCTATAGCGGGCTATATGTTTTCATAGAAAAATATTTTTTTTCTATTTCCGAGGTAAGCTACGTCGTCCAGATACATACGATCATACGACCGCATACCGTCGTTAATATATTAAACAAGTAACTTTTAACAAAAATCAAATGCCGACTTTAAAGAACTAATAAGAACAATACATAATTTCACTTTGTGAAGTCGGTGCTAAGATAGTGTAGCAAATAGAAAAAGAATCATCAAAATGGGTTTACAATAAGAGAAGATGTAATGTAATACATACAAAAAATCATGTGTATACGCGGTTGACGCCAAACATTCAGAAAACTAAAGTTCGAGAGAATGAGACGAATTTAGAGTATTATGAGTAGAATAATAGTAGGGTTTATTATTGTAACCAAGTTTAAAAATTATTTTACATTTTATTATACATATATACCTATTACATTACATATTAAACAAACTTCAAGATTAAAACTTCAACAAAAAAAAAACGAGGCATTCCATCTTAGTCCTCAGGGGTGACAACGCATCTGCGTTTTAATTCTTAACCGAGGATAAATGTAGATGTCTATGGGCCACAGTGCCCACTTACCATCAGGTGGTTAAAAGTATCAGTGTGTTGATTGTCACCCTCAATCTATAAAATATAAAATAATTTTTTATAGCAAATAAATGTTAATACCATTATTTTTAGACATCATCATTACAGCCCTTCACAAGTCCACTGCTGAACATGGGCCTCCCCCAAGTAATGCCACAAAGTACGGTCCTGAGCCACCTGCATCCATCGACTTCCTGCATGTCTTACCAGGTCACCATTCCATCTTGTGAGGGGTCGCCCTTCACTACGCCTACCGGTACGAGGCTGCCACTCGAGAACCTTTCTTCCCCATCGGTTATCGGTTCTTCGAGCTATATGGCCGGCCCATTGCCACTTCAGCTTACTAATCCGTCGGGCTATGTCAGTCACACTGGTTCTACTGCGAATATCCTCATTTCTAAGTTTATCACGCAGAGAAACCACGAGTATAGCCCTCTCCATAGCTCGCTGAGCGACATTGAGTGTCTTCATACGGCCAGCAGTGAAAGACCACGTCTCAGATTCATAAGTCATCACTAGCAACACGCACTGGTTGTATTATCTTTTTTTAGAAATGTAGATCGTAAATTTTAGTGTAATTAATCAAAATAATATTTTCTTTCGAATAAAATAACTTTTTGTAGCGCCATCTTTTTCATTATTTAATTTTTTAAGGTTAAGCCATTTTATCGAACAAAAATTGATTGACTCTCACGGTGATACGTAAAATAGACACTAGATGGCCTGAAGTTATGAAATTGTGGATTTCTTGAATGGATTAGATGTAATGATTTTATTTATTATGGCTAATTTATTTATTTAATAAATTTATTTTTTACCACCATACCACATTTTCTTATATTATATTTTAACACTTAAAATTTATATTAACTATCCAAAAGCACTACACAAAGAAGAGACTGAGATAATAGGAAACACAGCATTTTTTTTAAATTCTATTAACATTACTAATATTTCCTTTAACCACTAAATAAAATATTTGTGTTAGGAGTGGCTCTCGACAGTAGTCGAATGGTAGATTCGAACCCACAACCTTTTGAGTTCGCTGTCTGCATCCGACTATTAGGCTACTGTCGTTTACTACACTGTATTTTATCTCATTCTCTCGCAGTATCAATCCTATAGATGTATATGTTTGTCTCTTTTTAGTGTCGCTCTTCCGTTTCATCGAGTTTCAAATCACATCGATACTAAAAAAGTTTTCATTTAAAAAAATTAAAAAACATATAATCAAATAGTAAGCCCCCTTTTTTGTAAGTAGGCTGAAAAGTAAAGTTACAATCTTTTTTACGTAGAAGATGAGGCAAACGAGTATGTAACTCAGCTAATGTTAAGTGTCGACCGCCGCCCATGAACAACTGCAACACCAGAGAAATTGCAGGTGCGTTGCCGGCCTTTTAAAAATAGTCAGCCTGTTTCTTGAAGGTTCCTAAGCCGTATCGGTCTGAAAAAATCGCCGATCGAAAACCAGTCCATTAAGAAGTCGTAGGAGGAAGAATACTCCAAGTCATTTGCACGCTAGTAGTTTAGGACAACACAATGCGTGTTGGCGGACTTCACATATTATCTATTAAATATTTTTTTTAATTGCTCAGATATGCAGAAATCCTCGCGATGTTACTTTTCACCACCGATCGCGTAGTAAATCAGGACTTTAAATAATTGACAACTTCATTGTTGTCGGCGGGGATCTAGCCCAGGTTGCTCGGTTAATGTGATATTTACTGTTAACGCGTAGCACCATGGCTCTATATATATATATATATATATATATATATATATATATATATATATATATATATATATATATATATATATATATATATACTGTCATATAGAGATTCTTTTATATATTTTTTATTAAATAAGAGTGGCAAACGACCGCACAGTCCTACTGATGATAAGTGGATACTGTGGCCTATAGACATCTACGTATATATCCTCAACTACGAATCAAAATGCAGATGCATTGAGACCCGTGAGGACTAAGATAAAATACCTTATTTCCAGAAATAAGAGTCTTCGGTTCTCTCTCGCTCTCTCTCCCTCTCTCTCTCACTTACCATACGAAACACAACAGCATTGAGCTACTATTTTACGCTGGTATTCCCTGAGAGCGTGGTTCTTCCTCGGTCGAACCAACCCATTCGTGATGTAACCATAATAAAGCTGCTATATTGTATTGCTATTCCATAAAATCTCTTTAATAAACACATAAGAGTTTTACTGCACAGGAAATTGCACATGCAAAGAAATAAAACAAATGAGCGAGGAAATACGACTGTCATAAAATTCTAAGACCGGAAAGCTGTATTCAGCTTGTGGATGTCGAGAACAAACGAGCTAACAATAAATTCTCACTGCTAAGAAATTCTTGAATTTAACATAAGCTGAAGTGTTTTGCTTTTATTTATTTTTTAATAATAGATAGGTGGACTTGGATGACGGCGCACTGCGGCATGTCGGTTAGGTAATAGGAAGTTTATTTCTTAAAAAATTTAAGCAATAAATGTACTTACAGTTAAGCTGATGTCTTCCTTTATGGTAAGTGGCTACTTGTCCATGAAGACCTGCATCTTTCTTAAAGCAATGAATGCTACAAATGCGTTGTTTTCTCTGAGGACTAAGATGGAATGTCTTACATACTATAATTAGGTTCTTTATACCCTTGAGAATGTAACTCAGCAGTGCATGCGGAAGAAATAGAAATCCCAACGTACTCTTGGGCAGGAAAGGCGTCCTAAAACAGAGAGAAAAATCTCATGACCTCCGGTAGATGATGGTACGGACATCTCATATATACTGTTGCGCGACACAGTTGATGGCACTAGCGCCATCTATTATCGAATAGAAGAATTAAGCTATCTAGAAAAGTCCACACTCGAATTTTCTACATCTGGTCCGTCGGGACCAGTATTTGCTGGAACATTCTAGATGTTTCGGTGGAAAGGGCCTATATAAAGCCGTTTAATGCCGCGACTGGGGCAGTATCGAATTGGCGATACAAGGGAAGACTTAGGAGCGAAATAAAGTGAACTAAAATGTTAAGTGTGATTATTTATTAGTGTGATTTAAGTTTTAATTGGTGTTCAGTAATTAAAGTGTCAATTTTGGTAATTCAATCGGCAGTTTTTATTGTCACGAACCTTAAGCTCGTAACAATACTATAACAGACTGAATTTTCTGCGGAGGTCTATGTCAATGTTAAAATGTTCTCTACATTGGGCCGCCCGCATCCGACCGTGGACTGTTTGGATCCGATAAAAAGATTATGCTTAAGATATTAGTAGCAATTAAAAATAGCGTATATTAGCGAGCATTTTTTTAAAATTTTGTTTAAAATTTATTGAACCTTACATAAGTACAGGATGAAAAGGCGAACTTAATGGTAAAAGCATTCTCTGTTGGTCAACCTTAGGGCAGTGATAGAACTACGAAGGCAGTTACAAAAGACATTAATATGAACATATATATATATATATATATATATATATATATATATATATGTGAAATATATATATATGTGTGTATGTGTGTGTATAAATATATACACAAATATATGAGTATATACATATTTATATTATAAGAAAATATAGTATAATATAAAATATATAAAGATACGTACTATACTTATGAAACTAAAACAAGACGAGTTACAATTTCCACGTGGTAGAGCCATGCTGCAGTTATATTAGTAGTATATATAACTGCAGCATGTAGTTATATTAGTAGCGTTGTGGCACGAATGGGTTGGCTCGATCGGGGAAGGACTACACTCTCATAGAATACTGGCGTGAAATAGTAGCTTAACGCTGCTGTATTTCGTATGGTGAGTGTAGTATTTTTTTACTGGAAACGCGGCATTCCATCTTAGACCTCACGGGTGACAACGTATCTGCATTTTGATTCGTAATCGAGGATAGATGTAGATGTCTATGGGCCACAGCAACCACTTACCATCAGGTGGACTGTGTGCTCGCTTGTCACCATATCCTATAAAAAAAAAACAATTATCATAATGACGGAGCTTAGCAGTTCTGAAACAAAAATTTGGAAAATGAGCCCGAAAATTCGTCTTAAATGTGTGTTTGGAGGTAGGTTGTTTTAAATTTTTAGGCGGGTCATTCCATAGGGATGCTTGGGGCTTAGACAGCAAACGATGAATATATGAAATCGAACAGTGAAGGGTTTAAAGGGAGTAAGAGTCTCCAATGAACGAAGCTGTCGGTCATGAGTGTCGCGCAGGACCTGAAACTTATATTTCAGATATTTCGGATATTAGTAATCGAATGAAATAGAAAAAACTGTGTTTACTATCCTTGTGTGCCTTCGCTGATGAACTGGAAGCCATTTAAGCCGAGTTCGGAATGAGAATACATGATCAAACTTGCGAAGATGAAAAATAAAAAAGATACAATTATTGACGGCACTATCTAACTTATTAACCTCATTAAGACCAGGAAAACATACATCAGCATAATGAATAATGTATATAGGAGTATATTACAAATGCCTTTAAAAGACAGGAATTTATTATGTAAAAATATTTTTCATATTCGTGGTACTTCTTCATTTTGGAGGGGATTCACAGATATTTGTTTTTAAAGGTCAAACACCCAAACTATGTAGGTCATATAATGTAGTAATATTATTGTTTTTTTTTTCGAAGAGGGTGCAAACGAGCATGCGGCTCACCTGGTGATAAGTGACTACCGCAAGGTAGTGAACAACCATTGATTTATATATTACACTAGATCAGTAATAACCACGCCAAAGCGTTGCCACTGCACATATGGCCACAGCCATATGCCTAGCTAATGTCAGTTCAGTGTTCAATGTGACGCCGACAGAGTTGAGCCGCGACAAAAAAATGGGTAAATGCGTAGTGAAAGAATGCTATTCAAGGTCACAAAACCGTAATAAATTAAGTGGAATCACTTTCAACACATAATTTTTAGTTCTTGTTTTCATATAAACGTAAAAAACCTCAAATAATTAAATAAAATTATCGATTATTGCCATTTAGGTTCAATGTTGCCACTTTTCCGCATTTGTGATTATCCTAAATTAATGGGAGACTATATAATTAATGGAGTGAGTTAATTTGTTACCTCTGATTTTAAATATTTTTCAAATCATAATAGAAACTACGTTTTAACTTTCATACAAAATAATTAATTATTCTTATTTTAGTTTATTCATGGATATCATTAAAACATTAAAAATTACATTATATTTTATTACCTATTTTATATCGTTTGATTTGTTATTACAATCAAAATACGTTTTATTTCATCATTATGTTTACTTCTATTCATCTGATGAGCTTTGTATCTTTTTTTTCTAAGGGGATGCAATAAAGATTTTAAAATAAAATATACTTTTATAATATAAAAACAATTAACGGCAGCTTAAAAAAAAACTCATTTTTATTTCGTATTTTAGGTAAAATTTCATAAAGCCACACCGATCCGCCATTGCATGTTTGTGTGTCTATCTTTATCTAATCTTAGCGACGATATTGTTTTCGCATATTGTGTAAGTGAGATAGATATATGTTTATTTAAAATTGTTATTAGTTTCAAAGCTACGTCGTCACGTTTGGATAGTGGTTACACTTTTTTCGACGCGCGGTAATGTGGTTTGCTCCTCTAGTGTTGTATAACTCAATGTGAACAACTGCAACACTATGAAAATTGCATACGCGTTGCCGACCTTTTAAAAACAAGTAGGCTCTTTTCTTAAAGTTCTCTAAGATCGCACAGTGATGGATCGCCAGTAATCCAGATGGGATGGATGGCTCAAAACACCGCAGCCAAATGTTTAGGAGCTACCAACAGGTTGAAATAAATTTACTTAATTAACATCGAAGCGCCATACTTTATAAACAGCTGCAGTATTAAGGGGCCGCGAAACAGCAGATGCAGCTGTGTTCCTTATGGTGAGTGTAGAGAACCGGAGACACTTTTTATTGGTAACGAGACTATCTTAGTCATCAGGAATGATAAAGACATCTGCATTTGATTCTTAATCGAGGGTAGATGTAGATATCAATGAGCCACAGCGTCCACTTACCAACAGGGAGACTGTGTGTACGTTTGTCACCCTTATATAGGAAAAAACTCTACCACACCGCTCCTATGCTTGTTTGTGGACTATTTTGGCAAATATTTAATATGTGTATAAATATTTGATAATAATTATAATTGGTTTAGTGAATCTTGGCAACTCTAATGACTGAAACTTGCTCGGCGCCGTGAACTTTAAGAGGATTAAGCAGACTGGAGCAGACAGAATGTTACTACAGCAGGTAACTTTACGCATTGTCAGTAACTTCGGAATGGCAGAAGTTAACTCGTTAAGATCTCGATCAAGTAATTTATCGCTTCCTAGTCTAAACTTCACTTAAGCGAAGTAATGTGTATTTATGGCCTTACCGCGGTCTTGTGGAATTTCTTCTCCAAATAACTATTATACTAACATAATACATATTTCGCCTTACAACCGAGGCACCGGCGACTAACAAATAGCAAATTTAAAAAGTGAATATAATTATATATTCCGATTTTATCACGTTTCATTTACTTATATTTAATTCCTTACGTTTTGTACGGGAACTGATATAGAAAGATATAAATAATAATCTCCTCCAGACCGAATTTCGTTCACGGCGATCAGTCTCAATAAAGTCTAGCCATCTAGCGCAGAACGGGATTATAATGCCCGAGTGCATGCGCAAGCACAAGTGCATTCTATTTCCTTACTCTCATAATACAATGGTACGGTAATCTGACATGACCGGAGAGAGACCAGGCGCAGGACTTCCGGCTTTATGTGCTTTCCGAGGCACGGGTTGAAACACTGCCAACTTCCTGATTACGGACTGCTACGAGAAAAATGCAATAACTGATTTTAGCCCAACCCAGGATTCGATTCGAAACCACGTGATCAGCGATTTATGACCACTATTAAGAGACGTTAGAGTCTTTAAGGATTCTGTGGACCATGTCCAAAGTATTTATTTATCAGGTGAAATTTGCGCTCGTTTATCGCCTTCTTTTTACACGAAAGGGTGTTTTAATCTGTTTGTTTCTTAACCTCTCAAATGGCAAGCGTCCAAATTTGACCACTTCGATATTCCATCAAAATTCAAGCGGTCAATACCCACAGCACTTTAACCCATAAATACTTATGTTTAGAAACAACTTTTCTATGATTAAGTTCGGCATTATAGAATCAATATAAAATCTTCTATCCTTTAGTGGAATAAAAAATCAGTTACTCTATGGATATTAATTTATATTCTACGTTTATTACGTATGTTATTTTCATTTGAATGTTGTTGTGTTGATTTTTGGATTTTGTAGTGTTTTATTAGTGTTTTACTGTAGTGTTTTATTATAAAATGGAAAGTTTTTATGTGAATATAAATTATCTTTTTACGTAAATGATTTCGAGTAATATATAGAAATAATTGTGATTTTCATGCTACCGATATCCGCTTGGTATTTTTTTAGTAAGTAAAACTGAATTTTGTTTAGACCACAAGATGGAAAACTTTGTATCCTATACCTTTAAAGGAGCAATTCTTATATATATAAGGAATCTCGGAAATGGCTCCAACGATTTTCATAAAATTTAGTGTCCAGGGAATTTCGGGGGCAATAAATTGATCTAGCTAGGATTTATTTTTAGAAAATGTCCTTTTGTCCGTGTTGTCAGGCAATGAAAAACTGCTAAAATATAAGAAGGTAAATTTTGACACTTTGTTAATGATCGTAATAGCTCAAGTGGATATCAAGCGTTCGTGAAATCGTAATGCCTTGGTTCGCGTCCCGTCTTGGGTCCGACTCTTTTTCCTTTTTTTTTTCAAGTTCCCTTCTTTTGTGAGAAAATCTATTATTTCGAGCCCTTTTTTTAGTATTTTTTAAAAATACGAAAATTTTAATTAAACTAATTGCACTCATGATCTTTTATCCAAATAACCAGTTCAGTTTTTTCTATTATGTCAATAAGATCAAAAATATTATTCATGTCATTTTTATCTAAATGTAACTTAAAAAACCGAGCAAAGCTAGGTCATCCGAGTACTAGATTTTATAATGCCAAACTTCTTCATAGAAAAGTAGTCTCTCAAATATAAGTTTTAATGGTTTTAAGTGGTGTGGGTGTGGTCGCACGCGACCGCTCGGGATTTGCCAGGCGCATGTCACTGCATGGGAATTGTATGGGGATTGAAGGGTTAATGTAACAAATGGTGCATTATTTACGCTAAAATTTCTAACTAGGATTCCTTCTGTTTCGTGGAGGCAGTTTACACACATTAATTGCAGGAGAACAAACATTTACACCATTTCAGGCATTTTACATAGATAAATTGCACGAGGACAATAATTTGTAGACCTTACAAATAATTGTTCCGTGTGGGATTCGAACCCGCGGCTCTTAGCGCTGCAACCCAATGCTAAGCCGCTACTCCACGGAGTACTAAGTAATTACCACTTTGACTGAAGAAGCAATGTCGAATAGTTTGTTAACAGAGTAACTACATGAGTTTATTTAAATAGCCCTATTTCGGTTTCGGTTTTAATATTAATACAATTCTAAAATTCGTATTTTAGAATTGATATAATATAAAAAAGATACGTAATCACATATTCCTGCAGCATACTAATATCTACCAAACAAACCCTATCAAAAAATCATCTATGTCAAAAGATCCCTAAAAAAAAAAAACTTGTGCCAAACAGATATAGACACATATCTGTGGTAAAATCGGATCGTAGAGTCACACAAGGTGACTCTACGATTCAATTTTACTCTTTTGACTCAGAGCAGTATTAGTTATGTTCCTAAATTGAAACGAGCGAAAGTAAAAAGCTAGTATTGAATAAAAATGTATTCCTTCATTCAGGCTGCTACTGAGAATTTCTTGATAGATAAACCTAATAACCGTTTTTCGCCAGATTTGAACCCGAAACCCCATGATCAGCTTTCAGTGTTGTCATCTGCGAGGGACTACTATTGTTTATCCCTGCAGGTTTCGGGCCTCGGGTTGTCCCCCATTACCCGGGTAATCCTCACAGCCCATTTCTATGGACCGGTCTTGGGAGCCGTACAAGGACGGCATTGTAGGTACTCTTCGTTGGCGTATTGCGCGCCACCAAGTAGGTGCTTCCGGAGGGTCAGCATTCTCGAAGCCCCGCGGAGTCCCGCGGACAGGGAGTCGACGCAGGGCCAATCCTGCCGACAGGTGTGCGCTCCTAACAGCAGCACTCCGGGCCTCCAGTGCTCCTCCCTGGCTCTAGGTTAAGGCCTGGTGAATTCCTTGGCAGAAGCGTATCTCGTACCTCTTGGAAGGGATCTGCCGAAGGGTCAGCAACCTCCAGGTCCCGCGGAGACGCATCTCGACGCGGAGCCGAAGTCACCAACAGAGGCACGCTCTCCTAGCAGCACGCCGGGTCTTCGGAGTTCGCTTCCCAGCATGGTAGATTAAACGCAGCGTTGGGTATGTAACGTCCCGGGCGGGGTCAGGGGCGTCCTCGAGGCTCGACGCAAGCCGAGTTGGCCCTACAGCACGTGCACCCACTGCGAAGCAACGCGCTGTACTTCTCCCGCCCGAGCGATCAGCTTTCGCACGATGTCTATGGACCATGGCGTTCACTTACCATCAGGTGGACTGTTCGCTCGTTTTCCATCCATTTTTCTGGCTGTGAACTGTGGATATGGTACACATCCATTGTCTATAAGTGCACAAGTTTCGGAATGACATCAACATATTGCATGCACATGGGAACCGCTGGTGTAGACAGCCCGCTATTAATTTACGTCAAGTGAGAATTTACAAACAGTGTCTAACTTAAATAACTTCCAGTGCTTGCCTTTGTGTGGAATGAAGTTTGCTTGAAAATTCAAATGCACAGAATAATGCACAAGACTAATTAAGAGTGTTATGTCATTAACATAGGAATTAATCTGCGTGGAAACAAAAATTAAACTTAAAAATAGTAAAAGCCAACTTCGTAAAACTATAAGCAAAGAGATTCATTCTTTATATAATTTTACAGGTCTTTTTTATACGTGGTAAAGCCAAGCTATATTATGATTGTAACACGAATGGGTCTGGGAACGTAATTTAGTGATCTTTGTTCATTGATTGCTTGGCGCCGACTAAAAATTACTTAGGTATACTTACATTGGTTTAAGAACTTAGTTATTAAAATTAATCAAAAACTCATAATAATTAAAATATATATACTTAGGTACACTCAACTTAGCTTAATAACTTAGTTATTAAGATAAAAGAAAAAGGTTTATTATTTTTTGTTTTTAGTTTTCTCGGCGGTTAAATTTTTTTGGAAAAAAAGTTTTTATTTCTTTATTAGTTTTTGGAAGTCGTTTTTTTGTGTTATTAAGGATTAATTTTAATAATATGAATCTTTTAAGAGTGCTAAACAATAACACAGGCTCAAAGTAAAAACAAGAACGTCTCGACGGAACAATATATTATATGGTTGACTGGGAAAGAATGCCTCAATAAGGCATTAAGTCCGCCAAATGTACGATTCCTTTTGTGCATAAAAGTTTAAATAAATATATAATTCAATAGAGTTGTACTATATATAATATAATATCTTTAATAAAGTAGAATAATTAATGTTGGTTCATAATCAGCGAAGAAATCGCGTAATATTAATCGTTAAAATAGGGTCAGAAACATCGATAATTAAAAAAATTAATTAAGATTAACTTGTTTTCTTCATACATACAATGAATTTAATCCTAGAGGGGTAGGCAGAGTCCCAAGAACAGCAGGCTACTTGAAACACGTTAAGCCAAAGAAATGGACAAACCGTTATCTACAAAATTATAATCCTTATACTGAATATTACGACATGCTAGGCAGTAAAAGCAAAATTAGTCCTGTATTTTTTATAGGATAAGGGTGACAAACGAGCACACAGTCCACCTGATGGTAATGTGTTGATGTAGCTTGTAGACATCCACATGTACATATTCTCGATTACGAATCGAAGTGCAGATGAGGTGTCATCTGTGAGAACTAAGATACCGGATAGATCCGACAGAGGGAAACGAAACAGATGGGCAGCAGCGTTTTCCTGATTACCACTCAAAATGAGAAAAGTTGATTTTTGATAGACTGTAATGGTATGGTATTTATATGATTTTTAAGCTATTGCATAGCTTCTATCGCGGGCCTTGAGCGCGGGGACCGAATCCAGAAATTCCGTAACGAAAAAACCTCACGCTCCCCACTCCGACGGGCACGGAGGTGTGGCGTTGAAAGCCGTGCATCGTCTAACGTCGTTTCAGTTCGGCAGACTTCGGCACTCGGCAGACTTCGGCACGTTGTTTGTGTGCTTGCGACTAGACGTATGCGTGTACACTAGCTGCTCACTCAATGATAAAAATTCCTGAATAACCTACATGTATTGTAAGATATTAAAAATATTTTAAACAATATTAACTTCTCATTTATTCCATAAGAGAACAAAAATTGTTTTCTTATCGGTCACCACGCTCAAAAAGTGTAACTTGATTTAATATCAAAGACTTGACTGCATAAATAAAATAAATAAATAATTATAATTGCATAAGTTGATAAAAAATGGTATGCAATAGCTTTACCGCGGCAGTCACCGAGTGCCACACGTATTTTTTATATTCAAATTAAACACAGAAATAGACTTGCGAATGTTTTATTCAGTGCATTAACCAAGGAATAGGGAGAGGTTGGTTTACAATTTTAACAGGCACTTCCTCTGCATTTCTTGGCTAATATAGCTTAGAACTTGCCCCAATGACCACCATTACCCAACCCGAGTCCATATCCGCCGATACTGTAGCTTCCAAGGTCATATCCTCCTTGATTGTAGCTTCCAAGCCCGTGTCCTCCTAGACTGTATCCTTGTGAAATGATCGGTGTTGAAATAGTCTTCAGAATTGGTGTGGAAATTATGGGAGCGATGGGAGCGATGGGAGCAATGGGGGCTGACTGATAAATGATTGGTGTCGAGATGGTCTTGTAGACGGGAATCGGAGCCGCTTTAATTAGATTGGCGGTGGAGATGGCCGGTGCACTGTAAATGATCGGTGATGAGTATCCTGAAACAAGAATTTAAGAAAATGAATTGTATGCGGGTCGACACATTTATCTTTTTAAAACATTACTTGATGGTACACAGCAGCGCTTAACAGTTAATTTGGTGGTAAAAACAGGTAGGGCTATGGTATTGTGGACTAAAATCTAATATATAGAAATTAATATTTGTTTGTTCGTATTTCATGCGCTGCCATATCGTTCATCAGATAGCGGTAAAACTATATTAAATTGCTTACACTTCTGCTAAAGTTATAGGCATAGTTGGACCCGGTAGGAATTTTTTTAAGAATTAGGGTGACAAACGAGCACACAGTCTACCTGATGGTAAGTGGATCCTATGGCCAATAATCATAGCAGCATATTTATATTTAATTAAGAACCTAATTTCGATTAAGATAAGATAAGAGAAGAGAGAAGATTAATTAAAATTCTCGATTAAGAACCAAAATACAAATGCGTTGTCACCCCTGAGGACTAAGATAGAATGCCTCAATTCCAGTAAAACGGGTCTCAGGTTCTCTACAATCATCATATGAAACACAGCAGTATTAAGTTGCGATTTCGAGAGAGTGTGAATATACGTGCCATGCTTCAACGTGACTCTACCATGTGGCGCTGATGTAGAATAGAGTGCGAAACTGAGGCAGATCGCTTGTTGCCTATAAATATCTATACCCAGAATGTTTTTTAGATGTGCCTATAAATTTATTAAATGCCTAATAATGTAATGTTTTATAGGCGGGATTCGAACCCGTTACTGAAGCGTTCTTGTTTATTTTCTTTTTTACAAAGTGAAGTAACGAAATAACCTCCAGTCCACCTGATGGTAATTCACTAAGGCAGCCCGAGGACATCTGCAGACAATTTTTTTCTTAGAATAATAGTGACAAACGAACACAAAGTCCACCTGATGGTAAGTGGATGCTGTGGCCCATAGACATCTACATTTATCCTCGATTAAGAATCAAAACGCAAATGCGTTGCCGTATCAAAGGACTAAGATGGAATGCCTCGTTTCAAGTAAAAAAGGGTCTCTGGTTCTCTACAATCACCATACGAAACACAGCAGCATTACACTGCTATTTTACGCTGGTATTCTGCGAGAGGCTTGGTTCTTCCGACCTACCGATAGACTCGCTTTCGCATACAAAAAATAGTAATATTTTTATTTAGAAAAAGTTTTTAGTTTTAAACTTATTTTGTTTTATATCATCTATAATGTAATTTTAAGTATTAGAATCATTTCTAACCATATCCACCTGAATATCCGGATGGGGCTCCATGAGCCACAGCTAACAGGCAAGCAACCTGAAATAAAAATAAAGTAATCACAATAAGTGGTGGAAACTATCTGCGTAAACTTCAACATTTTTGTAACATTTGTAACATTTATCCTTTTTTTTACTTAATGTATACCACCATATGCACCATAAGGTCCAAAATATTTTTGTTGATTAGGATTTTCTTTAGATAACACCTACTCGTATAAATATATTTTTAACTTCAGTTTTGCTGTGCGACGACTCATGGTTTACAACACGTCATATATACGTATATACAGGGTGGCCCAAAAGTCGTGGATCAAACGCAACTAGGGGTTAGATGGGGTCATCAGCTGCAAAAAGTTGTTCTACGGGAGGTCCTTAAAGTCAACCCCTGCAGAGTTATAATTTATTTTGTGTTTTTATGAGAAAATTGACTTTTTTTAACTAATTCTTATTAGAATGCCAAAAAATAAACATCCTCTATCTTTTTTATAATTTTCACTAGATTGGTACTGATGAGTCCTTGCGTTAGACATGCTATTTATGGTTGTTTATTGGGTGTGTTGAAGATAATGTTAAGTTTTACGATTATTATTTTTCTCAAATCATAACTTTTTATTTACTTCGGACCCCACTGTGAAAAAAAAATACTCTACCGAAAAGTGACCCTGTATTACAAGTTTTGGCGCATTTAATAGGGATTCTGAAAAGGTATTACACATGGTTATGCGTGGCTTTGATATCTTTTTAGGACGATTATTCATGGCAAGGCCAAAGTTAACCCAACCATAAAACTCGGTTAGGCTTATTTAAAAATAAACTAGAATTAATACAATTAATGACAAAGACTCTCTGCCTCTCTTTTACACTAACTATTTAATCCTTTGTCAGTAAAAGGCCGGTTGGCCCGTCAGTTCAGGTAGCGATATCTTTTCTAGGAAACAAAAGGCTGGGCCGGCAGGGGCGGGGGCTGGGGGATGCGCGTGAGCATGTTTCTTTAGAATGTTTAGTGTTCTTTAGTAACTCGCTTCCTGCCTGTGGGTACGCACGTGTTCTTTTTCTCGGTTTTACGACGACTTGTGACCAGTTTCTTTCCTTTGACCTACGCTTTGTTTTTCGGACTTGTGATAGATTGCCTACCTGTGACCAGTGCTGTGTGAATCGGACGGATTGGCTACAAAAGTGGACAGATGGCTGCTGCGAGGAGAGAATACACCCAACGGGAGTATGCAGAAATGCATTACCTGTATGGCTTTTGCGACGGTAATGCCCGGGCTGCTGCCAGGGAATATCGTCAACGCTACCCTAACCGTGATCGTTTTCCGGATTACAGGGTCTTTATGCGCGTACATAATTCGTACATGGAGGGAGTCTTACCCGGTCAGCATGCTATGAGAGCAGGCAGACCAGTGATGCAATTTGAAAATGAAGATGAAGTGCTGAGAGAATTAAGATTGGATCCTAGTATAAGTCAACGCCAAATATCCAGTAATATCGGGATTCCAAGATCGACGGTGCAACGTGTCATTAACAGAAAAAAATATCACGCCTACCACGTGCAAAGGGTGCAAGCTTTGCTGCCCGGTGACTATGAACCTAGAGTGCGGTTTTGTAGAGAGATGCTAAGATATCACAGAGAAGATCCGCAGTTCTTTAACAAGGTTTTATGGACGGATGAGTCAACTTTTAGAAGAATGGGAGTATTCAATATCCACAATCTACATTTTTACTCCAGAGTAAACCCCCATATCATAAGAAATGATCGATTCCAGAATCTGTTTGGTATTAACATGTGGGCTGGTATAATTGGCCAGCAGTTGGTGCTGCATGAAATGCCAGCAAGGCTGAATGGTGCTCAGTATTTAAATTTTTTGCAAAATAATTTAAACCATATTCTTAACGAAGCTGAAGTTCCAGAAGAAAGAATAGCAGAAATGTGGCTGCAACATGATGGCGCCCCGCCTCACTAGGCTCGAGCAGTCAGAGATCATTTGAACGAGCGCTTCCCCAACCGGTGGATTGGTCGAGGCGGACATGTTGCGTGGCCACCCCGGTCGCCCGATTTAAATCCATTAGATTTTTTTCTTTGGGGCTATTTTAAAGAAATAGTTTACCAAGGAGAGAACAATAGCGAACAAGAACTACGACAAAAGCTCGAGTTTGCTAGAGTACAAGTAACTAACAACAGAAGTGCATTCCGTAGGTTACGTAGGAATTTTATTAGACGGTGCAGATTATGTATTATGGTCAGAGGCAGGAATTTTGAGCATTTATTGTAAAATGTTTTGCTTAATAAAACAATTATTTCACAATCGTTGCTTTGTTTTTTCGTCCTAGAAAGATATTAGAGCCACTCATGGCCATGTGTAATACCATTTCAGAATCCCTATTAAATGCGCCAAAACTTGTAATACATGGTCACTTTTCGGTAGAGTATTTTTTTTTCACAGTGGGGTCCGAAGTAAATAAAAAGTTATGATTTGAGAAAAAAAAAATCGTAAAACTTAATATTATCTTCAACACACCCAATAAACAACCATAAATGGCATGTCTAACGCAAGGACTCATCAGTACCAATCTAGTGAAAATTATAAAAAAAGATAGAGGATGTTTATTTTTTGGCATTTTAATAAGAATTAGTTAAAAAAAAGTCAATTTTCTCATAAAAACACAAAATAAATTATAACTCTGCAGGGGTTGACTTTAAGGACCTCCCGTAGAACAACTTTTTGCAGCTGATGACCCCATCTAACCCCTAGTTGCGTTTGATCCACGACTTTTGGGCCACCCTGTATATACGCTTGTCCAAATAAAATATAGGCAATGGTGGAATATATTTTTCTTTTTTATAATTGAATATGAGTTTCATTTCAGTTAACCGCTATAACTAATATTAATAATGTCTCCACACCGAATTTTGGCCCGGCGGCCAGCCTAACGGAGACTACTCATCGGTGCAGGACAGAACTATAGTACCCAAGTGTATGCGTAAGCAAAGGTGCACTCTCTATTTCCTCACTCTCATAATCCGATGGGGCGGTAAACCGACACGATCTTAGAGAGATCAGGCGCAGGACCATAGTCTTAACGTGCTTTCCGAGCCACGCGGGTGAGATATCGCCAACTTCCTGATTCCGGGTAGCTACTAAGAATTTCTTGACGGAAAAAATCAATAACTTATTTTCTGGCCCGACCCGGGATTTGAACCCGGGCCGCAGTCGCAGTCGCACTACCACAACGACTACGTAGTCGCACTACGTCAACTAAACCACCGAGGCAGCCATTATAACTAACTATATTATGGACTATATATTTAACTTTCGAACTATATGTATGTTAACAGTATGACTTTCGGTCATGCTTCAATACGCAGAACGTGTTGCGATATTACGAACAATGTAAACGCTTATTGGAATAACGCCTAGTGTTATTGCAAATAAATTAATATGTGAGTGACCTAATTACGTTACTAATAAAAATAAATTATCCAAATGCTTAGGTTTTGTAACTATTACGTGTTTATTGTAACTACAATTTTCCCTTTCCATCACACAAGGGTAATAATTGCACGCATACTTTATTTTTTAATTATTATCTTATTAAAACTGTAATCTAAAATGTATGTTGTATAAATGTTTTTTGAAGAGCGGACAAGCAATTTATTTAGCTTCAACCGAGTCTCCAAACATAGCAAAATTGTATTTTAGACTTAAGTTGATATAATAAAGATTTTTTGATTTTTTTTATAAGTTTGAAGCCACTTGACTGCTATCTCAACTGAAGGTAAGTGGTGAAGTAGCCGCAAAAGGTGCAGTAGCTTAGTATAAGAAAGGCCAACTATTCCACTCCATTGCTTTGTACGTACTTGTTACGATCGACGAAGCAAATAATTTTACTTGAATGCGTGGAATATCAACAACGAAAGTGTTTAGTTCATTGAGCTATTATGTACTACGTACTAGAGGCGACACTGCATTCAGCTACTCTGTTCCACTCAACTGCAGTGCATACACCGCACTTTAATCATATTGCAGGCATACTAATTAAAAAAATCCGATATGTACAAGAAAATAATTCAAGAAATGTATAAAAGTTTCATTATATCAAAAAAAATAAAAAAAACATTATTCCTAAGACGCCTCTCTATATAGAAGAAATTAATATGTTCAGATGCAATTTCAGTGTACAAAAATAATTATTATACACATTGTAGAAACATATATAAGTTATTACGATTCGGCAAAATTTTTCATGTTTAAATCTGCTTATTAATCTTTTATTTTATTTTTAGGTTTCCACATCAAAGTAAAAGTGGAATAAATTCGTCCATTTTTAACTCTCGTGTGCCCATCATTTATGAACGACTCTTATTCTAATTTAAATAAATATATTTGTAATTTAAATGTTATGTTAATAAGCTTTGTTAAACATACATTTAGTATTTTTTTTATATTTGACTTACGACGATACCTTTTAAAATATTCAGATAAAAATATCATTAAAATGAAATTGTTATTAAAAATTATGTAATATTATGTTAAATAAGTAAATATAATACACAAAATAAATGACAAAATTTAATTATTGTTCTCGATATAATTAACAAAACAATCTACTATTACCTACGGGTCATTCTACCTATGTTTATTCTATGATAAAAAAACAACCGCGCGAACACAGAGTAGCGCACATTTTTTGTTTGAGATAGCTGTTCTAGTACGTAAGTACATACGTACTTCAATGGTTTAGTTTAACTTATTTTATTTAAAAGACTCTACGAGTGTTTCCCAGCACACATGATCCGCTATAAGCAATACACAAAATGTCGAAAATATAAAATAGGTTAAAAAAGTTTTAGTTTTTTAAGGACTGCGCGTTTAGTTATAATTTAATAGCGTTGTGTATGTTTATTTTTTATTTAGTTATTTGCATTTTATTGTTTCTGCAATACAAAAAGGTTTACTTTAAGGTTTACTGTATATACTCCTAACACAAGCGTTTTAAGCTTACCAGGAGTGGTTAAAGGGAATATAAGTGATTTTGATAGCATTGCTAATATTTTCTTTAAAAAAATCAATTCTATCTTTTATAGCGAAAAGATAATTTTACAGCACATACGTGCCACTGCTGGCTGTGCTGGCTCTTATTACTGGATCAAACAAAATTTGACAATCGCGCTGCTCCAGTGCATGTATAACAAAATGAGCAGACGGAAGCGTCATTTTCCCAATTAAAAGTCAGTCATAATACTCAAGTTTAATGAGAAACAAGATTTTATTCAACCTTAATAGCAAATGACAATGGTAGTCCATGGATAAACACCGGCCAATTTACAATTTCAGTGGTGCCACTGAGGATCGAACACGGTTTGATTGCATACCGGCTTGGTGGCCTATCGGCTAAGAATGGGTTGCGACACTAAGACCCGCGGATTCGAATACCATACGGTACAAGTGTTTAATTAAATTTATGTATGTAACACACCTCCACGATATACGAATAGATCCCAATAACTCTATCCTATGGAGGAATAAAAATACGACTTCCACTTATCCCTGGGCTCCCTATAAAATATATTAATGTATTGTATTGGCTTACCCTCATAAATATCACAATAAGAAAAACCCAAGCTTAAAAGAACATAACGTGTATGTGTTTATTTCTGCTATAGTCATTAATTATCAACCTAAAGTCTGTTCGCCGAGAGTTGATAAATATTATAAAAACGTCTAACAATAGCGACTATCGCTTTCGTATCGCATTCTATGTGAAGGGGGTCGCTTAGCGCCGCAAGCACAGAGTACTGTGGTACGAGGCTTGCAGCTGTTGTCAAGCGGGAGGCCGATGCTGAGGCCTTATATATTTTATTTACTTACTGTTTCCTGCGACTTTCCGCGCGTTAAATTTAGGCTTTTAATTATTTTGCGCAGAAACATAACTAATTTTCTTAAATAGAAGTAAGTTACTCTTTGTAATATTAGATATCTGCCAGTGAAATTCCCGTCAAAATCCGTCCAGTCGTTTCGGAGATTAGCCGAAACGAACAGACAGACAGACAAACATTTTAAAAGATGTTTATTTGTTATTAGCATAAGTACCATATACATTTTCGTATGCATTTAGTAAGAAGCTGTTATTTTGACATTACAAACAGAAACTTTAATTCTATTTGTATAGATCGGCAAAAATAATAATTAGCGGACCGCAATTTGTAATGAATTTGGGAACCCTGTTTTTTATAAAGTTTACCGAACATAATCTTTAATTCACGAGTCCACTGCTGAACATAGGCCTCCCTCAAGGAATGCCACACAGTACGGTCCTGAGCCACCTGCATCTGTCGACTTCCTGCATGTCTTACCAGGTCGTCACTTCGCCTACCGATACAAAGCTACCACTCGAGAACATTTTTTCCTCATCGGCTGTCGGTTCTACGAGCTATATTGCCGGCTCATTGCCACTTCAGCTTACTAATCCGTTGGTCTATGTCGGTCACTCTGGTTCGGATATCCTCATTTCTAAGTTAATTGCGCAGAGAAACCCCAAGCATAGCGAGCGAGGCGAGCATAGCGAGGCGCTTAATATCATAAAATACTAACATTAAGTTTGTTTAGTTCGCAAGTAAAACATTCAGCCTTAAATAGATAATAATGGCTGATTAATAAATTCATTCATAGATTTTTGCAATTTGCTGTAAAACGTATAAAAAGTTGACAGTCACAAGCGGCGATGACAAGTCGCGAAAATACCTATTTAAAGAACTTCACCACACGTGGACCCCACTATAGTACCGATAGCCTGGAGAAACTCTTGATCAATAAAGTCTACCTACAGTTAAGTTCCTAAGGGAACTCTATCTTCGGCTGAATCAGCAAGGTAATGCAGCCTTCTTGGAACTATACCACGAGGAGCAGGACTGTTTCGTAATTTAACTTTGTAAAGTAGGTACGTGAGGGTAATATGGTACCTTACGCTTTGTCACCCTATAAAACCAAAACTAGGAGAAGTTCAGAGACAATAACACAAAGTCGTATACTAAAATATTTACTATAACGTCAACTGTCAAAGTAAAGTCGATGAAGCAACGCCTTTTAAACCCCTTAGTATTTTATTTACCGATGAAGAGCTGTCGTATCACAAAGCTATATATGCAAACAAGGTGTAGTTTTTGAATTACAGGAAAGTGACCATATTAACCGGATGACCATATTACCCCCCCCCCCACTTACTATAGTATTAATTTCTTTTAATTAATATATTGTTATAAATTGTATTATATATAATTAAATAAAAATAAATGATTATTGTTAATAAATAGATGTAACTTACAGCGACGTAGGTGAACATTTTGCTTGGAACTCTTCTGACGAAGTATAGTAACAGAAAGAATAGCCACATATTTATACCAAAACCCGATTTCATTTTAACACGCATGTTGCAACTTTAGGCCAGTTGCTTCAATTTGCATCGAATATCCTTGTAGAGTTGTGTTGCTGTACTGACTTGCACTGAATGCACATTTTTCTACCTATCGTCTTCTTTGTTGTGGAACATAACCTGTGATTGGTCATCCGTAGTGATTTTTATATAGAAACGAGCACATATTTCACTAGAATCATCTCGCTGTCACCCCTGAGGGCTAAGATAGAATGGCTCATGTCTCGTAAAAAGGGTCTCCAGTTCTTTACACTTACCAAAAGGAACACATCAGCATTAAGGTGCTCTTTTACGCTGGTATTTTGTGAGAGTGTGATTCTACCCCGGTCGAGCCAACCCATTTGTGCTACAACTATATTATAGCTCCAGTGTGGCTCTAAAACATTTAATAAGTGTAAAGTTAGAAATATGATAATTAAAAACATTCTCTTAACAACGAGATGTAAAAAACTCAGCCCGACGACGGTAAGCATCGTCAAATGTAAGAAAAAGTAAAGTAAGAAATCATTAATTATCATTATTAATAGTATCATTGTAGCACGATTGGGTCGGCTCAACAGGGGAAGGACCATGGTCTCACAGAATGCCAGCGTGAAATAGCAGCTCAACGCTGCTGTGTTTCGTATGGTTAGTGTAGAGAACCGGAGACCTTTTTTACTGGAGAAGAGACATTCCATCTCAGTCCTCACGGGTGACAACGCATCTCCATTTTAATTGATAATCGAGGACACATGTAGATGTCTATGAGCCATAATAACCATTACCGATCAGGTGGACTGTGTGCTCGTTTGTCACCCTTACACTATACATTTTGAAATTATATGGCCATGCTGTAGCTTTATTATCTATACGAATGAACAGGCTTGATCGGAAAGGACCACGCTGCCACAGGATACCAGTATAACGAAGCAACTTAATGCAGTTCGTATGGTGAGCGTAGAGAGCCGGAGATCCTTTTAACTGGATACGAGGCATTTCAACTTAGTCCTCAGGGGTGACAATACATCTGCGTTTTGATTCTTAATCGAGGATAGATGGGTCTATTGATCACAATATCCACATACTTTCAGATGTGACCGTGTGCGTTTTTCATCTTTGTTCTATAAAAAAAGTTTTATTCGGATAATATCTAGTCTTCTACGGTCTGATAATTAAAAAAGCTGCCTTCATAAAACATCCATAAAATCGATTACATAACAATAATTTTATATAATGCACACGAAAAAATTCCTTCTCGATTTTCTAATCAGTCTCAATCTATAGAAATTGAAGCAACATTAATTTGTAGCCAAATATTAAAGAATTTCGTTCGCAATAACTGCTGATTTCGAGTTACGAGTACCCGAAAGCCTTAAAGTACGCAAAATAACTCCGCCCCGAGTATTGGCTGAGTTCCCGAGGGGTACAAGAATAAATAATTGAAAATAAATTCCCAAGATATCTTTGGTGAAAAATAAAGTTAATAATTTTAAAGTATGTATTTATAATAGATAGAGTAATGACTTTTTAGGCTAGTTGGAGACTGGGTGAACCATTTAAACGCCCTGGGATGTAACAATAGGGTCGTTTTAAGATGGGTTCCAGGTCACGAGGGTATTGTAGGCAACGAATTTGCCGACAAACTTGCACGGGAGGGCTCAAAGTGCACACAATTTGGACTTGAGCCATTTTGTGGAAAAGAAGCCTCCATGCCCTTGACTCTTTATCACAATAAATCACTTAAGATCTGGTCAGACATACCAGGCTTAAAATATTCTAAAACCTCAATCCGGGCTTTTGGTCGTAAATTCGCTTCAGAAGACCTGGTATTAAGTAAAAATAAATTGCGCATTCTGGCAAGAGCTCTAACTGGACACTGTTGTCTTAAAAAGCACATGTCCATCCTGGGACTAAGCAACTCAAGGATGTGTGTGAACGAATGCCTCGTTTCCAGTAAAAAGGATCTCCGGATCTCTACACTCACCATACGAAACACAGCAGTATTAGACTGTTATTTTACGCTGGTATTCTGTGAGAGCGTGGTCCTTCCCCGGTCGAGCCGACCCATTCGTATCAAACCGTTTAGATACCCAGCAGTGTCTTCTTAATAACAGCTAAAAATAACTGCTGTTGCCAACCCGCTTTGTAAGCGTGCCAACTGTCTCAAATATCCCGCCTATGAGGCAACTTATGAGGCCTAGGTACAGCAACCTTATAATGGCAATGTAAGTACATATAGCCACTACCCCATATCATCCCGCGAGTATCGTATGAGGCTAAAGAGGGAAACATCTCATTATGAATTGTAACACGCAAAAATTTTCCCAGCATAACCCTTCATCCATCATAACCCTTCGTCCATCATATACGAGTAGCTAAGTATAAGTAAAAAATAACTTACAATAAGTATAATGTAATCTATTTTGAATTAAAAATTATTCTATTCTATTCTATATTCTTGTTGATCAACATTGATCTTCCTTATATTACTGGCAACAAGCACTAGTTGTACGCTCTTGTTTTCAAGGTGACAAACGAGCATATAGTCCACATGAGGGTAGATGTATTGAGCGCTCTGTTCCCTGCGCGAGGGGAACATCCGCCCCCGCCTATGGCTCCGCCACCTGCGGTGCCGGAAGCGGACCACCAGGACGACGACAACGACATCCCGGAAGGGACCGGGGTAGACCTGAGAGTGGCGGTACGTAGGCTCAAGGCCAGGAATACCGCCCCAGGACCCGATGGCTTGCCTGGAAAAGCCTGGGTCCTGGCCTCGGAGGCTCTCGGGCCCCGACTGGAGGGGCTCCTAAGCGCATGCTTGGAAGAGGCCAATTCCCGCTTTGTTGGAAGGCGGGGAAGCTGGTCCTCATTCGGAAGCCGGGGCGCCCTGCGGACTCTCCGTCCGCATACCGGCCCGTGGTGCTGCTCGACGAGGTGGGCAAGCTCTTTGAAAGAGTCATTGCAAACCGCCTCGCCGAGCACCTTGCGGGGACGGGGCCGGATCTTGCGGAACACCAGTTTGGTTTCCGCAAGAGGCGCTCTACGGTGGACGCCATCATGCGCGTGAGAGCCCTCACGACGGGGGATGCAGTGGCCAGAGGAGGGGTTGTCTTGGCGGTGTCTCTCGACATCGCCAACGCCTTCAACTCCATGCCCTGGAGCTGCATTAGGGAGGCACTCCGGTATCACCGGGTGCCGACCTATCTCCGTCGTATAGTCGGGGACTATCTGATGGACAGGGCCGTCATCTACCCCGGTCGCAACGGTGAGTGGAACCGGCGAGAGATGTCGTGCGGTGTCCCACAGGGTTCGGTTCTGGGGCCACCTCTGTGGAACATCGGTTATGACTGGGTGCTGCGCGCCGACCTCCCTACCGGCGTCAGCGTAATTTGCTACGCTGACGACACGCTGGTACTGGCACAAGGGAGTCGTACGAGGCGGCGGCGGAAACTATGACACGCGGGGTTGCGATAGTCGTTGAGAGGATTCGGCAACTGGGTCTCGAGGTGGCTCTGCACAAGTCCGAGGCCATGCACTTCCATGGTCCTCGAAACAGGCCACCACCGGGATCATCAGTAATGGTAGGAGGGGTATCCATCGGCGTCGAGTCGACACTGAAGTACCTAGGACTCGTCCTCGACAGCCGATGGAACTTCGTTGAGCACTTCCGACGTTTGGCTCCCAAACTGGAACGGACCGGGGCTGCCTTCAGGCGACTCCTGCCGAACCTGGGGGAGCCAAACGCCTCCTGCCGGAGGCTCTACGCGGGGATCGTGCGATCCATGGCCCTTTACGGGGCCCCGGTGTGGGCGCGTGGTTTGGCGCGGCTTGCCGTCCACCACCTGAACGCGCCCCAAAGGGTGGTTGCCGTGAAAATGGTTCGCGGCTACCGCACGATCTCCCGCGAGGCGGCGAGCCTCCTTGCCGGATTGCCGCCATGGGATCTGGAGGCGGTAGTCCTCGCACGCCTGCACGAATGGCGCGCGGAGGCACTATGCCGGGGGGAAACCCCGCTGCCGCGGCAAGTTGTCGCGCAGCGGACAGACTTCCGGCACGATCTCATGGCGACATGGAGAGAGCGACTGTCGCAACCCCGTGCTGGGCACGTCACTATAACGGCGATAAGACCCCTCTTTGAGGAGTGGCTTGAGAGACGCCACGGCATCATCACCTTCCGCCTGACTCAGGTCCTCACCGGACACGGTGTGTTCGGGAGGTTCCTGCACCGAATCGGGCGGGAGGAAACGCCCGGGTGCTCCCACTGCGAGGATGGACCGGAGGACGCGGTGGAACACACCGTGGAGGTGTGCCCTGCTTGGGCGGAGCACCGCCGTGTCCTCGTAGCGGCGATAGGCGGCGGCGACCTCTCGCGTCCGGCCCTGGTCGAAGCCATGGTCCGGAGCGAGACGGAATGGGATGCCGTCACCACCTTCTGCGAAGCAGTGATGCTAGCGAAGGAGGTGGCGGAGCGGGAGAAGGAAAGAGCAGCAGCTTTCCTCCCCGGCCGCCGCGGGAGACGCCCCGGGCGTCGGGGGCTACGTCGTGGCCCCCGGCCACCGTAGGCGCGGGCCTGTGGACGGCGAGCAATGGGTAGCTCGTCGTCCGTCCGTCTAACGACGACAGGCCGTGTCGACGGCGCGTTTTGTTCCACGCGCGCCTCAAAGAGCTGTCAGCAGCGTGATGGGGCCCGCAAGGGCCGACGCCTGCCGGGGCTGCGGGCTATTCGAAAGAGATACCGCGGCTCCGGAACGTAAGGGCACTGAAGGAACACGGATGGTTTTTAGTCAGTAAAAGTCTGACACTCCCTTACGCTCCACCCAGAGCGAAAGGGGTCATTAGATGATTTTCCATCCGCAAAAAAAAAAAAAAAAAAAAAAGGGGGTAGATGTATGCCACGGCTCATAGATCATCTACATCTATCCTCGATTAAATATCAAATTACAGATGCGTTGTCTAGGGTAACGGTGTCGTAAATGGATTTCCGGTTCTCTACACTCACCATACGAAACACATCATTTAACATTAAGCTTAAATTCACGCTGGTATTCTGCGAGAGCGTTGTCAATTCGTGCTACAACCATTATATAGCTACATCATGGCTCGACAACGTATATTTTTATGTATATTTACGTTTTACGTATATATAACAATATTTTATCGAAACCAAATTAATTAATGATTTTAACAACACAAAACAATGATGGTTAGTAAAGGTTAAGATCTTACGATACTAGGATATCATATATCATCAAGAATATCCCGGAAAAAGAACACATTAGCTCGTCTGAAGTCTATGAGTTATACGAAAAAATACTTAAGGAACGTGACCGTTCATGCATGTTAATAATTCTTTTTTAATTCCCGGTTAAGCAATCGATTAATTGGAACAACTACTAACTTTAGTAATTACGAATCTAATTTATTTTGCTTAGATTTATAGTTTGTAATATGCAAATATTACGTGGATTTGAATTTGTTAATTGTTATAATCGATGGGGTATCGAATTGGAATTATCAGTAACATTTATTTCACGCAAACATTTAATGACTTGATAATTTGCTTCTTTGCTTTAATTTAAAATTTAGTGGCGGTGTAAGAATATCCACCATTCCAGTTACATTTAAATCTTCTGCCCTATTTTGCCACCTTAGCTCGTAGAATTTTTAACTGGCCGGAGACAGAGCTCTCGATAATACCCGAGGACAAACCTCAGACTGGGCAGTACATTTCTGCCCCGCAGCGAAGCTATCTCACCAAAGGGAGCGGCTGTGCTGTTGAGGGCACAAAATGAAGGGATATGGAGAATGAGTTCCTAGTAACCTTTTCTTTGGACGACCCATCGGTGGAGGCTCTTCGGAAGGCAGGCGGAGTCATCCTTAGTTTTAAAATTATAACTTTTAAAGTCAAGGAAGATTTTGACGTGGGAATTGAGCCTGAACCAATTATTATAAAAAAAGTAACATTTAAATCGGTTCACAAAATGAGAAAGATATCGCGTAACATAATATGTAATATATAAAAAAAACGCAGTCAAATTAAGCACCTACATCAAAGTCAAAACTCATAACTGGTCAAAACCACTTTTGACTGCGAAAGTCAGACAAAAATAGTGTTGATCGATGCCCTAAGTAAATAACAGTTTTGACTCATTTTTGTAGTCAAAAGTGGTTTTCACCAACGTTCTAAATCAAGAGCGGTTTTACCTGATTTCAAGTTCAGACATCGGTCAAAAGTCGCAATATCATTGACAGTAGGTTAAGGTACGGTTGGGTGCCCCTTAGGTCACACCAAAATCACGTAAATTATAATTATATAAAATTAAAAGTGAAAGAATTAAACTGTTTAATTTAAATAAACTCAAAAAATAAAAGACAAAAGTAGTTTTGACTAATATTCTTGGCCATTAATAACTATTAATCAATGATTGTTTGCGGTTAAAAGTGGTTTTGACGAATGTCTTAGTCAAAACTAGTTTTGACTGCAAAAATCAGTTAAGTGGGATTGTCAGAACTACTTTTGTCTGATTTTTGCAGTTGAAGGTTTTGATAAGTTTCTAGTTTTGACTCTTACACCTACTACATATTTTATAAAATCGTTGAAAATGGATCGAACTTGTTTTCAAAAATTTGTGATACCCCAGATACCTATTCCCATTTTATGGGAAAGGGTAAAAAAGACGTTCAGAACCGATGAGAGTTATTGAAATCTAAACGATTGCCAAACACCATAGCAGTTCAGAGAACGTTGTAAATTCCTATAGATCCTATGTGTTAAATAACTGGTGCAACTATTTTTTGGTCGGAATGCAATTAACAAGACTGACTCGCATCCTGTGATATTTTAATGAGTGGTTATTATTATTATTGCATACCTTAAGCGCAAAGTGTGTAGGTATGTTTTACGAGCGCATAAAAATCAAGAATCCAACGTTTTATTGCATGAAATCGTATCATGTCAGAAATGTATGTCAGAAAGATAAATGATTGTTGAACGTATTATCGATTAATTTCTATTTTTACATAAAATATATTATGACAAGGCTGCTCGCCTTGTAATAATATTTTTTATTAAATACAGATACACTTTGACTCACTCCGGGCTCAGCCGCCATCATGAGTGGGTTACTGTATGGTTTGTACAGCGCTCGTGATAAAAAATATCGATCGCTCTAGAAATACAGTACATTCCAAAAACCAGATTTGATACATACTTGACTAGGGTAAGATATTGTTGCAAGCCATAATTAATGCCCCTATCGCCATCTAGTATCGAGTGGCAGAACTAGTAGAGAACTTTCTACACTTAGTCGGTTTGGACCGGTACGTCCTCAAACATTCGGGATGTTTTATTGGAGTGATAAACTTAGGAATGAGGATATCCGCAGTAGAACCAGAGTAAACGACATAGCCCAACGGATTTGTAAACTGAAGTGGCAATGGACCGGCCACATAGAAGAACCGATAACCGATGGGAAAAAGGTTCTCGAGTAATGGCCTCGTACCGCAGGTGAAATGTGAGGCGTTCAGATGGAGAGATGACCTAGTAAGACATGCAGAAAGTCGATAGATGCAGGTGGCTCCGGACCGTGCTTTGTGGCATTCCTTGGGGGAGGCCTATGTTCAACAGTGGACTTGTGAAGGGCTGTAATAATATATATATATATATATATATATATATATATATATGCTGATGATGATGATGATACAAATACGCGTCTTGGACTTTATGGAGTGACCTGAAGGTGTACTTTTCTGAATGCTAACTTGAAATACTGGTTATGACTAGATGAACATGTTGAAAACGAAATAAAATTGATGAGAAAAGAATTATTTACGAGTTAGGTAAGACTAGTTTTTACGATAATGCCTGAGTGCAAATACCTAATAAAAGCAGTCTAGGTGCGACCCGAAAGGTC
Source organism: Parnassius apollo (assembly GCA_907164705.1). Classification (NCBI taxonomy): domain Eukaryota; kingdom Metazoa; phylum Arthropoda; class Insecta; order Lepidoptera; family Papilionidae; genus Parnassius; species Parnassius apollo. The sequence continues at coordinate 2,253,058 of CAJQZP010000058.1, forward strand.
CACACGACTAACTTCTTAGTGGAAAGAATAAAAAAATATCATTTGTTTTAATATTTCATATAATTTTTCATTCTGCACAAAAAACAACTTGACCGATTTTGCTCAAAATTTAATGAGGTTTAAGTTACATAATTATGCGTTATATGAAATTGGCCCCATATCACTCTTTGTTCTCGAGATATACGAAGCAAAAAAATCCGAACAATCATACATACATACATATGCACATTTGTACATAGGGACATCCTCTTAAAAACCATGTTAAAATTTTCCAATTTGCAAAATCGGACCCATTACAATAACTTACAACTGGGAAGTTGAAAATTAAAATAATATTAAAGTTGATTTCTGCTCGTTTTAAGATAATTGTTAAATTTTGATAAATTTTAAAAGTTTTTTCAATTACCAATAATAAAATAATTGAACCTCAATAATAATAACACAGTAAAATTTAAAAAAATCTATTGTTGAATGAGAATTTTTTTCTACATATTTTCACGATCATATCAGCACTACGAGTCGTGCAGTCTTGGATTTTTCAAACTTTTTTGTTGACGGTTGACATAAAATTATCGGAAAATTAGAAGTAATAGAAACAATGTTACTTATGAAAACTAGTATGTATGTAAAATACTTTAAATGATGATGAACACATTTGGATTTGTCAGTTGTTTTTAACTTTCCCACGACTGCCTCGTTGGTCTGGAGGTCGTAAACGCGATTGCTGATCATGAGGTTCCGGGTTCGAATCCCGGGTTGGGCCATAATTAGTTGTTGAGTTTTTCTGTCGAAAAATTCTGAGTAGCGGCCCGGAGTCAGGAAGTTGGCGGTGTTTTCACTCCCGTGCCTCGAAAAGCACGTAAAGCCCTAGGTTCTGCGCCTGTACTCTCTCCGGTCATGTCGAATCGCTGCCCCTGTGTTTACGCATACACTACACTATAACCCTGTCTACGCCGATGGCTAGTCTTCATTGAGACTGACCGCCGTGACCGAAATTTTGTCTGAAAGACATTAATTCTACCAATAGCTTCCCGCTGCTCTAGTGATTCAAGCCTTGGTCTGAAGATAATATCACAATTGATGGTACTCATTTGATAGGATTTATTTACCTAGCGGGTTTGTAACCTTTTCAAGGTAACATTACTATAACCTATATTATAATAAATAAAAAAGGAATAGAAATCGTGGTAAAGGAGGATAAGGACTTAAAAATAGAAAAAAGGGCAGTAATATAGATGAGTCAAATTCTTTTGTTTATTATAAAACTATAAATGAGAGACAGGTTCGGCCCCCTGTGAGATTTAACATTTAAAAGTAATATTAGTTTACACAGCTCAAATATAGTAATATAAAGATATATATCTATTTTAAGTCATTTTGTATTTTTTGTTCCTTTGTAAAAATAGGAAGATGCTATAAGTATAGTTTAGTTATTATAGTCTGTGGTCATAGGATAATTGTCTGTGTCACATTTTAAATACTCTGTGGTTAATTAATATGTGTCCTCCGTCTGCTTGTGTCGTGTGGTCTCATTACATATTTAATCCTCTATATCTTTATAATCATCCGTATAAATAATTGAGCATGGTAACCTCTTACCGTTACCACTACTGTTGCAGTCTATCATGAGTCCACTGCTGAACATAGTACTCCTCTATACCTCCTCTCTATCTTATCCTCTCAATATCTCCTCCGCTTGACGAGCGGGTTGGCAGCCGCAGTATTTTATTTTTAGATGTTGTAACAAAGACGCTGGTGCCCATCTCCAGATTTGCTACCGGTCGCCTCGTACGCTACCTACAGGACGATATTGGGTATTGGATATTCTTACACCGTTACTACATGGTAGATACGTACTATGAATATGTCAATAGTATATTATGTATTGTGAAATTTACAGCGAGCGCTTTTTTTAAACGTTACCCCTACACTAGGATTTTCTTCTGTATCGTGGGGGCAGTTTACAAACATAAATTGCACAAGGACAAACATCCACACCCGGAACAATTATTTATAGGCCATACAAATACTTGTTCCGTGCGGGATTCGAACCCGCGAGTCGTCCAACTTAACCTCTGTGCCGGTCTCTAACCGAATCCGATCCTCGCCGTTACCAATGAAACTGTTAATGGCAATTTTAAGTTTCTGGTTTTCTAAGTGCTTGCCGGTTAAGTAAAACAGCACGAGGAAAACTGCATATACTAAAAGCAGACAGAAATCTTTTTTTTCGCCAACATACATTGGGGTAGTATGGTGAACATTACCTTTTCCTAAAACCCTCTCTGAGATGAGAGGGGGCCTGTGCGCAGTGAAAGTAATGGCTGATAAGTGGCTGGTAAATGGATATCGTTTACCACATAGAAATAGATATATTTTTGATTAAAATGAAAATACAAATGTGTTATTGTTACCTTTACACTATAGGATGGAATGTCTCGTTTCCATTTAAAAGGGACTTCGAATCACGTTACTTATTATACGAAACACAGCAGCATTGCGCTGCTTTTTCACGCTAGTATTATGCGAAAACGTGGTCCTTCCCCTGCTAAGTCGATACGATCTAGCTGCAGTTACTATACACAACAGCTTGTTTCCAGCAAGGCTACGAACTGCATGTTAACAACAGCACCAAGTGTCTCGTATATATAATTGTGACAAGTGAGTAACATATCCCCAAGTAAGAATCAAAATGCAGAATGCGTTGTCACCCATTAGGACTTCTATAGAATTCCTCATTTCTAGTAAAAAGGATCTCCGGTTGTCTACACTCGCCATTAAGAACACACATTAAGCTGCTATTTTACTCTGGAAATGGTGTCGTAAGAGCGTGATCTTTCACCGGTCGAGCCGACCCATTGGTGCTGCCATTATAGTATAGCTACAGCGTGCTTCCATCACGAAATTTACTCGAAATCTTCGTAACTGACTACATTAAAAATAAAATGTCTAGAAATTGCTCAGAACCACGAAAACCAAAAATGGCGCAGTTTTTACATAAGCGAATAACAGTCCGTATAGCCCTTCGTTGTTTCTTGAATTTATTTGCTTGATTAACTCGTATCCAGTTTACGAGAGCGTGTCGTAATACCGGGAAAATCAAGTTGATGTGAATTACTCAAGCATTATATACAATAAAATCTTCGTAGTCACCAGGCAATAAATCACAACGAATTAGTGGTCACAGTATTAATTTACCTATCAGGTGGACTGTGTGCTCTTTTTTATATTGAATAAGGGGGGGGGGGGGGGTAAACGTGCCGCATGCACATGCACATGCTCACCTCATGATAAGTGATTACCTCCGCTCATGAACACCTGCAACACCAGGTGAATTACAGGTGCGTTGCTGGTCTTTCAAACGAACTCGCTAATGGTAGCCGATCTTACAAATAAGTCTTGCGGGGAAGAAAACTTCTGGTAAATTATTCAGTGGTGGACTGCCAAGTATCCAAATGGTATTAATTTCCAATCGTTTTTGATCCTTATTTGTTTAAAAATTTGCTATCATGTGGTCACGTTACAACTGACAAAAACAGCTGAAGAAGAAAGGTAGGAGTGGCAGCATTAGTAAGGGAAATATGGGACAAACAAAAGTTACTGTTTCTGTCGTATATTTGAAACTACAAAACTCAAAGTTATGGATTCCTAATGCAATAATTTTAAGCTTAATGCGAGTGCTTAGCGATAATAACAGTGACGTTAATAATATTGCTATTTTTTAATAAGACGAAACTGACAGCGATAGTTTAATATACGGTTTAATTTACTGAGGAACTAGCAATACTTCACGCTTGATGTGGCGCGATTTCGCTTGAATTAACAGGTGGCAGCGGGGATTGGTCCATTAATAACGTTTGCTTAATAGCGTTATTATTTGATTGCTTTGTTAGTCTAATGGCCGTAAACGCGGTTGGTCCTGGGTTCGAATCCCGGGTCGGGCCAAAATCAGATATAGGGTTTTTCTGACAAGAAAGTCTCATTAGCAGCACTGAGTCTGTAAGTTTGGCGGGGTCGCACACCTGTGCTTCGGAAGCACGTAAAGTCGGTCCTGCGGCTGATATCTTTCCGGTTTATTACCGTCTAGTGGAACTATGAGAGTGAGGAAGTAGAGAGTGCGCCTGTGCCTGTGCGCATACGGCCAGTCTTGTTTTTTATTTTATTATATTATTATTTATTTATTTTTATTGCATCCTTGAAACAAAAGAATACAAAGGGCGGACTTAATGCCTTGAGGCATTCTCTACCAGTCAACCCATGGAGTGGTGAGAATTTGACGTAGGTGTGGCAATATAGAATACAATAATACAAAACAATTGATAATTAACTACATAATATAAACATACTACTAATAAATAAACTATACATATATGACCTATCCATACATATATACAAATATATAAATACCTACATATACATATTTAAATACATAGATAATTAGTACATACAAATGGCTATGAGTATATACGTCTGCTTAGCAATACATATTAAATGGTGAGTCATGTAAAATGCGTTGTCTTCAACAGATGATCACGGACCAACTTTTTAAAAGCGTACATCTGTGTTCTGTGTGTTCGGTGCTTTTCTGATGTCATCGGGCAAAGAATTCCAAAAGGCGTGTAGCTTGAACTGTGAAGGAATTACCATAGAACTCGGTGACCCTGTTCACAGGAGTACAGATTTTGTTGTTAGAAGAAGATCGTAGGACCCTATCATGAGATGAGGAAAGATAATGAAATTTACTCTTAAGATAAGAAAGCGAAGATGGGTCATTTAATATGGAAAAAAGTACAAGCAATATTCTGGAGTTGCGCCTCTGCCGGATTGCAAGCCAATTTAGCGTTTATAGTTATTGAGGAGGCGTTCCAGCTTCTTCAGAAGATCTTAGAATTCTATAATTTGTAGACTTGGGATCTTATTATTTGTAGACCACTAATTCATTATAATTATTTATATATATATCAAAATAAAAAAGAAGAGGAAAGAGGTAGCGAGATAAGTATAGATGAAATAATAAAAGCAATGAAAAGCATGAAAGCGGGTAAGGCGCCCGGATATGATAGGGTTTCACTCGAAATGCTAAGGGCTGGAGAGGAGGTGGTGGCAGGCCTGCTGCACACCTTGTTTAATTTATGCTGGGAACTGAAGCGGGTACCGGTAGACTGGTGCAAAGCCGTGATAGTCCCAGTATATAAAGGAAAAGGGTCGCAGCAGGACTGTAAAAACTACCGTGGCATCAGCCTTCTTAGCATTTTGGGAAAACTGTACGCTAAGGTACTGATTGAAAGGGTCATGAAAGAAACTGATGGAAAAATTTGGGATGTGCAAGCGGGATTTAGAAAGGGAATGGGGTGTACAGATCAAGTCTTTTCCATGCGCATGATCGCGGAGAAGTTTCTGGCCAAAAACCAAAAGGTTTTTTGTGCGTTCATGGACTTGGAAAAGGCCTATGACAGAGTGGATAGGGATTTGCTATGGCAAACACTGAACTCATTTGGGTTGAGCGCTGGCTTGATACAGGCATTGGAGTCTCTTTATAGGGACTCTAGTGCTTGTCTTAGGATCAACGGGGTCTACTTGGACTGGTTTGACATCCATAAAGGTGTCAGACTGGACTGTGTGGCTTCCCCGTGGCTGTTCAACCTATTTATGGACAGTTGTTTGCAAAATTTGAAAGTTGAAGAATGCGGATTAAGAATGGGTGAGTTAACCGTCAAATGCCTTTTGTACGCCGATGATCAAGTCATTCTTGCGTCGTCGGCGGCCGAGTTGCAAATGATGGTTACATTAATGAACGGATCATTAAAAGAAAGGGGTATGAAAGTGAACGCAAGTAAGACGAAGGTTATGGTTTTTGAAAGAGAAGAAAGTAAAACGATTTGTGAAATAAGAATAGAAGGGGGAGTTGATCGAGCAAGTAGATGAGTTTGTATATTTGGGCTGCGTATTTAGCAGGGATGGCAGATATGATAAGGATATAGAACGACGAGTGAATGCGGGAAATAGAGTAAATGGGGCCTTGCACTCTATTGTGAAGAGTCAAAATGTGTCGAAAAAGGCACGTATGGCAATTCACAATGCTGTGTTGGTCCCTACTTTAATGTATGGTAGTGAAACTTGGATATGGCAGAAGAAGCAAGAGAGTAGAATAAACGCAGTAGAAATGCGGTCGTTAAGGAGTATGTTAGGGCTGAATCTGAATGACAGGGTAAGAAATTGTGTAATAAGAGAAGAGTGTGGTTTGCAAGATGATGTTGTGACCAGGATTAAGAAAGGAATGCTTCGGTGGTTTGGTCATGTGGAAAGAATGAATGAGGAAAGAGTGACAAAGAAAATTTATGTTGCAGAAGTGAATGGCAGAGTCGGAAAGGGACGTCCTAGGCGAAAATTTATCGACCAAATTGGCGATTTATTGGAAACGGGCCAAATTAGGGGTACACTTAACCGACGAGCATGTATGCGTAGGTGTATGGATGTGAAGGAGGCGAGAGAGATGTGTCAGGATCGTGCCAAATGGAAATCTGTAGTCTCTGCCTACCCCTCTGGGTGACAGGCGTGAGTGTTTATGTTTATGGGATTATGGATATGGATATCAAAATAAATAATGAAAAATGATTCTAGTAGTGACAGAATCAAAATATATAGCGGCTACAGAAAAAAAACGCATGACTCCCCTTCATTAAGTTTCATAGGAATTAAATCCACTTATTAATCTGATCCTGACATTACGCAAAAAATCAATAATAAATTATTTATTTAAACTTTTACGAATACAAGTGGTAAAATTAAAATTTTTGTAAAACCGACTTCAATATAAATAAAATGAAAATATCATCAATCAATTAAATACGCAATATTAAGGATAAAACAAAAACTATTGATCAGATCTTGATCACATGAGAAGCAACAGCTTTCAAATAAAATAAATAATTAAAATCGGTTCACCTTGGAAATACTAAAAAAATACAGTTGATTCCGCTCTTATTTTTTGGAGTCGGTTGATAAATAATGCCGTATGGCGGACTTGCCGTAAGACATTCTCTCCTAGTCAACCCTAAAGCTCAGTAGCTAAACATTTAAGTGGCAGCAAAAAACTACATGTTAAAAAAGTTAAAGAAATATACATAAATTAAAATAGTTTATATATAAATAATTTTCTATATATAACCATATAAATACGTAGAATATATACAATTTACATCTATACCATTATAAATCTGGAAAATGGAGTTTGTTTATGGGGAGAATTTGCTATTATCGCTACGCTTGGCAGGAAATTTAGCTATCGCAGTCAGTAATAGACATTTAGCAATTTACAGAATACCAGCGTAAAATAGCAGCGTAATGATGCTGTGTTTTTTATGGTAAGTGTAGAAAACCGGAGACCCTTTTTACTGGAAACGAGGCATTCCCTCTTAGTCCTCAGAGATGATAACGCATTTGCATTTTGATTCTTAATTGAGGTTAAATGTGGATGTCTATAGGCCACAGCATTCACTTACCATCAGGTGGACGACTGTGTGCTTGTTTGTCACTCAATGCTATAAAAAAATTTAGCACATCACATTTTGGTGGTTTATATATTTAGCATAAACGAAATTTTTATTCTGCACCTAACGAAAGTCCTAAGATATTTCTTTTATTTCCTATATTTGTCTCATACGAAATCCATAAGACAAAAAAGCTTATAAATTATCTTACGCTACTGTCAATACTATTAAGTTAGTTAGTTACAGTCTATATACGTCCCACTGCTGGGCACGGGCCTCCTCTCATTTCTGAGAGAGCTTTATAGCAAAGAAATGTCAGCCTCGCTGCTCCAATGCGTGTTGACGAACTTCACCTGTTTTCGAAATATTTTTTTCTTATTTCTCAGATATGAAGGCTTACCGTCAAGCACGTGGTAAATCAGTGATAAATCAATGGTGTCGGCGGGTATCGAACCCGGATTGCAAGCGTACTATAAAATTTACAACGAGTGCTAACCATCTGAGCTATCACAGCTCTATCAATTAAGAACATAACAAATTTTCTTTTAACGCAATTTTAGATCATTGCAAATTTCTATCAATATGGTATACAACTGCTACGAAACTTGGGCTGTACAATTTCCAACTCTTTTATGGGCGAAGCCGACAATCCCGAATGTCGTTGGTATCGAACTTGGTCCTCTTCAAATTTATGGTTTTGGTGGAATAGTTCTTTCTCGATCTGTCGGAAGTCATGACATTTTTCAGACATTTCTTTTTATAGAATAAGGGTACCTAACAAATGAGCACACAGTCCAGCTGATAGTAAGTGGATGCCGGGTCCATAGACATCTACGTTTATCCTCGATTAAGAATCCAAATGCACATACGATGTCACCCCTGAGGGCGGAAATGGAATGCCTCCTTTCCACTAAAAGGGTCTCGTCCTCTCTACACTCACCATACGAAACAGAAGTATTAAGCTGCTATTTTACACTGGTATTCTGTGAGAGTTCTACACCTGTCAAACCGGATCACTCCTGCTACAGCCATGATATAGGTGCAGCGTGGCTCTTTCACGTAAAAAGTTTTCGTAACAAGTGGTAAAATTAAAAATTTTGTGCTACTGACTTCAATATAATTAAAATGAAAACAAAAGTCAATTAAATACGCATTATTAAAGATAATTCAACTACTGGTACACGAGAAGTACCAGCTTTCAAATGAAAAAAGAATAATCAAATCGAATAATCAAACCAGGGAAATTTTAGACATACACACATTGAAAAATACATACAGTCGAATTGAATGCCTAGTCCTTTTTGAAGTCGGTAAAAAAAATTCAATAGTCACTCTTTTAACTCTAACGGGATGGGTTGGATTATGGATTCCCTGCCGCCACCAAATGTATCGTTTCAAAGTCGCCTAAATGAATAAACGCCTTACATTCAACATAAAATAGCAAAGAAGCAAGTAAATGCAATTTTGTGTCACGTTCCAAGACACAAAATTGCGAGCAAGACACAAAGAACACGCGCTTGCCTCTACAAATGGAATATTTTAGTGGCGAAATGAATCCTATAAGCGACAGCTTGAGCAGGACACATCTGTCGTTTACGTGAAATTATGTGTCTTGTGATTTTTATTTACGAAAAAGTACTGAGCAAACAATCAAGTTCAACTATTTAAGCTACATTAGCCCAAATACCTAGGTTTCTAGAACATAGTCATAACTTATCAGCAATTTGACTGTGATCATTTGTAAATGCTTAAGCATTTTCAGTAAGTCCATGGCTTATGTTAAAATATGGTTTGTATTTGATTCTTTATTCTTCTTCAAAATAGTTTACGCTCGTGCTTTATTCACTATCTAACTAGGAGGCTTCTTTTCAGTCCAAAATATAGTCTATTAGTATTTTAGCCGCCAAGTAGTATCTTCACTACACTTCACTTTCACCGCATTCCGGTGTCAATGATAAGCAATCAACTGTTTGCCCAAGATCCTGATCCTGAATGCGGCAGGAGCTCTTGGGTGGTGTATATAACAAATTGATGTAGTCAAATTTCCAAAATAAAAATCTTGACTTTATTTGTATTAATTGTGTAATAGATGAAACAGGATTTCTATATTGAAAGACAATTACAAATATACATAAAAGGCGAACTACTGCGTAAAGTTGTACTAAGATATTGTGTATTGAAGAAGTCTAGAACCGTTATTTTAATTATTATATATTGTCGCTTTTTGTTAAATATATTATTATATATTTAACAAAACGCAACAGTAGCCTAATGGCAGGGCGCGGACCGCGAACTCAAAAAGGTCGTGGGTTCGAATCAGCAATTCGACTACTGGCGTGAACCACTCGTAACAAGCGATTTAAGCTTACCACAAGCGGTTAAGGGGAATATTAGTAATGTTTATAGCATTGTTAATATTCTTTATAAAAAAAAAAATTCGAAATTTTTGATTAGCCCGGGCTATTCGTCATTGTTGCGTTTCAATTTACGATAAAACGCAACACAACACTGAGCCACATTTGTGTTTTGGAAGGTATTGGTACACAAATACAGCTATTTGCGAGTTTTTGTTGCTTCTCACATGGTAGCTTTGTTTGTTTTGAAAAATTCTCTATAATTTTGAATAAAAATATTATGACATTGACTCTGATGAGACCAAACATAATTCTATAATTATAAATATAATTAAATTAATTAAAATATAATTCGATAAATTATATAAACACCGGTCAATCATTCTATTATTGTCTTTGCGGTAAATAACGCAACCGTCGCTTTCTTTGTTTAAAATTCGTTCCAAGTATCTATAAGTTGTATTAACCACTTACCATCAAGTAGACTGTTTCTCGTTTCACGCTTAAATACAAAATTTTCTTTTTCGTCAACTCGGCAAAACCCGCTATTGGACATGGGCCTTAACGCTGCTCCCCATTGCCGGTTTGAGTATTCTACGTGAGGCGTAAACAAGATGGTTAAATCATCACTGAACGAATACAGTGCGATCTTTCTGGAATTTCCCATAGCCGCCTTTTACTCCAAGGTTTTGAAATAGAGTGATGGATTCTCCAACGCTGCTACCAAATAGGAAACTATATGTCACAATATTGGACACTGTTAAGTATTTGTGTCACAAATAACCACAATATTAAACCCATAATCACCTCCAGCCCCCCCCCCCCCAATTGCCCACTCATAACTATTCCTTACATGGTCGAACCGAACAGAAGATCCTTGTACTGGTTACGAGGCAACTAAAATTGGTTAGTCCTCAGGGGTGACAATACATCAACTAACCTATATAAAAGAAAACTATTGAAAACTATGTATTAATATATTAATCACAAAAATTAATGAACATAAATAAATTGTAAATTTTTGAGTGATTTAGAATAAGTTGTAATTCCTAGAAAAATTATCGTGTAGCAAATAAAAGCAAATTGTCCAAGTATCTACCTCATCCAAGTATCTAGTTTTCAGATTAGGCTACGAAATTTTTTTATCATGTTTGATACTGGAGTAATCCTAAGGAACCCACCGAAAAAAAAATCCAAAATTTGGTCGTCATAAAAAAGTTCTACGCCCTTCAAAAAATTTTTTTATTATTTAACTAGAAATTTCTTTTCATAAATTTAATTCCCTGTAATTTGACGTAGTCAAAAGGCCTATACGATGATTTACCGCGGAGTTATCATAACATTTATTCACATTGAAGTTTAATTTGTTTTCTATACTCCACCGTCCACTCTGTCAATGTCCCTTTATAATCTCTGACAGTCAAAAATATTGTAAACTTTCAAAAAAAACTTAAAGGTTTTCGGCATATTTTAGCATAAATAAGATCGAGGTTGCTCCCTTCGCTTCAGAATAAGTAGAGTATGGTTGCAATTCACAACATGCAAAATCTACGTACTGTTTATGTCCACTCAGATAATTCGCAAAAAAATCTAGCAAGCTAGGTGTAAAATCTAACGCAGTAAACTTTACTAACAAGATATCCTGATGAACGGTATCAAACGCTTTATCGAAAATCTAAGTCTGTCTTATGAAGACAGCTATTTCACCTTTGTAAATATTTTTGATTTGGTTACTTACTTTTTAAATGCTATTTATAACGATAGAAACAGTAGTAACAGTAGAACGGCTGTTGGACAGACGGATATTACTTTGATACTTTGATAAACCAGGAAAAATATGTAATTTTCTAGTCTAATACTTATTTCTATTTGAAATATAGTTATAACTTTTATTGCCTCATTGGTACAGTGCATAAGCACGACTGCTGCTCATGTGGCACCGGGTTCGAATTAAAGTTTAAATCAAAATTACTTATTGGGTTTTACTGTTAAGCAAATCTCAGTAGCTGACTGGAGCCAGGAAGTTGATGATGTTCCAGGTAGGGTTGCCATCACATCGGACTATAAGAATAAAGAAATAGAAAGTGCACCTGTACCAGCGCACACACTCGTGCACTATAATCCTGTCCTAAGCAAATGGCTGGTCTCATTTGAGACTGGCCACCGAGACCGAAATTCGGTTTGGAGGACCTTAAAATATATTGCTCACGTTATTGTGGTCCCTCGAGCCAGATTAACGATATAAATGATACAAATATTACAGGATTGTAAAAAACGGTTTGATTATTCTCAGAAAAACAATATTATTTTTACGGACCTATTCTAAACTATAGATATACATTAAAATCAAAGCACATCACAAATCCCATAGAGATTTAGTATACATCTACTTCCACCGTCGATCCCAAAGCTTAGTTATAAAGCATTATGGCTGTTCTCCCTAGAGGCACGTTTTGCAAGCGAATTTTCTCGGATACGACTTAAATATACGATGTGTTTGAAAGTGCACGTTGTTACTGGGAAATTAACGCAAACATATCGCGTTAAAACAGGCTAGAGAAGCAATAGGATAACACTATTTAAAAAAAATTAAACTAATTTAATGAATGTGTCGACTTGAAAGCAACGTATAAATTAAATAGGTAAACTTTTTGGCTACGGCTCTGGAGTCCGCGGGTTTGAATAACACATTGAATAAGTATTTGCATGGACTACAAATATTTGTTCCGGATCACAAATACATTCTAATCTCGCTCAGACTGATGTCCGTGGTATTATCGGAACAGTGTCGGATAAGACTTGCTCTTGGATCCTAACTCACACGTGCAAGTGTACGTAACGATCCAATAGCAAAATTGGACAAGCTAATATAACGATTACCAATGCCATTGAGGCCAAATGCCATTGCCAAGACCAATGAAATTGTTAATTGCAATTTTAAGTGCTGATTTACCACGTGCTCGGCGGTGAAGGAAAACATCGTGAGGAAACCTGCATGTCTGAGGAATAAGAAAAAAAAATATTTCGAAGACATGTGAAGTTCGTCAACACGCATTTGGGCAGCGCGGCGGACACTTCCTCGCCCTAAACCCTCTCAGAAATGAGGGGAGGCCTAAGCCCAGCAGTGGGACGTATATAGGCTGTAACTTTACTTTTTTTTACCAATGCCATTGAGGATGTCACGGAGATTGGCATTGAAAATCAATTTACGTTCTAAGTCGCTAATCTCATTTGCTGGTAAGGGGGCATCCATTAATAACGTGAGGTGTTTCGGGAGAGAGTCGAGCGAAATCTCACACAATCTCATGTGAGGGAGTCTTGGCAAATATCAGGTTTTTTTTCCGCATGAAACAGTGTAAAATTTCGAGTAAATTGGGTTAAATGGCGTGAAATCGTAATATACGGCTAAATCCTAAACAATAACATTTAACGCTGTTTATATAACTCCACAAATTAAATAAAAATAATTAATCAAATTATGTTTTTTTAATAAACCCAACGCAATTAATCACGGATTAACGTATTTACACTAAAAACACGCATACGGTTGAGGGAGTCGAGTCATATCTCACAAGGGGGAGGGGGAGGGTAAAAAATCGCCAAAATCGTAATTAACGCCGCAAAGTACGCCTCATTAGGCTCACGATCTCACAGGCGTACGTTTACTATTTTTCGTTTTACTAGGGTATTACACCCATTTTCTAATAGTATTTAAATGAATCCTAGGGTGATAATAAAACACTTTAAGTTTTTTTTAAACCGAATAATGCCATAGTAAATACTTTTAATTTAACTGAATCTATGGTGTTAAGGTCGTGAAGTCACTGTCCCAGGATTTTGCTGATTTTGCAAAGAAATAAGATATTCTTGGATGTTTAATAATGAGTTATCCATCCTTATTACTGGTATGCTGTGCCTGAATTCAAAAATACAAGCATAAAAACTCCGTGGAAGTTATGGATTCAAGTGCCAACTGATTTAAATATGAGAAACACTTGGTTAAAACTGGCAAGAGGATACCAGAATATGTACTGTATTTTAGAAGTTAATCCTGTGTTATTATTGTTCATACTTAAATTTATTACGTGTAATTAATTTAAAATTTAATATGTCTATTTTAGCAAATAAATGCACTTACTTTTTTCTTTCTTTTTTCAATATAAAACTAGATTTCACTGTCATAACCATCTTTAATAATATCCTCTTAATGACTTTAGAATAACTTGACTACCATTAATTTAATATGTTGCATTTATTAATAAAAACTGTTTTTTTTTTTAATTTATACGGTTTAAAAACCGTATAAAATATTTCTCCTAAAATCGTATTCAATTTAAATCAAAGCTCGTCAACCATAGGTACTATTTCAACCGCAATTTAATCAAAATTCTTACTACAACTGTAAGAGAATAAATTTCAATTTGAATTTTGAGTTATTAGAATATTTGAAGTCAGACACCATCTTTCAAAGGTTTCATTTCGGTTTTCAAATATTCTCTTTGTGCTTTATGGAATGACAGTTCGTTTGTCTTCATACTTTACTTAATATGAAATAATACATACATATATGGTCACATAACTTTGTAATTTCGACTAACTCGTAACTTTCACTATTTCTTGTCTAGACATCTCAAATTGTATACTTAGTAGAAAAAGTTTGTATGAAAATAATAATACAATATTTCCAAACTAAAAACACGGACCAAAATAATATCGACTATTTCATATTGTACATTTTTAATTTATTCTAAAGTTAAAAGACAGACTTCTTTTAACTTACTTACAGAATACCAGGGTAAAATAGCGATAAATGCTGCTGTATTTCGTATAGTGAGTGTAGAGATTCGGAGACACTATTTACTGAAAACAAGGCATCAGTTTAAGAAGTAGACAGAGAAACCTATAGACAAATTGACGCCTTCTTTCGTATTTGCAAACGAAAAAGATAGATTTATGCATACGTCTTGCATAGAAATGAGACAGAACGGTGTGATTGTTTGTCCCTTTCTCCGTGCCGGTTTTATTGTTTAGCAAACTACACTTTGCTAAACAACTTTGACAGTTAGTAGCGATCTAAAGAGTTTGCAAGTTAGTTTAAGTAAGAAAAAAGTATTTTGTGAGCTTAAGATTGGTGAATCTTGTTCAATTCAGTTCTTAGAATAATTAAAAATTTTATCTAAATATGTTTAAAAGTCATAAAGATTATTGTATAACCTAAAATCACGTTATCGTCCTTTCTCACTCGAGGCCACGCTAATCATTAGTCTATAGGTTTCTCTGTCTACGGTTTAAGACGTTAGGGGTGACAACGCATCTGCATTTTCACTCTTAATGAAGGATAGATATAAATGTCTATGGGCCACATAATATACTTACCGTCAGGAGGAATAAATACTCGTTGGGTGACCCTTATTAAGGAAAAAAAAATATTAATATTCGCAAAAGAAAAAGTATCAAATCAATGTTGTATATAGGTACTTTGAACAAAAATCTAGTACAAGAGACTGGCACCCTGTGGGAAATAAGTAGCGACAAGTAAATTGTTTCCCGAAGCGGGGGTGGATTTAAAATTCATTACATGCTTGCCGGCCCCTGGTGACGCGTCGCGCTTCTTGAGAAAATTTCATTTGATACGAAGCAAACCTCATTACTATTTGTCTGTCATTTTACTATTTACTTCGTAGCTATTAGACTTGCATATAATATACCGATAGATATTATATTTTATACTTTTTATATTTTTATACGAAGTCAAAAAAGGGGGAGGTTCTAAATGAGGGCTAATAATCTTCCCCATATAAGATGTTGCTGGATGGGAATAAGCAGACGTTTTTTGTTACGTAATTTAATATAATTTACAATTTGGGTTTTAAACAAAATTTTATCTGTTCTTAGAGTAATAAGTAAATATATAAAACAATACCTCAGTTGTTTGCTCTTTAACGTTATGTAGGTTTTTGACTCTTTTTAATTTTTCTACTTTTAAAAATATCCAAATTATAATTTATTCATTTCAAATGTAATTACAGAGATAATATTAAAATTTAAAATGATTTATGTTACAATATCTAAAATTAATATTCATTACACACAATATAAAATAAACTGTAATATAGAAAAACCAAGAACGCTGGCTGTGTTTGGCGTGCGAAGATTGCTGAATAGCTATACTTAGCCTTTGAGCGAGAAAAGAACCGGCCCTCATCACCAGCAGCCACGACCAGCCGTGGATACAGTTCCTTTAGGAACTTCACTGCACGTGGATCTCATGGACCGATAGTCTCTATGTGCAAATGGCACAAATATGTAGTCATTTCTCAAAGACTTACTTAATTCAGGTGCCCCTGATGCCGCCCCGACTCTAAAAGAGATACCCTTGAGATGAGAGGCCGCTAAAGTGTCAGCGCAAGTAGCATCCCACACTAGGGCTTTACCTCTCTCGCAAGGGATCAAAGTCGTACCATCGGGTCTCTTGCTATCGTCTCTAAATATTCCGCAAGGCTATAAAACCGAGGGGATATTTACGGAGACAAGAGCCCTTCGAATGACTTCGTTCAAAGAACCATGATGGGAAAACCTAATCCTTAATAAAAATAACTAATATTACAGAAAGAAACAAAACTCGTACATTTTCCTAACAGTATACCTTCCCATTAATCTGTCAGATAATTCACCTTACTGCTAAGTGTCGCCGCTCTGGTAGCAAATAAGTCGCGAAAATTCGTGTTCTCGTTCACCTGTATGTTATTTTTGTTGGTGTGTTTCGCATTTTATCTTCGCCAAATGTGAATTGGTTTTATTCAATATTAAGGGATCAAACTAAAAGTTAAAAAATAGCTCAGGGTCAAACTATACCCCTAAAGGTGGAAAAAAGTGTTTAATGTAACTGTTTAGACGACATTCTAGTTGTTACGTTGAGCTTGTGATATTACGGTATTTTACGTCTGGCGTAAACGAAATGTTTCTACCACTATCTATCGTAAGCCATAAGATCTTTTTACCATATCCATCAAAGATATAATTTAATATCCATAGTCGCTTGTTACGATACCTACGGGACGAAATGGGATGCCGGATTATAGGTGTGATGCGCATATTACTCATTCGCAAAGGCCCCACTAGTTGATTATCCAAATGCGACGCGTGTATGTGAGGTGTCATTTGGAGAAAATGTTGGCATATTCTCACTTATGCCCTTATTTTCACTATAATAAAAAAAAGGAAAATGACACTAAAAAACAAAACATGTGTGAACTAGAAATGTTTTATTCAATTGTGTAGGCGATACTGCTGCTGAACAGAACATTAGTAAGGAACATTCAGGCCTAGGCAGAATGGTGTCGATCACCAGTTATATACGTAGCATTGTATATAGCATTATCATAGCCGTTGTGGTAGTTTTTCTGCCGGTGCTGAGAGCAGCTCTGCGTTACGTTGAGATTGCTGTTGGTTTGTATACTTTGGTGTTATTATGTTCTAAAACTTAAAGAATTAGGTAATTCTTTTGCAATTTCCCATCTTAATCCATATTCTTTTGGCTAAACGTGGTCCGAGTAACGAGTGCTTTTTGGCCTACCCCCTCGGGCATTACATACACAACGTTAGTTTCGTTGAGTTTAGTTTACTACTGGCTAACTTCCGCAAATCCATATAAATCACGTATTTTGCACGTGGGCTGGAATATTATACAATTATTCGAGCCAACTCTTCGAGGAACCAAAGTGTTTAGCCCTGTATGTGCGGACCATCACACATACCATTAGAACGTGGGTCGCCGTTTATTCTTTCCTCACTCCACATGCTCGGCAAAGGGGTCTGACTGTGATACCTATAATAAACCAATGCTTATTTAAAGAACTATGTACAGAAATAGCAATTGTTGCCATCCTAATCTGGATTTGCTTAGTCTCATTAGCGCCTTGGATATACGTCCATAAATACATCCCACAATATAACAGTACACGTACGAGTATATTTGGTATGTGGGTGTTTCCACAAAAATCCGGCAACTCTGTGTCCGCTGCACTTTCCACTTGATATAATTGATAAATATTTTATTTTAAGATTGCTAAGTAAGAGTTCAAAATATTTTTTAATTATTCCTCAAATTTTGTTTCAAATAATAATATTTTTTATTTTATTTTATTCAATAAGGCTTACCAACTAAATACATAAACGGAACTTATGATATCACACTTTTTGGAGAAATACATTTTACATATGCATTTAAATTAAAGGTATGCACAACTTTCTTATTATAATAAAGACGTTGTTTTACAGATTACAAATTAAACATTTTAAATTAGTGAAAATATAAAAGGATTTTATTTTACAATAATGGCAAAACTAAAAAACAAAAAAAAACTAAAAATGAATCTTACAACAATCCAAAATCGATTTTTTAAAAGTATCTATCTTTTCACAGAAGATATCTAAATTACCATTTTGAAATAAAAGGTTAAAATTTTTTAACATTGTACAAATAGGAGAGGAACTACCATATCTCGTTTTTCTCAAGGACACTGAAAATGGTTTATAATTATGCAGACGAGCCGTAACTCTAGGAACTAATATATTAATTTGTGATAGGAGAGATGGACAATCCACTTCATGGTTCAATAACTTATACAAAAAAATTATGGACAGCTGTTCCTTACGTTGCTTTAGTGATAGCAATTTTAATTGGTTTAACCTATCAGAATAACTACTGAGGCTGCGGTAACTACCATTGATAAAAGAGATTCTTTTCACAAACTTTTTTTGAATATTTTCGATACGGTGAACATTATTCAGATAAAATGGATACCAAACAGAACTACAATAATCCACATGGCTACGCACGAAGGCGGCATACAAAACTTTCATTGCCTGAACAGATTTAAATTCTTTCGAATTTCTTAAGACAAACGCTAACATTCTGAAACATTTGCTAACCGTGTTATTAATATGGTTAGTGAATCTCATTTCAGAATCGAGAGCAATACCCAAATCTCTAACCTGATCGACTCTGTTCAACACAGTTCCGTTTATGTTGTAAGAGCTAGGAAATTTGTTAAATTTACGGGAAAATTTTATGTGACAACATTTATTAATGTTCAAAGTCATACAGTTTAGTCGACACCATTCCGTAACCCTGTCTATGTCCGCTTGAAGTTTTATCTGATCGACACTGTTATTAACTGTTTTGGATAGCTTTAAATCATCTGCGTAAAGTTCAAATTGAGAATTAAAAATACAGTGTTTTATGTCGTCAATGAACATAACAAACAGAATCGGCCCGAGATGGGAGCCTTGTGGAACTCCGGAGGCAGGGTAAATATCCCTAGATGTAAAACCATTCACTACTACTCGCTGCATACGACTACTTAAGTAAGATGAGAACCAATTCAAAAGTGGCCCATGAATACCAAAATTGTTGTTAAGTTTATGTATTAATAATGCGTGATTCACCTTGTCGAACGCTTTACTAAAGTCTGTATAGATTGCGTCTACTTCATTACCCGAACTCATACTAGTAATTATTCTATCCACAAATGTTAAAAGGTTGGTTGCTGTAGAACGTTTCTTTAAAAAACCATGTTGTTGCTCTGCCACGGTTTGCTTTATGTGCCACGATAAACTAGGGCATACTAATGATTCAAAAACTTTGGCAAGAACTGGGAGAATACTAATGGGTCTATAGTTATTTACATTGCTTTTATCACCCGCTTTATGGATTGGAACAATTACAGCATCTTTCCACAGTTTGGGGAAACAACCTTCTACAAGAGATCGATTGTAAATGATATGCAAGGGTCTTGTTAAGTTAGTAGCACAGTTTTTGATAAATATTGGATGAATACCGTCGCTTCCTGCTCCTTTACTGGAATCAAGAGTTTTTAAACACTTTTCTATTCTATCACTAGTTATGTTTATCTGACCTAATGTTACAGTTGCGTGAGATGTACTTTCATCAACCAAAATAACATCACTAGCCGATTCATACGCTAAAGCAAAATTGTATGCAAAAAGATTGGTAATGCTGTCACCGTCTCTAGCAACTCTGTCTCTGAATTTCATGACTGATGGTATGTCACTCCTTACTTTACGTTTGTTCTTAATATAAGCCCAAAAGTATTTTGGATTTTTTACAACATTACTGACAACTTTTTCTATATAACTACTGTAGCATTTTTTTATCATGGTCGACGTTCGTTCTTTCAATATATTATATTCCAATTCATCTAAGCCATTTTTAAATTTTTTGTACTTTTGGCGAGCTTTTTCCTTTTCACGCGATAAACGAATGAGGTTGTAGGAAAACCATGGTGGATATTTCTTAATATTACGTTTCCGGATGGGCACATATTCAGCAATAATTTGATTTAAAATATTGTAAAATTTAGATACAGCGTCATCTATTTTTAAACATGATTCCAATTCTGAGTTCCAGTCTACTTCGTTCAAACGATTTCTTATTATCCCATAATCTGCTAGAAAGAAGTTGTACCTAGGTATAAATTTGGGAGGCAGTAGTCGAGGCCCCCGCACAGATAAAAGCACTTGCAAAGGGGGATGATATAAGTCTATTCGAGAAATTATATTTTGTGACTCTTGCACTATAATACCACATCTAGAATTACTTAATACTAAATCGAGTATTTTTTGTTGATGGTTCAATACATGGTTGAACTGTCTCAGATCATAAGCAGAGAAAAAGTCAACAAGGTCACGGGCGATAGTGCTGTCATAATTAGTAGGTCTTAGAAATGCATCCCCAGTGGGAGACCAGACAATATCTCGCTGGTTAAAGTCACCAAACAAAAGCACGTCATCATCCAAGTTATCCATAACGCTGCTACATTTATCTAAAAACTGCTCAAGATGAGTACGTTTAAGAGGGGACGGTAAATAAACACAGCATAGGTGTAGCTTGGTGGTGCCCAAAATTAAAGTTATCCATAAATCCTCACAGCGACTTTCGAAAGTGTAATTTCTATATGCATGGATAGGCTTCTTAACGGCAATAAGTACACCTCCACCATCAGCAGCCATTACAATAGTATTTGATGATCTGTCTCTCCTAAAAACCTGATAACGGTCGTCAAAAATTTCGCTGTCGTATATACCATCGTTGAGCCAAGTCTCCGTTAATACAATCAAATCAAAATCATTCACACTAACTTCAAGAAAAATGTCATTTAATTTTGTCCGCATGCCGCGAATATTTTGATAGTAAATGGAAAAATTGAACTTAAATACTAAAAGCACTAATCACTTTTTGAAACAGTAATATCTAATACTAATTAAACTAAAGACTTTAAAAAATCCTGGTGCAATACCAACTTTGCTGGGTGTTCGTCGTCCTTCCTTAGAAAGATTTTTCCATTTCTCACCCATACATATTTGAATTTGTGTTCTTTGGCCCATATTCTTGTTATTGCGTGGAGTGATTTGTTAGCTTGTGTTAGATGCTCGGAGATGTAGACCGGTGACTCCTTGTCACCATAACCTAGTAGTTTTGTGTTTAACTTTTCATTGGGATGGGATCTGTTGTACTTATATAGAGCTGCAAGTAGATTATCACGTTTCAGCTTATTAACAAGTTTACATACAACTGTTTTAGGCAAATTCGACGTCTTGTTTTGCTTTTGTACACGATTACAAGATAAAACATCAGTTTCGGATAGAGTAAAACCTATCACTTTGCCGATTTGCATCATTGCATTAATCAAGTTTTCTTGTTTATGCTCCGGAAGACAGTGGATTTCTATGTTTTTCTGCCGGGAATCTTGTTCCATTACTAACAATCTTGATTCTAGGTCTTTAAATTTGCGTTGGAGCAATTCACTTTCAGTACAGAGTTGCTTGGTATCTTGCATGTAGGCCTCTACTTTAGTCTTCATATCCTCAAATTTGGCATTCATGTAGCTTATAGAATCCTCAAAGCTGCGCATCTCTTTTCTCAAGGATGAGAACTCCTCTCTAATTGCCTCCCTTACTATAACATGTAGCTCTTCTTGCATGATGGTTCTCATAGTTAAGCGTAAATTTTCCGAATCATTATAAGTGTTGCCACTCTCTCGTGCGTTTGTATTGACGTTACATATTTCGTCAGTAGGACTCGCAGCTGTCGTCGTAGAACTCTTAAATGGTGTGTCATCATTCTTTGTCTGACGCTGCGCAGATAACATTTCTATAGAACAATCAGGACATTTCCAGTTCGACTTCCTTTTAAAGTATAAAAAATATACTCTTGATATCATTTTATTGACCCTAAATGTCAGTCCCTAGACATGTCCGCGCACTGAAATTTTGTGTTTGGGCATCTATACTTCGAAAAACAATTAATTTATACTTTGACTTTTTGTACAATTGATTAATATTAAAATACTTACAACTAATTTCATCAATTTTTGTAATTAAATAAAACAATAAATATGTTTCCTGAAGTAGAAATTTTTGTCCTCAACTTTAATCATCAGTTCCTAGCCATTAAATAATTTTAAAATTTTGAGGCATAATATAAGCGTAGAGTGACCATTAACGAGTTGATTTTAAAGAAAGAGATGAAATTATCCACAATCTACACTCCCATTGTAGCGGCCATTTTATAAATTAATATCTCTCGCCTAGAGAGTACTATATTTCTTGATTAATATTAACGCGGCATTTGGTGTTTGCACACCAAATGCCGATACGGCTTAGGGACCTTCAAGAAAAGAGCTTACTCCTTTCTAAAAGATCGGCAACGCACCTGTTGCTGCAATTCCCTTGGTGTTGCAGTTGTTCATGGGTGCCGGTAGTCACTTAACATCAGGTGAGCCGTATGCTCGTTTGCCCTCTCCTATAAAAAAAGTTATTGTGACAATCGCGTTGCCCAGAATACGTCACCTACATTGGTCAACATGTTCGGCGAAATTTTGCAGGTCCAAACCAGCCCAAACGTTGACAAATATAAACTTTGGTGATTCGGTAATAGCTGTATAATTTTGTTTTTAACGTGTGACAAACAAGCACACAGATGGTAAATGGATGCTGAGGTCTATAGACATTTACATTTATCCTCAGTTAAGAATCAAAATGCAGATGCGTTGTCACCGTGTCATTCGTGCTACAACCATTACATAGCTGCAGCGTGGCTCTACCACGTGGATAAACATATAAGTTTTATCCACGTAACACAGGTTCCATGAAGATGATAGTAACAGTCGCATTGCAACAGGAAAAAAGGAATGTATTAACCGAAATGAAGTCAAAAACCAGAAACGGTATTTGTTGGACTTCTTGAAAAATTGCACAAGAAGTTTCTTTAAACAAATACTCTGACAATTATGTATTCATTATTTTGTAAATTACCTCCATTCTGGGTCGTACTCTCTAAACTTACGGAGCGTGATACTTGTGCCTGTGTTGTACATGAATGAAAATTTTAATAAATATGTCTCAAAATCTATACACATTTTATTTTATTATAATATCGTTATTGTTCATTAGGTGTTAATTATATTTTTTAATATCTAATGCTTAAATATCAGTCCCTAACAATAACAGTAAGTCCCTGGATGCCTAAATTCACAATACTCTAAATATCTCATAAAATACTACTTAAAGTGATTGGCCCTTTTAGGTATGACATAATAAATTAATCACCTATAACATACATTATTAGGAAATGCAATACCATCTTAAATATAATGAATACAATATACTTACAAAAGTGACTCTAATTTTATGGAAACACCCATGTGTGTATGTGAGTATAGGAGATGAATAAAATATTTTTGTTAGTTGAATCTTATTACAATCAAACTTTTACATTTTGTTATTAAATATCATATATTTATATTTGACATTAATTTTATAAATAAAGTATTTCTATTAAATTAAACTTTATCATCAGAGCCGTGGTAGCTCAGTGGTTAACGCTCGCTGTAAATATAACAGAACGCGAGTAACCCGGGTTCGATCCCCGCCGGCACCAATGAAATTGTTAATTGCAATTTTAAGTGCTGATTTACCACGTGCTCGGCGGTGAAGGAAAACATCGTGAGGAAACCTGCATGTCTGAGGAATAAGAAAAAAATATTTCGAAGACATGTGAAGTTCGTCAACACGCATTTGGGCAGCGCGACGGATTCTTCCTTGCCCTAAAACCCTCTCAGAAATGAGGGGAGGCCTGAGCCCAGCAGTGGGACGTATATAGGCTGTAACTTTACTTTACTTTACTTTAAACTTTATCATATGTTTTTATCTTCACACAATCCTGGTTCTGGTGGGATGGTTAAGGTATTAGATCCGCGCTTGTTAGTCTCCGAATTCTGTAAAGAAACAAAAATAAGGTATTCAACATTTTACGTGGTATAGCCATGCTGCTAGCGCATTATGGTTACATGAATAGGTCACCTCGTCCAAAGAAGGACTGCGCTATTAAATAACACAAACGTAAAGTAGCAGCATAATTCAGCTGTTTCGTATGGTGAGTGTAGAGAACCGAAGACCCGTTTAACTTGTTACGAGGTATTCCAGTTTGTTCTCAGGGGTGACAAGGCATATGCGTTGATATGTCGGCCCTCAGATGAAGTAAAAAAGGTAGATACAACGTGGCTTTTGTTATTGGTAAAGCCAAAAACCTCCGCTCCATTAAGTAAACACACGCGTACACGCACTCATTTTCGTCAGTATTTCGTTACTTTTTTTACTTAATCTGAGTGTGGGCCTTACCATCTATGTACCATCGGGTGAACTGTGTACTCGTTTGTCATTATAGGATGTATTTACCTAAATAATTAATAACTAGTAATAATCATTACTTTGCTATTAAGATATTATAGTGTTATTATTTATAAAGAAAAGTTAAACTTTCACTTTCAATATAGATTGTAAACAATACTTATTGAAAGTCACTTTTTTCATTTATCACTGGTTCGCAAAAAACACCTCTGTCCTGAGAAGAACCAGCAAGAAACCCAACGGGACTATTATTTTTTTCAAATAGTAGCTTTCGATCATGTACGTTACAATTAATAACATAAAACAAATTAGAAATAGCTTGGTAGCGATCACCCTTCCCAGAGGTTATTATCATCCATAAATTCCTTAATATTATAATAACCCTTTTTATACAAACTTACTACTAGCTTGTGTCTGTTCCTATTATTTACAGAATGTATATCACTTATTTTTGCAAAACTACGAGTACTTTTACTTTTGTGTACGTACCTACATTACATTTTCACAAATTTATTGAGAGGCCAGAGTTAATATATTAATTTCCTTAAATTTTTGTCTGAGCGACTCTTTTGGTTTTAAATCATATATTGCTCTAATGGCCCTATTCTGTCTGTAAACAGCGACTCCAAGTGCCCCAACAAGACATTCGTCCATTTAGTGAGAGGTCGGAGGAGGAAAAATATCCACCCAGCCATAAGTCTATAAAAGTTCACTGCTGAACATAAACCTTCCCCAAACATTCCCTCATAGGGGAGGATTTTGCCTCGCTTGGCAGGCAGGTTGCCAACCGCAGTTTTTTTTAATAATTTTAGTTATAGTTGTTGTCAGGAGTTGCTGCTGCCCATCTGCTGCTCCAGTTTCCCTCTGTCACCTCCTACGACACCCACGGGGCGATATGAGATATTGAATATTCTTACACCGTCATTGGACCGACACCGACACAAGGAAGACAGGCCTTTATTTTGAAAACCGCATAATCCACTACAAGTCTCCTCTACTATAGACTGCCACAAAGCATGGTCCATGTAGCGAATCCCAGCGTTGTATCATGACGTCACTCCATCACACATACTGAAATCGGGGCTTCAATCCTTCTATGCACTACGAGTATGTATTAGCACCGATTTCAGAATGTGTAATTATTTTATACATTTTATTTCGCGAAGTAGGCTTTCACGTTTTATGTAAAACAATTTATTTACATAAAATTCAAACTTATACAATATTTATTATCATAAAAAAATCTAACTCTAAAAACTTAAATTATCATGTAGTCCTACTCCCGCAGTACAGTGCCAATAACACTGGCTGCGTTTCTTCGCTGAATGCCTACAGGATTTAGCCTTTGAGCGAGAAAAAATGAACCCTCTATCACCAGCAGCGACGACCAGTCACTGATATATGTAGTCCATCTGTTCTTTTTTTCTTTTTGTTTTTATTTAAATTAATTTTCTAAATTTTTCAAAACAATTTAAAAAAATGATAGTCCAGTGTCATACGTACTTGATTATTTAAGATATTACTGTCGAACGACTTCATTTTCTGTATCCTCTTTTGAGCAGACGAAACCCGCTGTTGAAGAATCTGTTAAAATATTTTAAAATATAACGTAACTATGTTGTTAAACGAGTTTTCTAGGTGCTTATTTACTGCTTAGGAGGTATCCAGTTAGGTATTACATACCTTTAGCCTAATTTTAGCCTATTAAATATTAAAGTCCACTGCTGAACATAGGCCTCTGCCATAGACTGCCTCATAGGGGGGAGGATATTTGCCATAGTTGCCACGCTTGGCAAGCGCTTGGCGAGCGGGTTGCAACTTTAGTCGTGCAGCTCATCTCCTGATTGGTTTCCATGTGTTACCTCTTACGACACCCAGGGTTAGAAATGGGTTAATGGATATTCTTATACCGCCATCCGCGCAGACTGTAAGCCAACCTACCTCATATCTTTTATCACCGCTACCAAGCAAAGATATAATAACCCACTACGGCTTTGCCTGAGTAGAACCTATTAATGTAGCGTTATATAGATTTTTTTTATAGGATAGGTTGAGACAAACGAGCACACAGTCCACCTGATGGTAAGTGGTTGCTGTGGCCCATGGACATCTACATCTATCCTCGATTACGAATCAAAATGCAGATGCGTTATCCCCCGTGAGAAAATGAAATGAATGATTTTTATTTAACATTGATTATTATGTAATACTTATTGAAAGTCATTTTTTTATTTACCACTGGTTCACAAAAAAAAGCTTTTGTCCTGGGAAGAACCAGCAAGAAACCCAGTGGGTTTTTTAAACTTATTTCAATTCACAATAAATTTATTTCGTAAGTACAATTTTTGTATGATTTTTATAGAATTAGCATGCTGGAATTCAGCTCATTCCCAGAGGTTATTTTTATTTATGTATTCTTTTATATTATAATAACCCTTTTTGTACAATTTTTCTTTAATAAGACATTTGGTATATTTTCTGGGATATTGTTGTAAAAGCGTATATATTGCCCCATAAATGAATTACGCCTATATTAAATGCACATGCGTTGTCACCCGTGAGGACTAAGATGGAATGCCTCGTTTCCAGTAATAAAGGGTCTCCGGATCTCTACACTCGCCATACGAAACAAAGCACCATTAAGTTACTAATTTACGCTGGTATTCTGTGAGAGCGTGGTCCTTCCCAAGTCGAGCCGACCCATTCGTGCTACAACTAAACTACTAATATAACTACAGCATGGCTCAACCATGTTTTACCACGATATTTAAGCTAATCATCAAATGATTTCTTATATTTACGCGAACACAACACATTGATTAAAACTATTTTTACGGATTTTATCGCGTTTAATTTTACTTTTAATTATTTTTATTTTTAATTCCCTACGTTTCAGGTGCACCATCCAGCACCCATGGTCACGGGGAACTGAGGTGACTGACTCATTTTTAAACCGGTACTCCGGGTTTGTACAAACTTTGTAACAAAGATTTGCCCACGGTAGCTAACTGTGAAGGATGGTGGTGAGATTCACCGTTTGAATATCGGTTTGTATGGGTTTTTTTATATGCCTATTTACTATGCCTATGCATAGTCAGTTCATTTTGCACAGATCGGACTATAAATAATAATTAAAAAAGCTGAAGGTACTCCGGGTTTAACAATGACATCGCGACGTCAGTCACCTCAGTCCTCCGTGACTATGGGTGCTGGAAAGCACCCGAAACGTCGGGAATTAAAAATAAAAATAATTAAAAGTAAAATTAAACGCGATAAAATCCGTAAAAGTAGTATTAAATAATCATCAAAGATCATTTATTTTATAAATATTTCGGTTTCTCAAAAAAAAAACACTCCTGGCAATTCCTCTACGAGTGCATCTGTTCGTCAATTTCAATACAATTAGTTCAAACATTCTGAAAATTAACCCGGAAAGACGGACACGAATTTAAAAAATAGTTTCCAATTCAAATAGGCGTGCAAATAACACTTTTAGCTCAATAAAAGTCCGTTATTTATGTATTAGACTAGCTTAACCCGACTCGACCCGACTAGTTGCTGTGGCTCGTGGCCAAATGCTAAAACGCTCCTAAATATTAATATGTCGTTAATCCTCGTGGTGTCACACTCACTTTAACTTAAAGTGATAAAGATGGCATGAGACTTAACGGCATCTTAAATTGAGCAGCCTTTGAGTGTTTCGGCATCAGTCTGGTTAAATGAAAAAGTAAGAAAAGAAAAGATATGTAGGTTTATTACGAGGCTTTATTTAAGTATTCGTCAAATGCCTAGTCCTTTTACGTTCTTGTAGCTTTAATTGAGGGATAGGTGCGGTCTGCCAAGGATTTTGTACGTGTAGAGCCACGCTGCAGCTATATTATGGTTGTAGCACGAGTGGTTCGGCTCGACCGGGGAAGGACCACGCTCGCACAGAATACCAGCGTAAAATAGCAGTTTATTACTGTTGTGTTTCGAATGGTGAGTGTACATATCCGAATGCCCTTTTTTGCTGGAAACGGGGCATTCCATCTTAGTCCTCACGGGTGACAACGCATCTGCTTTTTGATTCTTAACCCTGGATAAATGTAGATGTCTGTGGGCCACAGCATCCACTTACCATCAGGTGGACTGTGTGCTCGCTTATCACACTTATTCTATAAAGAAAAATCTAGCCTTCCTTCTCTTTCTAACCTTCTTACTTATTTCTACCACCAAGCACATGTCACTGTTACAGCAATATGAGTTAAAATCACAATTTCAGGTTTATATTATGTTTAATGATTGTCGAGTTCATTTGTAGTTTTTCAAAATTGCTAAGACTATTTGTAATATCCTCTTCAATATCCAGAAAAAAATAGAGCCTGATACTGTAAGGTACTTATTCTACCCGTTAATATATTATATTTCTTTTCTTTTTAAAATAACAGAGAGGCAATTAAAATACATAAATTGAACAGACATGGAACAATTATTTCTAGGCCATACAAATACATGTTTCATGTGGGATTCGAACTCCCAGCTCGGAGCGCTGCAACTCTGCAATAAGCCACATAAAAAAGGTATAACAAAAGTGTTACTATAATATGATGGCAATAAAAGGAGAGCCATTTTTCTGAGCTTAAATTTAACGACTCACCGACTGTCTTCTTTGCTCTGCTTCAGCCAACTTCTCTTCTATGTCAGGTAAACTAATATCAGCATTAGGAGGCTGCAACAATCGCTGGACGTGAGGTGGTGGCGTAACAGCAGCCCCTCGGTTGCCTTGAAACTCTTCTAGAGGAATCTCGAAGGCCAATGCTATAATAAAAAATACATCGTTCAAAACTATTTGCTTTTTTCAATGTCAGTTTGTATATGTTCACTGCTGTACATGAGCCTCTCATCATCTCATCATGATTATCTTATAATCACCTCGCTTGGCAGATGAATTGGCAATGGCAGTGCCAGACGTCTCACACCTTAACTTTTTTATAGAATAACACTGATAAACGCGCACACAATTTACCTAATTGATGATAAGTGAATGCTGTGGCCTATATACCAAAATTCAAGTAGTAGTAGTCACCCCTGAGGACTAAGATGGAATGCCTCACTTCCAGTAAAAAGGGTCTATGGTTTTCTACTCACACCATACGAAACACAGCAACATTAAGCTGCTATTTTACACTGGTATTCTGTAAGAGCGTGATCCTACCCCGATCGAGCCGCATTCGTGCTACCACCATAATATAGCTGCAGAGAGGCTCTGCCACGAATGAAAAAATATCTGTCTGAAAATGTCCACTGTTGTACATTGCCCCTACATTGAAAGGAAGATAATCAATAATCTCCTGGTTTGGCAGAGGAGTTGACGGTCGCAGTGCCGGACGATTCCCACTTTTGATACTGTTACCAGTCGCCGCACCTTTTGGGTAACTTACGCTTCATCACGGTCTATAGGAGCGTTGCCAAAGTCGCCACGCTTTTGTTTTTGCTGCAGTCATTTTTCCTAGTTTTTATTACGAATATGCTGCTACCCATCTCCTGGTTAGTATCCTTCTGTCGCCTCTTACGACACCCACGGGACGGTGTGGGGGAGTGGATATTCTTCCGCTACTACACGGTTAACACTTGGCGTAAAGGTATTATAGTTAAAATGCCAAGTGTTTCACCCCCGTGCCTCGGAAATCACGTAAAACGATTGGTCCTGCGCCTGATCTCTATCGGATAGATTACCGTCCCTGTCAGATTACCGTCCCATCAAAGTATGAATGAGGGGGTGAGAGTGCACAGTACCTATGTAGTTGCGCATTGCGGCTTGAACTATTCTGCCCTACGCAGATTGCTAGTGTACGTTGAGACTGGCCACCGTGATGGAAATACGGTCTTGAGGACATTAATACCATCTTTTGAAAGCTATGGCTTCCAATAGATTCCAATTTTATGAGATTTTTCTGACAATTTCAATAATTACCTCTAACGACACCTACAGGACGAAACGTACTGTACCCTTACATCACCACCACTAGTGTTACATCATCTGCTCATAGTATGCACTCATGTAAAGAATGTTTAGGCAAATCATTTATGTAAAGTAGGAAAAGAGGAGGCCCTTAAAAGCATCCTTGCGCTACACCCAAATTGTTGTTACACAGTAATAATTTTTTGTCTTACCATCATATAGATAGTTCTTTAAAAAAAAACTGAAGTGACAAATTAATTTACAGTCCACCTGATGTTAAGTGGCTACTGCAGTTCATAGACACCTGCAGCCAACTTTAAACAAAGGAGACTACAGATGCTTTGTCACCTCTGAGGACTAAGATGGGATGCCCCACAGCATGTTATTATACTGGCTCTGTATACCCTTCAGACTGGAACACAGCAGTGGTACCCATCCTGACGGCATGGTATAGTAGAGCCATGCTACAACTATAATAATAATAATGTCCTCCAGACCGAATTTCGGTCACGGCGGCCTCAATACTCAATTCTCAATAACTTTATTGCATTCCATAGGTTACAAAAGGTGTTACATAGTTTTATGGTATCTCTATAGACCCTGATGGAGGAACATTTATTTTGTTTTATTATTATTATTGTTAAATAATTATTCAATATTAAAATTCATTATATTATATAAACGTACACACGTTGAATTTGGAATACGGCTATTATAATTGTTATTATTTATTAATTGATTTTGACATTTAATTTATTATTATAGGTAGTATAATTAGCATAGTTGAATTTTTATTAAATGATTTGAATCATTTTAAATTTTACTAGAATGTTTTATTGTAATTTATTTAGTAGGATGGTATTTCATTATTATCTAACATATTTATATTTACATATCTATATTATATTATATTTTTATCTTCTAAAAATTCAGAAGTACTATAGTAACACTTGTTAATAAGTAGTTGCTTTAATTTTTTTACAAATGGTTTTTCGTCTTCAATGTTTTTTATATATTCGGGTAATTTATTATATATTTTTATAGACATGGCAAATGGGCTGGAAGAATGAGATTATAGTTTTGAAGTTGGTAGCAGTAGTAGTTTGTTTCTCTGCCTTAGATTCCTAGATATGATGTCATCTCGTTTTGTGTAGAAGCTTGGATATTTTTTGACAAATTTGCATAGTTCCAAATATAGATAAAGGGCAGGCTTAAAATGTTGTACTTCTTAAAGTAAGGCTTACAGCTTTCTGTGTTTTGTAGATTAGCTATGATTCGTATTAGTTTTTTTTTGTTTGGTTAATAAACTTGAGGCCTCAGTACTGCATCCCCATAGGACAATACCGTAGCTGAGCCATGCATATGCATACGCGTAGTAGGTTGTTATCGCGGTGGTTATATCTGTTGTTTTTTTACTTCTCGTAACGCGTACATAAATTGCTTAACTTCCTATGTAATTTTTCTATATGTGGTTTCCAAGTAATATGGGTATCTATTATTAGGCCTAGTAGCGTGTGCTCGTTAACTGTATCTATAGTGAAGCCGTCATTATCTATTTTTATATCTAATTTTGGTTTTTGATACGGGTGAAAAAAGATTATTTTAGTTTTCGATAAGTTTATCCGCAGGTTATGTTTAGTTAGCCAGTCCGTTGTTCTTAATAATATGTCCGTTATTTTTTTCTGTTAGATTCATTGAACTTTGGCTTGATATAAGAATAGAAATATCGTCCGCGAACATGACACAGTATTCTTTCAGAGCCTCTGCAAAGTCATTAATGTAAATTAAAAACATAAGACACCACAGCATGCTGCCTTGAGGTATTGAAACATTAACAGTTTTAGTATCGGATCAAATTTTTTTTCAATTTTGTGTAATCTGTCATTAAAATACTCAATTTATACTATTTGCGTTCTATTGTGTAAATATGATTTTAACAGATTGTAGCACGGGCCTCTGATTCCTACGCATTTAACACCGTTGCTTTTGACATAACTAGTAATATTCCTATAGCATATTTTTATCGTTAATTACATTATGTATTTTTTGAATGTAATTGTAAATTGGTAGAACTGTTGATTTGTTTTTGCGGAAACCGTTTAGACTTTCATTAAAGATATTATATTTTTCTCAGAATTTATAGATACGGTCGTATAAATTTTAGAGGTTGTGGGAAATAAGGAAACAGGTCGATAGTTGCCTGGGTCCGTTTGTGTACCTTTTTTATAGATGGGTTTCACACTAGTCTAGAAAGTTTTAGTATATCTGGGAATACGCCTCTTCAAAAGATTGGTTTACTAAAAATGTTAGTGGATATACTAAAGCGCTTGCACATTGTTTGAACAATGTTGGGGGAAATTCATCAATACCATATCTTAGTTTATTTTTTAGACTATTTAATATTGTAAGTATTTCTTCAAATCCTACTCTGCCTATAAATATTGAGTTTTCTGATGGATGTAGAACAGGAAGACCCTTTGCTTGTGGATGAATTGTTTCACCGATATTGGAGAAGTAATCATTAAATTTATCGGCGATCTGTTTTGGGTTAGAAGAAATTTGGTTGTTGATATTTAATTTAATATTTGATTTTACGTATTTGTGCGTTCTCGAACAATATGCCACATTGTTTTTATTTTATTTTTAGACCGCTTTATCTTATTTATATAGTGTAATTTCTTTGACGTTGTTATAACCCTTTTTAATATTTTTTCATATTTTTTATAATAATCACTAAGAATTTTATTATTTAATTATTTTATTATTTACCTGCCTGCGTCAACGGAGGCTAGCCATCAACGCAGGACAGGATTATAGTGCGCAAGCACAGATGCAATCTCTATTACCTCACTCTCATAATCCGATGGGACGTAAACCGACACGACCGGAGACGATCAGGCGCAGGACCAACGGCTTTACGTGCTTTCCGAGACACGGGGATGAGACTCAAATTCCTGACTCCGGGCAGCTACTGAAAATTTCTTGACAGAAAAATTCAATAATTGAAATTTTTTACCCGACCCGGGTTCGAACCCAGGGCCTCATGCTCAGTAGTCGCACTACTACAATCACTAGACCAACGAGGCAGTCAAATAGCAGCTTAATGCTGCTGTGTTTCGTATGGTGAGTGCTGAGAACCGGAGACCCTTTTTACTGGAAGCAAGGCATTCCATATTAGTCATCACGGCTAACAATGCATCTGCATTTTGATTCACAAACGAGGATTGATGTAGATGTCTATGGGCCACAGCAACCACTTACCTTTAGGTGGACTGTGTGCTCGCTTGTCACCCTTATCGATATTAAGACTGACTCCTAGGTATAAATAAAGTCTCACCACCTAGTAGTAGCATATAAGTTAAAAAGAGCTTATAGAAGTTATAAATACATATACTCCTAACGGTTATGGTGATATGCAACATGATACTTACGTGGTTTTGGTTTAACTGGGGTTTCAGGTAACACGACAGTCGGCAGGTCGTCGTCATAGTGGTGACCATTTCCAACGCTCTTGCCGTTTATGGCTTTAGGTCCGTCGTTGCAAGTATCATGACTTGGAATAACTTGACCTGACGACCCACAACCCATATTGAACAATGCTGCCACGAATTGTCTTTACACAATGTAATTCAGCACCACTTTAGCTTACTAATACTTAAATATTTTGTTTGAACTATAAAGTCTTGAGATAATTCACTACACAGACATTCTATTTATATAAAATTAAATGTATTTATTAAGTCTTCTGAGAGTGACATCGCCTGGCGGAAAATATCTTGAATAACTTTGAGATCAATTGTTCATATATACAATTTATATACTTGTTTTCTTTAAGTCCGACAACGTCGTAACAAAACATTGATGAAATGATTATTACATACTTTGTGGAAGAGAGATAGATGCGACGCAAGCCGAACGCTCGAGCCGATCGTTCCTTTCGCTCGCTCGTGCAGCGTTCTCGCTCCGATCGTAACGTTACAGTGAGCGTGACGTTACAATGAGTCATCCTTTTTCGTGCGTGCAACCGGTGTTCATCGATTTATTAGACGTAGTCACGTCAATAAATATAACATAAAAACATACATAATATTTTATATTAATAAAAAAACGAAAATCATTAAATATTTATGCCGCCAAATACGTTAGAGAAATTGGTAGGATTCCGTCTGAGTCCTTGACGTAATACCTCCTGCCACCCAGTTTTATTATTTGGCATACATTTATAATTGAAGATTGATAAATCAACCTTTATATTTAAAAATAAAATTGAAGTGTCTGTTTGTAATGTCAAAATAACAGCTCTTTTACTAAATGCGTGTGAAAGTATACCAAGTCATTTTTTTTTAAATTTTGTAAGTATCTGTGTTTATATCTGTCTGTCAGTCGGTTTGTTCCGACTAATCTCCGAAAAGGCTTAACCGATTTTGACGGGACTTTCACTGGCAAATAACTTATGTTATAAGGAGTAACCAAGGCTACTTATATTTAAGAAAAAGTAGTGGGGTTTTGGGAAAAAATTAAATTCCGTAAAATCCAACTGAAAATGGCGCAGTGGCTTACCAATGACCTACTGTGCTAAAGGCCGCAAGTTCGAATCCCGCACGAAACAAGTATTTGCATGGTCTACAAGTAATTGTTCCGGGTCTGGATGTTTACCTTGTGAAATTTATGTTGGTAAACTGCCCCGACGATACAGGAGAGAATTCTAGTGTGGAGGTAACGTTTAAAAAACATATAAAAATTCAGCGCGGACGAAGTCGCGGGTACAAAGCTAGTAAAATATAAAATAGAATAACGTTTACATTTGTTGCTATTAAATTTTGCCAGGCGTTTTGCTTATTTACATCTATAGTATGTTTTCTTTATGTATAAACTTTTTAATATTTTAGTACATACATGCCTGCTCTAATTCTTAACCTTTTATGAAAAGCTATTATTGTTTGCTTAAAATACGTGTACCTAGACTGACGTTTATTAAAAGTCAACCAGTGTGTGGTACGACCTAAATTTCAACAAATTCATGCCCTCGATAAAGGAAAGTAGACATGGCTCATTAATCGTCGCCTACCTGTAAAAAATATATCGTTTACTTATTAATTCTTTAACATTCGAATTAATTCCAACTGAAATAAAACTACTTTGTGGCATTACCTATGTTCAGCAGTGGACTTGTGAAAGGCTGTAATAATGAATGATGATGACGATGAAATAAAACTAAATAAAGAAATGTTTCTTCTTAATTTTAATAAGAGAATTTAATTAAAAATTTTATTCAGAAATATAAAACGTGCCGAGACTGTGAATTTTGGCTTTAGCTTTTTACTACTGTCCTTTTATAGAATGAAGGTGACAAACGAGCACACAGTCCACCTGATGTTAAGTAGGTGCTGTGGCCCATAGAAAACTACATTTATCCACGACAAAGAATCAAAATGCAGATGCCGGAACCGGTAAAAGTCCGGAACGTTGGTTTCAAGCCAGGCTAGGGTAGTTCGTGCCTTGTGGCCAAGTGTGCAAAGGCCTGCTGGAAAGTCCACGGTACATTTTTAAATTGTGTATTGCTGAGAGGTTTCACAACGCGATCCAAGGCTGTCTCGTGATACACTTTTGCTGAAATTTTCACTAATTTTTCATAAAAATGTAGCTTTGTGACGCCTTGATAAGACACGCCCCACCAAACCATCACTGACGTAGGATGATGACCACGTTGTACCTTGCCGACCACTTGACACTTTATCATTTTGCTTATTGTAGTGCTCTTCAATCGTGAAAATTTTTTCATCGGTAAAGAGGATATTTCTGTGCCGTTCACCTGCGTATCGCGACAGAAGACATTTTGATCGATCCACTCTCTTTAATGATAAGATTTATTTAATGTAAAGATTGATTTAGGGCATGCCCTATAAAAAAGTGTATTATTATCTACATATGTTTTTGCAAATAAATATATCTTTATCTTTATCTTTATCTGTAAATCGACGATAAGCACCGAGCTTCAGGTCTTGTTTTATAATACGCGTCAGAGTCCTAGCGGGAATCTTCATTTCTCGCGATAAGATTTTTTGCTTCCTAATGGGATTTCGGCGCATTCTGGCTTTTAACACCTTTGCAGTCTAAAATCTTTATGGTTTTCCATAGAGGAAGTGTTGTTGTATCTGTTAATAGTATGATATACGAACGTATGGCTGATACCAAGCTGAAGAAGACTTTGAAGTGTCTGGAATAAGACCGACGCTCCATACCCAATTTGTGCAAGGCGATCACCGTAATACTATTTTCTTTAACACCCCATTACATATTGTAATTTGATAATGAACACGAAAAAATATGTGAAATGGCGCGAATGCGAAAGAACTTTTAAAAATAATGAACGCGTTCCAAAATCAAAATAAGTTGAAGAAAAAGTTTTTATGTAACAGTATTTGTAGCCAGACTAGTTAATTTTAAATAAAGTTTTGTTACTAAAAAAATATCAACAATTTTTTTATACCACAACAGTAAGTTTTTGAACTTTAAGTAAATAAATCAATAAAAAAAATCGACATTAAAATAATACGTATACAATTAGTAGTATTTATTGATAGATCAATTTCATAACATGTTAATGTAAAATAAAAAAAACCCATACCGCCTTAGGCTTCTATTCCGTTCACCTGTTACTCCCTAATTTTTCCAGACAGTAAAAAATCACTTCTCTATTAATTTCTCTATTTAATCTATATTACTCCGTTTGCACAACATATATATTAACGGCCTTTAAGTCTACTTACTCCACTCCAGCTTATACACATACAATATCACAATAACTGTTCTATTTTCATTTCATTAAGACATGACATAAGACATCGCGTTTAATTAACTTATTTTTAATTCCCGACGTTTCGGGTGTTTTACAACACCCATGGTCACGGCCCCCCCCCCCCCCCGTGACCATGGGTGTGTACCTGTGACTGAGATACTCAAACCAAATGCTCTACTACGTCCCATAGTGAGACAGTCACGTGCCGATGGCTAGCCTCCGTTGAGGCAGGCCGCCGTTGAATGTCGTCTACAATGTCCTGTGGGACAATGCAGGTAACGGGCCTCGGGGTAACACCATTGCCCGGGTTTCCTCATATCCCATTACTATGGGACAGTCCTTTAGCCTATTTTAGTCTCGATAGCATACACGGGTTTTTTCCGTGGTGGCAGTAAATTGTTTTTCCGTAGTTATCCAACTACGGAAAAAGGTGGTTATTTGGTAAGTCTGAGTTGGCCTTTCTGCGGCATTGTGGGTTGTTACTCAACTCTCTAATCACATATAGAGAGGAGTTCTCTTGGAAGAGGTCGCCCGTCCGGTGGCCGGGTGTGTAACGGCGCAAAGCCGTTAAGGTGTTCGTGTGGCCCGTTATCGGCACGGTCAAACATGCCGCGCGCTAACCGGGCCACGAAGTCGGTGATGTTCTCGATCTTCAAGTCGGCCGCTATCACGTCGTTCCGGACGTAGCGACCTGCTCCGACGATCGTCCTTAATGTCAGATTCTGCTGGGCCTATAGTCGCTGCCTCAGAGGGTCGCTCAGAAGTGCGTACCAGGCCGGTGCAGCGTAGGTGATGATGGTCCGGATATACATCTTGTATATCCGGAGCTTGGTTCGTATGGGCAGCTTGGATGCCAGGACCGGCAAGAGCGTCGCCCGCGCACATCGGGCCCGGCGGACGACGAAGTCGACGTGCGCGGTCATGCGCAGCGTCCTGTCGATCCTGCACCCAAGGTAGGTTACAGCCTTCTGGTACGCAATCTTCTGGCCGTTGAGGGTCAGCGGAGGTGGAAACTTCCTGAGACGGCGAGTGAGCAGAGCGGTCGTCTTACCAACGTTGACGACCATCCTCTACTCATCCAGCCATGGTGGCAGCAGGTCCAGCAGACGCTGCATCTTGGCAGTGGCTATGTGGGCTCTTCTGGACGAGGTGAAATAGGCGATATCGTCCGCGAATAGCGCCAGCTCAACGTCGTCCTCCCACTCTTGAAGTCTGCCTGCCAGTGTAGGTATATCATTGGTGTAAGCCGCGTACAGGACTGGAGACAAACAGCTGCCCTGTGGGACGCCGGCTTTGATGGTTCTCGTTGCGGATTCGGCGTCCTCTACACAGACGTAGAACTTCCAGTCTTCCAGGAAAGACGCTATTAACCGCAATATAGCAAGAGGGACACTGGTCTGTTCTTTAAGCTTATATAATAATCCTGCGTACCACACCCGGTCGAACGCCTTCTCGATATCGAGAAAGACGCCCAACGATATGCGGCCACGATTGTACTCTACCGCAAGCAGGTGCAGCACTCTAGTCAGTTGAGTGACTGTGGAGTGACCCCTCCCGAATCCGTGCTGCTCCGCCCGAAGTTGGATGCACGGACGGAGACGTCTTAGCAGCAATCTTTCAAACAGTTTAGCTATATGTGGTAATAGCGTGATCGGCCTGTAGTTGGCAGCTCTACGCCTGTCCTTCCCGGGTTTCGGCAAGACGATGATTTTGCCTTTTTTCCAGTCCTCCGGGAAGTGGGATGTCCGCAATATCCCATTGTAGAGTCGACCAAGCTCTACTATGACTCTATTGGGCAGCTGTCGGAGTGCAGCGTTGGTAATCCCGTCGTGCCCCGGCGCCTTCTTCGGTTGCAGGCAGGTTACTGTCCTCCGCAATTCTGCGGGGGAGATGAACCAGTCTCCTGCAAGAGGCGGCGCGGGCGACGACAGGAACTCCTGTACGCGACTTTCCTTCCGGGCATGAAGCTCCATAAACTCCGCACTTGCTGTATTCGGCATAAATTGCTCCTCGAAGTGCTCGACTAGGATATCCGCTCTGCCCTTGGCATCGTAGCATCGTTTGCCCGTATTGTCAGTCAGCGGGCAAACGGGAGGTTTGGATTTGGTCAACTGCCGGTTCAGTTTATAGAGCGACGCATCATGCTCTTCCGCCTTCTGGATGCGCCGATCCCAGGCCTCTCCTCTGAAGGCCTGGACTGCAACCGACAGTTCCTCCGATAAGGTGTTCAGCTGTGTCTTAATTCTGGGACAGCGAGTACGCGCCCAGAGCTTTCTCAGCGCTCTTTTGCGCTTGATCTGCATGCATATCTCACGCGGCAGATCGTCTCGCCTTGCAGTAATCGGGACGACCGTAGAAGCCGCGTGGAGGGCTTCCTTGATGTTGTTGGTAATTCTCGTGGCAGCGGCCTCTACGTCGTCCGCTGTGCTTATAGGTTGATGTGCTGGAGGTCTCTGCTGAAGGTGTTGACAGTAGAGCCTCCAGTCTGTAGGCGGCTCCTTGAGAAGTGACCTCGTCCCTTCTATAAATATGGAAGTTTGGCAGCTTTATGCGCGTCTTTGGATTCAATTTTGTTTCGCCCAGCAGTATGATATGTATGTCCTGTTGCTGGGCAACAGTGCGGAGTTCATGCAGCTTCTGCTGTATTCCGTCCGGGTTCCAGCACATTAGGCGCAGGTTATTCTCCTCCATAGTGTCTGGCCAGGAGGTTTGCCAGCGCCTTCATAATTGCTGTTACTGGATCAGTCCCGGCTCTAATGTCGGCCAGGACTTGTGTGCCGACCTCGATGGCAATACCAACTAGGCGCTGGATTGCATCGGCTGTTTCGAGGCCGGCCGTCGGTGGTCTCCTATATGAAGGCGTTGGTGCTGGTCTCGGGCGTTGGTCTTCTTGCTTTTGGGTGGAGCGCGCTCTGTGTGTGGGTCGGGCTCTCTCTACGGGTGGGGCCCTCTCCTGCACTCTACCCACGCCCTTTTTGGTGGTCGCCTGTGTAACCTGCGCCTGAGAGGCTGTTGGTCCAGGTGTCGGGGTAGAGGTAACAGCCCGAGGAGGCTGCGACTTCTTTCTGCTTCTCTCCCGCCTCCTCTTTTTTGAGGGTTGCCGTTCTGTGGCAGGGTTGGCGGGAGGTTGCAGAGTCGCCCCGGTGGTTTCCCTTTCCTCTACGGGTTCCACCGTTTCCTTATGTGGTACGGGTGGGGGGGGGGCTGGTTGTCTGCCCTTCCCCGTGATGGTAGCCCACCCGTCTTTCTGGATGGTGATGGCTTTAGGGCGACTCTGGGGATCCTTTTCGGGTCCTCCGGGAGTAGCCCCGGTAAGGTAATCCCCTGTCTCCATGCAGTCCTCCTTAGGACTGGACAGCGACGGTCATTGGCTGTATGGTTCTTGCCACAGTTGGCACATGTGGGTTCCTCTTCCCTACCCCGAGGGCAAAGGCTCGCTATATGCTCCCCGGCACAGCGTACGCACTTCACCGGCCTGAAGCAGTTAGCTGAGGCGTGTCCAAAGGCCTGGCAGCGGTGGCATTGGGCTGGTCCTGCTTTCCTTTGCCAGGCCTCAATAACTACTCCTCTCATATAGAGTAGTTCGTCAACTTCGTATAATCTCTTGAGCTGCTCCAGGCTCAGGTGGTCAAACTGGGCAAAGTAGATGCATCCTGGTCTGCCCCTTCGTGGTGGGATCGCTTTAACGTATTTCACCGGGAATCCCTTTGCCTTTATGGCCTCCTCTATAGTACTGGTATCTGTACCCATTGGTAGGCCCCGGATGCCCACTTTGGTGGGCTTGTCTTCATCCGGGGTGTAGCAGTACCACAACATTTTTGGTGTTTCCTTGGAAAGTTCAACCATATAACGTTGAACAGTCCTGAATTCAGTGGCACTCTGTGGCGTAAAACGAACTCCCTTCCCGAAAGGACGGGCATTCAATGGCTGGCCCAACATTCTGTTGAGCTCCTTGAAACGCCTCGTCCAATCTGGGAGGAATTCAGCCACTATGGGCGGGTATCTAGTTTTCTCCTCCTGGTCGGCAGGCTTGTCTGAAGTCGCTGCCGCCAGTTTGGGTCGCGGTACTGCTGGCGCAGCTACCATATGGGCGTAGCTAGTGGATGGCCGTTGGCCATCATCCAGCGGACGCCCGGACGGGTTTTCGGTTGTCTTCCTAGGCGACGTGGACGGCGAGTGTCCAGCCGATGTGTTCGGGGCTAAGGTCGCATATGTAGTGGCGCTCCACCCGTACGACCCTTCTCCTCCCTGCTCTAGATCCACAACATCCATGCTGGAGTGATGTTCCTCTGATCTAGGGGGAGTGGGTTTAGTCGGCGATGGCGACTTCGGTTGCGATCTCCTTATAAGTCGTTGGTCTTGTTCCTCCTCGGATGTCGAATAATCCGAGGAGTTGGAGGATCCTAGGCATTGTCTCTTCTCCTGTAGTGATGCTGCAGTCTCGGGTGGAGTATGCCTTCTCCACGACTTCTTAGCCCGCTGTTGTTGGGGGACCGGTTCTAGCCCAGTCGTACCTTCAGGTACGATGGGCGAGAGCGCGGTCCTCGGTGCGGGTCCTTTTCCTGGAGATAGGGTTTCCTCGTCGGGATCTGCGAGTAGGAAGACACTACTCGAGTCCTTTCCGGATAAAAGATGTCCCGGTATGCTATCGGTCGATCCAGAATGCTTGTTCGGTCCGGTGGTTTTCTGGTTCTCGGTGGTGGCTCCCCCTTATCATTGTCCTTATCGGACATGGTGAACCTACCTAAGAGTCAGTAGTCTAACTAACGGCCCTGTCTATATCCAGCCGATCGGCTGTAATGCGCGACGCGGATGGAGGTTGCAACTAAGTTGGCGTAGTCACTTGGGGCACTGCCTACCCCTTTTGTCAACAAAAGGGTTGGGGGAAGTGCGGAGGTGGCACTTTATTACGCAACTAGGCACAGGATGCACGGAGCGCATAAAGTGCCAAGAATCACCTAGGGGCCGGTGACCTCGACGCCGCACGGAATCACGGGACTCAACGATCGGCGGAGTTTGTCGAACCGGCGGTTATTTGCAGCCACTGCTAACTACGAAATAACGCACACCTAGGAGATCCTTGAGATGGGCAGGCCGCCGTGGCCGAAATTCGGTCTGGAGGATTATTTTTAGTGGTAGCGAAATTTAAACCATTGTTTAACATGTGTTTATCATTTAAGTCCGTGTCTAACTAAACACATGTTGGACCAGTGTTTAAACGCTTTTTTGTAGTAAGACTATAATAATTCTTTATCTTTCCTAGATGTTTAGTCATCCTAAATCTTGATAACACTGTTGGTCTCAGTGTGTATAGGAAAAGACCCATACCAATCGATATTTAAATGATGAATCTCACCATCATCCATCACAATTAGCTACCGTGAGAAAATCTTTGTTTCAGAGACTACAAAGATTCTGTGACAGAAAACATCTCGCCGCCGAGTTTCAGCACGTCAAGCAAGTATTGTAAGATAACGAGCTTCGGATCCCCCATCTACGTCACAGTGACCGATTGAAGCCGGCCACAGTCGAGCCTCCTGTATGTCAGAGGAGTCAAACACGGAGTTGAAGCGAGTTTCTATTAAAACACATTACAAGCCACCGAAGAAGATTAGTCAATTTTTACCATCCAAGATGCAGAAGTGTACAAGGTTTATTGTGAATGTGGTCTCTCATACATAAGACAAACAAAAAGGTCTATAAAAACCAATGTGAAAAAACATTGCTGATGTGAAGAACGGACGCGCCGGGAAGTTTGCAGCCTGTGAACATGTTACTAGATATCACTAGATTAGATTTTATAGACCACAAATCCTTGCTAAAGAACACCGATTCCTTCCAAGGATGATTCGCGAGTCTATCTAAATTATAAAACATTCTAATCTGAACCCAAATATACCACCGCAAGACTTCAAGATACTGTAAGCTCTTTCTGCGTAGATCGAACCAAAAATAAATATTCAAAAATTGAAGGTTGCTGGGCTAACTATGACATAGGAACGTGAAATACCTCAGTCCCCCCCCCCCTCCCGTGAACATTGGTAAAGCACCCGAAACGTGGGTAATTTAAAAATAATTAAACGCGATGAAATCCGTATATATAGTTTTATTCAGTTTTATTCAGTGTGTAGTGTCCGCGTAAATATAAAAAATCATAATGTTGTATGTAAATGGTTATCATTTATTTAAAAAAAAACAATCTCTGTCTGTCTGTCCGAGCTCATCCGTAG
This sequence comes from Parnassius apollo, assembly GCA_907164705.1. Classification (NCBI taxonomy): domain Eukaryota; kingdom Metazoa; phylum Arthropoda; class Insecta; order Lepidoptera; family Papilionidae; genus Parnassius; species Parnassius apollo. Next base: position 2,296,581 of record CAJQZP010000058.1, read on the forward strand.
TCGCCGAATTGATTGTCAAGAAGCTTCACAAGCAGATAGAAAGCAAAGCCAGAAGTGATTTAAGCAATATTTTATTCGAAAAACCGGAGATTTTTTTTTTGTAAAATGGAATAATTTTTACAATAAATAGTCATTGATAGCTATTTTAAAAATCTAAATGACGCCATACTAAAAGATTCCACACAGGTGAAGCCGGGGCGGGTCGCTAGAATATGGCTTAACGGCTAGACCAATTTTGATAAAATTTTGTGTGTGTGTGTGTGGTTAAGTGGATTCGAGAATGGTTTAGATTAACAATTGGAACCGATAGGTGGCGCTGTTGTCAAGAACCAAAAATCGCCTTTGCGAAGCCCGGGTGGGTCGCTAGTCTTTTTATATATAATTCTTGTGTCCGTGTGTCTCTGAACTCTGAAGTCCTCATAAACGGCTGGATCGATTTCATGAAATTTTGTGTATGTGATTAAGTTGATTTGAGCATGACTTAGATTCACAATTGGCTACAATTTATCAGTAGATGGCGCTATAGTCAAAATCCAGAAATCACCCATGCAAAGCCGGGGCGCATCACTAATATGATATGAAATATGATAACAGAAATATGATGAACAAGGTTTGCAGGTGTATTTTATTTGTAATGTTGTTTATCGCAAAACAAAATATCCTCCAAACATAAAATTGGCGGGAAACTAGAAACATGTCGTAAATATCTGTGACAAAATGGCCGCTTGTTTTTCTTTTTCCATATCGACCTCCGCACCCGCAACTAATCAGGAAATATCGCCGACAATTCATTCTATTTTCCCTTGTTTACAAGAGAAGAGATTGTGCCAACAACTTTGCCGGAAGCGTTTATGCTTGGGAAATTTTTAATCTGTCGTACGCTGATTTTAGTACTCTGTGCTAGCATTAGCAAAACGGAATACTTACCTATCCAACTTGTTGTTTGTTGACATGTTATAATTTACAAATTAAATATTTTTATTCAATATTCAAATTCAATATTTTTCTTTTCACTGATAATGTTTATAAAGTAAAGAATGGAATAGAATAGTATGAATAATTTTTTATGTTCACCTTATGTGGTTAACCTGAGTTGACACTTAGGGAAAGTTTTTTATTACACAATGTCATTTAACTGAGAAATTAGTTTTAAAATGAAATTTTATCGGTTTCTAGTATATTGATACGCAAAACAATGCCTCAGTGGTTTGCTCTTATTTTATGTACATTTTAAACTCTAACTAATGTTTCTGTTTTTATGAATAACTTTGGTTTATATATTTTTATTCTAATTTAAGTAAAATGTAATTAATAATATTACACAACCATTAACTTTTACATTTTTCGAATAAATTGACTTCTCCGTTATGAAATCTGTCAAATATTACACCTCATTTTTAAGCGGCACCACCATGATGGCAGAAAAAGTTGCGGATATACTCATTCTTACACACATCAACAGAGTCAAGATATGTTTTATATTTCATCAAATATCTAAACATATATGAACAATTTTCTGATGTAGTAAATGGAAAAATGATGGGTTATTTTAAGAATAAAAAGAAGATAAGATAAACAAAAACATGTAAATTTTTGTTTAAATAAAAATGCAATTTTTTTTAATCGCGGTATAAAATTAGTTTGTTGAAAAAACATCATTACTTATTATAATACGAGTACTATTAATTTGAATAAAAATTGAAAAAAATCTTATAAAATCCATTTATTCACAATCAGTGTTGCCACCTCTTACATTAATTACACATCGAACTCGATTGTTGTTGTAAAACTTAATTGTCAATGTCTTGCTGGGCCATAAGAACGGATGGCGGACCTCATAAGGTCCTATAGGTGCGTCTACGCTAGACGAGCCGAGCACAAGCGGAGCATGAGCCGAGTACAAATTCGTGTAGTGTGGACCGACTTACAAGCCTCGTCGTTCGAGAGTTTGGTTCGTGCTCGACTGTGCTCCACCTGCTGTCGGTTTTTAGACGAACACAGAGATATGCATGCATTGGTTTTCATGTTGTATGCTCGTTGTACGTCCACACTTGACACCACGAGTAGAGCGGCTCAGCTTGTGCTCAGCTCGTGCTCCGCTCCTCTAGCGTTGACCCACTTTATGATCTTTGCAAGTGCTCGTAAAGTTGTTGTTCCGTCGTGAAATTTCCGCGGCAAACTTCTCAAAGCTTTTCGTTATAACATGTCCCAGGCATGCTCAATAGGATTTAAGTCGGGCGACTGTGCAGGCCAGTCCAAAAAGAAACTGGACATATGGGAAGGAGCATTATCGTGAATGAATAGAAATTCCTGACCCATTTTGATTCTGTGTGGGGCAATAACAGGCTCCACTACTTCCTCGCGGTATTTATGTGCAGTCATGCTGCCTTGAATCCAAACGAGCTGGGTTCATCCGCTAAGACGAATTCCTGCCCACACCATGATTGTCCCGCATTGGTATGAGTGGACCTCTGAGGGTTCCGTAGACGGCTAAATCTCCCTGGAGTTCTCCAAACGCGTGTTCTTCGTGAATCCGAATGAAAACCAAACTGAGACTCATCGATGAACAGCACCAACGACCATTGTTTGTCACCCCATGGTAAATGCTACCGAACCCACGAAAGCCGCAGACGCAATTGCTACGTCGCAGTGCTGGAACACGTAGCGGTCTTCGAGCATGAAGACCAACTCCATACAACCTCCTTCGCATTGTTTGGTCGCTTACCAGTTGCTGGTGGTTCTCTTGGAGCCTTTGTAGTAGTTGCATCGTTGTGATATTGGGCTCTTTTCTGACGGTCATTTGGAGAAATCGATCCTGTCTCTGCGTTGTTACACGATATTTACCCATGTGTCATTCAGCCACATCCCCAGTACTCCAATAACGTGACCACAGCCTTGATATCACGTTTGAGCTAATGTGTAGGGCCTCAGGAACGACGCGTTGAATAGCACCATCTTCTAACATGTCCACGGCTCGTAACATTTCATCTCGACTCAAATGACGACGTAACATGACTCTTAAAGCTCACACGGCACGTTAAATTAAAAAAGAAAAACAATCTAATCGATTTTCATTAATTTATATCAGTAGAACTATTTTAATTTTCCTCGACGTAACGAATTACTAATAATTTTGTCGCCGTATGTATTTTGTTCCTTCTTTTGTTTTCATTTTATTTACATTTTTAAATTTTGAAAATAGAATAAAAGAGGTTTCTATCTGTATATAAACTTTATATGGAAACTAATAAGATTTTAAACTATAAAGTCGTAAATAATTTAGGATTAAGGTATCTCTAGATTCTATTGATGTGTTTATTTAAAGTAAGTTTTTACTTTTATAACTGGACCTTTAATCCTGTGAAGAACCAGCAAGGTACCCAGCGTCTCCTCTCATTTTTCTAAGAAGGTTTTAGAGCAAGGAATTGTCCAACGTGTACCCACCGCGTTTTGGTGGACTTCAAATATCTTTGAAATAATTTTTCTAATTTCTCAGACATAATTGATTTTTACTTAAATAGTAAAAAGACTTTCTGTCTTTCCGTCATATTACAATATAAGTAACTTTAAAGCAAGACTGAATAGTTTTTTGTTTAGCTAGGTCTGTGTGCTTTACAATCTTCGGCTGCAACACCACTTACCATCAAGAATGGTAGTCAAGAACTAGCTTAGTATAGGTAAAAAAAAACTTAGTACAATTACGCAAATAAAAGTCTAGTTCACACCGTAGCTCGCTCAGGAATTAAGCACTAAACTAACACTAACCATTAAGCGCACAGTACCCGAGTAACCTGGGTTAGATCCCCGCCGCACCGGCACCAACGAAATGGTTAATTACAATTTTAAGTGCTGCTTTACGATCGTGATTTCCGATAACGGAAGACATCTTGAGAACATACAGGTAGCATATGGAGGTACAAAAATATTTCGAAGACGTACATAAGTGCACCAAGATGCACTAAAGGATAGACACAAACAAATAGCTTTATAATACTTACAGAAAAATAAGAGAAGGTCTGTGCCTAGCAACGGGCCACGTATAGACTGTTAGTAATATTCTAATTGAAAACTGCACACGCCTTCCCTGTATTTTTGGCAGATTTTGTCACATGTATTGTATTATATACCTAATACGAATTCTAAATCTGTACGCCCTTTCTATTGTGTTTTAATAGATTTAAACATTTTAATTATATTATCACAATGATTTCTTATATTTACGCCAACACTAGACATATAGATAATTCTAATTTGACATGATAATATAATTGAATAAAACTATTTATACGGATTTTATCGCGTTTAATTAATTGTTTAACTTATTTTTAATTCCCGATGTTTCGGGTGCTTTACAGCACCCATGGTCATGGGGGGAACTGAGATGTTTGACCTACTAATGTTATAGTTAGCCCAGCTACCTTCAGTTTTTGAATCTTAATTTTTAGCCCGATCTTCGCAGAACGAGCTTACAGTATCTTGAAGTCTTGCAGAGGTATACTGGGGTTTGGATTTAATGTTGTTAATTATAGGATCCCAAGCAGATGGCAGTACCCATTTATCTTCTCTATTGAAAGTAGGATGTTTTTAATTTCTATAGCCTCGCATATCATCCGAGATAGGAATAAGTGTTCTTTTGCGAGGATTTGTCAAATCTGATGTAATGGTGAGGACGGTCTTGTACGTGTTCACAGACTGCAGACTTCAGACAAACACGAAAAATCCGTATAAATTTTATTCAATTATATTATCATGTCAAATTAGAATTATCAAAATAGATGATCTCTACCTTACTTTGCTTAACCCGGACTGACCCCAGGCAGAGAGTGTTGCCTTATTGTTAACGCAAGTTAATTAGCTATTTCAGCGTCAAGTCTCGAGCAGTATTTTCAGTAATATAATTGATGTCACTGACACTGATATTTGGTCCATCTTAAGTAATTATTCTGATATTTCAAGTATTAATGATATTGTAATATTTTTGTCAAAGCATCAATTAAAATAAATTGGTTAATGTTACAATGAAAAAAATGTTTGAAGATTTTTGCAGTACAAGGTCCACAGAAACCACTTTTAAAAGATGTAGGGATGACAGAGTCCACATAATATGTTAGTCTATGTCTTGTCTATTCTCGGCTAGAATTCAAAATGCAGATGCGTTTTCATCCTTGAGGACTAAAATTGTTGCCTTGTTACTGGTAACAAGGGTATCCGATACTTTTAACTCACCACGCGAAACACAACAGCATTAAACTACTGTTTCACGGTGGTATTCTTTGTATTCTGTGGTCCTTCCCCGGTCGAGTCGACCCAATTGTGCTACAATTATAATAAAGATGCAGCAAGGCTCTACTTAAATAATAGTTTATTTTATTTTCTTAAACAACACTAATTTTAATCTGTGTCGTGGAGGAAGTATACATACATAAAATGCTCAAGGAAGCACGTGCAGTTCCTGAATAAATACTTGTTGGCCATACAAACACTAGGGATTCAAACCTACGACTCTGCAGCGCCACAACCAAACGCTTAGCCACTGCTCTACGGAGATGTCATATATACATTTGTATGTCACTTAAATATTATATACAAACCTTGAAAATACTTTTATTTAACTTATAAAGCATGTTATAAAGAATGTAATCTTAATTCTATGGGGAAAAAAGTAATTTACATTTTTAAGTTTACCACAAAAAACGCTTATTAACACGATTTAATAAATTAATAATTTTAACTAATTATTAATATTCATAGTTCAAAGCTTTTTTTAAACATAGAATGTTGTTTTTTTTTTAAATAAATGACAACGATGTGTTATTTGAGTTCACAAAGTTTATATATTTTTCACATTTTAAATCGTCACTAAAAGCGTTTTACTTTATTTGTGTTGACTACACTGACAAATAGAGGGGAAAATAGAAGTTTAGTAAAACTGTGTCAACATTCAACAAACGGAACGAGAACCCGTGCGGTGGACTCCGCATCGTCAGCACTACTATCCGATTGGATTAATATAGGTTTTATTTTCACCTGGCTAGGTACATTTCTTTCAGCCCTCGATAGTGCTCTATAGGGCGCTCAAATGGTTTTGGTACCTTATTTTCCATAAAGAGATCGTCCAATTACTACGTAACGTTAGTAACGTTCTGAATGTCTCATTGGTCTAGTGATCCTAAACGCGATTGCTGATTATTAAGTTTCAAGTTCGAATCCCGGAACAGGCCAAAATCAGATAATGGGTTTTTCAGTCAAGAACCTCTAAGTAGCAGCTCGGAGTCAAGATAGTGGCCGGTGTTTCACGCCGTGTCTGATTACCGTCCCATCGGACTATAAGAGTGAAGAAATAGAGAGCACCTGTACTTCCGCATACACTCGGGCACCATAATCCTATCCTGCGCAGTCTTTGATTAGACTGGTCGCCGTGATTGAAATTTACATGATGACATTATTATTATCGATATCATCATCATCATCATTACAGCCCTTCACAAGTCCACTGCTGAACATAGGCCTCCCCCAAGTAATGCCACAAAGCACGGTCCTGAGCCACCTGCATCCATCGACTTCCTGCATGTCTTACCAGGTCGTCACTCCATCTGATGGGGGGTCTACCTGTACGAAGCTGCCACTCGAGAACCTTTCTTCCCCATCGGTTATTGGTTCTTCGAGCTATATGGCCGGCCCATTGCCACTTCAGCTTACTAATCCGTTGGGCTATGTCGGTCACTCTGGTTTTACTGCGGATATCCTCATTTCTGAGTCTATTACGCAGAGAAACTCCGAGCATAGTCCTCTCCATAGCTCGCTGAGCGACCTTGAGTATCCTCATACGGCCAGCAGTGACGGACCACGTCTCAGATCCGTAAGTCATCACTGGCAACACGCACTGGTTATACACTTTAGTTTTCAGAGATTGAGGTATACCTGACGAGAAGATGTGTCGTAATTTCCCGAACGCTGCCCAGCCGAGTTGAATCCGTCGATTGACCTCTCGGCCGAAGTTGGACTTACCTAGTCGGACTATTTGTCCCAGGTAAACGTACTCGTCAACAACTTCGAGCATAGTGCTCCCAACAACTACCGGCATAGGTGTGACATGGACATTAAACATGATCTTTGTTTTGTCCATGTTCATCTTAAGACCTATGCGTTGGGAGACACCATTGAGGTCATTGAGCATAGTGCTAAGGTCCTCCAGCGATTCTGCCATAAGGACTATATCGTCGGCAAATCGAAGGTGAGTGATGTACTCGCCATTGATGTTAATACCGTATCCTTTCCAGTCCAGTAGCTTGAAAACGTCTTCCAACGCAGCGGTGAAGAGTTTCGGGCATATAACGTCACCCTGTCTTACACCTCTCTGCAGTTGGATAGGTTTTGAACTCTGGTTCTGTACTCAGATAGCCATTGTAGCTCTACTGTACACTTCAGTACTTCGATACACCGAAAGTCAACTTGGCACCGCTGAAGGGACTGTAGCACCGCCCAAATTTAGACGAAATCAAAGGCTTTCTCATAGTCCACATATGCCAGGCAAAGTGGCAGATTGTACTCTTCGGTCTCTGTACAATCTGCCGCACGGTACATATGTGGTCTATGGTACTGAAGCCTTTTCGGAAACCGGCTTGTTCGGGAGACTAGAAGTCGTCGAGTCTGCGTGCGAGACGATTCGTAATGACTTTTGAAAGCAGCACGTAGACGCGGCTCAGAAGAGAAATCGGACTGTAGTTCTTCAAGAGAGCGTTGTCGCATTTCTTAAAGAACAAGACCACCGCACTTCTGCTCCACGCCTCCGGAGTAGTGCCACCATGGAGGACGGAATTGAAGAGCCTCTGAAAAACTTCAAGTACCGGTGTTTCACCCGCTTTCAGAAGCTCCGCTGTAATTCCGTCCTCGCCTGGGGCCCTGTCGTTTTTAAGGTGCTGGAGAGCCATTCTAATCTCTCTCAAACTGACGTCCGGGATATCATCGGAATAGTGTCGGATAAGACTTGCTCTTGGATTTTTACTCACACTTGCGTGTGGCTCCAACGATGATGTGTACAGCTGCCCATAGAACCTCTCAATCTCACTCAAAATCTCAGGTGTCCCGGAAACGATGTTGCCACTTTCAGTCTTCAGCTTTGACAGTTGGATCTTTCTGGCAGACAGATCTCTGGCAAAGACTTTGGAGCCCTGGTTCCGCTCGATCGCTTCTTTAATACGAGCAGTATTAAAGTCGCGTAAGTCTCGCCGCATGCATTTGGAGATCTGTCTGTTCAATTGCCTGTATGCTGTCAAATCTGTTGACGATTGCAGCCTCATCTCCCGTCTAACAGCCATGAGATTAACAGTGTGATCGGAGAGTTTTTGTGTTCTTCTGCGGCGGGTCTTGCAAAACTTAAAAAAGAAGATATGGGGTAGTGGATATTCTCAACCGCCAGTACACGGCTTTATACGGCTATTATCGATAATTAACTCCGTATTCCCTCCCCCTTTGTTAAATATGTAAATTCAACAAGTGGTAACTTCTTCTACCTTTAAACAATAGAGCCACGCTGCGGCTATATTATGGTAGTAGCATGAATGGGTCGGCTCGACCGGGAAGGACCACGCTCTCACAGAATACCCGCTTAAAATAGCTGCCTAATACTGCCGTGTTTTGTATTGTGAATATAGAGATCCGGAGACCCTTATTTACTGAAAAAGAGGTATTGCATCTTAGTCCTCAGGAGTGACAATGCATATGTTTTTTGATTCTTAATCGAGGATAAGAATAGATATCTATAGGCCACAGCATCTACTTACCATCAGGTGGACTGTGTGCTCGTTTGTCACCCTTATGCTATTAAAAAAACACAAACACATGTAACACATAGTACAGTACTATGCTTAAACAATAATTACAATATTATGAATTAGAATAACTGCCATAGAAATAGCACCTAAAATAGGTGCTATTTCTATGGCAACACTAAGTGATGTACTAGAAAGGGAATGTAATATTTCATATAAGAAAGATCCATTTCATAGTTTTATTTAGCGTAGATTTTTTTTCTATTTTCTGTATAATTTGTATTTGTTTTACTTTTTTCTTTTCTGGTATGTTTTGCGAACGAACACGCGTATGTTGTACAATATGAAATACTCTACTTCCTACCCTTAACGCGTCGGTCGTAAATTTACATCAGGTATATTATACCAGACGTAGTCTGTTATACACGATACATTATTTTGTATTGACCAGGTATTTCACATAATATGACAAAAATGACATAGTTGTATAGTATAACCATGTCATAAGTGTCCGAGGTAATGACCTATATATGGCCGTATGTCTTAAAACGCTATCTATCGGCCATGAGAATGTTCCTGTTATTTTCCATAATTTCCTCTTACGACGCTCATGAGCTGAACACATATGGTGAATGAATGTGTTCCACTGCCACTTCAACACAAATTAAATATGTTAACTAAAAGTACTTTTAATATTGTTTACCAACTCAAGTATCAAGATATTTTAGGCTGCACACATTCAGGACTCTAACAATGCTTATGTATAAATTACTGGCACACTATAACCCAAAGCCCAACCCTGTCGATCGCAATAACAAAAAAAGCTAAAGAGTCGCCTTTCGGTAATATTTTATTGAATCAAGAAACACTCAAACAGATTATTTTTACGACTACGACGAAAGTGAAGCACAAAAGTATATAAATTCAATTATATTGGTTTACACTTCACGACTGCAGTGAGTAGAGAGTTAGAGAGGCTATATATACATTTTGAAGAACGATTTTAAATAGCATAATATAATAATAATGTCCTCCAGACAGAATTTCGGTCACGGCGGCCTGCCTCAACGTAGACTAGCCATGATTGACGAATAACCTACCGTGTAATGCAGTGATTGACGCCTGCATGAGCGCGTAATGTACGCCTATCAGTCACCATCTATTTTTTATCAATCATGATTGACGGAATTGATTGACGCCTGCATAAGCGTGTAATGTACGCCTAAGTTTTGGTCATTTTATTAAAGATTATCCAAAACTCGATCCTTTTTCACTTGAAGACATATACTTTCACATAAGTACTTATTATGTAAAATAATATATTGTAAATTAATTTTATTTAAAAAAGTATTCGCGCTGGTTTTCTTGCTGGTACTTCCTAAGAAAGAGGATTTTTCCGAACCAGTGGTAAAAGTAAACAATTTATTTTAAATAAGAATTAAATGTAAACTATATTGAATAAAATATGATTCTATTCTGTTTTATTCTTGTTATGAACAGAAGTTAATCATTCATTTTTTGAAATATATAAAGTTTTGTGAAAATTTTCTATACTTCCAAAGAGGGGATGACAGCACCAAAAATACAAACTATGAGTCAGATTAATTATACCCATGAATTACAGTCGTAAAAACTCATAACTCATAACAAAATTTTATCTACGCAGACATAAAAGAACATAATGCCTACGTCTATTATTTTATACTTCAACCTATTCAGTAACATAAAGCGAGCGAACTGTTATTACACTGAAGTAACAGATTTCAGCAAATCTAATATATACTTGGCTCTGAGCATCGCTTACGAAGTTACTTTGTAGATCATGGATAACATTATTAAAGGAAGAAAGATACTCGTATATTCGGAATATTTCATTATTAATGTAATTAACTTTTTTTTTTCATATACTTTTGATCTCTTTTTGCAAACAATATTAGGCATTAAAAATATAATATGATTTAATCAGCTATGAGAAATGATGGTATTAATCGCGCTTAGCTTACTCTGCCTCGTTAGTCTGGTGGTGGTAGAGTTGGGCCAAAAATCAATTATTGAGTTATCTGTCAAGTAATAAGCAGCCGGTTGGCGGTATTTCTCTCCTGTGCTTCGGAAAGCACGTAAAACCGTTGGTCCTGCGCCTCGTCTTTCTCGTATTGTGTCGGTTGCCATCCTATCTGCCTACGAAAGTGAGGTGATTGAGAGTGCACCTGTGCTTTGTATCACTTCACATAACTACCTGCGCGGCAGGGCTAGCCGCCTTGACTAAAATTCGTTCTCAAGGCCTTACCCATAGACTGCCTCATAAGGGGAGGGGGGGGTATTTGTAAAATTTGCGTCGCTTGGCGGTGGGTTGGCAACCACAGTTCCAATTTTTTTATTAACAAAAAAATATCCACTTAACCCTGTCCCATAAGAGGTGGCAGAGGGAAAAAAACCAGAAAATGGCAGCTTCCAATTCCCAATAACAACTAAAATCAAAACTGCGATTGCCAACCTGCTGCCAAGCGAGGCAAATTTGACAAATATCCCCCTTACTAGGAGCAGGGGAAGCATGACGTTGTCAACGGAGCCAAATAGGTTCGTAAGGACTTTTAACAGACTGTAACGGTAACATAATATTTATAATGACATACTCAAAATACCATTTATCCATTTACTCTATGACGGCTGTGTAATGGATATCCTTATCGTAACGCCTGATTTTAATAAATAGTTTTTTTATCATTGATAGACCTCACAAAACTTCGAGACATATTCATATAACTGTTTTTTATTAAAAATATTTTTACAAAAAAGTGATTGACTTGATAAAACATATAAAGAATTTTCAATCCTGCATATTTGCTAATACTTTTTTTCAGGCGTTTTTAGGTCGTTTTTAAAATTAATTTTTCTCGGAAAATACTCATGTAGGATATTTGTAGAAATATACTTAGATAAATAAAATATACTTAGATAAATTTAGTTTAGAAATATATGACCTCCCACAACAACACCGGTACTTCATAATGTTATGAAAAGTATCCTTTTCCATGATAAGATGTTAAATTTCGTTAAAATCCCTTCAGCGGTTCATTCTCAAGTAATCGAATTTCGAAATTCTCACATTTTTTATATTATCTATGATATAAAAATGTGAATCAGACTCCTCTCGTGACAATGGGTGCTGTAAAGCACCAGAAACGTCGAGCATTAAAAACAAGTAAAAATACGTAACTGAAACAGAAAGCTTTTTATTCAATGTAGATTATAAACAATACTTATCGAAAGTCACTTTTTTCATTTACCACTGGTTCGCAAAAAAAACCTCTTTCCTGGGAAGAACCAGCAAGAAACCCAGCGGGACTATTTTTTTTTTTCAAATAGTAGCTTACAATCATGTTTGCAATTAACAACACAAGACTAATTAGAAATAGCTTGGTAGCGATCACCCTTCCCGGGGTTATTATCATCCATAAATTCTTATATATTATAATTACCCTTCTTATACAAACTTAGTTTAATAAAAAATTTCAGTTTAAAAAAAGTTATAATAAACGTACTAAAATATGTGAATTATATGGATTAACGTTAAGCAAAGGATGCACATAATAATATTATGTATTTTCTTTTGATTTGAAGTTGTAAATAAAAATTTATTGATAGAAGATTTTCAAAAATATTTCGACTCCATAGCAGCTATCAAAGCTTCCACACGGTTTGGCCAACAATGATCAACCAACACCTGCCATTGATTGCTCCCTACATAATGCATAGGCAACCTCCCCGCGGCCCACTGCTTCAAATAATCCTACCCGCCAATTTATTCAAGCCGCTAACTAACCTTTGAAACAGCCTTAGTAATGTAACATAGAATCCAATAAAGCATCAATTATAGGCCAAGTTACACTGGATATAGATGCGTGTCACTAGTCCTCAATCGATTTTTTAATAATGTTTATAATATTTTAGTCATATACCAACACTTTTTTATGATATTTAATGTGTATCGAGTGTAATGAAATGCACCATATGCTGAATTAATACTAATCTAGTAATTCAAGTGAAATGGTGTTCATTTTAAAATAAAAAAAAAATTCATTACTTTTCACACCAAATACAGATTCAAAAATAAATGAAATTTGAATCAGAATGGTAATATTAGATATTGTTTAGTACAACAAAAAATAGTTATTTTCTAAAAGTAAAAAATAGGATACGCCTGTTGTAAAAGAATAGCAAAAAGTATTTCAGGCAATTGCTTTTCACATTTTAGAAATTATACTAATAATTATTATTTACTGTTACTTAATTATTTAAAACATTTTTATTGCACTTGAATGATTAAGATTTTTTAAATTTGCTTATTAGCTGTCCGTCTGTTTAATATTCAAAGTTGTTTTCTGTTAGTTTTTATACTGAATTTCTTAAAGTACTAGGAAATACTATGAAGTTGTAACAGCAACTCATAGTTTTCTCTCACACAAATACTTGGATATTTACGTGAAACAATATTTTATTTATAGAGTCTTTATTGAGTTTTTGATAAATGGAATAAAAAACAGATTTACATACATGTCAAATAAATTACTCTCTTATTTGAGTTTCGTCGAAGTCGGTTAAAATGCGACTGGTCCTATTTCGATGCTTGAACTAAAAGACCTTACTTAAATTAAACATGTAAGCTGTTAGTCTATGAGGTCACGATCTACTTTACGGCCAATTCAGAACGCCATTAAGTTATTTATTCGATTTATATCGTGTAACTTGTCAATTATATGAACATGAAAAGGTTATGTTAAGGTCGGTCTAGACAAGACAATCTATTTTACAAAATGGGTAAGTAGAATCGTCTCTGGAACGCGAGAGCCTTATATCCAACAAAGAACTTTGAAGAGATGATGATGACGAAGGAGAAGAAATATGATTGGAATACCCTGATCTTCAAATATATACTCATGTTTCTCCTAGTGAACTAGCTGTAGCTATTATTACTACGACGAGCGAGGGAGCTTTCCAGAAAATGACATCCATCCAACCAGCCCTCCCGACGAAGAACTAAACTTCTAGAAGTTGAAACTCGAACTCACGGTACCTTGCGCGTGTTTACTTGACTATCGGGAATTATATTATAGGCTCTGCAAGATGCGATCGGTGAAGTATTGAGGCGAGACAAAAGCTTCACAAAATACATGATTAGATAGTGTTTTTAACTAATTATGTAAAGTGAATTAAAGTAAAGGTATCTATCGGCAATTTTATTGTCACGAACCTCAAGCTCGTAACATTACCATAAATAAACCTTAAAAAGTTTAAAGATTAACCCCCTAAAGACTCAGCTAACTATCATCGGAAGTTCGAATATGAATGGAAAATCTATCCTAGCTCAAGCTCTTCAAATTATTTTTGATTATGGTTGTTATAATTGATTATCCTTGTTAGTGAAAAAGTCAAGGACTTGGGAATTTATATTGACGTGAGACCTATAATGGGATCTTCAAACGCAGGAAGTTAGTCGTAAACTCTTTGCAGCTGTTCGATCACTGAATATATTAAGAAACTTTCTACTTACTTTCACTAAAATTGTGCTTGTTAAATCTTTTCTTCTCCCAATACTGGACTACGCAGATGTCAGCTAGCTTGTTCTCAACGAAAAGCAACCCGATAATCTTAAGGGTCTTCAACATTTTTGTATAAGATTCATATTTGTTTTACGCAATATGATCATGTCTCTTGGTAACATAATAAGCTCAAGTGGTTTCTTATTCCTATTTCCATTTGAAAGTTGTGAGATCATCCTGGCCTAGACCTGGCTATGATACCAAATTTTTGGTAAGCTCTTTGGGGCCATTCATGAATAGTACCAGGTTGACCGAGCTTTGCTCGGTATTTTTCGCTCGGTTTTTTTTTAATTCGTGTGTTTTGGAAATTATATTTAGATACAAATTACATACTGATGAAATACGAATAATATTTTTTGATCTTAGCGACATAATAGAAAAAACTGAACTGGTTATTTGAATAAATAACCATGAGTGCAATTAGTTTAATTAAAATTTTCGTGTTTTTAAAAAATATTATATATATACTTATAAATAAGTTTTTATTGACTCTCTGTCTTGTATGTTCGGTACAATTTCTGCAATTGATTTTAAACTAAGTGGATCACAATGCATTATTAACTTACTCTCTTTTCTTCAAAGAATAAGGTTTAAAAACGAGCACACAGACCACCTGGTAAATGGATGCCGTGGCCCATAGACAATCTATATTTATCCTCGATTAGAAGTCAAAATGTAGATGCGTGGCCCCCTGAGGATTAAGATGGACTGCCTCATTTCCAGTAAAAAGGGTCTCCGGTTCTCTACACTCACTAAACGAAGAAGCATCGAGCTGTTATTTTACACTGTTATTCCGTGATAGCGTGGCCCTTCCGCGGTCGAGCCGACTCATTCATGCGACAACAACAATATCGCTGCAGCATGGCTCTATCACGTAAAAACGTTCCTTATTGTCTATTTTTTCGTTTGTCTATTCAGTATGAATTTAGCAATGGATTTTAACCTACGAGTAACTTCGCGACGAGGTAGAGATTTGAAGCTTTAAATATACTACCTAGGTTTCCATATTCAACTATAATTAGTACTTACTAGTTTGATTAAAACAACAACAAAACGGGTTCTTTTACTTCGATGATTTTGTTAAATATAATGTCGAATTAATAACCTCATCCTTTGATAAAAATCGTTAGCATTCGTATTACAACCCAATACCGTCAACTGACCTGAACAAAAACGCCTGAAGAAAAGTATTAGCAAATATACAAGATTGAAAATTCTTTATATGTATTATCAAGTCTTCTGTTCTTCTGTAAAAATATTTAATAAAAAATATTTATATAAATATGTGTTAAGACGACACATCGAAAACGCTATCGCCGTACTGATCCGAGTGAATACATAATTTCTATAAAACTTGAAAAAACGCCGTCATAAGGTCTAAAATAGCGTAGCGCCCGCGACGATTAAAAGCGCTTAGAAATTGTCAGAATCTTAAAATATATTTTTTTTAATTATTGATTTAAGTAATCAAAATAATGAGCAAGTAAATTATGACTATTCATGTTATGAATATATTTGAGTGATTCCCAAGCATATAGATTAAGTAATTTCGTTATAATTTCAACTATAGTGATTTTTTTAGAGGTGTTTTCGCAAATAATTATGATCAAGTCAAAATTATACAATCGCGTTTTTGAACAATCAAATTCAAATAAAGACATGAATTTACCTATATCAAAATTCCACTTTCGTTAGTGGTGTCATAGTCCTACACTATTCGATGAAAGGAGATGCGTTTTTTCAAGGTGTCGCCTTAACGTTTTTTGAGGTCTGTCAATGATAAAAAAGCTATTTATTAAGATCAGGCGCTACGATGAGGTAAGTCATCACGATAAATGACAACTATTCTTGTAAAATCGGATGACCCACTTAGTCCACGAACATTTAGACATATAAATCATATTAAGGGTTTAATCTAAATGGCCACGTCACGAACGTAAGTTGGTAGTAAATAGTTATTTATAATTGATGGAAATACTGGTTGATCAATAAGCATTTGGAAACGCAACGAAACTCTAGGATAAGTATATGTAAATTGTATATATTTTCAACGTAATCTTTTTTTAAGCTTACACTTCGAATAGCATTTGCAAGTTGCTTAATTCCCTTGAGGAAAAAAGGCTTGAATACATCACCTCATCGTCGCCGTCGAATTTTATACCACGCAAGTGCTTTTTCAGTTGAGTAAAAAGGTGAATCAGTCGGAGCTAGGCTTACTATTTGTATTAAAAAAGTGTAAATTAACTTGAAACGAAAAACCGACCAAATTTTTATATACTAATAAAAGTAGGAAATTCAAATTACTTATTAGTATTTTTTAATGATGAAGTCGATAAATTATCCGTTTACTAATTGGTGTAGGCACAGTTCAAAGATAGTTAAACTGGGAGCCTTTTCCACTAAGAGTAAGTCTTGTGGTACTCCTACCAGTCCTTAATTCTACCATAATATTGGGTCCTTACACATATGAAATTAGCGTTTTGTCATACTAACCACTTTGATCTGAAATATCTCCTCTTTGGTTAAGAATTCCAAATTCAAATTTAGAAATACATTTAGCTAGTACATTTGAATCTTAAAAACAGTCATTCATTTGTTTTTTCCTCATTATTTTTTCTTTGGTGTCGCTTATTACCGCAAAATAGAAAACACGAAATATCGGTACATTTATGAGTACGAGTTCTACCGTGGCACAAGTGTTGCAGAAACAGCTCGAAGAATTAATGATGTGTACGGCGCTGGTGTTGCAAAAGAAAGTACGGTACGTTTTTGCTTTCAACGTTTTCGTTCTGAAAATTTCTACCTTCAGAACCAACTCCGTGGACGGCCGGAGACCAAAGTGAAAAATAAAGAATTAAAGGCTATTGTGGAAGCGGATCCATCACAACGCAGTGAAGAGAGAGCTGCAGGCTTCGGGGTAAGTGATAAAACCGTATTAATCCACTTGATGCGAATTGGGAAAGTAAAAAAAAACTTGAACGATGGGTACCTCATGAATTGAGCGAATCGAACTTGCAAACACACGTCGACTGCTGTGTTACTTTGCTCAACCGACACAAAAATGAAGGGATTTTAAATCGAATCATTACTTGTGATGAAAATTGGATATTGTTCGATAAAAGGAAGTGCTCGTCGCAATGGCTGAACCCTGGAATCCCAGCCAAATCCTGCCCTAAACGAAAATTGACTCAAAAAAAAAATACTTTTGGGTGTTTGGTGGACTAGCGGCGGTGTCGTTCACTACAGCTTTCTAAAATCTGGCCAAACGATTACGGCAGATATCTATTGTCAGGAATTGCAAACCATGAAGGAAGAACTAGCTGCTAAACAAACGAGGTTGGTCATCGCATAGCTCTAGGCCACTGCTGCTTCACGACAACGCAAGACCACATACACTGCACAACAAACAACCACTAAGTTAGATGAGCTACAATTGTAATGTCTGTGACATCCACCGTAGTCCCTGGACCTTGCTCCAATAGATTACCATTTTTTTCGGAATTTGGACAACTTCTTACAAGGAAAAAAATTCAATTCCGATACGGCAGTCCAAACCGCCTTCAAACAGTTTATAGATACTCGCCCCAAAAAAGAAAGAGATCAATGAACTACTTATGAGATGGCAAATGTGCATTGATAACAACGGTGCATACTTTGATTAATTATATATATTTAACAAAAAAAAATCACTTATATTCCTCCCGGACAAAACGCCAATTTCATATATAAGGACCTATTAGTTATCATTTTATATACCTAAAATAAAAAGTGTAATTTTGTAATATTTATTAATCATGAAATGTTTATAAGCTCATTGCTAAAGTTGTTCATCTATATTACTTTATTTATTTTTTATAATAATGTGAGGGTAAACCGCTGTAATCCTTGTATTGTCTGCTGTTTTGATATTAATAATACCTAATTTACTAATATAATATATTAAAATATTTTCCTTCAAAACATTTTTAATTTTATATTAGTGACATCTAACGAGTATTACATAAACTAACTCAACTTTTACAATAGATCTCATCAAACTTTCGAAGATCAAACTGTCTATATTTTACGGACCAACTTTCTCAAAATCTGTAAATATATTAAGAGATGGCGTTACTTGTACCGAAATAAAATCAATGAATTGAACACGTTGACAAAAATTATAATATAATTGCACGAAGTGAAACTTCTTTACGATGTATAATTTTTCGTTTATCTTATATTTTACTTAAATAGGCTTAATAATAGTGTGTGTACCCATGCAGCCCCGAGCGTGAAATGTTGCTAGAAAACGTGACATTTTTTTTAAATACCGCACTAAATTGTTCCACTACGTCGATAAAGAAGTTTCACTTCAAAAATTTTCTTTCGATATAATTAATAATAATTAACATTTATTTTAATATACTTATTAAATAAGCAAATGCAAAAAATGTAGGTCTATGATTAAAGGAAAATAAGCTACCTGCATTTTAATTACAGCTGTAGATATAACCTAAAACAGCACTACTTGCCCGTCTCACGTGACAAATTCCTTGTAACGCGAGAGATCTACGTCCAGCTGGGAACCTTTACGGGGTACTTAATGTCTTTATTGTTCAGGTTTAAGGCAATACAGGTAGGTATATAGGTGTAACGCCATTTGTGACGGTATGAGATCATCCATCACCCTACTTCATCCTTTGGTAACGTAGATAGGCCTTTTTTACTTCATCTGAGGAGGCTACGATAGAAATCCAAATAAATATATCTTATTATTTAAATTTCTATGTACGTGACTATGGAAATTTCCAAAAAGATTCATAGCTTCCATTAGATATTATATCACTTAATTATAACCATCCCGTTGAGCCAGACGTAAGGAACCCAGCCCACCGACGGAAATTGGCATCATAGGTGCGAAATATGGATCTGCGAACATCAATTACCTGTACTGTCCTGTAAAACGTAAAGATTAAATCACATTCTCCCTCTAATAGGCGAGGTCTATTTAGAAGATGTAAGAATGTTCCTTAGACCGCATTTTGATCACGGCCGCTAGCCTTAATGGAGAATTAACATGCCATCGGCGCAGTTATAGTACCCAAGTGTTAGCAAGCACACGTGCATTCTCTATTCCCTCACTCTCGTAGTTCGATGGAACGGTTTTATAGTGGTAGCGCCCCGCTGCAGCTATATCAGGGTTGTAGCACAATTGGGTCGGCTCGATCGTGAAAGGACCACGCTCTCACAGAATACCAGCGTAAAATAGCAACTTAATACTGCTGTTTTTCGTATGGTGAGCGTAGAGGTCCGGAGACCCTTTTTTACTGGAAACAAGGTATTCCATCTTAGTCCTCAGGGGTGACAATGCATCTGCGTTTTGATTCTTAATCGAAGATTAATGTAGATTTGTATGGGCCACGGCATCCACTTACCATCAGGTGGACTGTGTGTTCGTTTGTCACCCAAAAAAATCGACACGACCGTAGAGAGATCAGGCGCAGGACCAACGGCTTTAAGTGCTTTCCAATCACGGTCGTGAGACACCGCCAACTTCCCGACTCCGGACAGCTATTGAGAATTTCTTGACGGAAACACTCAATAACTGATTATTTTTGACTCGACCCGGGATCCGAAGATCCCGGGAGCTCACGACCAGCAGTTACGTTTACAACTACTTGACCAACGCAGTCGCAGTAGAGTAGTAGAACATGTATTAAAATGCTACGCTGAATATCTACTATACTAATAAACTGAATAAAACAAAATTTAATATTTTTACTATATTTTACATTAACAAATGAAGAAGAAATATAGAAATAGTTGCGATGATTGTTGTTACTGAAGACTTCCTTTGTTCTTTCTCGTCAGTAAATGGTGGTGAGGTCCTAAGTACTGTATGGTAAATCGCACTATCGTAGCGTAACAAAAGTTTATTCACTCTTGCCTTGAAGACGCTTAGATTGTATTCGAACAGAAAGATAGACGCCTGAAAATTATTCCACTCGCTTGCTGTACGCATTAGAAAAGACGGAGCAAACCGTTTGGTTCTAATGCGTGGAATATTGACCGCAAAGGGGTGAAAACACGCCGACCGTTTAGATTGTTAAGGGGAAATATAACCTCATATGGCTTACAAGATCCTCCGTTATGCCGAAAGTATTGCAGCATTAAATTTGAAATAAATATATGGTAAAGTTGAGGATTAATGTTAGGGACTATGTTAGACGAAAACACGATTCCGTAAAATTTTCTCGACAGAAAAAAAAATCCAAAGTTACCTCCAAACTGAACTGAATAAACCGCTGTTATTCATAAAATACTTTAAATAAGACCATGAAACTTTGCATACTAACTGATCTAACTATAAAGCAGTGCTTATATTATTTACTTTTTAAAAATACCATTGTTTTCACTGTAAAAAAGAAATTACCTAAACTATCGGCGCGTAAGCTTGATTCCTGTCGCCCTGTTAGTATCCGCTTAGGCTTTTGAAGGTAGAAGTTGTGTCGCTTACGATCAGAATACACATTACGCAACAGGACGACGTAAAATTAAAATGGGAAATAACCGTTATAAAAATAAAAAACGACTGGGTTGGCGTTAAGAAACAGGCATAAATATGATAAACCTAATGAAATAAGTGTCTAACGACCTTTCTACTTACAGTATTAGTGATTACAAACATGTCGGTACATAGCATACGACGCGCGGGGAAGTGGGGGCGAAATTAGAATTTGAGCTGACTTGCTATACCCCCTTAATATATATAATAAATGGTTAATATTGTTTATATTGCACATATTTGCTATAAATATATCATATGTATTCGAGAAATATTGTATTTCTTCACCAACCCTCAAAATATATAAACCTGCCATTTTTATCAATAATAGTTTATATAAGGTAATTTATAGGTAATAGACCACAGCAATTAAACCGTGTGTGGTTTCCGCTCTAGAACTAAAAGAAAATCACTTTATGTATCAGTTTGTTTCTCACATTTTGAATAATTAAAAAAAAGTCTAGTAACATGAGTTTATCCCATTGTATGGAAGATTTGGCTCGATCTTCACGTTCGGCAGGCGGTTTAATAATAGCAGTAATTTAAAAAAAATTTAAAATGACGAACGAACTCGCTGTCCACCTAATGGTAATTGGCTACAGCAGACCATGGACTAGTGGAACCAGCTTCAAGGAAAGAAGGCTTAAGATAGAATGCCGCACATCCTGTAATTATACTCCCTACATCTTACAGACTGGAACACAGCCGTGCAAGCATTGCATTAGGCGGCAGGTAGGCGATAGGTAAGAGTTAAGAGTGTGATATTTACTAAGGCGGACTTCTAGACAGGATACCATACAGTGGATAACTTTTAAGACATACGAAAATAGAGATAATTTTATTAGTGTTCCGTTATCTACGGACAAATCATGGTACTAGCGCTAACTTAGTACGGTTTACTTTATGTACTTAATGGAATCAAGCGTTACATTTCGGCAATACATTAAATTAAAGACCCAACACAAGTGTACTAGGAAAGATATCATCATCGATAATACGACTCGTATTTCGTTGTTTCGGCTCTAAACGAGGCATCATTGAGAGAAATAGTCTCTGCTTCCAGTCTTGTGGTTTTGCTATTAGTGGTGTTGGGTAAGGGGTGACTAAGATATTACACGCTATTAAGGAAGGGAGGAAGGTGCTCCTGAAACTAGGTAAGACACATTTTTTTGTATTTTAACGCGGATTAGCTAACTTTAACATCCTTAATACTTTGGGCAGGCATTATCAAGCACCATTCGAAAAACATGGTACTAAATATGAAACTAACTATATGTAACAAAATAACTGCATTTTGATTACAACTACTTTTACGGATTTTATCTTGGAGTCAGCAGTTTGTGATCATATCCTAGACGGCTCCAACTATTACATCAGATTTGATACACTTCCTACCAACGATGATACGTGAGGCTATTAAAATTAAAAAAAAACATCCTTATTTCAATAGAAGGAGGCTGGGTTCTACCACCTGCTTGGGACCCTGTAATTAATAAAATTAAAACTAAACACAAGCATACCAATGCAAGACTTCTAGGCACATTAAGTTCGTTCTGCGTAGATCAGACAATAAATAATTATTAAAAAGCTGAAGGTACTCCGGGTTAACACTTACATTGGGACGTTAGTCATCTTAGTACCCAGTGACCATGGGTGCTGGAAACCACCCGAAATGTCGGGAATTAAAAATCTTATAAATTTAACGCGATAAAATCCATAAAAGTAGTTTTAATCAATGTGTAGTGTTCGCGTAAATATAAGAAATTATTAAAATAACTGTATTTGATAGTTTCGTGTAGGTTTTGCTGGTCACTCCACCCAGCAAATCACGGACCACGCAGTTCTCTTAAAAAGGAGGGTTATAGGGTCTCGAATCTGACGAAAACAACGGTTCAATGACCGATTTACGGATATCTTTTGAGCGCTACAAAACTCAAAATAAGGAGTTATGTTAAATAAATACATGATATACAGCGACAGGCAGAATTGAGATCAAGTGGCAAAAAATGTAATCTTTATCACATGTTAATCTAGCTAACAAAGTATTTTAAAATAAATAAAAATACTGATAAACATTTTTTAAATATTAACAACTATAGGCATTCCATGTTTAGTGGTAGAGCCACGCCGCAGCTATATCGTGGTTTCAGCACGAGTGGGTCGACTCGACCGGGGAAGTAAAATAGCAGTTTAATACTGCTGTGTTTCATATGGTGAGTGTAGAGATCCGGAGACCCTTTTTACTGGATACGGGGCCATTCCGTCTTAGTCCTCAAGAGTGACAACGCATCTGTATTTTGATTCCTAACGGAGAATAGAGTCTCTGGGCTACAGCATCTACTTACCATCAGGTGGAATGCGTGTTCGTATGTTTCATTTGTCATCCTTATTCTATAATAATTTCGTATTAAATTAAAGATGATGATGAATGATGATTGGTGCTGCCCATCCATTTTCTCTCTTCAATACTTTTTCTATTGTAGAAGGTGGCCTGTGTACTCGTTTGTCACCACGTTCTTTTGGTACGAGCAGCTATGCAGGTCTAACAAGACCAGTGTTCAACTACGTAGTTTTCTTAATGAGCGTTACGTTTGGGCAATCAGTATACGTAGTGGAGTTTATTCCATTGAGTAATGAAATCAGAACATATTCACCTGTTTACTCCCAAGCTTCTTAATATAAAAAAATCTCAAATGCAGATGCCAGCTAGAAAGACGTCATGATGGAAACGATTTGCACTTTATTCTTGATTTACAATGTAATAGTTTTGATAACATCAAAAATCATTAGAAGCTGTTTTTTTGCAGGATTTTATATACTTTATTTAATGAAGTAATAAGTATCTAAAAGATTCGTACAACTTTTTTTTAGAAAATATAATGTTCTTACATACATACCAAACCTATTATAGACATACACAACATTCACTTAATTTATAAATTGCTATAATAGGGTGAAACAGTATTTCAACAGATTAACAGATTAGCAGAAACTCAACTGAAAATAAAAATAAAATAATAAAAAACTAAAATAAATTACTCGGATAACTTTTTGGAATATACGATAAATACTTAGATCAAAAAAAATTATAGCATAAGACGGCTGCAGTTTTATTTTAAATGAAATAAAAACAGCATTCGTCGAATTATATGAGATGGTTCTCTATAAACATGGAAAAAAAAAATTGCAATCAGTTTGAAAAATCTAAATCTTTTTGTACGGCAGACTATTTTATAATTTCTTCTTCTTTTTAGATTACTTTCACGCACAATCCCTAACGGGGTAGCCAGAGAGAACAGATCGCCAAGTGTCACGATCCTTACATACCTCTTTCGCTTCTTTCAGGTTCATTAACTTCTTCATACATGCACGTCTAGGTATCCGAGTACTCTTGACCCTCCCCTCTTCGAGCAATTTGCTCACATGGTCTTCGAAAGTTAGTCTCGGTCTACCTCGACACCTTTTAATATTTACTTTCGCTCTATATATTTTCTTCACCATTCGGTCTTCACTCATTCGTTCAACGTGCCCAAACCATTGAAGTACGCCCCTATCAATTTTTGTGATAAGGTCATCTTTCAATCCTGCCATATTGCGAATCTCTTCGTTCTTTTTAGATTCTTTTCTTAAAAATATAGAATTAGAATATAACATATATTCAGTTGTTTTTCCATATAAATAAAAATTAAATCAAAGCTACGCTCATTCAGAAATCTGACTTAGTAAATTTTAACGGATTTAAAATCTTTTTTCGAAGAAAGTTGTGATCTAAAAAATGCCAAGAGGATTATCAGAAGTTTTACGAGCAAGAATTGTAACTTTAGGAGGGAATAAGAATGTTCCACGAGAGAAGTAGCAGAGTTAAAGATACAGCCTATATACATCACATTGTTGGGCACTGGCTTCCCCTCATTTCTGAGAGGGTTTTAGGGCAAAGAATTGTCTGCAGTGCTCCCCCAATGCGTGACGGCGAACTTCACATCTCTTTGAATTATTTCTTTTTTTATTTCTTTTTTTATTTCTCAGACATGTAGGTTTCCCTGCTAGGTTTTCCTTCACCGACGATCACGTGGTAAATCAGCACTCAAAACTGCAATTAACAATTTCGTTGATTCCGGTAGGGATCGAACACGCTTTTCTTGCGTACTGCAAAATTTACAGCGAGAGCCAATCGCTATATCGGATTACTGGCAGCTCGTGACCGAAAAATCAACGCCACTACAATAAAAGCAGAAGTGCTGAACTCTAGACTTGAAATTAGCACTTAGACCATTCGGAATTGCTAACACGAGGCTGGACTACGAGCACGCAGGTCTTGGCGATCATCTCTGAAATCGACGGAGATTGCAGTGGGCTAGGCTCCGGCAAAATTAAGAAGATGAGGAGGAAAACATTTAACAAAACTGTCTCTTCGTTGACGAATCGAGAATCAGTACTCATCCAGATAACCGACGTGTCCGTGTCTGGAGAAGACCTGGAGACTCTGAAAGGCAAATAACTGCAATTGGCACCGTTCAGCAAGGCGGGAAATTGGTGTACTTTTGGGGTGGGATTATGATTGGAGCTAGAACGCCTATAATCCCGTATCGAGGATCCATGACAGATAAGGTACAAACAGTCGTTATTGATAAAATTGTCGGACCATTCCGAGTAAACCATGGGCACCAATTCGTACTGATCAATAATAATACGCCCGCATATCGAGCTCAACGAGTCAATGCTGCTCTCCGAGAATACGACATCACAAGCTTAGACTGGCCTGCCGGCACACCTGACTTAAGCTCAATAGAGCATAACCCATAGAGGATGCTTTTAAGCGAGCTGCTTGAAACCGTCAGCCACCTCTCCAGACAGTGTCAGAGATCGGGGAAGCTGGTATTCAATAATTGGACAGGTTACCCCAAGAAATGCCGGATGACTTGTTCCTCAGTATTGTTAGGAAGATCTTCGCAAGTGCTCGATCCAGGGGAGGAGTTATATTGTATTAAATAAAAACCTTATTTTAATAAATTGTTGTATACCTAAGTTTGTTTAAACAATTTTTTTATATCCATCAAATTTCTGTTACAATTACATTAGGATTAAATTACTCAATTTTTGTTATTAAAAAATAAAAAAGAGTTTTATTTTTTAATTTCAAACAGTAGGTATATTTCTATAAAAGATATAACGTTAGCACTTTTTCTTAATAAAAGTTAAATTAAAAAAATATATCAGCTTTTGCTAGTGATGATAAGCTTTTTATGATGTCTATCTAGTTATAAATGGATGCCACGTGTTCAAATTACCTATAACCATAGACAATAAAAATTTAACGTTCTCTTAACAAAACTTCGGCCACGGCGGCCATTCCAAACGGAGACTAGCCAATGAGATCTAATCTGATGGGAAGGTAATCTGACACGACTGGAGAGAGATCAAAAAAGGACCAACGGCTTTACAAGCTTGCCGAGGCACGGGGGTGAAGCACCGCCAACTTCCTTACCCACTTTTCCCAGTTACCGATTTTGGCAGGATCTTACGACAACTAGACCAACTTCAGTAAAACGACCATGAGACCAACGAAAGCAGCCGTGCATTACTTTGTGTGAATACACGAAAACAAAGAAGTTATTTTAATAACATTAAGTAATATTTTTTATTACGTGTTATTTATTACGTGGTAGAGCCATGCTGCAGTTATATTAGTAGTATAGTTGTAGCACGAATGGGTCGGCTCGACCGAGGAAGGACCACGCTCTCACAGAATACCAGCGTAAAATAGTAGTTTAATGCTGCTGTGTTTCATATGGTGAGTGTAGAAAATTTGGTGAGGATAGATGTAGATGTCTATGGGCCACAGTAACCACTTACCATCACGTGGACTGTAAGCTCGTTTGTCAACCTATCCTACATAAAAAAAAATCTATATTTTTTCTATTGTTATCAACACATAATACAGACGAAATTTAGTTGAAAAGAAAATTGGAAAATCGAAGTTTCCACTTCCGAATAATCGGTTTGATCATAGACAATGTCGTAACTTTCTTAAAGTTTTAACCACAAACAAAAAATAACGTCCCAACTTTCTTGCCCAATAATATCAGGAAACGCTCAATAGGCATTTATTTCGCGGGACATTTACTTTTATGTTGTTTTGTTATTGTGTAAACCCTCTTTTGTTTTAATACGAGTATTTTCATATAAACCGACTGTGTAGTGGCGTTGTGAGAATATCCACTACACCATATCGTCCCGTGGGTGTCGTAAGAGAAGACAGAGGGAGATTAAAACAGAAGATGGGTAGCGGCTTCCGGATCACAACTCAAAATAATAAAAAACTGCGATTGTCAAAGCTGAGAGTAACAACTATGGCAAATTATTGCCTATGAGGCAATCTATGGGAGGGACCTATGTTTAGTAGACTTTTGGCGATTTTTGAGTGTCCATATCTCGGAAACTAAGCAAGATATCAAAAATTTTATTGTTATTTTCGGCGTATCTCTTAGAGATCTATGCGAATCCACCTTCAAATAAACGTAGAAGTCCCAAGAAAGGCCTACAATTATGTAAAGCGTCGTACTTTTCTGGATAAGGTACGAGTCGACCATTTCTACTGCAGGTGGATCTAGGTAGAGTAAGCATTGTTACAGCCTATGTATAAGTTCCAAGCCTTCTCTAATTTCTAAGAAGGTTTTAGAGTAAACACATCGGAGTGACTTTCCAATAATGGAAGACTTCACACGTCCTTGTTATATTATTTCCCTCAAGCGCGCAGGCTTCCTCGTGATATTTAACTTCACCGTCAAGCAAGTGGTAAATCAGTACAAAAATTGCAATTAAAAATTTCATGAAATTTACTACGGACACTTGGAGCTACCGCGGCTCCCACCTATAGCGAATTATTTAGGCAGACTATATTAGCTTCAACATGGCTCTATAACGTAATTATGATTGTAGCACAAATGGGTCGGATCGAACGGGAAAAGACCACGCTCTCACAAAATACCAGCGTAAAATCTAGAGAACTGGAGGCCCTTTTACTAGAACCGAATTATTCCGTCTTAGTCCTCAGGAGTGACAATGCATCTCATCACATTTTGATTTTTAATCGATTACATATAAGTATATGGGCCACAATAACCACTTACCATTAGGTGGACTGTGTGTTTGTTTGTCACCCCGATTCTATAAAAAAATTAAAGTGATACGCAAAAGGAGATCAGTAGTCGGATATACCGTTAATCGTGTATAATCAAAGCACCGTTAACTTAACTAGTTTCCCTAAAAATGGTGATTTTCTAATTCACATAAAAAACAATCGTACACAACCGAATAAGGGAAGCAGGTAGTTAAGGGGGCGTCGATTCGAATCTGGACGAATAATCATAGTGTTTTGGGCAGAATTACGGTATCGGTAGTTAAATCGTTTACAACGATTTGCATGTTATACACGTTAATATTTAGGTGCGTTATTATAGCTGTTAAAGTAAATAGAACATAGTTGAGATTAGCTCGGTATTAGAAAATAAAACTAGCGGTTTCTGAACGGTGACATCTATATCGCCTGGTGTCATAAGAGGCGGCAGGGGTAAATGTAACAGGCGAAGGTTAACATCTTTTTTTCTAGAATAAAGGTGACAAACGAGCACACAGTCCACCAGATAGTAAGTGCTTACTGCGGCCCATAGACATCCACATCAATCCTCGATTACGAATCACAATGCAGATGTGTTGTCACCCGTGAGGACTAAGATGGAATACCTCGTTTTCAGTAAAAAGGGTCTCCGGTTCTCTACACCCACAATACGAAACACAATAGCGTTAAGCTGCTATTTTACGCTGGTATTTCATGGAGCCGACCCATTCGTGCTACAACTATACCAGTAATATAGCTGCAGCATGGCTCTACCGAAAAGCTTCCTCATAACTACTCAAAATAATAAAAACTATGGTTACCAACCACTGGCGTAAGTGGTAAATATGAGATAATCTGTGGAGGAGGCCTTTGTTGTGCATTGGACTTTTAATAGTCTGTTCTTTTTATGGTTTTGATATGATACATATATAAATAAAAAAATATAAAAAAAATTATTTATTTTAGACGTTTGACCGTATTCTCAGTGGCAATAAAGAGACCTCGAAAACTATGTTAGTAACATTTGTTAGAACAGATAATTTTTTTACGTGGTAGAGCCACGCTGCAAATATATTCATGAATACTATACACGAATGTCGACTTAACCGGTGCATGATCACGCTCTCACAGAATACCAGCGTTAAATAGCAGCTCAATGCTGCTGTGTTTCGTATGGTTAGTGTAGAGAACCGGATACCCTTTGTACTGGAAATGAGGCATTCCGTCTTAGTCCTAATAATGGGTGACAACGCATCTGCATTGTGTATTTGTATTTTGATTCTTAACCGATAATAAATGTAGATGTCTACGAGCCACCGCATCCACTTATCATCAGGTAGATTGTGTGCCCATTTGTCATCCTGTTCTATAAATATACATACATATATATATATATATATATATATATATATATATATATATATAACCCAAATATGGAAAGTAAAACATTACCTAAAAATAAAATTCATTTGGATCTTAAGAGTCATTTCCATAAAGACAATTTTACATTTACAGAGGGTATTATTGACTTCGAACAAAGAAACAGCCCACCTGATTTTAAATTGCTATTGTCGAAATGGACATCTTAAAGAAAGCTCTTAACAAAGAAAGCCAAGACACATTGTAACTCCTAAGGACAATGATGAAAATGTGTTTTCTTTTAGGTGGAGGCAGTGTTTTAATTTTTCTTTAAAATATTTTTCATCATTCTTAATCGATGTATAATGTTATAGTTTGTTTGTATAGATTAAGGCTGAAAAATGAACATACCCGAGCCCACCCGATCTTAAATATATTTATCCTCAGTTAAGACTCAAAATGCAGATGCGTTGTCAACCCTGAGGAAAAAATGGAATGATTCGTTTCCAGTAAAAAGGATCGCCGGTTCTCTACGCCCACCATACGAAACACACTACGCTGGTTTTATGTGGGAGCGTGGTCCTTACCCAGTTGAGTCGACCTATTCGTGCCATAACCATAACATGTTTAACCCGTATAAAAGTTTCAGCAGGGTTCACTATGCTAACTTTCTACTAACCGGCCAAATGCGAGTCGGAAATCGCTCCAAAGTTAGCTCACTCTCTAAACGTATTAGATATAACCAAAATCCAAATGATATATTGTTCAACATGACATCGCAACAACCAGCAAAAGAAAAAACCCTAAAAAAAGGTTCGCTTATTTTCGTCACAGCTTACTAATTGCAATATGAATGTGTCTTTTCAGTAATTGTTATTGAATTCAGTATAGTTATCATAGTACTTACCTATATAACCTATAGAAATTTCTCCTAACTCGTTTATTTTTTTAAGAATGTATCAAAAACTGCTTAAAAATGACAACTTTGACGACCCTCATTTTTTTTAAATATACTTAATGGAACAACCGGGAATTTACATCGACATAAATGTTATTCCCATTATTGGTTTAAATTATGGTACGAAGGCAATATGGCTAACTCTGCAGATCTGTTCAAATCTTCTTTTAACTACCACGTAGGTGACTCCAAGCGAACATTACAACATAGGAAAACACGTGTAAACGTCCTTGCGTAACGCAACAGCCAATTAGCGCGACGTTTGTCAAGTTCCAAGACAAAGTTTGAAGTTCAATTCGCATCACCAAATACGTTGTTTGGCTTCACAATTTGGTTACGCCCAATAAGGCGTGTCGCTTTTGGTGTTGCCACTCTAATTAGTTCAAAACTAATTTTGTCACACACATAACAGTGCGTAATACAGTTTGTTGTTTCTAGAGTGAATATAGGTACAGAAAAATTCCAATAACAACGTTTTCGTTAGAAGATGCTATTAAACGTTCCTATTTACAACCTTCCGTTCCCTTAGATAGTTACAGTCGTTTTACCATAGTTCCACTGCTGGCAAATGTAAATTCTGCCCCAAGAATGGAACTTATAATGGTTATATATATATATATATATATATATATATATATATATATATATATATATATATATATATATATATATATATATATATATATATACTCACAGGAAAAATTTGCTTTAATATAGCTGGTGGTGATATTAAGTAAGAATGAAACTCTTGGCACCTTTTTTTATAATTTGAAAATAAAAGTAGAAGCCTTATTTACTCGTATTTTCAAATCCTGCAATCACGGTATAAAAAAAAAAATTATATATATCGGGTGAAATTCTTAATATCTCTCTCTCTCTCTTTCTATATATATATATATATATATATATATATATATATATATATATATAATATAAATATATGTCCTTACCCAGTTTAAAAAAAACCAAGTCTTAGTAGTAAACTTAAATTGAAATATCTAAATAATAATATACCGTTATTGCAGGATTTGAAAATACGAGTAAATAAGGCTTCTACTTTTATTTTGAAATGATCTATATTTTGATAATTATACGGCTCGACCCATACGAATCTGTGCGTGAGCAGTAAAATCAGTTAATATAATGCATTACCACGCATTTTGAATTTAGAAGACAAAAAGGACAGAATGTTTAAGTTAATAATGTTTCTTCACCATTTGCCTATATTGCTTATTCTGAACCTTCTCTGAAAATTTGTCCGGTTATTGCAAAATAACTCTGTATACGCCGTTGTAATGAACATCAGCATCGTCTCATTTCTAAGGCTATGAAGCAAATTATTTGCCGCGCTTCCTCACGATGTTTTCTTTCAATAATTGCAATTAAAAATTTCCTTGGTATCGACGGGGATTGAACTTGGTTTGTCCACATACTATAAAATTTACAGAGAGCGCTTGGCGTTGAGCTACTACTGCTGTGTTATTGATAAACATTTGAGTAATGGCGCCTAATTTTACTTACCCTATCGTATGCTGTTATTTGTTTCAAATGGTCACTGAAAACTACCCTATATATACCCCCTTCTATCATATATTTCTATGTATCTGGGTAATATATTCCTAAGTAGGTACTAAGCATTAGAAATATAATAATAAAGCTTTGTTTATTCCATATCTAAATTACAAATCAATTGTAAGTAATGTTAGTGAGGTAAGTTCATTTTTTATTAATAATACATTTTTCTTGAGTTATTTTGATACGTTTTGTTAGTATTTCTATATGGTAATAGCCTCCGCCAACCCATACCAGATTACAGGACCAGACCAGACCACTATGAATATAATAATGGAATAATGAAATATAAATGGAATAAACGTTATGGAATCATTGGAAAAACATAAGAAGCAATTATAAAAGGAATTTAACAACTTTTATATAAAAATTTAATACGTGGTAGAACCATGCTGCAGTTATATTAGTAGTATACATGTAGCACAAATGGGTCGGCACGACCGGGGAAGGACCACGCTCTCACAGAATACCAGCGTCAAATAGTAGCTTAATGCTGCTGTGTTTCGTATGGTGAGTGTAGAGAACCGGAGACCCTTTTTACTGGAAACGAGGCATTCCATCTTAGTCCTCACGGGTGACAACGCATCTGCATTTTGTTTTGTAATCGAGGATACATGTAGATGTCTATGGGCCGCAGCAACCACTTACCATCAGGTGGACTGTGTGCTCGTTTGTTACCCTATCCTATAAAAAAAATGGAAAAAAATTGTTGGTGTCATTTGAAATGGTTAAAAACCTACAAATGTCGCTTAAGACTTAATAAAATACCGTAACTGGATTTCCAAATCGTAAGAACGATATTATATCATAACCATCACGATCGGCTTGGAGCGCTACCAATAATACGACTATAAGTCAAGCTTGAATTTTATGTTAGGATTATGAACAAAAAGACATGTTTCGAAAGTTTTAAATAGTAATGAGTCATGTTTGCAGTCAGCGTTTTATTACAAAAAAATCTAGATAATTAACAACTTTTATTTACACGCGGTTACGCACTAAAACTCGCTTGTAGATCTTCCTTTCGTGACCGTATTACCATGCCGTTATTGACGCGAGAGTATTTCACAAAAGGGAAGGTAAACAGTCCTCAATCAAGTATTATGTAATTTAACGGTCACCCGTGTCGTTCGCTCCATTTTCGGATAGCGCAGACCAAAAATGAATATCCCATGGTACATAAAAGAGCATCTTTAGCGTACACCACTTAAGGTCTCTAGCCTTACCGAGATCGTTACGGCTAAATAAGTAATGCTACATGTGGGGTAAGGTATCGGTCAGTTCGTTATGGATCGGGACCAAAATTATGGTCTCGGAGCGCTTAAGGAGATGCACGTGGTGTCTCCCGAGCTGGGGTTTCCTTGGTTCGCTGACGAATCGACGCGTAGCGAAAGTGACGCTGATAGTTCATGAACTTGTGGTTAAATTTATGATTTGTTGTATTTCGTAAAAGTACATCATAATAAAACTATTATTGTGGTGTTTATCATAATGAATATATATATATATATATATATATATATATATATATATATATATATAAAAAAAATAAAGTTACAGTCTTTATATGTCCCACTGCTGGGTACAGGCCTTCCCAGATTTCAAAGCGAGTATTATAAGGCTAGCTGCCGAGTAATGGCGGTATAAGGCTATCCTCTACCCTAAATCATTTTGTGGGTGTCGTAAGAGGCATCAAAGGAAACCTGAAACAGAAGATGGGCAGCAGTTTCTTCTGAAAACAACCGTAACTGATAAAAACAGCGGTTTTGAAACCGCCTATCTAGCGTAGAAACTATGAAGCTATGAACGACGCTGTGAGTCAATCTATGCAGGAGGCCCATCAAGCTGCTCGGCCGGCCCATCGTCACTCCAGCTCAATGATCCGTTATAGTATATTAGTTACTGCGGTTCACCTCTCTATACGTCGTAGAGCCAACTGCAGCTATATATGGCCCATATATTATAGATATTTGAAACGACCCATATAATATGGGTCGTTTCAAATATCACAAAATAACAGCTTAATGCTGCTATGTTTCGTATAGTCAGTGTAGAGAACCGCAGAGCCTTATTACTGATAACGGTTGACAAACACATCTGCATTTTTATTCTTAATCGAGGATAAATATTGATGTCTATTGGACCACAGCATCCACCATCAGGTGGACTGTGTGCTTGTTTAAAACCCTTATTATATAAAAAATATTCCTTGTATCCCTATTAAGTGTTATCTCATAGGAAACTCCGTCAATTAGACCCAAATAAATAAATAAAAAATATATATCTGTTGTCCCAACTCAGAGTTATTTCCCCGGCCGAACCAACCTATTCGTGCACCAGCCGTGCAACATGACTCTTACTTGGCGTATTAAAATAGTGTACGCATAAAGATTCACTCAAAGAGTTACTCCCTTGACCAATCCTCAGCAAAAGCTGTGTTATGTTTAGCCAATTAAGTGGTTTTTTTGCGCGTATCATTTTTAACTTACGCATATGAAGTATGTTAAGATGCAGTGTGAGAGGAACTCGAGTAGTCACTCAATATGCATACCCTATACCAAGCATTTCTAGTTTTTACACAAATCATTAAGGCTGAATTTCGAACTTAGGAACCACGGTGCAGTAGCTAGAAACCGAGTATTTATTACATAAGCGATTCAATGTTAGGCACAGACTTTTCCTACTTTTGGGAAATAATATAGTATTTCTAAAATGTAGTAACATTAAAAACAAAATGAAAAGTAATCACTCTTCATTTTTTGTTTTTGCTGTTTTTTTCTCACTTGATGGTAAGTGTCTTCCATGGTCGCCCGAGACACAGGGTTATTTATAAACAATGGAGACTATTCCTAATATCTGCAATACCGGCGAGATTGGAGGTGCATTGACGGCTCTACAAAACGTATCTAATAATCTGCTGGTAAAAGTCAACTACAATTTGATCATATGGTGTAGTAGGAAATTCCTATAAATCACACACAATGGTACACTGACAACCACCAAGATGATGTGGATATATAACCACCAAGATTAGATAGAACTATGTGTTTAACCGCAGTATATGATGGTTGTTATGCTTGACAGTCAGGCTTTGATGCCTCTCCAGTTTTTTGATTCGTAACCGAGGATAAATGTAGATGTCTATGGGCTACTGCATCTGCTTACCATCAGGTGGACTGTGTGGTTGTTTGTGACTGTGACTATTTCAATAAAAAGGTGGTAATAAAAAAGTGGTAGTAAAGGTGGTGGTAGTAGTGGGTAGATTCCAGCCTTTTGCCTATATCTGCTGACAAGCTGCAGTGCAAGCAATACTGTGGTCCGACCCGAAGAGTACAGAGAGCCGGTATAATTAAAGGCTGTGAGACTTTCCATCTTAGTCCTCAGGGTGAAAGGAAATATCAACAGAATACTAACTTCGTTAGTACCAGCGTCAAAATAAGCAAAAATTCAGAGCTAATTCAGGTCAACGCGCCAGTTTAGCTCACATCCTTCCGCAAGATGGCGATTGTTATGCAATTGGCGCGAAAGTAACTGTCCACGTCCTTCCTGCGCTCACCGGAAGGGAAAATAAATAAATGGCCGCCACATTAGACTTCTAAACACGTTGAAGTCAAACGGGGTCAGCATATTGCGAATGACATTGAAATATTAAATTAATAATTTGTTACTTAGTTTATATTTGTATGCTAGGGGGTCTCCGCATGCTACTGGCTGGTTCTGTTGATATCCGGTACTTTAGACCGTATGTCTTTCGATTGTATGTCATATCAACATTACAAATTTAAACTTAAATATTAATATTTAATAATCCCATTTTTTTTAATGAAATGTAAGTGACAAAAGATAGTAAGTGGCTACTGTTGCCAACAGCAGGGTAGTTTTTCATTATTAACGCATTCCAAATTTAAATTCAAGACCAGTCACGCAAAACTGAAAACAGAAATATCTGAAGACAATTTAATGTCAATCTCAGTTCTCAGCGCTATATTTTTTTCTAATACATAATGCGAAAATATTAACCACAGTTACCTCTATTTCTAGACTATTTTAGTTGTACCTAATTCTCAATAGGGTGCGGATTTCAGGAACAAAACTTAGATATAGTATACATATACTAACAACTGATCGTATTCAACATTGGGGATATTTAAAAATTTGCTTCAAATAGCGATATATTCAATTTTAAAAAAATTGACGCATATATTTTCTTTTTCACAGTTTTAATTCGGCAAAACACTGCCGTCAATTTCAATCGGACTCAAACTAAATACAGGTATTTGTTTCGCCCTATTTATCAGACACAATCTCTTCTATAGATGATACTGATGATAGAACCGTTCTTTTGAGTTGGGGGCTTTGGACACGCTATTAAAGACCGAAACTACCTCCGAAAGTTACTAAAATTTTACTTAGCAAATTAATTTGAATTCTATAAACTTTTCAACGACTCCGTAACGCAGTGGCGCAACGTTTGACGCTACGCTACAGGGCCGTGGGTCTGGATATTGTAGGAAGCAAGTGTTTTCATGGCCTACAAATTATTCCTCTACGTATGGATACGTGTTCCTGTGCAATGGTAGCTATGGTAGGATACAATGAGCTAAAGATTAGGAGGAATTTAGCGCTTGTTTCATATATCTTTAAGGTATAGAAAGAAACGTTGCAACAATGCGCATGTGATACAACAAGCCGCCCCCAACCGGCTAGAACAAATGGTGGGTTCATAGTAAGAGCTGTATTTGAAATTAGTTATGGTCCTACTGTGACATAGATACGGTGTTTGCAATAGCAATAAGTACATATTTATAATCGAAAATTATTAGCTTGTAACGGTGTAGTTGGAGTTGGTAAAAATAGTTGTCTACATTATCGCATTAGGTGATAAACCTGTAAAGATAATTGTATAGTGCGTGAAACACACCGAAGCTTAAATCACGCTATCAACATTCCGAATCATAAACAGCATATATAGAACATCTCCGAACTATCACACGGAACGTTGGCCGCTCCTCGGGCAGAACACCTTGCCCGGCGGGAGATCTCCCCTTTTCCTTCCACGGCCACATGGGAAATAAATAAATATTACGTGTAAGTAAGCTACCTCAACGAAACATAGGAAAATATTTTTTTATAGAATAAAGGTGACAAACGAGCACACAGTCCGCCCGGTGGTAAGCTGATGCTGTGGCCCATAACATCATCTACATCTATTCTTGATTAAAAATCAAAATGCAGACGCGTTGCTTAGGACTAAGGAATGCCTCGTTTCCGTTAAAGAAACACAGCAGTGTTGAGCGGCTATTTTACGCTGATTTTCTGTGAGAATGCTCCTTCCCGGTTCAGCTCGACCCATTCGTGCTATAACTATAATATAGCTACAGCGTAGCTCTACCACGTAAAAAATCCTCCTGTGGAGTGAATTTTTTATATAAAACAACTTTTAGGTGATAAGTCTTCTTTAATACCTAAGAGTCCGTCTAGGCAGATTTGTTCATTTAGTTAGAGTTGCTTTTTGAAGTGCAAACTTCTTTAGAACCTTTTTACTAAAAAAAGAGACAAACATATACATCTATAGGATGCCTGATTAGCCTGCGAGAGAATGAGAAGGAGAGTAGACAGTGTTTTTTGTTACGTATCGTTTTCTGAAGGTGTCACTTCTACTGCGAGTGAACTGCGCACATGCTTTCTTACTTTTCATGGGTGTTCGGTACAATGCTATAAGACGTAAAGTTTTTGCTGTCGTAAATATTCGTCTATGGACAGATCCCAACGCTGTTGTAT
This sequence comes from Parnassius apollo, assembly GCA_907164705.1. NCBI lineage: Eukaryota > Metazoa > Arthropoda > Insecta > Lepidoptera > Papilionidae > Parnassius > Parnassius apollo. The sequence continues at coordinate 2,334,283 of CAJQZP010000058.1, forward strand.
CTTTCTACTTCCATTTCGATATTTAATCCTACCTTCCAGTACATAAATACTCCTCTTGTTCTTTCGTTTTGTTTGTCACTTCATCTTAATATATATAAGATTACGTATCACGTTGTTTGTCCGCAATGAACTCCTAAACTACTTAACCGATTTTAACAAAATTTTCACAACTTGTGCAGTTTGGTCCAATTTGAGAGATAGGATAGTTTTCTTACCTATGAGCGACCCACAAATTTTTTTACGAATTTAAGGATTTTTACAATGGGTCGTCGAAAACGGCAGAACAACGTCTGCCTGGCAAGCTAGTGTTTTTTGTAAATGCTTAAATGTAAGCCGGATCCGGTCGTTAAACATACTTCTAACTACCTATGATCCGTATTGTGGCGACCGCGTTCGAGTTAGGCCTAAACAGTTGAGCGCGGAACGGGCCGCGTCCGGCGGATGCGTGAGGAAAGTAAACAGATATCGCCTCCCGTTCCTTATCGGGAACCGTATGCTGGGCACGCGGGCTCAGGTGACACCGGGGCTAGTGTGTCCGTGAGCACGGCGTCGCGTTCTGACGTGTGAGATAGATGAATTTAATAATTTACTAGCGATACTTCGTCTGGATGTGATCTATTAATGATAATGAGATACCATTTCATTTATTTTTCGTTTATTTATTTTTTAATTTTCAAGTTTTTCGCATAAAATATAGCCTATATATAGCCTAGATCCCTTCTGAAATTGCTGTCCATCAGTTCGTAAAGTTATATCACAATTGTTTCAGCCTTTCCCAAGATTAGGCCGGAAAAAGGACAATTTTTTTTATAAATGGTTATTTATGTCTCAATTAATCCTTTGAGCTTAACAGAAGTCAGTTCAGTTTCAGTAACAGAACACGCTGTAACTGTATGCAGCAGGAAACAGTCAGCTCGTCCGCGGAAGAACTATACTCTCAGAAAATACCGGCGTAAAATAACAGCGTAATGCTGTTGTGCTTTGTATGGTGAGTATAGAGAACTGGAGACCATTTTTACTGTACTCGAGGCATCCCATCTTAGTCCTCAGAGGTGACGAATGACAACGCATCTGCATTCTAATTCCTAATTGGGTATAAATGTATACGTCTATGGGGCACAGTGTCCATTTGTCATCAGGTAAACTGTGTGCTCGTTTGTCATTCTTATTTTACGAAGCACGAAAAGGTCAGCGCGATCGAGGAAAGACCACGCTCTTACAGAATACAAGCATAAAATAGCAGCGTAATGCTGCTATGTCTCCGGTTCTCTACACACGCGACACGAAGTCACCGGAGACCCTTTTTACAAGGCAATAACAATTACATCCGGCCTCAGCAGTGACAAACATTTACATTTACAATAGATGTCGTGTCTTGCGTGTCTATGGTTAAGATCCACTTACCATCGGGTGGACTGCGTGCTCGTTAGCCCCCTTAATTATTAAAAAAAGATTTTCCACGGTACAAGTTTGGCCTTCAAATATTTTTTACCTTTCTTACTAGTTTCAATGCAAGCACAAGCGTCCTGCCATTTTTAGGTGTGTTATAGATTAATTACTTCGCCGCACTGCTCCAATACGTCTTGGCGGAATTTCCAGGTCCTCGAAATGTTTATTCTTCGAACATGTACGTTTTTTAACGATTTTATTTCACAACCGAGCACGTGGTAAATCAGCACTTAAAATCGCAATATTATTCACGACAAGCGCTTAGTTCCATAGCTACCATGGCTGGAGTAATCAATGATAATTTTCTATGGCTAGGAGAGAATGGTATACTTATTTTCTTCTGTAAATTTAGTAAGAGGGGGCTACGGGAAACGCTAGAATGGTCTCATGGCTTCCGATAAATGGCGTACCGACGCTGACAGCATCCAAGGTGCGAGACGTCTGATACTACGGCAGCTAATGCTTATGACCCTAGAAGCTAAGGAGCTTGCGAAGCATGCGAGACGATTAAGTTGAATCCTCCTTACGAGAGACTCATAGCCCGCAGTGGATTTTTAAAGCTGATGAAGAAGTAATTATTTCATATGGTGAGTGATGAGAACCAGTGACCAATTAATATAATATGGCAGATATTTCAACAAGTTAGCATTGCAATCGTTAATGGCAACTTTAAGTGCTGATTTACCACGTTATCGTGGTAAAAGAAAATATCACGTGAAATTTTGCGTATTCATGAATTAAAATATTTGGAAGACACGTAAAGTCAAACACCACGCACTGGAAAAGCCCGGCAGTAGATACGCGGATTTGGAACATTTATAGGACAGTAACGATTACCTATATTTTAAGCAACCTATATTTATCCTACACAAATGTGTACTGTAGTAGTGATATCAGGACCATCACAGTACAACGAGACCCTAGAACTAACAATTTGTGTTACTTACTAATGAAGTTTCCGGCTGGGAACCGAAACAGTACGTATGTAGCCATACATAGGACTCCCGATAATCCAGCCCCTGTCAAATCCCCTGCCCCTCCTGTAATTCAACATGCCTATAACATGTAAGTGCATACTTGGTTTTTGCTCTTTGTCAATCCTGGAATGCAATGCCCCCATCAACCATTACATTGTTATAGTAAAACTTATTCCCAGATATTGTCACCACTCCTAGCAACGCTCCACAAATCAATGTTAGTTCGGAAGTAATAGAATGTATATTCTTTGGTATGGCCAAGAAATTGCAAGCAAAATGACTATCAACTATCTATAATATAATCTTGTAGCAAAGGCTCCCTATTAATCTTCTGATAGAAGTTGTTTTATAGCCTAGTAGACACGAATAGTAAAGAAACTAGTGTCCTGTTCAACTCCATGATGAATTTGATTGACAACAGATACTGACAATTGGTACTTAAAAGGATTAAGTTGTAAGAACAAAAAAGCTTGTTAAAACTGGTAGCCCTAAGAAATTAACTATTACAGCCATTAAGTTGATTTAAATTTAATATAAGATAAAAACTAAGGCACATTGTTCATTCAAATTAAAGCTGTCAATTTACAAATTAAAGGCTATCAGTACCTATTTCTCTTTGCCTATAATGACAAAATACCATAAAAATTTTTTAAAAAAATTGCCCGGTTCTAATTATAAAAAAATACTTTTATTTAAGACCTTGCTTTCCCACGAAGTGGTTATCAATACAATTTTCAAAGAATTATACTTTTAAATTGTTCAGTATTATTTTGTAATGAGACACAAATTGCTCAAGAAACTGCTAGCATATATACGACTTGTTATTTTCGAATAAAAATAGTTACCAGCTAATAATATTTTAAAGTATGTAAGTACATGAACTTTTTGTCCCACTACTGTGCTAGAACGCTTATATAAATGTAATTATGCATGGGCAGTGCTAAGGGAGGTGTGTCGAGTCCACTACAAGTGTAACTCTAGTCTCCACCCATAACACGGAATATACCAATACGACATTAAACTAGATGCAAGTCGAATCAAAATTCGCCACACGATACAGCCCACACATGTTTTTTTCAAACCGTCCTCGTAGGAATCTCCCGTAAATTCCTGCGAATGCATTAAAATTGTATTGGATATTCGTTTTTGCTGGCGCGTCGTATGTGACGGTTCTTGGAACACTGAGCAAAGCAGCGCGCAATTAGATTGTCAACCGTTTTGACGCGATTTTCTCCATTACATAAACAAAATACGGACGATATTCCTATACCTTTTAACGTTGAAGGGTTGATGCGGTCATGGTTCGGTGTACAAGTATATAATTGTAATTAACATAAGATTTCCCGTAATAACCGGAGAGTGCGCGCGCGCGTCCAAAATGGCGGCGTCCGCTTTTTGTCGCACGGGCGTACGCTGAATATCATAAGCTACGTGCGTGGTACGTTCCACACGAGTGCATTTTTCCAACCGAATATAAAAACCACTATAAAATATTACTTGGTTATTTTGTTATGTTTAGAAATTTCTTCATCAAAATATAATTATATAAAAGCTTATTCAGAATATTAATAATAATTTTTAAAAATTATAAATCACAAACAATTGCATAAGTTTTTTTTTTGTTAGCGTTATCTCGAACACAAACATTACTTCCTCACACCTTTATTTTTATAATCACTTGGTAAAATGCTAAGTTTAATAATCATCTTAAATAATTTCTAAAATCGTCCAATGTGTATAACTCATTGGCAGGGGGAGACAGAGCTACGCCCTGTGCGCCTTCAGATCACAACTGCTAGTTATCTTACAACTAAAGAGTTTCCTTTGCATTAACGAAACGTCTACGATACGATTTTTAAGTTAACTATCGTGCAGACACTAGTGTAAAACTAGGTAAAAACAAACTATAATACAATTAAAATCTTCTTGTTTGTGCTCTTGTCCCAAGATATTTGTGGTCGACATAGTTTACGCGGTAGAGCCATTCTGTAGCTATATTACACGCTCTCACAGAAAACCAGCGTAAAATAGCAGCTCGTATGTTGAGTGTAGAGAACCGGAGACCCTTTCTGCTTGAAATAAGGCGTCCCATCATAGTCCTTAGGGGTGACAACGCATCTGCATTTCATAATTAATCGAAGATAATAAATAGACGTCTATGGGCTACAGCATGCACTTACCATCAGGTGAATTGTGTGCCGGTTTTATTGAATAGGGATTCGATAAAAACCCTCTATCTACAATGGTAATTTTAGGCCAACTAACAAAATTTGATACAAAAATATTTTAGTTTTTCCAGAAAAAAATGCGTATTAATATTTAAATTGGCTGTATCGTTCTAATCTATTGTCACTAGTAAACAAAAATACTTTTGGCCGGATGTCGTCAACGTAAAGGCGGGTTCACACAAGTGGATTGCAACAACTGGTCTCGTACGCTGCCTTGTGTTGACTCAGTTTTTGCTGGGACCCGTAACACGATCCGTCCATCTCATAATTTTAGCGTTTTTTTCATCCGATCCAGTGCCGGCCTTATTAAGCCAGCGATCGATTCCTTGATTACGCTCGGCCGGCGTAGTGGAATGATTTACACTAGGTATTATTTTATGCAAGTAATACCAATTGATTTTGATTGTTTGTGCAGTGGTGACAAAATGAATACAATGTAAAAATAATGTCCTGCAGACTGAATTTTGATCTGGCGGCCAGTCTCAACGAAGACTTCTTCAGCGGATATCCGCAAGACAGGATTATAGTTTATAGTGCACAAGTGTATGCGCAAGTACACAATCTAATTAATACCTCACATTCATAGTCCCATGAAACGGTTATCCAACATGACCCGAGAGTGTTTGGGCGCAGGACCAACGGATTTACGTGCTTTCCGAGGCCGCCAACTTCCTGACTCCAAGCTGCTACTGAGAATTTCTTCCTGGGGTTCGAACCATATACCTCAGGGTCGAAAACCGTAATAACGACCACTAGAAAGAGTCTATAAGATATAGAGCGGTCGTTGAGCCTCATTCACTCCTGACCCAGAATAATAACAGATGAATTAATAACAGATGAATTAATAACAGATGAATTAATAACAGATGAATTAATAACAGATGGTAAATAAAGATTCTCGGAAGATTGACTCGTAAAGGTCAGAGCGATGTTGGGCGACCTCTTACTAGATGTTGTGACGGCTTAAACATGTAGGGACTCCATGGATGCAGGTGATTCAGGGATTTGATGTGTTGTAATCTATGGTGAGACCTACGTTCAGACGCGGACTTGTAATAATAGTAATAATGTTTAGACCGAATTTCGGTCACGGCGGCCTGCCTTAATGGAGACTAACCATCGGCGCAGGTCAGGATTGTAGTGCCAAGTGTAACTGTACTCTCTATTCCCTCACTCTCATAATCCGATGGGACGGTAAATTGACACAACCGGAGAGAGATCAGGCGCAAGACCAATGGCTTTACGTTCTTTCTGAGGCACGGGGGTGAAACACCGCCAGCTTTCTTGACTCCGGGCAATTTTAGTACAAGCCGGGAATTGATTGTTTTAGTACAAGCCGGGATTTGAACCCAGGTCCTCATAATCATCAAGTGCACTACTACAACCACTAGACCAACGAGCCAGTTACCTAATCGAAATATGAGAGAGAAAAATTTAAATTTTCGAAATAAACTTTTAGTTTTGAAAGGTGAAGGGTGGTAAAACTTTTGGGCCTTTTTTCTTCCTAGGAGTCCGTTTAGATGGTCTAATCTGGATAGTCTTAGCCGTTTTTGCTGCCAAAAAGCATTGCTTTCATTGCTGTAGTCCGATCTGAGGGGTATAAAGAGCAAGTAAAATTAGAGGCTGTATGTCCATAGACATCTACACCTATCTTCGATTAAGAATCAAAATGTAGATGCGTTGACACTACCCCCCAGTGAACTACGATAAATGCATCATTTCCAGTACAAAAGGGTCACCGGTTCCCTAAACTCACCATACGAAACACAGCAATTCACAGCATCAAGCTGCTGTGATCAACAACCATAATACGAGTATAACTGCAGCGTCGCTCTACCTCGAGAACACTCACCATCAGGTTAACTGTAAGTTCAATTGTCATTACAGTTTTATATAAAAAAGATGAAAGTTATTATGTTAATATTCTAAATTTAAAATTAATTATTTTGTCTTTTTATTTTTTTCTAATAAGTGTTTCTATTGCCATTACTTTTAACAAAATCTAGGTAAGGTTGGTAGGAAATTGTATATTTACTGTACACATTACCAAAATTTAAACAATTAACTTAGATTAACCTAAATTTTAGATATAGATAAGCAATAAGGCATTAAGATATAAAAAAATTAAAGTAATAATGTCCATATTCAGCTAAAACTACATTTTTTTGCATTGAAAAAAATATTTTATACATATCTTGTTGTCTTCGCCGGCACGAATTAAATTGTTAACTGCAGTTTTAACTGCCAATTCTCTTGTTCTCCTGCATTTTCAAGTGTAAAACGGCAATAAACGATGATATCGTGAGGAAACCTGTCTGAGAAGTGAAAATATTCCGAAAACACGTTATTTTTAAATAGAATAACAGTGACAAACAAGCACCCTGTCTGATGGTAAATGGTTTCTGTGAAGCACAGACATCTAGATCTATCCGTGACGTAGCACGAAATCTCTCAACACCTACTGGTTCTCCAGTATGACACCCTAACATTATCTCCTCTTCTTTCCGCTACATAACCCTATGAGAACTATGTCCAGATGTGCTAATTTTGTTTTATATTGCTTAGGTATTTAATTTATAGTTTACGGTTTAAACTTTTCTCTGCCGAAGTCCTTTAGCCGCGGCGCCACTGTTTTCGCGAAATTGAAACCTTTTTTCATAGAATGAGGGTGACAAACGAGCACTAAGCCATGTAAGTGGATGCAGTGACATCTAGACATTTACATATATCCTCATTTAAGTATCAAAATGCAGATGCATTGTCACTCCTGAGAACTTAGATGGTACGCCTCGTAAAAATGTTCTCTACATTCACCATGGGAAACAGAGCAACATTGAGCTGCTATATTACGCTGGTATTATGTATGAGATTGGTCCATGGAGCAATAGTCTGACTGGTTCAGTGCGTGTTTTCGGACTACACATATATTTAAAATATCTTTATTTCCTTAAACAGGCAGGTTTCTTTACGATGTTGTACTTCATCGCTTGGAACTTGGTAATTCAGAATTTAAAATTACAATTTGCATTAAGGCGCGGCTCAAACTCTGGTTGTTCGCGCACATTGAAACCGGACACGCCCTTTTTTTATAGGATAAAGTGACAAACGAGCACACAGCCCACCTGATGGTAAGTGGTTGCTGTGGCCCATAGACATCTACATCTATCCTCGATTACGAATCAAAATGCAGATGCGTTGTCACCCGTGAGGACTAAGATGGAATGCCTCGTTTCCAGTAAAAAGGGTCTCCGGTTCTCTACACTCACCATACGAAATACAGCAGCATTAAGCTACTATTTCACGCTGGTATTCTGTGAGAGCGTGGTACTTCCCCGGTCGAGCCGACCCATTCGTGCTACAACTATACTACTAATATAACTGCAGCATGGCTCTACCACGTATAAAAGCTTCTGAGTTATCACGGCCCATGAACAATGAACATGTAAAATGGTGTTACCCTCACACTGTATTGCTGCTACAAACTACGACAGTGAATGGGTGACTGCCTCGTTGGTCCAGTGGATGTAAGCGCAATTGCTATCCATAATTATAAGATCCTGAGTTTTAATCCTAAGGCAGACATCATCTGTTTTTGACTTTTTCTGTCACGAAATTCTCTGTCTGGCTCTGTCAGTAGAGCTTTAAGTCGAGTAGTTAGCAGTTTTACACCCCGTGCGTTGGGAAGTGCACAAATATTCGCCTGATTTCTTTACTGTCTTCGACTATGTGAGTGAGGAAATAGAGAGGGCACCTGTGCGTGTGTATCAATTAACCGCCGTGACCGAAATTCGGTTTCGAGGACATTATTATATATTGAGGTTCCCATTTTTCGTGATCGTGATTTTAGGTCATGTTGAGAACAAATTTTACAAATTCATGTTTATATTTATCTTATAAAATTGAAACAACAAAATCGCTGTAACAACTGTAGTGCTGGCAGCTGCGCTCACCGGCGCCCCGACATCTTTTTGAGGTACGTACATCCATACGTTTTTTTTCTTGAATTTCCATTCGATTCCCGATTCTCGATTCTGTACTAATTTTATAAATTAGTACCGAATCGGAGAATTAGATAAAGAGACTGGTGACGCTTAGCCGCTGAATTGTCAATGGACGTGAAAAACGTTTTGCATTTGGACATTTTACGAATATCATAAACGGGATGATTACAGCGCTATCTGTCGGAAGCCAAGAGATACTTTTAGCGTTTTCCATAGCAAACTCTTAATACACTCATGAGACGAGGTGAGTTCATAAAGTATCTGTTCACCATCGGGTGAGCTGAGTGCTCATACTGTACGCAAACAGTGTATTCTAAGAATGTCGTTGGTTGTTTTAGTTGAGTTCTCACGGGAAGACCTACCAGTCCACATTCGGCATCCAAACGTTGGGTTTGGCAGTCAGGCATATACCGAAATCTTTATAAGTTCTTAATTTAAAGTTAATTGAAGTGTTTACCATGTAGTGGCAGTGTGAGAATATCCACTACCCCATATCGTCCCTTGGGTGTCGAAGCGGTGACAGAGGGAAATTGAGGCAGAAGATGAGTAACAACGTTTTTCTGAAAACAGCATAATTACAATAAAACTCGTGGGCAATCAGTACTTAAAATTGCATTAACAATTTCATTCGTGCCGGCAGGGATCGAACTCGGGCTGCTCGGGGTTAGAATTTTCAGTAAGTGTTTAGCCTCTGAGCCACCACGAATCTAGGATACACAAGGATACATATAATAGGATAGTAAAAGTGTTAAATCGAACCTTTAATTACCTTCTACAAATAAGTTTTAAAAAGATACTTATGTAAATCCTATGTCCTGGCATACCTTTCTTAACAACCATCGTAAATAACTGGTGTATTAATTATTGATACGATAGTTCAACAACAAAGAAAATCCATTATGTGTCGGAGAACTTTGAAAATCGGCCTTCAGGCGAACCAACGGGCAATTGGTACGTAGGACAATGAACACGACCATAAGCGGAGCGGACGCGACTGTTTAGGCGGGCCCGTGCCTTCACATACTAATTCCATGATAAGTGTGGACTTCTTTTAAGAGGTTTTTTGGACAGTCTACATTATTTTATACAAGTTTGCCATGAAATAAACAGTCTCAAATTCAAAATTGAAATCAGTGACGGTGACCTTCGATGCATAGACCCTTAAATTCGAGTAGATAAAGAATCAAAATGCAGATGGGTTGCCAACCGTGGTATTAAGATAGAATTCTTGTAGACTTGTTAAAATGGTGAAAGGTTATACTAGAGTTTTGTTTTATTTATTTATAGATCCTATAAAAATGTTTTCGTGTAGAATCCATCACTTATTAAATCCCGTTGGTGTAGCACCAAGCGACGATGGGATACGCCTAAGATCTTAAGACTTCTGAAACATGGTAGCATAACCATCTTTTTTACGCCAGGCGTTGAATACTCATAGTGGCAACGGGCTGCATAATCAAAGCCGCCAGCTAGAGTGACGATTAAGGGAAATTTAAATAACATAATAGACGAGTCCTAGCTCCCGCTGTGGACTTCTAAGGTTGATGATAATGATGGTGAACTGTTTGTAGATCTTTGAACTTTTCAGTGGTGCCGACAGGATTACATAATGCAAAGTTGGGAGCTTTTTCGCTGTTGTAAACTAATGTCTTCTTTTTTATAGGATAGGGTAACAAGCCAGCACACAGTCCACCTGATTTTAAATGATTGCTGTGGCCAAAAAGTAGATACATTGTCACCCGTGGTGACTAAGATGGAATGCCTTATTTCCAGTAAAAAGGGTCTCTGGTTCTCTACACTCACCATACGAAACACAGCAGCATTAAACTTCTATTCTATGCTGGTATTCTGTGAGGTCGTGGTCTTTCCCCGGTCGAACCGGCCCACTCGTGGTACAACTAAGTATAGTAGTACTAATAACATTAGTGAAGCATGGCTCTGCCACGTAAAAATCTTCTTTTTATTCCTGCCCTTAACCCAAGTTCTTTGGGGTCAGCATAGCATGTCTTCCTTCCATTCCTCTATTAGACATCATCTCTTCACTCACAAATTGAATGTTATATATTGTTCTGCAAACAGAGTATTTCATTATTTCCTTCAAATTGGCAGGTACCATGATTCTCTATCTAATAGAAGTATCTATTACGATAGACTTGTAAAAAGAAAAAAAATATTTATATATTTATATTTTTTAATTATTTACTGCGAAACTAAAAGGTAATTATATTTTATACCTAACGAATTACTTCAATCAACTGAAGTGCATAGAGGGGGCAACTGGCGTCCAATCTTATTTTATGACAATTTAAATTCATATAATTACCGTTACACAACTTTGTTTATGGCAACATGAAACGTATCTCTCGTTTAATAGACATGTTTTTCTATATTTATTAGTAAATTATTTAAGTGACATACCGATCTAACTTATTAGGACACAGTCTAGAATTTTCTCTTAAAGGAGACATTTGCAGGTCGTGCAATGTTATTAATATCGATGAGTAGTTTTATTAAATATTTATAGAAGAACATATCATAGCTATATTAAATTTAACCGCACAAATCATCTGATCCCCTGAGCATTCCAGCTTCTACCCCGCCGGCACCGGTGAAATTATTAATTGTAATTTTTAGTGCTGATTAGCCACGTGTTCCCCTTGCCCTAAAACCCTCTCAGAAATGAGGGGAGGCCTGTGCCCAGCAGTGGGACGTATATAGGCTGAAACTTTTTTAAGCCACGTGTTGTAAGTAAGTCTGAACGTTTGAGAAAATTACTAAAATATTTCGAGGACCTACGTTCGACAACATGCACTATAGCAGTACACCAGACTATTACTCTGAGCTCGGAGTTCCTTTGCGTGATAAAATTCAGGTTCAGTTCATTTAGGTAAGCAAAGTATAGAGCGGCGCCCACTAGATGGAGTGACGATCTGGTATACAAGAAGTCAATGAATGCAGGTGACGTAGAACCGTGTTTTGTGGCGTTTCTTGTGAGAAGTCATTGTTCCGCAGTATACTCATGAAGGGCTGTAATGGTTATGTAAATTGACATATATTTTTAAAGATAATTTTATTTCCCAAATATACCTCTTTGGTTCTGTTTCCGGCTTAAAACTGTATAAATTTAAGATAAGATAATAAAGTTACAGCCTATATACGTCCAACTCCTGGATTCAGGCCTCCTCTCACTTCTGAAAGGGTTTTAAGGCGTGTTGGCGAACTTCACATATCTTCGAAATATTTTTTCTTATTTCTCGGACATGCAGGTTTCCTCAAGATGTTGTTCTTCACCGTCGAGCATTGGTGTCGGTGGGGATCGAACCCGGTTTGCTCGCGTACTGTGAAATTTACAGCGAGAGCTAACAATTTGAGCTAAATTATATTAATGTAAAATTTTTGTCGGCATTATTATTTTACTTACGACTACAACAGTTTTGGTGTATGAAAAAATAAATATGTTATAATATTCTAAATCTGATTTAATTTAAACTGTTTTATTTACTTTGGGATAGTACTGGCTTATAATTGTAAAAAAAAGAAGTAATAAAAATTCATATTGGTCACCCTAGTAAAATTTGACGCGCGAAACCAATTATGGCGGACATTATTAAAATAATGCGCCCATAGAACGATCGCTCGCGAAATATTTATGTGCGGGCGGTGGCGGAATCGTTAATGCGCATTTTTCTTACAATACCTACCGTACGCGGAAAATTTCAGTCTTGCCATAAGTAAATAAATTACTTTTATAATAGTTACTTTAAATGAATAGGAAATATATACTTATGACCATATTTCTCAAGCACTTTTTTTATTTACATTGATAATTTATTTCAAAATATAATTACTCCAGCTATATTATGGTTGCGGCATGAATTTGTAGGTTCGACTGGGGAGGACAACCCTCTCATAGAATACCAGCGTAAAATAGTAACTTAATAGGAAGTTTTATATGTTCGTATGGGTGTTGCGTATGGCGAGGCTGGAGAATAGAGACCCTTTTTACTGGAAACGTGGCATTCCATCTTAGTTCGTAGGGGTCACTAAACATCAGCATTTTGATTTTTAAACAAAAATCTATTAAGATGTCTTTGGGCCACAGCATCCATTTGCCATCATGTGGACAGTGTGTGCGTTTGTCGCCAGTTTTTTTTTGTAGCTTGCGGTCAAGCATTGAACAGAAGGCTATTTTTTGACTCCGCTGTGTAGCGGCAGGGCAAGAGTTCATATCCCGTGGGTGTCATAAAACCTGAAACAGGAGATGAGCGGCAACATCTTCCTGATAACAACCCAAAATATTAAGAAACCATGGTTGGTAACCTGCCTGCAACAGTAGCAAATATCTCAGCATGGAAGCAAGTAAGGGCAACCCTCCGGTAACTGGGTAGGAAGGTGATGAATGCTCATAGCATTCCACGCAGCCGGCTGCGTGATTATGTGGAGACTTTTACCCACTAGACACCACCTTTTGGGATTAGCTTAATGATCTAACGAGAGATCTTTAACCCGTAAGCGGACGCGACCCTCCTTTAGTGAAAGGAGGGTGCAAGTCCTATGAGGCTTAGTTTTTAGATTAAAAGTATAACATTATTAGAACGTATTCAGTTACCCTCGACCACCTTTTACGACAACCACGGGTTTTGACGCTGTTCAATAAAATGTAAATAGATAAAAATTTAAAAATTTCTATTTTATTATTTATTTATTATGACATTTAAGCCTAAGTTTTTCAAATAATTTAAATTAATTTTTTTAAATATATATTTAAAAAAGCTTCAATGTATATAAAGGGTATATTTTGAAAATGTTTATTGATTTAAAAATTCATTCTAGATTAATTAAAAAGTTTTTTTATTTCACTTAAAATATAATTTATTTAAGAAATTACATTTTTGATTTCACGAAACTGGCGCTATACCGTAGTGTTCTCCTTTTAATCTAGTGAAACTGAATTTTCTTGTAATTTTTTTCCTATTTCAAGGATAAGGTTATATGGAGTTGTCAAATATTTAAATCACTAAAAATTTTATACTGAAATATTTTGTACCGTTAGATTATATTGCAGCAAGGGCCTGGTATTGTTAGTTAATTCATTATTTTATTTTTTTCCAGCCTATCAAAGTTCACTGTATAGGCCTCTCCATAGATTGCCTAATATAGGTGATATTTGGCATAGATGACACACGTGGCAGGTAGCGTGGCAACAGATTCTTAGATTTTTATTTTCTAGTTCTTCTTAGAAAGACGCTCTTGTTCAAATTCTGACTTGTTTCCCTCTGTCGGCTTTTACGACACCCACGGGACGATATGGATTAATGGAAAATCTTACATATAGAACAGTCTTTTTTACACAGTTTTAATTTATTTCACGGGACAAAATTAAATCTTAACATATTACAAATAATGTTAAGATTAAATAAAACGACTCGTGCAGTGGAAGTTACCTAGGTATAACATGGTGCGCGCGCAAACCCAGTTCGATCCCCGCCGGTTACGGAAGTTCATTTAATTATTCGTTATCAGCCAGTCAATGTTCACTGCTGAACATAAGCTTTCTCAGAAATCGCCTCAAAAGGAGACTATGGCCCCATCTACTATTTAATTTCCTTCCATCGCGTGATGACATCGGATAGTGGATATTGTTATGCTGCCATTATACAGCAAAGCAGCAAGAATCAGAATATCTCCATTCTGTTTTCATCCTTGAGGAAAGAGATCGCTACAGAACCTAAAAAAATCCAATATTGAATCGTCAAATATTGAAGTATAAAAAGTTGATACAAGTGATCCGTTGGTGATGAGAACCTCAAGATAATGTTAAATGAAACTGCATAATTTTACGGATTTTGTCGCGTTTAATTTTGACTTTTTAATTCCCGATGTTTCGGGTACGTTATATCACCCATGGTCACGGGAGGGGGGGGACTGAGGTTTTTGACGTCCGATGTCATGGTTAGCCCGGCTATCTTTAGTTTTAGAATATTAGTTTTTGGTCCTATATACGCAATTCTCAGTTTAGTACGCGATAAAATTCGTAAAATTAGTTTCATTTAATGAGTAGCGTTCGTGTATAAGTCATTACTCAAGATAATGTGTTTGCTTACCTTGAGATACTATCGTCATCGACTGTCTCGTGGCTGAAGCTGCTCTCAAAATCTCCCGAAAACTTCACATTGCAACGCATTAACTTTATGTGAAGAAGTTTTTAAATTAATTATTTTATAGGATAATTTCATTATATACTTGTCACTGGCAAATGTATAATATTACGAGTCCATTCCCAAAGAAAAAAAATTAAAATAAAGTAGTAAAGATTTGACATAAGAAACTCCTCATTACTAGTAAAAAAGGGTCTTCGTTTTTCCAGACTTACCATACCAATCATAGCTGCATTAGGCTTTGAGATTATGATGGTTTATGTAATGGTCGTATATATATGTGGAAATAAATAAATAAATCTGTCAACTCATCGATCAGACAGTCGACAGTCAGCCGATCATAAGGTCCCGGGTTCAAATCCCGGGTCGAGCCAAAATCAGTTATTGGTTTTTCTGTCAAGAAATGCTTAGTAGCTGCCCGGAGTCAGGAAGTTGGCGGTGTTACTCTCCCGTACCTCGGAAAGCACGTAAAGCCGTTGGTCCTGCGACTGATCTCTCTCCGGTCGTGTCTGCTCGCCGTCCCGTTGCACTATGAGAGTGAGGGAATAGGGACTGCACCTGTGCTTGTGCATACACTTGGGCACTATAACCATGTCCTGCGCACATAGCTAATCTCCGTAGAGACTGGCCACCGTGACCGAAATACGGTCTAGAGGACATTATCATTACATTATGTGTCAAGCTGATCCGTAACCCGAACACGCACGTCGTTTAAATCATAATTGTATAAAAAATTATTCGTATCTCACTTGAATCCATTAGATAATCTCAGTAACAATTACTGTACGTTTTTTAATATAATAAAGGTGACAAACTAGCATACAGGATACAGGTAAGCCTCCCTGCATCTATCCTGTATTAAGAAATAAAAAGTGTTGTCACCCCCATAGCCTTAAGATAGAGTGCCTCGTTACCAGTAAAAATGGTCTCCGGTTTTCTACACTCACACTATACGAAACACAGCAGCATTATGCTACTATTTAACGTTGGTATTCTGTGAGTACGTGGTCCTTCCCTGGTTAAGCCGGCCCACTCGTGCTGCAACCGTAATATAGCTGCAGCGTAGTTCTACATTGACAAAATATAATAAATGTTATATAATCTCCTGCAAGGTAAAATTATTGTTTTGTAATGGTGGTGTAAGGATATTTATTACCCCACACCATCTCGTGGAGAGGGAAATTGATACAGGAGATAAGGAGGAGCATCTTCCTGTCTACAACTCAATATAATAAAAAAACTGCGGTTTTCAACCCCTTTATGTACTTACCTATGGAGCTATTTTTCAGCTGTGACCTTATGTAACGATTCATATTTTTAACAATCTTTATATTATCATAATCGTTATTTTGGTAAGCCTTCCTTGCTTGAAATCCCTTTCAGAAATGGAAGAATGCCTGAGCCTATCAGTGAGTTTTATTTAGTTTTTTTTATGACCACTAGGCCAAACCATATAAATAAAACGCAGGTTAATAATAGTTTCAATTAAATTACGTATATTTATTACCGGATATGGAAATTAAGTGGCTGCGGATCTCATTAGCCGAGGCTAAAATTGCAATCATACATTTATTTTTAATTACAGGTTTCGTTATATGCACTGTATTTTAAAACCTATTTATTTAATTCTGGTAAAGAGTGAACTAATATATGTAGTCTATAGGGTGACCAATTAAGGTGAAAATTATTATTTACCTATTTAATCTATATTTCGTTCCACTAAAAAAATACAACTATATTTTTACAGGAGCAGAATAAATGATTAAAGGAGGACTTAATGCCGTTAAGCATTCGCTGTAAATCAACCCACCAGGAAAGAGAATAAGTAATAACAACAATAACAGACATCAAATAAACATATTATAGGACCCGAAGGCGGTACAATTTTCTCCTTTAAGCCAGCCCGCCATCCTAAAATCCCGCCCAGCCCTGACCGGTGACAAAGCAAAGCATTTTTTTTTTTTTTTTGTGAGAGGGGAAAAAACCACCCCCCCCCCCCCCCCAGGTGGTTGCTGCGGCCACAAAAAAAAAAAAAAGAGATCCTTAAACCCTCCCCCCCCAAAAAGCAGCACACCCCTTTTCCCCCCCCCCCCCCCCCCCCCCCATTCAAGGTGCGAGACATTTGCTACTAGGTACGATAGCCGATTCGAATGCCAAGCGTGGATATTTAGCCCACTTCATCCTAATATAACAGAGGTTCATGTAGTCTTATAGAGGCTTTAGCGAAATCCATCACGAAAATTTTATCCCTGAAAATTATTTAATCGTAGAGTGTCAATTTTTCACGTGGTAAAGCCACGCTGCAGTTATATTATGGTCGTAGCACAAATGCGTAAAATAGTAGCGTAATGCTGCTATGTTTCATTTTATAAGTGTAGAGAACCGGAGACTCTTTACTGAAATAGAGTCATTCTATCTTAGTCCTCAGAGGTGACAACGCATTTACATTTTGTTTCTTAATTGAGAATAAATAGGATGTATATGGGCTACAGCATCCACTTACCATCACGTGGACTTGTGCTCGTTTGACAACCAATGCTATAAAAAGGCAAGCAAACTTACAGTCCAATGATGGTAACTATCTGCTGTTGCCCTTGAATGACTTCCACTAATAATCAGAAAAGGTCACAGATGCGTAGTCACATTTGAGGACTAAGGTGGATTGCCTCACAGTCAGTAATTACAGGAACACTGCAGTTTTTCAGAAATAACTAAGAGGGTGGTGCCTACACAGACTTCTATGTAGTAACGAGTGGGATCCTACGTACAGAATATTGAATTGGCGTTCATTCAAGAAGACACCTATTTTCATGTCGTCCAGAACGACTAAGATGGAATGCTTCGTATACCGTAACTATTCTGCTCTCTATTACCCTAAAGAACTTTAAGTGTACACTAAATTAATACTTGAGTACGAAACCTAAGGGTTCGCCATTTGACTAACTACCTTTAACCACTCCTAGCACAAGCATTTTACTTTAGCAATATATTTACTTTACTTAACTTAACTTACTTGAATTAACTTAAGCAACTTAATTGAAGTGATTAAGAAAGAGTATTAGCATTGCTAGTGTTACATCTTTTTTTAAACCTAAAAGAGCAACTAAAAATCTAAGTTGAAGTTCAATCTTTCGTGACGTGATTGTGAGGTCCCAGGTTCGAATAAAAAAAACTGTTATTGGTTTTTTCTGTCAAAAAATTTTCAGTAGCAGTCTGGAGTCAGAAAAGTCTGGCAAGTGTTTCTCGCCTGTGCCGTGCCTGGAATAGCATGTAGTCATTGGTTCTGCGCCTGATACCTCTGCGGTCGTGTCTGACTATGTGAGTGAGGAAATAGAATGTGCACTTTTGCTTGCGCATACACTCGAGCACTATAATCCTATCCTCCCGTAATTCGATCCTGAGGATACTATTAATTCAATTGAATTACTTAATAAATATAATCCAGCTAAAAACTAAACAAGGAGAACCTAGTGATATCTAACTGTACGTTCCACAATGTAGAAACTATTTAAATCATTTAGCTAAGAGGTATTTTAATACATTACCATATGTAAATAGCTGCGTTTGCTATCCTTGCATACGTTTAGTATGTGAGTCACAAACCATCTAATTTAATGCTCGATTATTTTTTATACAAGCAAGGTTGACAAACACACTATTTCTTTAGGATCTTAAATAGCTGCAGTCTGGCGGGTGTTCGCAGCATAAGCTGAGCCCCCTTTGAAGCTTCTGTTGTGTAATAAGTAACTAACGCACACAATGGTATAATGATTTCTTATATTTACACAAATACCATACAATAAAAATAAGATTGATTTTACGGAATTTATCGTGTTTAATTTGACTTATTTTCATTTATTTAAATTTTGTAAGTTTGCGTGCTTTACTTTTTTTATAGAATAAGGGTGACAAACTGACAAAGGAGCACACAGAGTCCACCTGATGATAAGTAAATGCTCATAAACGACTACATTTATCCTCGATTAAGAATCAAAATGCAGTTGCGTTTTCACCCATGAATACTGCGATGGAATGCCTTGTTTCCAGTAAAAATGTACTACTACATTTTTTACTGGAAACTACACTTATGATATGAAACACAGCAGTATTAGCTGCTATTTCACGCTGGTATTCTGTGAGAGCGTGGTCCTTTCCCGGTCGAACCAAGCCATTCGTGCTACAACCTAAAAAACAAATCCACGTTTTATTCAACGCATACTACGAAACATTTCATGAAAAAACAGTCCTAGTTAATTTTTATGTTTAGATAAACTTGGTTTGCTGTTTAATTTTTGTACGTAGCTGAGCCCATGCTGCAGCTATAATATGGTTGCAGTACGTGCTAGCTCAGATGGTTAGCGCTCAGTACGCGAGCAAACCGGGTTCGATTCCCGCCGGTACCAATGAAATTATTAATGGCAATTTTAAGTGCTGATTTATCACGTGATTGGCGGTGAAAGAAAACATTGTGAGGAAACCTGCATGTCTGAGAAATAAGAAAAAAAAAAAGTTCTAAGTCGTGAAGTTCGCTAACACGCATTGGTGCAGCGCAGCGGACAATTTCTTGCCGTAAAACGGTCTCAGAAATGAGCGGAGGTCTGTGCCCAGGAGTAGGACATTATAGGCTGTAAATTTAGTACGAGTGAGTCGCCTCGGCAGGACCACGCTCTCATAAAATACAAGCGTAAAATAACAGCTTAATGATGTTGTGATTTGTATGGTGAGTTTAGAAAACCGTAGACCCTTATTATTGGAAACGAGGCATTCCATCTTGGTTCTCAGGGGCGACTACGCATGCATTTATCTTGAATAAAGTGTAGATATCTATGGAATACAGTATCCACCTACCATCAGGTGGACGATGGGCTCATTCGTCACTCATATTCTATAAAAAATAAAACTTTAGCTTAATTTGACTTTTTAAATGCGTACAGCAGAGGAGTGGAATAACGTCTATCCTTCCGTCCGAATACAATCTGGGCGTCAAAGCAAGAGTGAATAGGCTTTTGTTACGCTAAGACAGTGTGATTTGCCATTTAGGGCTGCATCACTACCACCAGCTGGAATCATGGTTATAATAAGTAGCTTATAATAAGTTTAAAAAAATTCAATTTTCCATTTCTTGTGGTAGCATTCAAACTGTACGTTCCGATGGAGTCACATTATTATATGAATATTAAAAGTATTTACGTGGTAAGCTTCTCGCGGTTGCGACCGAGGAAACATTTGTTTAGTGAGAAGAAACGAGACATTCCATCTTAGTTTAGTTCATTAGGTGGTAGGACTTTTTCTTGCCTAGGAGTCTGCCTGTGTGGTACCATCCTGTTACGTACAGAGAGCCAATATATAGCCAGTGTAGCTGTGAGGCAGTCCATCTTAGGCCTCAGGTGAAAATGCATCTGTAAGCATTCTTTGTTTGTAGTTGGCTGCAGTCTCAATGTACGACGAATGTATGTGTAATGTTGAATGGTAGCGACCTACCATCAAGTGGAAATTCGGTTGCCATTTTAATTTACAAAAAGAGTCCTCAGTTTGATTCTTGGTCAAGCATCGACGTAGTCTATAGGCTACAGCATCCACATTGACAGGGTGCTTAAGATCTAATAATAACAAGGAGGTTATTCCATTACCTGTTTATTATATATACCCGGTTATTCCATTACCTGTTTATTATATACCCGGTTATTCCATTTCCATTACGCAATCAATATTCGATTGCGAGCATTGATTGCGTTGCTAGCCCAGCTTTTTAGATCTAGATAAAAGATTCCAAATAAAATGCTTTTCTAGCGGGCGCATCCAAATCAGATGGACTGCGTAAACCCTTCTTCTTTGGCATTGGTAAAAAATATTCGGGTTGATATAATTTACGTAACTTAGTACTACATTTTTTAAAGTACACCGTCCACCTGATGGTAAGTAGATGCTGTAACCCAAAAACATATCTATGTTCCATTAAGAATCAAAAAATAGATGCATTTTCGACACCAAGGATTAAGATAGAATGTTGCATAACTCATTGTATACTACATAGCTTCTAAACTTTTTATGGAGACATTTGAAAGTGTAACACAAAAATCAATATATACATATAAATCCTTATTTGTAATAAAAAGATAATCTACGTAAATAATTCAATGATTTTTAAACGTAATAAAGTTCTTATATATTATACAATACTATCTCTTTATAGAATTCTAGATATCTATGAAGTGGACCCTCAGATTCACTGCTAATACAACTAACACGTGCGTATTGTATTCACGTAAATCAATGTTACAAGACTGTAACCGACGCGTTTTTCACTTGTACCTCAATCACTCATATCTGGCAACACCGAGCCGACTGGATCTGGATTTGAAGGGGCGACGTGCCCACTCCATAGCAAGCTATCGGCGATCTGCTACGCCGCACTGTCAGCGACATTTGCAAAGCTAATTCTGATGGACATACATACAAATAGACCGTTATACGATTATGCCGGCGACGAGGAACGGAGCAAGTAGTGTTTGGATTTTATAAAGGTTTACATTTTATCTAACTTTCGCAATTTTAACTATTCAATACTGTTTATAGATGTCTTAATATCCCGTCGTCTGTCGTGGATTCTGGCGTCTCAAATAATATGCGCATCCGTCAAACGCCATAATATGGCGTCGAGTGATAGCAAACTATTTGGAACATATATATGAAAAAAAAAAAAAAAAAAATATATATATATATATATTAGTATATATATACTTAGTATATATATAGTACTTCGGAAAGTGCTTGACAGATGCGCCATATTGGCCAAAATGACCCCGACATTCGAGTGGATATATTAATACAAATAAACAAAATTTTATCGACTTATAGTTAAAAGGTCATACTCATTCTTTGTCCGGAACGCCTATGATCAGCATAAGTCTATAGGTAAACAAAGGCCTCCCCCAAAGGAATGCCACAAAACACGGTCCTAAGTCACCTGCATCCATCAACATCCAGCTTATCTTTCCAAGTCGTCACTTCGTCTAGAGGGGGGTCGCCATACACTTCAATTGACGGTACGAGGTTGCCACTTGAAAACCTTTCTTCAAGCTATTTGACCGGTCTAATCCCATTTCAGCTTACGATGATGGGCTATGTTGATTACTTCGGTTCTCCTTCACCTTCAGCTTCAAGAGCGCAGAACAACGATTCAGATCCATATGTCATAATCAGCAAAACGCACTGCTTGTTCACTCTTGTTTACAAGTTTTGAGAGATGGGGTTATAATAGTAATGAGAAAGTGATAAAGAAAAGTAACAACTTTCATTCAGAAGTATAGTAGAAGCACAGAGCTCATGCTTCGCAGATGGGTTTGAAACGCTTTCCCAATACGCATAGACGGACTTCACAAGTTCTCTGACAGACACTGAGTTTATTTCATTAGTATTGCAATTATGCTGATATTAACTAAACAACTAAGATAAAAAATGTTTAGTTTTTTTTTCAGTAAATTTAGTACATGAAAAAAAAAATCGATCCGCTTTCGGATGAGGAAACAGAAGAATAAGGAATGATGGTTTCGTCACTTTGTCGTTGTAATCGGTTCGAGCTGCAGATGTCTCTCTCGGTTATCTGGCTATTTCCTAATTAAAACCTATTTTTAAAATTTTGCCGAGTTATTTTCTTAAGAGCTGATTTTTTATTATCACATAAAAGTTATACATCAAATTAATGAACCCGACTGAATACTTATTAATATATTATTACAGAAAGTAAAACTTAGAAGACAGTTATAATAAGGTGGTCGTATTGCTAAAGAGCGATCTCTTCCGAACAACTTAAAAATTAAGGAGAAATTTAACAGTGGTAGGTTTTGCATATTTTAATAAATTTATATACTAGCTTAATAACTAAACATATAAATTATATTATAATAACAAAATAATTTACTTTTATATTTTCTACTTAAATGAATATGTAGACAAACATATCTTTTGCCATGAGGCTGGATGCAGGTAGCTCAGCATTGTGCTTTATGACATTCCTTAGAGGGGGCCTATGTACAGCAGTGGACTTGCGAAGCGTTGTAATTAATTGCATACATAAGCTTAAATAAGTAAATATACATATACAGTAAAAATCACATAAAGGGAAACAAAAATCTAAATATCGCTAATCATGACAAGTGATTATTTCAGTGATAAGTAGTTAGTTTTGACGTCGCTCTTTAACTTATCCATTCTTCAACTATTTCATTTCGCACTACGAATTTTTGGCGGAAATTCGTTGCATAATCGAGAATAAAAAGGAGTAAAGATTGTGATAACAAAATCTTAGTAGAAATGGAATGTTTTCGTTCTTTTCCCAAGTTCGTGACAGCAAAAGTCTCTCCGGTAACTTCCTTTGATGAGATTATGAGAAAGTAGGATCAAAATAGCCACCAAGGTTTTTAACGGTCGTATGTAAGGATTTGAAAAAAATCCATTTAATACCACCGTAATATAGTAATATTAGCTCCAAAAATATTTCTATTTAATTCTTATCAAAGTATTTATTCTGTGCCCATCGACTGTTTCTTTTCGATACAAAGTTTTAGAGAAATTGAAATGGAAGTCATGTAATTTTTTAAAATATTGAATTAAGGAAATTGGAAGACGCTTTGAATTTATTTTATGCTACAATTTATGGATGGAAATAAATATTCGTGAAGGCACGAACAGTCTTAATAAATTAATGACTATTTTGGTATTCTGTGTGTTGCACTAGTTATATTTCAAGCTGGGTTTTATCGGGGGCAGTTGTTTCTCCTTGAACGGGTGCCGGATTTTGTCATTGTGGGGTTCGGGGAGAGGATTTTCATGACATGATCAACTATTATATCAAGTGCCAAGTGCCAAAAACGCTGGCTGTATTGCTATAGTCTTTGCCTTTTCCATCCAGCCCTCTTATCACCAGATAGTATCTCTCAGAGACTCATATTTGCACCACTTAATCAGTTCAGTGTCATCTTATTCCGCCCTAGCTATATTATTATATTATCATTTTATCTATACGAATAAATAGAATTGATGTGTCTGTTTGTAATTCTGTCTGTCTGTATGGTTGTTCCGATTCATCTCCGAAATGGCTACACCAGTTATGAGGGAACTTTCAGAGACAGCTTATGTATAAAGAGTAACGGCTCAAAAATAGAATTAAGGTTCAGAGGGGCTTAAGAATAAAATTCACAAATTCTCTAATTTGTTCAATAATGTACGCCAAAATTTACCGATAAAACAGAATTCTTGCGTCTTGTTTATAACGTTTATTGCATAGTGTAAAACACGCCGTTCAATTAAAGAATGATTTACAAATTTAACATTCCTAAAGTAAATTCACGATCGGCCGCGATCTCGTCTACTTGCAATTGTCTCGTATCGCACAATTCATGAATTATCGCATATTTGTCGTTTAGTAAGAATCACCAGTAATTGTGTACATAGCTGTTCGTTAGCCATCCGTAGTTAGTTAGTATTTACAATTTCTTAATTTAATTATTCACCAGGCATTTGGTTCATCGGAGCGAGTAGCTCTATCAATATTTTCCCATCGACATTTTTAGTGATGGGCCGTTTGAGACCAATAGTTCATTAGTATCGTGTTTTGTTTATACACAAATAAACAATTAAACCGTATTTTATTTGTACAGAAATAATCAATTATAGCATAGGGGACCAGATGCTTAGGTATTATTTAATCAGCTGATATGCATCACTTAAATGATAATATCGTTGTGGCTGTTGAGTACCTCTCTAAGACAGTGGATTACAGCGTGCAAAATTTTTAAATATTGTTCTAGTGACAAATCACCTTACAGGAAAATACTTATAATTTACATTAGATACAGGTGTCACTATTTAGTGTTTATCATTATCGTCATCGTTACAGCCAAAGGCAAACCCGTAAACATAGACTTCTCCAAGGCTTGGCAAAACACAATTTGGTGTTCATAGAATTGCGATGGGAAACAGTGTTATAAACATACGATATCTGTCACTACAATCGCCAATATGCCTGTAAAATAGGAGAAGCTCATACGTTCAGCAGTATGTATATTATATATATTGAAATATGTATATAGAATTTAATATTGTCTTGGGTTGCGGTGTAACTCCGTGTATACAATCATTTAGATTCAGATGCCTTCTTTTAATGAAGAGATTGAAATTAATTTAAAAAAATTGGTTGACCCTGCAGGCCGTCTCTGGAACTTCCCGCTAATTTCAAATGCAAAGCACTCCAAATTTCACCAGATTATGTTGCGACGAAGTTATTTTTTTCAAAATTCTTTCTCCTTCGATATCTTACGAACTTAAGGTTAAGAGCTGATTAGTTTTTGAAATCGATCGGTAAAACCGTTTAAAGGTTATTACAAAAAACAGTTTTTCTAACCTATCTACTCGTCTGAATCAGTTCATATTATCACCAAATCTATTTTATATTGAAATCTATAGAACGCCTCAAACTTCATCTCAATCGATCAAGACGTTCAAAAGTTATGAAAAGTTTACATACGTAAGTATGTAAACCTTTCATACACACAGACATACATACACACATCCGCACGGACGTCCACGTGAAATTAGTCGGAACATCTGAAAACGTTGAGATCTGATGAAAACTCGATTTTCGAAAATAGGGGTGAAACCAATAACTTCCCTATTTTTGAAAATTTTCAATTTTATTAGCGGAGAGTTAAAATGTTAAAGAGTAAAAAAGGTACCGTCGTGTGGTGGTGGCATACACAACCGATCACATAATTTCATCATGAAGCTGTTGTTAACGATGACTAGGGTAAATAACAGAAAAAATATGGCTTCCGATAGATAATAATAATGTCCTCCAGACCGAATTTCGGCCACGGCGGTCAGCCTCAACTGACACTAGCCATCGGCGCAGGACAGGATTATAGTGCCCGAGTGTATGCGCAAGCACAGGTGCACTCTCTATTCCCTCACTCTCATAATCCGATGGGACGGTAAACCGACACGACTGGAGAGACATCAGGCGCAGGACCAAAGGCTTTACGTGCATTCCGAGGTATAGGGTGAGACACTGCCAACCTCCTGACTCCGGGCAGCTACTGAAAATTTCTTGACGAAAAAACTCAATAATTGATTTTTGGTCCGACCCGGATTTCGAACCCAAGACCTCATTTTCAGCAGTCGCACTACGTCAACCACTAGACCAACGAAGCAGGCAGACTTCCGATAGAAAGCGGTGTAACCATATCGTTTACGTCTGATGTCAGATACCAAGACAGGCAGAAGCGTGAAAGGTGCGATACGTTATCAGATACTTTAATCGAAAGGGAAAGATCCCAGCAGTGAACTCTTACGGGCTGATAAAGAATAATAAGAAAAACAAATGTACTATAGCCATGCTGCAGCCATATCTGAGACCCTTTTTACTGAAAACCTCGTACATTCTATCTTAGTCTTCAGGAGTGAGGGTGACTACGCATCTGAATTTTCATTCGTAATCCAAGGTAGATGAAGATGTCTCTGAGTCACAGCATTCGCTTACCATTAGGTGGACTGCGTGCTCCTTGATTACCCTTATACTCAAAAATATTATATATTATTGTGGTTGTAGCACGAAAAATAGCAGCTTAATGCTGCTGTATTACGTATGGTAAGTAAAGAGAACCGGAGGCCCATTGTACTGGAAACAAGGCATTTCCAAGGTTTTATACGTGGTAGAACCATGCTGCAGTTATATTAGTAGTATAGTTGTAGTACATTTCTTTTATATGGTTCCTCATGGTGCGAAATATGGGGTAGTATATTTTACGCCGCTACCACGGCGTGGAGCCGAGTCTGTGGTATCGGCTTGTCGCTCATTTAGCACCACCCTTAACCGACGAGCATGTATGCGTAGGTGTATGGATGTGAAGGAGGCGAGAGAGGTGTGTCAGGATCGTGCCAAATGGAAGTCTGTAGTCTCTGCCTACCCCTCTGGATGACAGGCGCGAGTGTTTATGTTATGTTTATGTTTTTGTTTTGTAGTACGAATGGGTTGGCTCGACCGGGGAAGGACCACGCTCTTACAGAATATGAGCGTAAAATAGTAGCTTAATGCTGTTGTGTTGCGTATGGTGAGTGTAGAGAACCGGAGACCCTTATTACCTGAAATGAGGCATTCCATCTTAATCTTCACGGGTGACAACGCATCTGCATTTTGATTCGTAATCGAGGATAGATGTAGGTGTCTATGGGCCACAGCAACCGCTTACCATCAGGTGGACTGTGTGCTCGTTTGTCACCGTATCCTATAAAAAAAATCTATGTTAATCATTAGGGGTAACAACGCATCTGCACTTTAATCGAGTATCAATGTCAATGACTTTGGACTACAGCATCCACTTACCATCAGGTGAATTGTGTGCTATTTTTTGACTCTTATGTTAAACAAAAATTAAAGTTCACATTAACATTTAAATAACTTTTGCTGATGGGCGCAAATCCATCACTGTTGGAACAATAAGCTTTTAACATAAAATCTTATTTATAATAGGAATGCAAGTCAAGACCTGCGACTTTTTTGCGATACTCTTAAGCATGTAATAATTACATTTTCAGACGTACTATCGTCTGGCGATTTCTTAAGATTTGAAAGGCAGATGATATTTTACTACGTTTAATTTTAAATTAACACAATATCAGCATTATTTATTCGTTCCTTGTAATTTCTTTTTATAAGTTAAATGCTTGATAATTCACCATGTAGCGGTGTAAGAATATACAGAATACCGGCGTAAAATAACAGCTTAATACTACTGTGTTTCGTATGGTGAATGTAGACATTCGGAGACCCTTTTTTACTAGAAATGAGGCATTCCATCATAGTCCTCAGGGGTGACAACGCATCTGTGTTTTGATTCTTAATCGAGGATAGATGAAGATGTCTTGGGGTACGACATCCACTTACTATCAGGTGGAGTGTGTGCTCGTTTGTCACCCTGATTCTATAAAAAAATATAGCGACTACCCCATATCAATCCGAGGCTGTGACAAGAGGCAACATAGGAAAACAAACCAGGAGAGAAGACGAAAACGGCGGAGAAAGACGCTGATGACTATCATCAGTATCTTCCTATTAACAACTGAAAAACAAAAAATAAATCGGTTGCCAACCCAACAAGCGTGGCAACTATAGCAAATATCCCCCCTCCCCCCGCTCCCCTATAAGTCAATCTATGGGGGAGACGTAGGTCTCACTGTATTCAGCAGTGGACTTTAGTAATAGGCTGTAACGGTGATGATCAGCTTAATAATGAAGGTTTTTTTAGCTGTAAATAAAAGTGCGAAAGGAACTTCACAAACAGTTTAGGCCCTAGACTTGTACAGCGAAAATACTTAAAATTTAAGAAAGAATTATGTTAATTTTGAAGACCAAAGACAACATTTCTGTCTTTACACAACAATATTCCCATCACTATTAAAATTCTGTCCTAAAAGTACCGTTTTCCTTTTAGCGAATCAACTTTGTCTCTAACTAGTCTATCAGGTATATTTTTTCTGCATCATGTAAATGGTTCATGGATCATTGGCTACATGGTATTCGAATAAATGTCAAACGCTCTTGTTTGTGTGTTTTGTGTTTTCATTTATAAATTTGCGTGCGTGCGCGTTGATGGATCGCTATTCCTATGCATCGGCCACCTTTGAACAGTTCTGCGACGAACAGAAACAGGAGTGGAGTCAATATAAAATTATTTGATTTAAAATAATAATTAATTTAATTTATTATTGTTATTAATAAACTACATTTATCTCATATCCTTACCGTGTTGTGGAGGCGTAAGAGAATCTACTATCTTTCCTTTGGTGTTTTTAAACTACTTTAGTCTACTGAAATATATCAAAATAATAAAAAACTGCTTTGCTATCCCACCTGCTAAAATAGGAAACTATGGCAAATATGTATTCTCTGGGAGGACGCCTATTTTTAACAGTGGATTTTGATGCATTGCAATGAATGATGAATGACACAAATCTAAAGATGTCCTTTGTAACAAGTTTTTAACACAAACTTTTAATATTTTGTATTTATAAGTTAAATATATACTTTTGTATTCTCATTTGAAGCTCATTAAACCTTTTCATAATTAGTGTATATTTTATAAAAATTATTCTCAACTTCATACACCTGATCTAAAGTAACTACAGTAACCTTTAACTTCTGCAGCATCGAAGGAATTTCAGATACGGTACTGTTCTAGGGAATTTTTTTATATTAATATAAAATAAACCTTTCTTACTACGCAAACATTTTTAGTATTATTATATTTTCGATAGTTTTTGTTTCAAATATCTTGTAACATCGGATAAATTTAATGGTAATTTGATTAGCAAGACTGAATATTAAATAATATAATTTTATACTACACCATTGGACTTAACACTGTATTAATTTAGTTTACCCAATAAATCTGTTCCATGTCTTAGTATTTCTAGTCGGCTGTTATCTCAAAACATTTTTAAATATTTAACGCAAAAAATTGAACAATCTAAACCCTTAAACGTATATTTTAATAGTTACTAAAAACAAGAGATTGTAATATTTTTTTCTAAACTTGCAAATTTTTTTAATCGGAAGTAACTCGATAGTTTCGATGTTACCAAAATATACCATTATCAATCAACTCAGCGCATTGGTCGAAAGCCAACCAATAGCGGGCTTGAGAGCATTAAATATCCAGCATATCGATGATGCTGATATGCCAAATATCGTTCTTAGCATACCGTCAAGACCGTCCGTCTGTGTGTATGCGTTTTTCTGCTTCGCATTCAAAGTTGAAGGAGGGGCATTGTTTACTTTGGTACTTTTAAATATTCGCAAGTCGTAACCAGACAACGGTGATACATGATTGAACAAACAAATTACTTTTTCGTCGACTTCACAAAGAGAAAAGGAGGAGCTATGGTCACGGTAATATTAATAATATTACTGTGCTATGGTTCTTGTTAATTTGGTCAATGTTATCTGTATGACTGTTACGTTTTCTTTAGAATTAATATCCTTTCAAGTTAATTATAATTGTGACGTGTTTACAGTCAGTGTTGTATCGTAGGATTTTTTTTACCTCTACCAACCTTCTAATGAGAACTCGGCAACAATGGCGAACAGTAATATCAGGCTGAGTGGCGCACGTTGAGATAGGCCTGTGATTAACGTTGAGCTGCCGCAGGTTTATGATGATGAAGGTGATGACAGTGACTACGCAATGTTCAGCTGCGCTGGAGATTGAGTATTTGAATAGGTTATAAAGGTTCCAGGTTTGGATTTTTGACTAAATTATGAGTTTTTTTGTAAAAAGTCTGAATAACACAGTAGACATTTTTACATTCTATGGATAAAATGGGAGACAATAAAATAAAATTTTCTTTTTATTTTTTTATTTTTAGTAAAACCCTGAGAAATCTACAACTATACTTGATTACGAAACAAAATGCTAATGCGTTGTCACACCTGAGGACTAAGATGGAATACCTCATTTCCAGTAAAAAGTGTATCTGGTTCTCTATACTCATCGTACGAAACACAGCAGCATTAAGCTGCTTTCTGTGAGAGCATGGTCCTTCCCCAGTCGATCCGACCCATTTGTGCTACAACTATAATATAGCTGCAAGACAGTTCTAACAAGTAATAAATGTGTATACATCATGATATATGTATCAAAAAGTTTTATTTCTTTTTTCGTATTAAAAATAGGATAAAATTTCGTTTGTGTGGACCGCTCAGGAGTTGAGAAAAATTTCCTGTAACACGTTAAAAGTTGGAGCACCGCGGGATAAGGGTAGTTATAACAAGTCATTGTAATTTTTTTGTGAACTATTGAGCGCGTTTGAATTTTTTTTAAACTGCAATGCTATTAACATGACTAATATTCTCTTTAGCTACTACTGGTAAGCTTAAAATACTAGGAGTGGTCCACGACAGTAGTCGAATAGCGGATTCGAACCCACGACCTTTTGATTTCGCAGTCCGCAATCTGCTACGAGGCTACTGTCGCTTTTTATTATTTATATGAAATAACATACAAGATAGATGATAAGGGGCCTTTGTTTTGCAGTCAACTTAGATGGACCATTAATTAATAGGTAAACATAGAAGGAAAAGTGAGAAAAATGGTGTGGTGACGTCATAAAAGATTCACCATCTCATTCCATTTCTTGATTGTCGTAAGAGGCGACTATGAAAAGGATTAGAAAGACTTTATGGTCTCGGATAGATGACGGTATACCATTGTGTATACTATTCATTCATTCTTTATGAGTAAATTTCCTCACAGGGGGATTATTTTCCATAGTTGCCGCACTTGGCAGGTGGGTAGGCCAGTGCAGTAATTTGTATTGAGTTGTCATCAGAAAGATCTCCATCTTCTTTTTCGTGTCCCTCTGTCGCCTATTACGACATTTACGGGATGATATGAAAGTGAAAATGAAAAGTCTTTATTCAGTATCTTTTACATAGTAACATGACTAATAGCATAGTAGATTATTTTACGCAGCCACTACACGGCCTTCATGAGTCCAATTTTTTTAACCTCTCAATCCCTAAGTGGCACTATAGAATACCGCGGCAATATAGAATAAGGGTGACAAGACAAGTTTACATTACACCTGATGGAAATCGAATCTCATAGACATCTTCATTTATACTCGATTTAGAATCAAAGTTCAGATGCATTGCCACTCCTGAGGACTTAGATGAAATGCCTCGTTTTCATTTTAAAAGGGTCTCGTATACGCCATAAGTAAAAAAAGAGATTGGTGGTGAGGCGTAGCTTCAAAGGTGCGATAATTACACTTGTTTCTGCGATAGTCAATTCACCTGGCATCTGATCAAAGTACATACTTCTTATACTAGAATAGGAATTTAAACGTTCCTCGTCCAGTGTAGCAGCTGTATTTTTAGGTAGTTTACTAAGTGGAATGCTCGTTTCCTGCATAGGAATATGTCTGGGCTTCATACCTATTTTTACCGCTGAACAGTGTTCCAGTCTGAAGGGTGTAAGGAGTCAGTATAATGACATATAATGAGACATTCCATCTTGGTTGTTATAACATATATGACGGCTCTGTGGTGTAGTAACTTAGCAATGAGGCGCTGAGGGCCGCGGGTTCGATTCCCGCACGGAACAAGTATTTGTATGGCCTATAAGTAATTGTTCCGGGTCTGGATGTTTGTCCTTGTGCAATTTATGTATGTAAACTACCCCTACGATACAGGAGAAAATCCTAGTGTGGGTGTAACGTTTTTACTTTTATAAGAATTAAAAAAAAGGTAAAAAAAACATGCGACACTAAGCGATCTATCTATAGCCTTTTTTGTTTGAAGTTGGTTACAGGTCCACGGGCTGTTGTAACCACTTACCATCAAGTGGATAGTTAGTTTGCTTGTCACATCAATTTTACTGCTGCATCACGAATGGATCAGCAGGACAAGGAAAAAACAACGCTCTTACGGGACACACTGTAAAATAGCAACACACTGCTGTGTTGAGTATTGTAAGTGTAGAAATCTGGAGAACTATTTTTATGGAATAGCGCCATGTTGAGTGAGTCCCCTTTTCTGTCTAACGTCACTAATGAAATTAGATTATTTTCTAGTTCATTTTTTTAATTATTGTTTTTATTTTATGTACTAAAACTGTGTAGGTGTTGTCTATTGTCTATGTTTATTGTGTATCAGCAGGTGGTCTTTTTTTTCTTTATAAAATAACAGTGACAAACTAGTACATAGTCTATCTGATAGTAAGTGGATGCTGTGGCCCACAGACATCTACATTTATCCTCGATTAAGAATCAAAACGCAGATGCGTTGTTACCCCTGAGGACTAAGAAAGATTGTCTCATTTCCAGTAAAAAGGGTCTCCGGGTCTCTACACTCACCATACGAAACACATCAGTATTAAGCTGGTATTTTACGCAAGTATTCTGTAAGAGCGTCGTTCTTCCCCGGTCGGCTTGACCGTAGCGGCAGCGTGGCACTACCGCGTATAAAAATGGACGTCAAAATATGATAAAGATAACAAAACAAATGCACAGATAAAAACAAAACGAAATTCGTTTAATATTTTATTATAAAAAAGAAAAAGAAACATTTATTATTATTACAATAGGAAAAACAAATCAATACACCAGTATAATTACGTACAGTCGGCAAAGTCAACTTAAATTAAATTGTTATTCATAAACAATAAAGTAAGTAAGTTATAAGTAGTACTAAAACTCTCTCAACGTAGTTATTGTGCGGACTGTACTAACAAAACATAATTAAAATAAATGCTTAAATAGAACATTTTATAACACAATTACTAAATTTTGAGAAACGTAGAGAAATGTACAGGCATCGACCTTAATGCAACACGCAGATTGACAATCTTGTGACAAATTTTGCGACTTAATTTTTCCTTAATTTTTTCCATATTAATCTTGCCTGGTTCCTATGTTTTATAAGCGTTTTTACTTACGACAAGTTTTTCAGAAATAAGGATTGCATGAATTACAACTTATAAAACAAAAACTAGTGCTTTACGAACAGCTCACAGTTGTTTGTAGAAGTTAAGGGCTAACTGGGTTATAGCCCAGAGCAGTAGAATTTCGAGGGTGGCAAAAGATTTGTTTTACCATACCCAAAATATATAACGGTAGCCAAGGCCAAAAGGAAAGCCAACTTCAAGAGCCCACGGCGGCTTTAAACTTAAATACGCCCCTGGTTGTTTTCATTTGAAGCCGCTTAATTTACCGAACGAACGGTTTCTCAAGTAGGCACTTAGTATATACTCGTAATAAAATGGATCGTACGGAGTACGGGACGTATATTTAATATAGAAAACAAGTATTAGAGACAACGTTTATATTGCAAGGGCAAGTGAAATGCGTTTTATTTCACAAGTTGAAACCTAAAAGGCATATTCAGAATAAGAGGAATTATTTTGCCAGTACGAATATAATACAAAATTATTAAATATGCTA
Organism: Parnassius apollo; assembly: GCA_907164705.1. Classification (NCBI taxonomy): domain Eukaryota; kingdom Metazoa; phylum Arthropoda; class Insecta; order Lepidoptera; family Papilionidae; genus Parnassius; species Parnassius apollo. The sequence continues at coordinate 2,368,092 of CAJQZP010000058.1, forward strand.
GCTTTGTTTGTAATAACTATTGCCATCTATAAATAAATAAGAAAGTTTTAAAAACGTGTTCGTTTAAAATATTTCACATTCGCAATAGACCACAATCATACTTCTAATAAGCTTGGATAACGGAAGCTTTCCCTTTACATGGAGGAGGGCCTGTAATTGTGCTTTATAGGATACTTATAAAATATGTCCGTTTTAGGGATTAAGGCATTAATACATTATTCATAAATTCTAAAGCAGATCTGGATTCTGCATGTGACATATGAATAGAAGGAACTATAAGAAGAACTTAAAAAGTAGGGTCTGCGTAGCAAAACTAAAATTGCAAAAATTATACATTTAAATAGATTTAAAAAATAATATACTTCATAAAAATTGTAACTAGCAGTTTAAATATTTTTGTTTATGGAGGACTACTGAAAAGCCTTCCTAATATATTATAGATAAGGAGAGGCCTATAAATTGGATCTAACTTTTTACTTTACATTATATACTCGTAGGTCTTTTAGATGTAACTTTTTACTTTACGTTATATAGGTCCACTGAATAATTGTTACCTAATATAAAAATGAAGTATGTATCCTTATTTTAACATAACTGATACGTTACAATAGTGGTTACAAGTTGATAAATACAAAATCTACAACACAAACTTTCATTACTAATTTGTAACAACGCCAATGTAAAGTCAGCATAAAATTACAATGTTATCATATGATGTATCGTTGAGGTAAAGGAAATAGGTGTTGATACATGTATAATATAACCACCGTGCATTTACAAATATTCGCATATAATAGATACCTTATAAATAACAATTTGTCCCACAGACCTTACAATGTGCACACCAAACAGGTTACGGCAAAGTAAAAGACTTTGATGTAATAAGATTCTAAAATGTAGATAAGTTGTTTTGGTACAAAAATACTCCTATATTATATATACCAATACAGAACATGCTTAAGACGAATACTTAATTAAATATAATAAATAACTTTTCAACGTTTTTCATGACTCGATTCTTACAATTTACCATTGGCAAGCGTTTTGGAATATACAAACGATTTAATTACAATATGCAAAGTTTCGTTTCGGTAACATATGTAAATTTAGTTTGATTAAATACAACATTACAAAGGAGATTATTATTAAAATGGTGTTTACGATATTTCTAATATTGCCATACATCGAAGTACTTTGGTAGATAAAATTAAGAACAAGAAAATCATCAAATTTTCAAAAATTAAGTAATACTTCATCACCAACATGTATCTGTAACAAAAAACATATATAAAAGTATGTATAAATTGTTTTTTTTTTTTTACTTTTTATAAGCCAATAGTTGACCACAATCCCAGCTGGTGGTAAGTGGTGATGCAGCCTTAAATGGTAAATCGCACTATCTTAGCGCAACAAAAGCCTATACACTCTTGCCTTGAAGACGTCCAGAATGTATTCGGATGGAGAGATAGACGCCGGAAAATTATTCCACTTTAAAAAAAGTTTAAGTAAACCGTTTGTTTCTAATGCGTCGAATATTAAAAACAAAGTGTTGAAGACCCGCCGATCGGCTGGTCGTCCGATGGTGGAAAGGAGAGGGAGGAATTAAAGCGTGCAATTCCTGCGCACACTCTCCGAAGGGCATCTTATATAATACCGAGAGGCTGGCTACTCTGCGCCTGTGCTGGAGGCTGACAAAGTATTATCAGCTTTGAAAGTTAGTCTGTGAAAGTAGAGGTTAGTCAGGAGGAACCAAGTGCAAGCAAGGTCGGCATTGAGAGAATTTTGCTATTACACTCTGACGAGCCACATATGCTTAATTCGTCATCCTTCCTTCATTCCCATCCTTTCATTTATAACAGCCTATCAAAGTCCACTACTGAACATTGGCATCCCACATGGATTGCTTCATGTTGTGAATATTTGTCAGATTGGTTACCGCAGTTGTTGCGTCTTACGACACCCACGGGATGGTATGGGAAAATTATTCATATATATTTTTTTAATAGAATAAGGGTAACAAACTAGCACACAGTCCACCTGATGGTAAGTAGATGCTGTGACCCATAGATATCTACATATATCCTCGATTAACGATCAAAACGCAGATGCGTTGTCACCCCTGAGGACTAAGATAGAATGCCTCGTTTCCAATAAAAAAGAGTCTGCGGACTATGGTGAGTGTAGAGAATACTCACCATACGAAACACAGCAGTATTAAGCTGCTATTTTACGCTGGTATTCTGTGAGAGCGTGGTCCTTCCCCGGTCGAGCCGACCCATTGCTACAGCCATAATATAGCTACACCGTGGCTTTACCACGTACCAAATATATATGTTCACCTGCCATTATCAAAAAATCGACAGGATTATTGATGCAAATCCTCTTTATCATGGAAGAAGCCCTGGTCTAGCCGTGGTAACTGTTCACTGGTAGTGATAATGTACTCGAGTTTCTGCCCAGGATAGGATTATAGTGCATGAGTGTGTACAAAAACACAGATGCACTCTTCATTCCATCACTCTCATAATATAGGAGGGAAATCAAATGCAGTATCCACGGCTTAACGTTCTTTCTGAGGTATTTAAATGCCATTCCGGGCTACTATTGAAAATAATTACTTGACTAAACCCAATAACTTATATAACTTTTATTGGCCATACCAGGGACTCGAACTCGGGACCAACAAGGCATTCTGTTTACTATTTTTTTATTTATTTATTTAATCTTAGTGACTGCCTGAGGACTAAATACCATATAGCATTAATAAAATAAAATAACACGACACAAATAAAAATTATCACATATAAAGCGAAAGATAGAGGAAAACAAAAGTCAGCTAAATCAGGTGGAATCATGGTGGAAATATTATGATAGAATTCTCAAACTCGTTTCTCAGAATTATTGTTATTAGTTTTCTTGATATCAATAGGTAGGGCATTCCGGAACAGTATGGACGCAGAGAAAAATTGAAATTAATGAAACCACTTTTATGTGGTAAAATACGAATTTTAAAACTAATTTGTGAACCAGGAACACTATCGCGAGTATACAAATACTGAAAGTTATCCTTAAAAATAAAGGAGAATTTTGGTCATTTTCATTGACAAATATAAAGCCATAATTTTAGGTTCGAACGTACTCGGATTATGTACAAGTTTTTTTTAATACAATTTTAAAAATGAGAAGTTAAATACAACAGGAATAATATAGAACAGTAAGTGATTTTCTCATAATATCTGCTACTGTTATGCCTCTGACTGGTGAAGAAACATCGAGAGAAACTCCGAAGGTTTCCTTTTGTGTCATTTTTTAAGTAAATATTACAACAGCCTAATCTATAAAGAATGTAAAACAAAAAATATCAATGAAGAAGTAATATGGCAAACCTATAGTGCTCCAGATATGGTCACTTCCTATCCCCAGTGCTGAGGTCTTGTAGTTCACTGCTGTCATCGCTGGAGGCCGAGACCGGACAGCCGTTCGTGGTAGAGTTGCCGGCCGCCGCCATTGCCATCGACAGTGGGATGGTGATGAACTGCGGCTGCGTTGAAGATGAAGCTACGAAAGGACAGATAATTATTTTAATTGAATACGAATAAAAATATAAAAAATCGTTATTTTAATTTAATGGCATAGTGGCGGTTTAAGGATATCCACCATCCGGTATCGTCCCGTGGGTGTCGTAAGCGACGACAGAAAGAAACTGAAATAAGAGCAGCCGCATTTTTCTGATATCAACTCGAAATTATAAAAAACTGCAGGTGCCAACTTATCTGCCAAACCTGGCAACTGTGACAAAATTATCCCCTAAGAGCCAATCTATGGAGCACCCTGTGTTCAGCAGTAAGCGGTTTTAGACTATACCGTAGAAATATTATAATTAAGAAAAATGCAACTTTAAGTTGATAAAACAAAAGTTCACGTTTTTACGTCCCACCACTAGGATCAGACCTCCTCTCTTTTCTGAGAAGATTATAATTTGTAAAGCATTATTAAATTAACTAATAATAATAAATAAGGCGTTACTTTGCGAAAATTAATTATATTAAGGATTTTAAAAATTAATCAGCCAAGATCCGTGTTATATAACTTAAATTAAATGTTTTAAAAACACCCGCAGTTAAGGGGCTGATGATTTTCAAACTGCTTAACAGATTTTCTTGAAACATAGCTAAGAACACTCTCTATTAAGACACCTTTCAAACTTAACAAATCGGTTCATCTACTACAATAAGTACTATACTACAAACGTAGTACAACACCCCTCAGTTTTCGTTGGGGGTTAAAAAGTTTACGTTTTTACAAACCGCCGGCTCTCAATTTTAGGAGAATTATAAAGCGTTATTAAAATAATTAATAGAATCTGGCGTTGCTTTACGGAAATCCATTATACAATACAATACAATAATAAAATGCAATAATACAATACATACATAAAATGTATGTGTCTAAAAATGCGGGTAGGTACAAAACACTCTGTTGCTGTTAATTTTATATATGTTATGATTTTACGATTGCTATTGTATGATGTTGGCGGAAATAATATTAAAGTTTCCATATGGTATAATTCAATATGTTGTATATCTTTGAATCTGTGTCCGTCCATCTGTGGTATCGTAGTAACCGAATGGATGAACTAATTTTGATTTAGTTTTCTTCACTTGAGAGTTGACTTGATCGAATATGTTATTATTCAAAGTGCTATGATTCAAGAAAATAACTTCAGCCGTTTGAAGATCATCAACTCTTTTCAATTATTTCGAGTTTTTTTATATTTAATTAACATCTTTCATGATAAAGCAGTTCCGCCGCACTGCTTCAGTGCGAGTTGTCAGACTTCACAAGTTCTCGAAATATTACCCAGACATGAAGATTCTTTAACATGTTTTCCTTCACCGACTAGCATGTGATAAATCAGCACTTAAAATTGGTTTGTAAGTAACGTTATATTAAACAATTTTTTTTAATCTTACTATTGTAATTCATATACAAAAAAATAACTCACCGCCTTCTTGTCCTTGATTGGCAAGCCCTAAAATGAAACTATGAGGGTAACCCATCGCCAAATTGCTTAGTCCAAGATTAGTGCCCAGGCCATCTAAGCCGACTCCGGCCAAGACGCCCGAGTGATACAGCATCGCTCCACCGGGTAGATTGATCTTTGGCAGAATTTTTGGCAGGGAGGGTTGACTTGACTTGCTGCTTTCTGGTTCTTGGCTAGTCGAGGACGTGGAAGGTACGTTGTCGTTTTGAGGTTCTCTGTGAAAGTGAAAGAAAGAATAAGTCATGTAGCGGCGTAAGCAAATCCAACACCTTTGGCGATCGTATGAGGTGGCTATGGGAAATACTAAAAAAGATCTCATGAGTTCCGTTAGATCCCCGGCATAATATCCTCCAAACCGAATTTCGGTCACGGCGGCCTGCCTCAACGGAGACTAGCCATCAGGGCAGAAGAGGATTATAATTCCCAAGTGTACACTCTACTATTCCCTCACTCTCATAATCCGAAGGGACGGTAAACCGACACGACCGGAGAGAGATCAGGCGCACGACCAACGGCTTAACGTGATTTCCGAGGCACGGGGTTGAAACACCGCCAACTTCCTGACTCCGGGCAGCTACTGAGAATTTCTTGACGGAAAAACTCAATTATTATTTTTTTTACCTTACCCGGGATTCGAACCAACGAGGCAGACAATCCCCGGCATATCAACTTTACGTAAATCCTATATACCTGGACCGACGAAGAGCAGTGGCAACAAAGATTTGGGTTATTGAACATTTTTTGTAAGAATAAGGGTGACAAACGAGCACACAGTTATAAGAGCACGCATGGTAAGTGAGTGCTGTGGTCCATAGACATCCACATTTATCCTCAATCAAGAATCAAAATGCAAATGCGTTTTCTCCCCTGAGGGATGTCTTGCCTGTAAAAAGGGCCTCCGATTCTCTACACTTATCATACGAAACACAGCAGCATCAATCTACTATAGTTACTGGAAACGAGGTATTCCGTCTTAGACCTCAGGGCTAACAACGCAATATTTAGATGTCTATGGCTCAAGGGTCACCCCAACCACAACTTAACCTGACGTCGTTCGTTGGTATTTTTGACAGTTTTAACAATACGCCTAGGTACCTAACACACACTTTTAGTCTTAATTAATATACAAATCAGTTTTATAGTTTTAATTCAACTCCTTGTCTTCTTTATCGACTCCTTGCACGCCACGTCAGGTCTTTCCTCCACCTAGTCGCCCTACACTAGTTTAGGTAGATTTCCACTGGAGAGATTGTTGATCATCATTTTTGGTTTTTAAAACAAATTGATCGGTCGATTGCTACTTCTTACTGATCCGTTGGACTTTGTCTACTTATATCTTCTTCTTTATCTACCAGTAAAAGGCTACAACTGGACATGAGTCTCTCACATTGTACTGATCCTCAATCGTCACGGCAGGCCGATACGCGATCTCAGTAGCAGTCGTTATTCTCATTTGTCGCTTATGTCCGTGCATCCTATTTTATGTCTGGCATAAATTAGATGATTATACCACCACTAATTGGAAGATATCAGATTTAAGTTAAAGTAAAGTTACAGCCTACATACGTCCCACTGCTGGGCACAGGCCTCCCCTTATTACTGAGAGGATTTTAGGGCAAGGAAGTGTCCGCCACGCTGCCCCAATGCGTGTTGGTGAACTTCACATGTCTTCGAAATATTTTTTTTCTTATACCTCAGACATGCAGGTTTCCTCACGATGTTTTCCTTCACAGCCGAGCACGTGGTAAATCAGCACTTTAAATTGCAATTAACAATTTCAAAATCAATATTTACAGCGAGCGTTAACCATTTGAGCTACCACGGCTCAGATATCAGATTGTTTCTGGCATTTTCCATACTAAAAGGAGACCTTTTACTATTCTATTTTCACCGTGTAGTGGCAGTGTAAGGATATTTACTACCCCATATTGTCTGATGGGTGTCGTAAGAGGCGACAGAAGGAAACTGAAATAGGTGATGGGGCAGCAGTACCTTTCTGATAACAACACAAAATAATAAAAACTGCGGTTGCCAACCCTACCCAAGGAAGAAAGCCTATTTCAGCACTGGACTTTTATGGTCTGTAATTGATGGATGATGGATCTTTTGCAACACCCACGGGACAAAACGTAGTGATATATTTCTTTAAGGCTCGCGTTTAAATCTGCGCCCGTTACTCTGGTTCTACATCCTTTTTCGATACTAGCAGAATATCCTGGAAAATTACCTAGTATTGCTCCGGTCTACGTTGTCGCTGCATACCCACTCCTGATGGTGGCTCTTCTTCTCGCTTGGCGACTCGGGTTCACTGCCGCTCTCGTCCCCGCTGTCGCCCGATGACGCCGGTTCGTCCTAAGAAAAAAAAGGTGTTACTTATTACTAATTGTCATTAAAATGAAAATTCCTATGAATGGAACGCATCAGTGTAAAAAGTACCTTGCTATCATACTTGAGTCCTAGGTTCAAAGACGAGTCCGGCCGAAGACAATACAAACATCACAAACGATTGGTTCATGTAATCAGTTCGCTTCCACGTCCCTAAAGCTTTCTTCTTCTTTATTCTTCTCTAGTGGCTCATAAAATATTACAGTAAGCATATACCTCTCCCGCTTTAGAGTGGATTTTGCCTTAAAAGCCACGCTTGGTAGAAAAATTAGAGATGCTGCAGCTATATTAATATAGTCGTAGCACGAGTGGGTGGGTTCGACCGGGGGAGGACCACGCTCTCACAGAATAAAAGTTACAGCCTGTACACGTCCCACTGCTAGGCACAGGCCTCCTTCCATTTCAGGTAGGCTCTCACAAAATGCCAGCGTAAAATAGCAGCGTAATACTGCTGTGTTTCGTATGGCGAGTGTAGAGAACCGGAGACCCTTTTTACTGGAAACGAGCCATTCCACTATAGACCTCACGGGAGACAATGCCTCTGCAATTTGATTCCTAATTGAGAGAAGATGTAGATGTCTATGGGCCACAGCAACCACTTACCATCAGGTGGGCTTTGTGCTCGTTTGTCACCCTTAGCCTATATAAAAATGCATCTGACAACTTAACTGTGCTCCCCGTGTCGGTCTGGGTATTTTAATGAAACTAATTCCGCTGACTTGTACTGCCGAACATCAACCACCCACATAGATCGCTTCATAGTGGATACTGGCCGTAGTTGCCAAGCTCACGCAGTTTTTTGTTGTTGTTCTTTTGTTGTTATCAGGAATATTCTGCTGGCAATCCTGTTTTATTTCTTCCTATCGCTTCTTACGACACCAAAATGTAAAAGCGGTAGCTGAGGCAAATAGTTTTTCAATGCTTCGCCAGTTTAAAAAAAAAGTAATGTAGATATTTAATTAATTTAACACACAAATGAGATGTTTCATTGGCAACAGAAAAATATGTGTATGTAATTGTTGATCGAAATATGTAAATGTCATTTCTGCTAATTTTTCTAAACAAGCAAGGTTTGTTTTTTAGTTTACACTCCTTTTGTACAAACTTTATTGGACTTCATATACATTAATAAAATTAAATTATAGTACTTTTAACACTTAGCTATATCCATTTTATTATTAATTATATTAGCAATAATTTTCTAAAACTATTACATGTTAATTCATTTGAAAATAACTACCTATGTAACTTCGTGACATAAAGCTAACGATTTCTACGGAAACGAAAGTCTCTGTGTCTAGTACTCCGTATGATTTTTATGAAACTTGACGCTGGCAGAATCCATAGGAAGTTGCCAAATTAGGAAAAAAACAACTGTTATAGATTATTTCAATTTCGATTTGTACAGTACTATGTACAAGTGTTCAAAGTCTATTTCATTTCTCTGACTTGCAAATTTCACGTAGTTTTCTTCAATAGCCAAGCATTTAGTGTCGATAGGGATCGAACTCTGAAACCTTAGTACCTTACTTTTTACTTTACTTTTTTTTTGAAACCAATCTTTTACCTATAGGTATAAGTAACTTAAGGAATATATTAATTTATTTTAATTTTTAAATCACTTACGTAAGAAACATAAAAACTATACCTATAAAACCCGTTACGTTTATAGCTAAAACGCAATTAAGGAAACAATATTCTACCAGGAAATCATAACTGAGGAGGACACGCATAAAAAAGGTTATCTTACATGACGAATCGAGTGGACTCATCACGATTGGATCGTGCCCAGGCTTATTTTTATTGGACGTAAGTCAATTTTTTACTTATAACAATGATTGTAGATTATTAATAAGTCACAATATAAGTCTAATTACTCGTTTGCCCCATCCCCTATAAATAAATAAATAAAACAACGAATAAATCCGTATCATTAGTTTCATTGTCTTCGCTGTATTCGCGTTGATATAAGAATTCATTATGTCGACGAACAGACAACGGATAGTAAAGTAAGGTTCTCAAGTGTCAGCCTCGTGCCGGTAAGTGAATATACATATACATGTTGGCCGACCGAAGGCGAGTACTAACGTATAGACACCCCATTGGTCTAACCTCGCCATTACTCGTCGACGCTCGCCTAGCTGGCCGAGTGCAGGCGAGCGCCAACGTGTATACGGTTCGTTTGGCGAGCCTTGCCGCCACTCGGGATCGCTCGCTACGGCTCGTTCACTTCGGAACGGTGTCGGTTTTTCTGCACAAATCAAAGGCGCTCGCTTATGCTCGGCAAGTCGTGTCCACATGTTGACGGCCATGTCAGGTGTCCGTCCCGGTCATATATTGTTTAATTAAATTGCAACTTTAAAATCCTATATAAAAAAAGTACTCTGTGTTTAAATATGTAATTTCGACAATGTCACTGTACTAACGAGGACACCTTTAAGTTTTTGGAAATATACAAAAATGAACCCGTTATTTGGAACCCCAAAGACTTTACTACGGAGTACACTGATATGATATAATAATTATATGCACTCATTAAATAAATTGCAGATGCGGCAATAATTTTTACGTCGTCCATATCTTCCCAATTCTCAATGACAATTAATTAAGGCCAACATGAAGATAGCTCCACAAAAACTCGTGAACATTGGCCTTGGAATTGGTCTCTTTCGAACTTGACCAACGTGTAGACTGTAGCACTCGCCTTGTATAAATTTGCCTACGCTCGCGTTGGCTGAGGCTTGGCCAACGTGTATTGCCGGCGTTAGATGTAATGACCTAGTAAACAGGATATCGACGGATGCAGGTGGTGTCAGGTATCAGGTGACAGGAGACATTTCTTCTGCAGTATACTTATGATGGACTGTAATAATGATAATGTACAAGTATATGATTTTAGAACAAAAACCCCAAAAAATATACAAGGTTTTCTTATTACCAAGTTTAAATATTTTATGAAAACACTGTACAAAAAGAGTTATAATAATATAAATGAGTACATGGTTGATAATAACCCCTTGAAATTAGATGATCGTTTCCAAACTGCTTCTTAAATAAGTTTTGTAAGAACTTTTATACAATCTGTGTTTTAATATTGAAAAATGTCGCTTTGGTTTTTTCCCGTTCTCCTCAGGACAGAATTTTTTCCGAACCAGTGGTACTAGCAAAAGTAAAAAAGAACTTTCAATAAGAATTACTTGTAATCTATATTGAATTAAATTATTCTATTCTGTCTTAATGATTGTAAATAAAAAAAAAACTGTTTTAAAAGTAATTTGGTTTATTAATCATTCTTAAACCTTAATCCGGGCTTATGATCGTAAATTCCCTTCAGAAGCCTTGAGATTAAGTAAGAATGTAAAATAAAAGAAATTATAAAATATCAGTGCCATATGCTTCTCTTCCGTTGAGCTGTTGCACCCTATTTATTTCCAGACGGTAAAAAAATCACCCAGTATATTTGCCCTTTTCTTTAATTTTTACTTTTTCTTCTATTTCCATTAAACTTAATCATGTTGTGACAACCTGTAATTTGTAGTTCAATATTGTAAGTACTGTAGGATGTCCTTTTAAAATAAATATATTAATAAAGAATAAACTGCTTATTTTGGCAAAAATCCCTGACTGTACATTGTTATTTAAAAAGCACGTGTGCATCTTGGGACTATAAGCAATTCATGGATGTGTCGGTTTTGTTCCATAATGGAAGAAACATATCTGCACATCCTAACTTATAGTTGATCTCATCTAGGAAACTATGTAACAGAAGAAGTGAAATTGCTCACAGCTAAGCAACTCCTTCAATTTACTGAAGATTAGCAGTGAACCATAACAGCGATCACAGTAAACATTACAAAGTCGCATTGGTGCTGGTTTGCTTAGACTTGTATAGCTGATCGCACAATTAAAAAAATGGTTTATTACTAAATTTTACTAATAAATATCAGCAAAACAATGAACTTGGACTGACACTTATAACCCGCAGAGGTACATTAAAAAGCTATTATTGCGTAGTCGAGAACAATTGAGCTTCTGTACCAAATAATACGAATCGGAGCTTATTTAAAGTACTTAATCTATTACATTGTAAATAGAATCTGTTATTTTGTTAATAGATTGTTATTTTGTTAAAATGTAGTATACAAAGGGTTGAACAATGCCGCTTCAGTTAAATTTAAGAGACAAAAGCACAAGTTGATTATAATAACCATCTTATCGGAAGTACGTAGTACTATTATCTTGTACTATTATCTATTCTGTGTCGGAAGGTTATACCATCTTATCGGAAGCTGTATAATTTTTGACACTTCCCATAATCGCCTCTTCAGATAATGATAAAGCAAAATTGGGTGATAAATTATTCATTGATTCTCCTAACGCCGCTACCACAAAAGGCGTAAGGAGAATCGACTATTTTAAGCACAACACAACTAAACATTAAAGAAGTGCTTATTTGTTTACAAAATATATGTATGAGTACTCAGTAGAATAAAATAGACTAGAATAGAATAGAACAAAACGAAACGGAAAGAAATGGAACGGAACGGATTGAAATGAAATACTTATAATAGTTTTTATTCAATATAGATTGCAGTTCGTAAAAAAGTTATTTTTTATTTATACCACTGCTAACACCCTCTCGTTCTAGCCTACCATACAGTATAATATATATTATAATAAAATGTAATTTATAGCCTTGAATTTGATTTAACAACACAGCTTGGTTCGGCTTTAAGGAGATTGCAACACATCTCGTCTCGCATCCCATGAAACTTCAAAACAAGTGAACAGCCATTGCGTATTGTTAGTGGTGACATATGAGACGCAGTACTTTTTTGCTGGACGTATGAAGAAGCTTAAGGTGATTCAGCAACCTTTATGCTCGGAATATCTCTGCGTGATATAATTAGTAATGATCCGCAGTAGAATCAGAGTACCCTGAGTTGCCCAACGGATTATCTAGTTAAAGTAGTAATGGGTTAGTAATTTAGTTCGAAAACCTGAAAATTAATTGGGAAGAAAGGTTTTTGGTCTGGTACCGGTAAGCGAAGTTTGGGGCGGCCCTCTGCTGGAGTGACGACAAGTCGTGCATTAAACCGATGAATGCAAGTGGCTAAGGACAGTGTTTTGTGATGTTTCTCGATGAGGTCTATGTTTGAAATGGACTTATGAACGGTTGTGATAATGATTTTTGTAAATAGAAAAAAGAGCACAAGGTCGAACCGGTGGTAAGTGGATGCTGTGATCCATATACTGTCTGAGATAGACGTGAGTTCTCTCTACTATTGAGATTTATTTGATAAATCGTGAAGTTTTATTGCAATAGAGCTGTTTCTGAAGATTAGCCTGGTCAGACAGACAGGGGTACAAAAAAAATGGATATTCATGTTCAACAGTGGACTTGTGAAAGGTTGTTAAGTTGAATTTTTTATAGAATTTTTATGAATACCAGCGCAAAATAGCAACTTAACGCTGCTGTGTTTCGTATGGTGTATGTAAAGAACCGGAGACTCTTTTTACAGGAAACGAGGCAATCCATCTTAGTCCTCATGGGTGACAACGCATCTGCATTTTATTTTGTAATCGAGGATAGATGTAGATGTCTAGGGGCCGCAGCATCCACTTTCCATCAGATCGACTGTGTGCTCGTTTGTCACCCTTATCCTATAAATAATAGAATAAGGGCGACAAACGAGCACACAGTCCACCCGATGATAAGTGGATGCTGTGGCCCATATTTATCAACTATCCTCGATTAAGAATTAAAATGCGGATGCATTGTCACTCCTGAAGATTAAGATGTAATGCCTCGTTTCCAGTAAAACACTCACAGTACCGAAACACAGCAGCATGAAGCTAGTATTCACGCTGATATTCCGTGAGAGCGTATTTCTCCCACTCAAGTCAGTAAAAAGGGTTTTTGGGTCTCTACACTCATACGAAAGACATGATTGATGATAATAACAAATACAAAACTGTCCAAGTATTCATACACTACGAAAAGCAGCACATTAAAATCATGTGGAGTAACAATTTCTATGGTTTCATGTCACATTAATGTTTTGCACGTTATGTTGGCCAGCCTCTGCCGTATGAAAAGCCACGTGAAATAAGTATCACGGTAATATTCGTTACACGTATGCGATGCCGAGGTTTTCTCGACCACAACACGACACAGTACTTGTATACCCGCGGCGCATCATCAGTATAATTAACCGATATCGCTGGATCGCAGAGGCACAATTGTTAATAAATGCCCACAAAGGATGATTCCCAACGTCTCGGTGCGCTGGCTGATACAATCGGACGGTTACCACCAACGATAGATTAATGTGGATGAGACAGTCATTGTTAGTTTCTCCTGAAAGCCTCGGTAAGGGGATTGTAGTTTTTGAGTGTATAGCAAAAATATCCTAATATCTGGCGGTAATCTATGGCGAAGGCCTTGTGAAACCCGATTGATAAGCGAGGTGTATTCTTCATCTCACGCCCTGAAGCAGGGATCAACCAATCACAATTATATACCACACCACGTTAGGTTCGGGGAAAACGCGGTAGACGTGATCCCTAAGTAAGACGGGTCCTTAAACAATGGTCCCGGTCTTGATGTCAGTCTTGTACCTAATGTAATATTTCCCTTAGTTCCCTATTATTAGGATGAATACTGAAGGATTATTTAAATGAAACATCAACTTTTCGTAATTTCCCCTTGGAAATGCGATATTGAAGGGTTCAGTAGTGGAATTTTGACACGCTATAATGGTAATGGTGAATTCTGTAAAATATGATTATGAATTAAATAAAAAATAATTTTTATTTACATACTGAAACTTAAATTGAACAAAAAACTCAATATTGTTTCTCATTATACTATAATATTTTGGACAAGCGACCCACCCCGGATCCGCCTGCGTAGGGTCTACATGTTAATGTGGCGTTATTTCGATTTAACATAATCAGCAAAGACCATTTACTCTATCAATTTTTCGATTAGTTTGATTATAGCTTAGATCATTTCTGGTAGATCTCTATCTGATCGTAAAATTTTACTACAATCGGACCAACCATTTCGAAGATAAGCACGGACAGACAGATTTAAAAAATACATAAAAAAGATTGATCTTGTCCTATGTCCGTGTTATATGTGTACAGCATAACATATAGCGTTTAAAGACATAAATAATGTAAAATTAAAACAGTTATGTCCACACTATTGAAAACGAGAGTCAGTCAATACCGCGTGGGCGTTACCTTTATTCGCCGCCGCACTAAATAATAATAATCACGGTTAACTAACTACCGTTTAACGCATTCGGCTCTCCTCAATACATCTGATAAGTTGCTAATTGTACGGTTCGCAACAAAACTCCAGTGAAACCGTAACGAGCGCAGTACGGATTTGTGCTGCTGACTGTTATCGGTAGATCACCTCTCATTAACTATATAATATTGGTTACTTAATGCGCATTATAATTTCTGCTACTTAATGCGTTATAATACGCTATGTAGTGGTAGTTTAAGAATACTTACTACTCTATATAGTCCCGTAGGTGTCACAAGAGACGACAGAGGAAAACCAAAAAAAATCAGCCAAGAGCGTGTCGGGGCACGCTCAGTGTAGGGTTCCGTAGTTTCCCGTCCGTCACAATAAGTGTTCCCACTTATGAGTTTAAGGGTGGGTATCCATTATGTTCGCGCTCCAGCAGCGCTCCGCGCTCCTGCAACTGCTCCCGGTAGTGGGTACTGTTGTTTCCATCCAAGTTCAAAATGATTTTCCTAGAAAGTCCTTATAAAGTTCTACTTTTCAGATTTTTTTCTATTTTCTAAACTTGTGGTTCAAAAGTTAGAGGGGGGGGACACATTGTTTTTTACTTTTGGAGCGATTATTTCCGAAATTATTGATATTATCAAAAATGATTTTTGTAAACCGCTATTCATTTTTAAATACCTTTCCAACAATATATCACACGTTAGGGTTGAAACTAAAAAAAAATCACTTCCCACTTGGGCTACCCTAATAAAACATTTTTTTCCAATTTTTATTTTACCACTTTGTCTCGGCGTGATTGATACACATATTGGTACCAAATTTCAGCTTTCTAGTGCTAACGGTCACAGAGATTAAGCGAGGACGGACAGACGGACAGACAGACATGGCGAAACTATAAGGGTTCCTAGTTGACTACGGAACCCTAAAAAGGAGAGCAATGTCAGATGTGATCTAGGCATTATTTTATCCGAAACTTGAAAATATACAAAAAATAAATAAATTATAAATTAAATGGGTTTTGACTATCTTAATCCGAACGGGTCGTAGTATGAAATATAATATTAATATAAAAAACATTTTTACGTGGTAGATTACAATTTTTACGCAGTAGAGCTACGCTGCAGCTACACAAATATTAATATAGAATACCAGCTTGAAAAAGGAGGAGTTTTTCGTATGGTGAGTGTAGAGAACCGGAGACCCTTAGGCATTCTATCTTAGTCCTCAGGGGTGAAACTGCATTTGCGTTTTCGTTCTTATTTGAGGATAAATGTAGAGGTCCATGGGCCACAGCATCCACTTACCATCAGGTGGACTGCGTGCTCGTTTGTTATCCAATTCTATAAAAAAATCGTTCAAAACTGACGTATTAACATAATATAATGAAACCAAACGTCGAAAGTTAATACGAATCCAATCACAATTCCAATCGGAGTTACACAATCGCACCGTAGTTTTTAATGATCAAAATCACCCTCGGTCTAATTCGAAAATGTGGCTTATTGATAGTCTCTCTAGTGTGTCTCTATTGTTTAACTATGTATACATATTTTACACGTGGTAGATATTGCAGCCACATATCGCAGCTACATTATGTTTGTATCACGAGGAAGGACCTCACAGAATACCAGCGTAAAATAGCAACTTAATGATGCTGTGTTTCGTATGGTGAGTGTAGAGAACCGGAGATGCTTAGGCATTCTAACTTAGTCCTCAGGGGTGAAACTGCATTTGCGTTTTCGTTCTTATTTGAGGATAAATGTAGAGGTCCATGGGCCACAGCATCCACTTACCATCAGGTGGACTGTGTGCTCATTTGTTACCCAATTCTATAAAAAATCGTTCAAAACTGATGTATTAACATAATATAATGAAACCAAACGTCGAAAGTTAATACGAATCCAATCACAATTCCAATCGGAGTTACACAATCGCACCGTAGTTTTTAATGATCAAAATCACCCTCGGTCTAATTCGAAAACGTGGCTTATTGATAGTCTCTCTAGTGTGTCTCTATTGTTTAACTATGTATACATATTTTACACGTGGTAGATATTGCAGCCACATATCGCAGCTACATTATGTTTGTATCACGAGGAAGGACCTCACAGAATACCAGCGTAAAATAGCAACTTAATGCTGCTGTGTTTCGTATGGTGAGTGTAGAGAACCGGAGACCATTTTTACTCGAAACAAGGCACTCTCCGTCTTCGACATTGGGAGTGACAGCAAATATAAATTTTGATTCTTAATAGGGGATGAATGTATTTACATACTGTAACTGTAACTGAAAGTATGCTGTAGACAATAGACATCTGTCTATGGTCTGCAGTATACATTTGTAAGTGCTCATTTGCCACTCTTATTCTTTAAAAAAAGCTATGGTTTAAGATCTTTAAAGGATTATTAATAGTTTGAACCCGGAACTATCAGTTTCGTAATAAGACCCTATAAATCTTATATTAGATGCATGGGAAACGTATCAACAAAATATAAAACCAAACAAAGTTAGACATGAAATACATAAAGAAAGGAAGTTTGTAGCACATTGAAACTACTAAAGACATTCAGTATCGCTGTTTACAAAACCATAGACATTATAACGCTAAATTGGTTATCTATTCCTTTTGCGGATGCTGCGAGTCTTATTGTCCACTTTCTAGCCGTCTCAGATGATGCAACGTCAGCCTCGTTTGTAATGAGTCAGATATCGCCTTTGTTTTGTTGCTAATGATTTCGAAATTCATTTGGTTTCAGTAAACACGACTGTCGGTCTTTGCCTTTGTTGGGTTATTTGAGATTTGACATAATATCTCATATAATTATAATTTTTTTCCAGTACGTACGCAAGTGACATATTTTGCTTATACACCCTAAATGTAAAAAACCTAGAATAATAGAAACCAACTACCTTCAGTTTACTGAAGGTAGTTGACACTTTAATATTTTTGCCATCATTCATCATCGCACTGGTATAATTAACAAGTGGTAAGAGGAAGGCGAGCGAGCTATGTGGACTAGGCTCGAGGTTTTTCTGCGTGATTAAATTAAAAATTAGGATATCCGCAGTAGAACAGTGACTAACATAGTCTAACGGATTAGTAAGCTGAAGTGGCAAGCGACCGGCCGTATAGCTTGAAAAATCGACCAACAATTGGGGAAAAAGGTTCTCGAGTTTCAGCCTCGTACAGCTATGCGAAGTGGCAGTAAGGCAGCCCACACTAGACAGAGTGACGATCTGTTAAGGCGTATAGGAAGTTAAGGGATACAGGTGATTCAGGACAGTGCTTTATGGTATTCCTTGAGGGAGGCCTATGTTCAGCAGTGGACCTGTGAAGGATTGATGATGATGATGATAAAAAGGTAGGCAACCCTTATTTCTTGGTGAGTGTATATTAGACGTCCCAGCGCAGTACGAGTAGCAGTGCCGCGCGCCCGCACCATCTTGCGCGAGGAAGGCGCCATCACAATACTTAACCTAATAAATGGGGAAGTAGGCATAATCATATACTTTTGAGTGAATTCACAAAAGCTGCAATATTTATAATATTAGTATATTATAAATATTGCAGCTTAGATCAATTACTTTTCGGAATAGGACACTTACGCTGAAAGTGGTCCCTTTCATGTCCAGGTTGGTACCATGCACATAACATTTTGTTGTAAGTTATACACGTAAGATTAAGTTTGGAGGATAAAAGATCCTATACAATAACAAGTCTTCAGGCGACGACGCATCCCCCCCGAACGGGTTCCCGCCTTGTCGTGGCGGGGGGGCTTAAAAGCCGTGGCTTGGTCACCCACGGCGAAACAAAGAGGAACCCATATGGCTGGTCCGAGGTGGAGGGCCGGCCCGAGGTGGCCACTCCGAGTGGGCTTGGGAAGCCCACTTCGGATGTGTGTTGGTGGACTGCGGTGAGAGGTGTGTCCTCCCCACCTACCGCTGCAGCCGAGGTGGAGTCGCGGAGGAAGAGGAGTGTTGGTATGGCGATGCGCCACTCGCCCTATCCTCCGCGACTCAAACGGGGCCGCACCGTTGATGCGGTGGTGATGGGGCTGCGGGGGGAGAGGATTGTCGGTATTGCGAGGCGCCGCTCTCCCTATCCTCCGCAGCCGAATCTTGGTTGGCGGCGGAGCCATAGACCAGATCCGCCACTGGGGTCGGGAAGGCTAGTACTTCTAAGTGCTCGTTTTTCCTGGCCCCATGGCCTTCGCGCATCGGACGCGGGGGCGTCTGTTGCGCAGATGTAATTGGAGGCCGTGGAGGAAGGCGTGCCATGTGTTCTGGTGCGCTTTACTTGGGAAGGAGAACGGGGAGGAATATTCCTCTCCCGATGAGGTGCTGCCATGGGGCGGCAGTCGCTGGTGGGGCCGCGGATGTGTGCGAAAGCGTTCCCGTAGCCCTGCCGATATGCGACGAAGGTGGAACACCATGGGGTTTTAGTCGGTGCGAGTCCGACATAACCCGTCCATGCCCCCGCGAGGCGGGTATGCGTAGGCATTTCCCCATGTTAAAAAAAAAAGGCGACGACGCATCAGAAGCTTTCTTTGTTAGATTTTTCGTCATAAATTCACGATACAACTGCATTATGTCTGCAAAAAAATGCGATTGCTTCGTTGGTCCAGCGGTTGACCAGGTCTGGCCAAAATCAGATATTGGGTTTTTATGTCAAGATATTCTTAATAGCTCGAATTCAGGAATTTGGCGATGTTTCACTCCCGTCCCTCGGAAAGCACATAAAAGCGTAGGTCCTGCGCCTGATCTCCTTCCGGGCGAGTGGAAGTGCCGTCTCATGTGGCTATGAGAGTGAGGAAAAAGAGTCTCACACACAACATAAATTCATCATCAGTCCCAGCCCATCACAAGTTAGTTATGGTTGCAGGAGTCCATGATTGCACTAGCAGCATATCATCTGGACTATTAACTCGTTTGTCGCATTATTGTTATAAAAAACAAGGATTACACCCGACAAGATCATCTCACAATACAATCAGATGCGATGTTATCGAGCAACTGAAGCTGCGAGATTAATCTCGATCGAGTCACACCTTGTGATTACATTGATACTGTCAGTGACGGTAGCCGAGTTAATTATTTGTGTGATTGCAATTAAGAACTAATTATTTAAACAAAAAAAAACCCGTACTAGCCTTTCTACATTGTTGAAGTGTTTTACATGGACGCATATAAAGAAATATCCAGACCAAGAAAAATTATTACAATAAAGAAAAGTAGATTTTCACAATGATTTCTAATATTTACGCGAACACAATACATTAAATGAAACTAATTTTACTGATTTTATCGCCTTTAATTTTAACTTTTACTTTTTAACTTTTAGTTTTGTTTAATTAATCACGATAATTCGTTTCTTTTAATTAATTAAATAAGTGGATTCGGAGAAAATGTAGGACAGGATCAGTAAACTAAAGCGGTAATAACTAGCCATATATCTGGAAGAACCAATAACCGATGGGAAAGCAAGGTTCTCGAATTACTGTCTCGTACCGGCGAGAGCAGTGCATGAAGTCAATAGATGCAGGTGGTTTAGCACCTTATTATGTGGTATTCCTTGAGGAGGCCTATGTTTAGCAGTGGACTCGTGAAGGGTTGTAATGATGATGATGATGTACTACTACTTTTCGCTCTAGGAGTCCGTTTTTTTTAAAGTGAAGTAGTTTGCTTAACGTGGTTGAAGGTTCAGAGACAGTCGTTGTTAATTACTTCCTACCAAGGACAATAGTAGTCCTTGAAAAATAGTGAACACTTACAGGTAAAAAATAACGTCATCGGGTGGAATATAAGCTTCATAGTTACTCTAATAATCTCGGGTTAGTTAAAATAACTAATCGATTGCAAAGTTGCGTACTGTTAATAATTAATCATGGTTTTAAGACAAAATGTCGTAATAAATTATGCTGGTAATCCTCACTCATACCCTTTCGACTAGTACTGGCGTTCACGTAAATGATTTGTGTACAAAGTAGATTTAACAATGTTCAAACTAGATTCGCCCGCGGCCTCACGTTTATCGCTAATTAGAAAACATACAACTCGACAGCAGTTTAACTTCCAGGTATATTCCAGTTTTATTGTTAATTATAATATATAATACTATCAATTCAAAATTATAAATAAGAGCATTGGTCATCAACATATTTTTCATTGTTACCATAAAAGCAACCCAATTTATGTAACATTTTTACAGCAACATCTAGGAATAATTCATCATTATCATTATCATCATTACAGCCCCTCACAAGTCCACTGCTGAACATAGGCCTCCCCAAGGAGTGCCACAAAGCACGGTCCTGAGCCACCTGTATCCATCGACTTCTTGCATGTCTTACCAGGTCGTCACTGCATCTAGTGTGGGTCGCCCTACACTTCACCTCGCCCTTCACTTCACCACTTCACCGGTACGAGGCTGCCACTCGAGAACCTTTCTTCCCCATAGGTTATCGGTTCTTCAAGCTATGTGGCCAAACTATTGATATTTCAGCTTATTGATCCATTGGGCTATGTCGGTCACTCTGGTTCCACTGCGGATATCCTCATTTCTAAGTTTATCACGCAGAGAAACCCCGAGCATAGCCCTGTGCGTAGCTCGTAGAGCGAACACTTTTAAGCATTATTCCCGGAAAATGTTCGGAAAATGTATAAGGAAATTATGAAAAATTGTATAGAACTAACTTTATGGATTCGCTTGAGTTTAATTGTAAAACATCTTTAGTGATAGAAGTTAGGGTGACAAGTGGGCACACTTGATGGTAAATTGATGCCGTGACCCACAAACTTGATTAAGTAACAAAATGCGTGGGCGTTGCCTTGGAAATAAAGTGGAATGCCTCGTTTCCCAGTTTCGTGTTTTTACCAGAGTGCCAGTAGAAATCATTAAAAATAACATATTTAAAAAAAATTGTAGCTTGCAAAAAGGTTTTAATCAAGACTAATCTCTCCTTTAAACGATCACAAAAAAATCAACTTCCCTTTTTATTTTTCATAGAAAACCGTGAGATTCTTCTGGCATTGCTCATAGTCGTCCCTTACGACACATACAGGATAAAATACGAAGTACAATCCGTAACTATAAACGTTTCTAGAAGTGTTTCTTTCTTCTTTCTTAATATCAGCGGACCTTTACTAAGTAATATAGTATGTAAAATAAATATATTACATATAATATAGTATTTACTGCTTTGTTGGCTTAGTGGTAGAAAGCGCGATCGTCGATCACGAGGTTTGAATACCACGTCCTGCCAAAGTCAGTTATTAAGTTTTTCCGCCAAGAAATGTTCAGTACCAGCCTGGAGTAAGTAAGTTGGCTGTGTTTCATCCTCGTGCCTCGGCAAGCTTGTAAAGCTGATGGACCTGCGTCAGAGCTCTCACTGGATTGCGTCCTGTCGGACTAAGAGACACTATGAGACTGAAACAGGAGATAAGCAGCAGCATGCCTCCTGTTTCAGTTTCATTTTCATCGGGACGTCAAACACTTCAGCCCTCGTGACCATGGACGCTGTAAAGCACGCGAAACTTCTAATTCATTAAAGGTGTAGAATTCGCGTAAATATAAGACATATTTTTTTAAATATAAGGTGGCAAAAGCGCACACAGTCCACCCGATGGTAACTGGTAACTGTGGCCTTTAGACATCTACATCTATCCTCGATAACGAACCAAAATGCAGATGAGTTATCACCCGTGAGGACTAAGATGGAATGCTTCGTTTACAATAAAAAAGATATCCGGTTCTCTACACTCACTAAACGAAACAAAGCAGCGTTAAACTGCTATTTGACGCTGGTATTCTGTGAGAGCGTAGTATTTCCCCGGTCAAGTCAGCCCATTCGTGCTACAGCTATAACAGTTATACAGCTGCAGCATGGCTCCACCAGGTAGAGAATTAATTCCCCCCCGAACGAGTTCCCACCTTGCCGTGGCGGGGGGGCTTAGTAGCCGTGGCTTGGTCTCCCATGGTGAACAAAGAGGAACCCACGTGGCTGGCCCGAGGTGAAGGGCCGGCCTGAGGTGGCCACTCCGAGTGGGCTTGGGGAGCCCACTTCGGATGTGTGCTGGTGGACTGCAGCGAGTGGGGACTCCGCACCCTCTACCGCTGCAGCCGAGGTGGAGTCGCGGAGGAAGAGGAGTGTTGGTATGGCGATGCGCCACTCGCCCTATCCTCCGCGACTCAAACGGGGCCGCACCGTTGATGCGGTGGTGATGGGGCTGCGGGGGGAGAGGATTGTCGGTATTGCGAGGCGCCGCTCTCCCTATTCTCCGCAGCCGAATCTTGGTTGGCGGCGGAGTCATAGACCAGATCCGCCGCTGGGGTCGGGAAGGCTAATACTTCTAAGTGCTCGTTTTTCCTGGCCCCATGGCCTTCGCGCATCGGACGCGGGGGCGTCTGTTGCGCAGATGTAATTTGAGGCCGTGGAGGAAGGCGTGCCATGTGTTCTGGTGCGCCTTACTTGGGAAGGAGAACGGGGAGGAATATTCCTCTCCCGAGGAGGTGCTGCCATGGGGCGGCAGTCGCTGGTAGGGCCGCGGAAGTGTGCGAAAGCGTTCCCGTAGCCCTGCCAATATGCGACGAAGGTGGAACACCATGGGGTTTTAGTCGGTGCGAGTCCGACATAACCCGTCCTTGCCCCCGCGAGGCGGGTATGCGTAGGCATTTCCCCACGTTAAAAATTAATTCAAGTAGTTGTTAAAACAGCTATTTTATATCAGATTCTAATAAAATAAACAGACTAACGAAAGACCGATTTATCGTCTCCATTCGTACAATCACACAAACTCTAGTGTTATCCGAAAAAATCTCTCTCGCAGGCGGATTCGAACCCAACACATTGTAAATCATTATTCTACGCCCTATACAAATGTCCGGACATACTCGAGGACCCACAAAACATGTGTATAGCCGAGAATTCCTATTATATCGGCCGGAATGCATCTGGTTGATTTTGAATGGTCGCTTATTATGCACCCATTTACACCACGGAACAGTGACCAATGATCTACGAGGCTCTAGAAGAGCCTTCCTTTACCACACGCTATACCAGTCCATGTTGGCACAATTAGCTATCGAAATATTAATACTTGATAGATATACAATTTCATTACGTTTTCCTTGTCCTGTTTTTTTTTTTTGTACTTTTTGACTAGACCGGGAATTCGAATCCGAGACCACATGATCAGCAGTGGCGTTTACGACCACTAGACTAACAAGGCAGTCGATGACATATTTATTCTCTCTGTCTCTTCTATCTCGAAATTGGTAATGTCTGTGATGCTCGTCGAAATCACATTGATCGAATACTGCGAAGTTGGGCAGAGTGCTCAATCTCTTACCTGCCAAGGTACAGTTTATGTTAGAAGAAAAGACAATAAAAATAAAACATATGCAGCACTTAATTGACTACTACTAGAAACAACAATCTATGAAAAATTATGTTGTCAAAATAAATTGTGGGAGGCAAAGATAGCTAAATTCGCAGATTTATTTAAATATTTATTATAGAGGAATAGAAAATATATGTAAGTTCTATTTAAAAGACATTTTGCACAAGTGTAAAATATTTCTTTGTATTTATCAGTCCGTTGCAGTTCACAGCTAGGCTTTAGTTTCTAACATAGTCACTTTATGACATCGGCGGGTCGAAATGCGGTGATGGATTCCCTAGCAGACCCCACCCAATATAATTTTTAATATTTAAAATCAAAAAATATTCATTTTTTCATTATAGTCTAGCAAAAATCTTGAGTTCTTAGAAATATTTTGCAGCCCAATTCCTGTATAGTTGCTCTCTGGCGCCTCTTTTCTTTTCTAGTAGATTCTTTTACACCGCTACTACATGACGTATTTTAGTAAAGTTACAAACAAGGTAGTGTATTCGGTACGCTTACTCAATGCTCGTTGGTGAACTTTAAATATTTTCGAAACGTATTTTTTTAATTATTCAGAAATGCAGGTATCTTCACGATGTTTGCCAACTCAAGAAGCACCTAAATCAGCATTTAAAATTGTAATTTACATTGATGCCGGCGAGGATCAAACCCACGTTGCTCGCGTACTCTGAAATTTACATGGAGCACTTAGCCCCTGAGCTGCCACCGCTTTTCTTTCACGTTGTAATTTACTTTGTGTTTATTTACTTACACACTCATTCAAATACGCTCTACATATACTACATACTGCACTCTAAATATACCTGTTCCAGTAATGCTTTAACTCCGATCAAAAGATACGAAAACAGTAGCCCAAAGGCACACGATACGCATCTCGAGGCGGCGGTAACAAGCCCCTTGTTCCTGTCAATCGTGCTAATGTTCCCCGCTGCACAATTGCGTATGTTTGAACATGTTGGGCGATTTTCATACACTGCGCGTCTATATGTAAATATAGCTGCGTGGGTGGCTGATGTTTATTAGTTCAAGTTGTTCCGGTACTCTTGACTATTCATTTTTTAAATAAGGTAGTCAATAAATTACCCTTACGTGATGTATTTAATACAGGCTTAAATTTTTTTAGTTGTTCTATTTCATACAACAACCAGCGATCTGCTCCAGCTTCTCTCAAGTGATTTCTGGATCTCGATGACGGTGCCACCTGTCGGTTTTAATTATAGTTAAGAACCATCTAGGTGACCCCATAAGTGCCCCATTAAAAATTTCTTCAAATGTGGAAAAGAATTACGATTACACGCACACCGGAATTACCTCAAAAATTAAAAATTATTTTAGCTTATAGTTTTATTAAAAGTTTTTTTTAATCAGTTTTGATTCGAATAATGTATATGTCGCACTTAAACTTTCAAAATAAAACCTACCGTTAGGTACTGAATTTTCCAACATTTCCCATAAATACAAGCGCTACACGGAACAGAAACCGCTCATTGATATCTGGTGACTATCAAGTTCGCGGCTGACGTGTGTCCATTGAAGGGCCACAGTTCGAGTCCGGGCGACGGCGCAGATAGCGTTGACGTGACACTTGAATTTTAAACGCGTGAAAGTGGGTGGCAAGAGTGCCAATTACACGCTAGCCTTTTTTAATCTTGCTGTACCAGCTCCACCGCGGTGCCGGCCATCTTGGATGAATTATGCGAGGGAATTTGTTGGAAGGAATAAACAATTTACATTTTGCATCTTGATTCTTTTCTAATTATTATTTTTTAATAATTATAATTATTTATTTTATTAATATACCTCATATTGAAATCATAGCCATGAAGTTCCGACATAAGAGCATCTCTCCCCGAGGATGTTATGACGACTGTGTGACTGTAATATGTGTGATCATTTGTCATTATTATGATCGCAATATCAGATGGTACGGTACACGTACATTGTTAGTGGTTTATGCGAGGTACCGTCATTTATCGAAGGTCAAGAGACCGTCTCTTAGACGCTAATGACACTCACGAGACGAAACGGAGTAGAATTATTATATCATGATCACACAAGTTGAACGTATAGTGGCCGTGGAAGAATATCCACTACCTCATATCGTCCCGTCGAAAGTGGTGACATAAGGAAACATACCAGGATATGAGTAGCAGTGAATTCGTAATATCAAAAATAGAACCGCGGTAGCCAGTTCGCGAGTGTCGCAACAATGGTAAAAAACCCTTATGACCCAATCCATGGGGACGCCTTTCAGCAGTGGACTTTGATGGGGTGTAATAGATGAATATAGTGTAGTGACGGTATAAGAATATCTACTAGCCCATATCATCCCGTGGGTGTCGTAAGAGGCGATAGAGAACAAATCAGCAGCGTCTAATAACGACCTTTAAATGAAAAACTGAAGTTGCCAGCCCGTTTGCCAAGCGTGGCAACTACGGCAAATATTCTTCCCTTTGAGGCAATCTATTGGGGATGCCCATGTTCTGCAGTGGACTTTAATAGGCTGTAATGGATGGATGTATAAAAAATAATCTACCAGGGGCACATGACCCACTGAGAGGTAAAATAACGGTAACGGTAATGGTTAAATATTGTTGATTCGTGGCTTTACCGTGTATTTAATTGGTAATATATTAATTTTGTAATATTCATCACGTAAGTTTACTGTGTGGCGACAGTACTAGATAATTCAACAACCCTGTCTTTTCTCAAGTGAAAGTGGGTGGTGAAAGTGAAACTATGGGAAAGTCATTGTGGCCTCTCTTATTACACTTTATGGAGGTCCACTGCAGAACATAGGCCTTCCTAATGGATAGCCTCATTGGGTGGTTCATTTTGCCATAGTTGCCACGCTTGGCAAGCGGATAGGCAACCTCAGTTTTTTTTTTAATTTTGTGTCTATCAGGACGAGGCTCTGCCTCTCACCTGTTTCAGTTTCCCTCTGTCGTCTCTTACGAAACCCACGGGACGATATGGGGTAGTAGATATTATTACACCACCACTACACGGTTCATCTCGAATAAACAAGATATAAAATGTTGTAACTGGTGACTAGAAGTATCTTCAAATATGCGAGACATCTTGCACTGCAATCGTCAATCTGCCAAGCGCGACGGGAAAAGTGGCAAGAAGCATGACCTCCAATCCAGTCCAAGTTCAGCAGTGGCCTTTGAGGAGCTGGTGAAGAAGAAAATAACTCGAAATAACTTTTTTTATTAGATACTAGCGACCCGGCCCGGCTTCGCTTTGATAAGATCTATTAATTTGGTGTCATTTATATTTAAGTAATTTTTTTTCGTATTTTTTCAAAAAAAAGTTTAAGTTCCTCGCATAAAGTATAACTTAGATCACTCCTTGCATTGCTCGCACTGTTCGTCAAGTGTCATCACTGTCAGTTCAGCTCTTCTAAAGATTAGTCCGCATAGACGGACACACAGACAGAAAGCCAGGCAAACATTTTTAAAATGGTCACCTATTTATGTCTTAATAGCATAGAATTTTTTTCACGTGGTAGAGCCATGCTGCAATTATATTAATAGTATAGTCGTAATACGAATGGTTCGACTCGACCGGAGAGAGACCACGCTCTCACAGAATACCAGCGTAAAATAATAGTATTACGTTTGGTGAGTGTAGAGAACCGGAGACCCGTCTTAATGGAAACGAGGTGTTCCATCTTAATCCTCACGGGTGACAACGCATCTGCATTTGATTCGTAACCGAGGATCAACATAGATGTCTACGGGCCACAGCAATCACTTACGATCAGGTGGACTGTGCAGTCGTCTATCACCCTTATTCTATAAGAAAAAATACATGCAAATAGTCCCTATGCATAACAGAAGCCAGTAATTTTGATATTACATACAGGCACTTCAATCAATGGCAATCAGGCAAGGCAATTATGAAATTAAAAGAGGCACTTGATTTTGAAAATTTTATTGACCTGCCAAGTGGGACTACGAAATTCAGCATTGAAAACATAAAGTATTAAAGTAGTAAAACCAAATTTATTCATGTAGAACGATGAGTGAAGAGCTTATAAGCTTTCGGGACATTTTCACAATGTGGCCAATTAAAATTAATTAGAAACGGAAACAATTATTTCAATATAAAGCAGCTAACGAAAATATATCAGAAATTTCGGGATTAATTTACGAAGGGTTTGTAACAAGGTAAGGAGAATCTAATTTAAAATTTTACGGTCCACTTCGTTTGAAGTTAATATATCGTGGGTTATATGAGTTGATCGGGGAGTCAGGGATAATATTTATTAACTTTACTTCATTTTTATACATTAATTTTTTATTTGTGCAGCTTTAGTTAAATTATAAGTCACTTATCAAACATTAAAAATAGGCGGTTTGAGGGTGGGAAAAAGAGGGTGAATGAAACACCGCCAAATTCCTGACTCCAGGCTGCTACTGAAAGTTTCTTGACAGATAAAACTAATAATTAATTTTGGTCCAACCCGGGATTCGAACCCAGGACCTCATTATCAGCCATCCCACAACTACAACCACCAGACCAACGAAGCAGTCAAACATACAATATTAAAAACACAGAGTACCAATATACAAAAACAAACATTCGAATGCAATTTCGACTCGTGAAACGTAACGAACAATGAAATGCTCCAAGGAATAGGTACGAGAGTACTTAATAAACTTTGTCATATATCAGATTGTGCAAGCAGCGCGACATTACCACCGGGATCTGTACTGATACCGATTAGAGGACAATAAGGTGTCGTAATTTCTGATGTTAATAACATTATAACAGGACACGCTCCGTTTTGGTACGGGCTTGAGAGAAATGGGAGCAGACGTAGCGCAAAAGCGTATAAGTCAGAATATTTGAACTATTAATCATCGATAATTTTTACTAGTTTGTACAGTGTTACAGTTAAAATTAATGTAGCAATTAATCGCGCTATAAACAGATAGCCAAATATTTCATATACTAGAATTTCTCAAGGCATTAAGTCCGCCAATATTATACTTAAGTGCTTTCCTAGGGTGAATGAAACAATAAAATAAATATAAATTAAAAGTTAAAAATCTATGAAATAAATCGCGATATACTTTAGTTATACCCTGTGGTTAGAGTTCAAAATAAAATAATGACGAAGATTTGTGGTCATTCAAGTATTTTTACTACTTTGTATGGGTAACAAGTTCCACTCTCGACCGCCTAGGTGGTGGGTTTTCACCACTCTGTTGACAGTATTCCACGTATTTGAAGGGAATTCGCAATGCGTACAGAAGAGGGATGGAATAATCTACCGGCGTTTGTCTTGCCGCCCAATTACAACCTGGGCGTCTTCAAAACAAGAGTGAATAATCTTTTGTTACGCTAATAGATTGCGATTTATATTGAAAAATTACTTCACTACCTACCACCTGGTGGAATTATATTTAAGCTCTGGCATTATAAGAGGTCAAAATAATTGAAGCGACAAAAACGTACTTTACGCTAAAAATGTAGACTCAGCAATGTGTGTTATTTAAGATTATTTATTAAGATTTTTGGCTTGGATGCTTGTCCTTAAAGCCATGTCTTCATTTCATTTGGAATCTTCGTTTTATAGATTTTCTATTGTGGATTTTAATGTATTTGTAAATAAGTAGAAAATATTTTTCATTTTTCTAAAACACAGTTGAAAGTCAAACAACAGATGATGAACAGATGATTACCCATCACAGATGAGGGAATATCAATATACGTTAGTAGCGCGTTTATACTAAATAAGTTATAATTTATAGCGTTACGATAACTTCTTTTCAGTTTATGAGTCCGTCAGGGACTGTCGCCAAAAAACAGTGCGTGAACTACAAGGTAACTACAGGTACAGGTTATGAGGCATTTTATCTTATTCCTCAGAGATGACAATGCATGTACCTTTTTTGTATGAAGTTGGTTTCACATGGCCATGGGCTTTAATGGTCACTTACTACCAGGTGAACTGAAAGTTTGTTTGTCACTTAAATTACAAAAATAGATGGAAAGTCCCGGGACTCGAGACAACTAAAATTATGAAAAGTCCCGGAACTTCGAGACACGAGAGGTCCTGGGACCCAAACCCTAGCGTGTAAACAACAACCGTCGAAACTGATCTCTTACCGCAATAACTACTTTCGAGAGTCCAGCTGGCGATACAGTACCTAATAATTATCGCCATTTATAACGTAGTTATTAACTCGCTTTCGTGTAAGTCTGTTCGAATCGAGTTTAGTAATTGACTTTAAACTAATTATCTAATGAGCTACTCGTAAACTGCTAAAAACTTGAAATTTTGTCTCTGAATCTGATAATAATGTAAAAATACGAAAAAAATACGTGGTACATTTAAAATTTAATTGTATTTAAAAATCAATTTTACCTCAATAATTATATTTATAAGAAATAAGTTTTACGACAGGCGCAGAGCGCAATGTAGCGATAGATTTACATAAGCTAGCACCACGTCATACGTTAAAATTTTAAAAAGAGTATTAAAAACGATGTAAATAACGATATAAGAGAACAAAGCCTTCAACGACAACAGAAAATAAGAAAATAACTTTAGAAAGCGTGTCATCTAAGAAAACAAAGCTTTTACCTATTAAACTAATGCAGAGTGAAATTTCATTCTAAAGGGTGTGGTTGCACGAGGCGATCTTATTTATTTTTATTAGGACAAAAGGCTATGATGCATTCATTTTTCGAGCTTCGGCCTTGACGGCTAATGATCTCTTTGTGCTGCGAAAATCTACAAACACATTTTTCTGTACCTAGCCTGTTCTACATTTTTGTTCGTTTTTGACGTCTATCACAATAAAAGATAGGTATTTTTAAATGTCTTAAAATTTTAAATTTTTTCTTAGAGAGTGGCCAATAACGCACTTTAGTTTGATTTTTCCACGTTCCACGGAATCTAAATTAAAACTACTAAGTACACATTTGTTACTATTTTTTTATAGAATAAGGGTGACAAACGAGCACATAGTACACCGGATGGTAAGTGGATGATGTGGCCCATATACATCTATGCGATTAAGAATCAAAATGCAGATTCGTTGTCATCTCTGAGAACTAAGATGGAATGCCTCGTTTCCAGTAAAAAGGGTCTCCATTTCTCTACACTGATTATAGGAAACACAGCAGCATTAAGCTGCTACACTTAATAACATATTTACTCAATGTTTCAAAACACTCTCAGTTATCAAAATCACTTATCAAGAAAATGGTATTTAAAGATAAGTGAGAACATGACAAAAATAGTTTTTCCTATTCGCGACTTATGCCCTTTTACTATACGCCCGAAAAGCACACGGAAGTCTGCGGACCGTGCAGCACAATGGCCGGCGAGATGAAAGCATGAAGGTAACGTTTAATATGCCTCGCGTAATCCCCACTAATGGTGGGCCGAGCTCGCCTGAGAGCATTGTCATGGGCTTTATTTACCGAGAGCCCTCTCCCCAGTCTTTTGCCTTAATGTGGACAAAAACTTTAGTCTGCAGTTTGCGATTAATTCGACAAAACAAACTTTTGGTAGCTAAACAAGATGTCTTATGGTCCAATTTAGGACGTATAGCATAGAAAATTTAATTAGAAATTTTGGGATAATTTCAGATGGTAATGACGGCTCGGTAGCTAAGCGTTTGGTTGTGACGCTTAAGACCGTGAGTATGAATTCCGTACAAAACAAATGTTTGTATGGTCTGCAAATAATAGTTCTGGGGTCAGATGTTTGCCCATCGACAATAAATGTAGGTAAAACTATACGAAAAAAGTATTCAAGGGCATCATCCACCACGTTTTTCGTATGATGTTTTCATAACAACGATAATGG
This sequence comes from Parnassius apollo, assembly GCA_907164705.1. NCBI lineage: Eukaryota > Metazoa > Arthropoda > Insecta > Lepidoptera > Papilionidae > Parnassius > Parnassius apollo. The sequence continues at coordinate 2,400,031 of CAJQZP010000058.1, forward strand.
CAAATCCTCTCTTAAACTTGAAAAACCAATTTCCACTGGTGGGCTTTTATAAGTCATTGAAAAAGAAAAGGTACGTGTTCTATTGACCCATGTCCGCGATCATACGAAAATATTTTTGTTTTTGTAGCATCTTAATCCTATTGCATTAAGACCACCTCGTTAGTGGTCGCGAGCGCAACTGGTGATCCTGAGGTCCCGGGTTCGTATCTTAGGTCGAGCTTAAATCAATTATTTGTTTTTTTTTTGGTAAGAATTTCTTAAGTAGCCCTGAGTTTGAGGGGACAAGAAGAAGAACCAAGTCTTAAATCACCATCGTTCAATTTTGATTCATTTTGTTTAATTATATTGTAAATAATTTTTAATTCATTTTAGTGTATTAGTATTGCCGACAGAGTTTACTGAGCTAAAGCAGTTATCCTTTATTCCTCGTATGAGAGAGATGCCATTGCCTACGCCATCCTTAGTAACGTGCAGTGTATGAAAAAGTAAGTAATTTTTTCCAACGTTCTGAATGACTTTTATTTATTATGCCATTGACGCACGACGACAATGAGAGGGCTACAGTATTTTTGCACCCCTTGGTATTCTTTTTATAACTGGACAATTGAACTTTGAATAGCGTAACTTTGAGGAAATGTTTTCGTTCGATGGGCAATCTATTTGTGGGAGGCAATCTTCGACTATTAATGGCTTGTGGGTTCTTGTGGGTGGGGTAAGAGAGTGCAACTGTATTTGTGCATTAACTTGGGCAGTGTAATCCTGTTTGGGGCATATTTCTAGTCTCCGTTAAAACTGGCCACTGTGACCGAAATTCAGCCTGGAGGATATTATAAATTCAGATAAATTACAATTATACAGCCTCAGTAAGTTGAAGTGGCAATGATATCAGGCCATATAGCTCGAAGAGACGACAACCGATGGTGAATAAAGGTTTTCGAGTGGCAACCTCATACCATTATACGAAGTAACCAACACGAATAGATGGAGTAGCGAGAAAGTAAAAATTCAAGAAGTCGATGAATTTCGGGTGGCTCAGGACCGTGTTTTTCCTGCATTTCTTGGTAGAGGACTATGACCAACGGACTTGTGAAGGACTGTCATGATAATAATGATGATAATGATTAAAATACGACAATATTTTCATAAACTGAAGGTAGGCCGTGGTTAACTATGACATTAGGACGTCGAACATCTCAGTACCCCCTTGACTATGGGTGCTGCAAAATACTTGAAACGTCGGGAATACAAAATTAAATTAATTCAACGCGATAAAATCCGCAAAAAGTTGGTTTTATTCAATATTTTCATTATAATAGATAGACTCAAAGTTACATCTCCTGAAAGATTCTTTCAAAGGGTAATATTAAAGGCGATTTGAGAGGCTTTATTTAACTAAGAGAGGTCTTTGCGGCGAGTTCGTTGCGACTCTTTATTTATAGAGCGGAAAAATATCTCGGGTTGCCTTTAAGTGGTTGGGCTTGCGTGTTTTCTCACCCTTCCCTTTTTCTCTTTTGTAATAACTATATTGTTTTTATAAAATTCTTATACAAGGTTGTATAACAGTCATTCCTATGAGCGCAAGATTTTAGGCTGCATTTAGGATATTTATGTTAACATGCTGATTTACCATGAGCTCGGCGATGAAGGAAAACATCGTGAGGAAATCTGCATGTCCGAGAAATAGGAAAAAATAATTCGAAGTCATGTGAAGTTCGCCATCAGGCATTGGGGTAGCACTTCCATGCTCTAAAACCCTCTCAGAAATAGAGGAGGCCTGTTCCCCGCAGTGGTACGTATATAAGCTGTAATTTTTAACTTTATGTTAACACGGAAAACTTTCAGTTCTATAACGTAAAATAACCTCTTACTTTTTGCCTTATATCCGCTGTAAAATAACGAATAGGTTAACTCGACCGTAGAAGAATCACACTAGCACAGAACTCGCAATAGTAACATATTGTTGCTGTGTTTCGAATTCAACCGAAGACATTTATGATATCAACATACAACACCTTAGTCCTCAAGTATGACAACACATTTAGATTCTTACATACATTATTAATAATAGATGCAGGTGTCTATAGGTGTAGGTGGATAATGTTGTCGTTTGTCTTCCAAGTTTTAGTGTCGCTTTTAAATAATTCCATGATAGCTGCGTTGTATAGCAAAGATAGGAAACCTATTTGGTCTAGAACTATATTGATTAGAGTAATTAAACGTTTAGCTGTGACTGTTAATTGATAGTGTACGTTCGATGTACTAATATTGTTCTAGGTTCTAGGTCGGCAAGACTACTTTTAAGCCTAGGAGTAAATCTAAGTTAAAAAAAATCAGTTACAGCCTATATACGTCCCACTGCTGAGCGTAGGTCGCCCCTCATTTCTGAGAGGGTTTTATTTTTAGGGCAAGGAAGTGTCCGCCGCGCTGCCCTAATGCGTGTTGGATTATTTATTTTTCTTATTTCTCAGATTTGAAGGTTTCCTCACGATGTTTTCCTTCACCGCCGAGCACGTGATATATCAGCACTTAAAATTGCAATTAACGATTTCATTGCTGCCAATGGTGGTCGAATCCAGTTTGCTCGTGTGCTGCGAAATTTTTAGCTTCAGCAGTCTTTAACTTACTTTTGCAGTTCCAAAAGGCACTTAACCTCGTTTCAAATAAGAGGGTCTTCGATTCTCTGCACTCATCATATGTAATAAATCAGCACTAAGCTTCTATTTCTCACATGTGATCTATGAGAGTTTAGTCTTTCCCCGGTCGGGCCGACTCATTCGTGCAACAACTATAATATAGCTGTAGCATGGCTCTACCACGTAATAATATAATAGTTATATTGTAATTAAATTTACCGCTACTAGCTAATTTTGAGATAAGAAAGAAAAAGCAGTTTCAACAAAAAAAAAAAAACATAGAAACAATTGTAGCAAAATAAAACCTCAGAAAGTTTAAATTGTGGGGTTGAGAGTTACCAATCAGTTCACACCATTTGTTCAAACATCGAATAAGCACAGCGCTGGCGAGCGTGATGGCTAGAATCCGGGCAAACATCGGCTCACGCGCAAATCACAACCGACACAGATCGACCCGCCGTGCCGCCCGCGGGCTGCCGGAGATTCGTGTTGAACACTATACAATGATCTTCGAAGAACTAAATATAATTTTGAAAAACTTAAGAGAAACAAAAAAATTTTCCGTCACGAAACGCCTGGCAGATGTGAAACATAATCATTAATGGTAGAATTTATAACTATTGAAAACTAATAAGGAAATATGGCGTCAAATATATGAATAACATTAAAAAGAAATACAAAGTGTGTATACAAGCGGTGGACACGTCAAGTATACTATAGTCGAATGTAAAGGCACACGTAGTACAGAACTTACGCAATGAACAGCGAAGCGTACAGTATACGCGCACGTACACACAAGGAAGTTGGGCATGACGGCATAAGATCTGCCGTCACGGTATACGAGTCGGTTTTACAGCCAAGACGTGTCAATAAATGTTTCACATCAAAAGGTTAGCTAAAAAAAGTTGGAAATAAAAAAGAGAGATAGTCTAGATAGAGTTAGTCCACTGCACCGTCCTGCTCTAATTGAAAGTCCCTAAAACGTTCAGCTCAAACTATAAAATCCAATATATGGCAATGATAAATGTTTCCTAAGACAGTTCCGTTACCGTTACAGCTTGGTTACCACTGCTGAACATAGGCCTCCCCCATGTACTGCCTGCTGATATTTGTCATAGTTGCCACGCTTGTAAGATCCGTCTCATGAGAATCAGCTAATTTTTCAATTATATTATTTAATCTCATAGCAGCTAGACGGAAAACGAACAATAGTCTTTGATAGCTGTATACAGGCAAAAAAAAACAAACAGACATATAAAAGTATACGAAGAGACTAATTAAACTAGCATATACAAATAAATTCATTCGTTCTTCAATAGATTCTTGGGCAGAAACAGAGTTCCTACTGTTTAGACAAACGATGGATGATGGAGATTGTTACCGCCGTCAGATACACACATGATAAGATGAAATGCCACATCAAAAATTCGGAATATTGTAAAAAAAACTATTTAGTCTCTAGATCAATACATTTCTATTAGTTTCATACTATTCTACTTTAATTTTCTCGCTAACTTTAGTTTTAATACTAGTGTTTTGTGTAAAACAGGCCAGCTTTTTGATAAATCATCGTACAGAAGCGATGTATAGGGACCGATATCGGTAAATTTTAGATTACACGAACAAAGGGTTAACGTAATCGAACACGCTCACGCCCTAGATAAATAGTTCACACTACATAGCGTTGTGGTAAGTAGCTGGCAGTATTATGAATACATGACAGTTTATAGCTAAAAAGAAATCTGTCCATGTATTTACAATAAATTTATCCTATCAAATATTTGTGCGTTCTTAACTGTAATCCGTGATAACTGTTAACCCACGTAGTGGCGGTATAAGAATATGCCCTACCTCATATCGTATCGTGAGTATTTTAAAAGCCGACAGGGGGAAACTGAAACAGGAGATGGATAGCAGTATCTTCCTGATAACAACTCAAATTGTAAAAAAAGCTGCAGTTGCCGACCTGCCTCACAAGCGTGGTAACTATCGCAAAAACCATGAGGCAACCTATGGACGAGGCCTATATTCAGCACTGAACTTTCAAAGACTGTAGGAAATGGATGGCTGGATGTTCATAATTAAGAGCTACTGAATAATATTATTACGTGATAAGAACGAGACGCATTCCAAATTTCATTAAAACTATGTTAAAACTACAACGGTTTAATTTACAATTTTAGCAATTATCGTTATCACCGATAACTATAAGTTTCACGTTGTAAGTGGGTAGGTTAACGATTTGTATTAAGCTATTCATTAACTTAGTCCTTAATAAGTTAATTCAAGCAAACCCCATTTAAAAAATTAAATCTCTTTTTATATTAACTTAGAAAAAAATTAAAGAAAAAAAAAATTAAGAGAAAAAAGGTAGATGAAAAAGAAAGTTAACGCAGCGTGTTCTGCTGTAATTCAAAACCCGTAAAAATGTCAGCTTGGATAACAAAATGCAATAAAGTGTAAGTTATCAATGACAAGAGTTTTGTAAGACCATAAGAATTGGAAATCTTTCCAATCACGTTATTAATCTCTCTGAAATTGAAAAAAAAAACTTACTTTAAATTCCACTACATACCTCCACGCGTCCCGGCACGTGGGAGAGTGCACCAGAAAACCGCCGGAGGCTTTTGATCCTCGGACGTTTATCGCCTGTTTTCCGACGGCCGTCTTATAGCGCTTTTATAATCCTAACTGTCTTCACGTTATCGAGGAGAGCACAATATAAAACTTCGCGGAATAAACATTCCAGAAAAGAAAGGAGTGACATTGTAATAAAATGTTTTCCGCATAACTATTCACCTTTCACCACTTTACCTTCACCTTTTTTATCAGCCCGTTACGGTCAATTGCTTAACATGATAACATAAGCCTGTCTCCATCCATCCAATACAGTCTATTATAGGCCACAGCTGAACATAGGCCGCCCCCATTAATTGCCTCATAGGGAGGATTTTGCCATAGCTGTCTCGCTTTGCAGGTGGGTTGGCAACCGCAGTTTTTTTTTAAATTATTTTAATTTTTAATTTGACTCCGTGGTTTCTTGCGGCACCCACGGTACGATATGGAGTAGTGAACATTTGTATACCGCCACTACATGGTTGTGCGACTGTCTATAATTTTTATTTATTTTATTGTAAAACTTTATTGCGTCCCCTTAGAAAAAAAAAGGATACAAAAGGCGGACTTAACGCCTAAAGGCATTCTCTACCAGTCAACCCATACGCCATTCTTGGCAGGTGATTAGAGAATGTAATGCAAGACGTTTCACACCTTTGTCACAGCTTCATGGTGCCAATCAGATAATAAGATCTTCCTGGAAGCGCCAGTAGCCTAATGCTTAGGCTACTGGCGCTAGTAGGACTACGGAATTAAAAGGTTACTGGTTCGAATTTGCCGTTCGAGTACAGTGGACCACACAAGCATTTTAAGCTTAAACTAAGTGGTTAATAGGAATATTAGTAGTATAATAGCACTGACTGTTCTGTTTTTTAAAACCCCTAGTTGCCCATACTGGACAAAATGGATGTTGGGCTTTCAATATGATAGATATTCACCTACATTCGTCTAAGATGTCCTCCATAATATAACTACCAAATCGCTAACATTCAAATCATATGAGCATTTAATTAGATTAAGAACATATAAACGATATAATAGAAACATATATAATAGAGACATATAAAAGAAAATAAAAAGTATGCAAAAAATTTAAAAGCAAACCAGTGATGTATCGTTTTGTGTATTAATATAATACTCTAAAAACTGATTAACTTTTATTTAAAACTAACTTCCCAATTAAACGACATTGTGTTACAATAAACTTCATATCAGGGTTAACTTGCGACATCTGATGATCGAACGATTAGTAGCCCTCATTGGCAGTCTGGCCGTGAATAACTTTTTTACAAAATTTAAGTGACAATCGAACTGATATTTCATCAGATGGTAAAGTAGGTACCCCAGTCCATGGACACCTGCAACCAACAGCAAATGCAGGCTACAAATGCCTTATGACCTCTGAGGATCTTCAAGATAGAATGTCACACAGCCTGTAATTAAACTGTCTGTCTTCAGACAGAAACACAACAGTGCAAGCCCTGCTATGTGGCGCCAGAAATAGGTAAAAGGGTAAGATAGACGGACTCCTGGACAGAAAAGGAATTCTTTAACCTAGTAGAAGATAGGAGTTTAGGCAGTAACTAGGCTAATCTGCTGACAAATCTGTAAATTAAAAAAAATACACGCTGTAGACTACCACTTCACATTATGACACAGCATGGGCTCAATTAAAGTCAAAGCAAAATGTGCATAAACAAAAAAAAATTTTGTTTATGCACATTTTGATTATTATTCTTTTTTAATTAGTCATACCTGGTAGAGCCATGCTCATAATAGAACGGGGGAATGGGCGGAGCCCGAGTAACAACTAAAATGTCACTAACACGTCAATTCACACGTATAAATGTCAACACGAGATGTGTTTTGACGTTACAATCGTTTCCAAATTTCGCATGCAAATTATTTAGAAAATGCCAAATTGCACCCTATTTACAAATAAATATGTATTAAAATTTAAACGATTTTTTTAATGATGATCTTGAACATTTTTTTTTATAGGATAGGATGACAAACGAGCACACAGTCCACCTGATGGTAAGTGGTTATTGCGGCTCACAGACATCTACATCTATCCTCGATTACAAATCAAAAGTCTCCGGTTCTCTACACTCACCATACGAAACACAGCTTTATTAAGCTACTATTTGACGCTGGTATTCTGTGAGAGCGTGGTCCTTCCCCGGTCGAGCCGACCAATTCGTGCTACAACTATGCTACTAATATAACTGCAGCATGGCTCTACCACTCTTTGTGTCATTAATCAAAAATCTAGAATATGTAAATTTATTCAGTCAGTCAACAAAGCGAATTGGGTTTGGCGACGCCCTACCTCGTACAAAATAACGATGACAGTCATTATACTGTGTATTATAGTATTCTATGGTACTGCCCTGCTACTCAATTGATTATTCTTCATCATCATCATCATCACAGCCCTTCACAAGTCCACTGCTGAACATAGGCCTCACCCAAGTAATGCCACAAAGCACGGTCCTGAGCCACCTGCATCCATCGACTTCCTGCATATCTTACCAGGTCGTCACTCCATCTAGTGGGGGGTCGCCCTACACTACGCCTACCGGTACGAGGCTGCCACTCGAGAACCTTTCTTCCCCATCGGTTATCGGTTCTTCGAGCTATATGGCCGGCCCATTGCCACTTCAGCTTACTAATCCGTTGTGCTATGTCGGTCACTCTGGTGCTACTGCGGATATCCTCATTTCTGAGTCTATCACGCAGAGAAACTCCGAGCATAGCCCTCTCCATAGCTCGCTGAGCGACCTTGAGCGTCCTCATACGGCCAGCAGTGAAGGACCACGTCTCTGATCCGTAAGTCATCACTGGCAACACGCACTGGTTGTACACTTTAGTTTTCAGAGATTGAGGTATACCTGACGAGAAGATGTGTCGTAATTTCCCGAACGCTGCCCAGCCGAGTTGAATCCGTCGATTGACCTCTCGGTCGAAGTTGGACTTACCTAGTCGGACTATTTGTCCCAGGTAAACGTACTCGTCAACAACTTCGAGCATAGTGCTCCCAACAACTACCGGCATAGGTGTGACATGGACATTAAACATGATCTTTGTTTTGTCCATGTTCATCTTAAGACCTATCCGTTGGGAGGCACTATTGAGGTCATTGAGCATAGTGCTTAAGTCCTCCAGCGATTCTGCCATAAGGACTATATCATCGGCAAATCGAAGGTGAGTGATGTACTCGCCATTGATGTTAATACCGTATCTTCTCATAGTCCACGTACGCCAGGCAAAGTGGCAAATTGTACTCTTCAGTCTTCTGTACAATCTGCCGCAGGGTATGTATGTGGTCTATGGTACTGAAGCCTTTTCGGAAACCGGCTTTTTCGGGAGGCTGGAAGTCGTCGAGTCTGCGTGGGAGACGATTCGTAATGACTCTCGAAAACAGCACGTAGACGCGGCTCAGAAGGGAAATCGGTCTGTAGTTCTTCAAGAGAGCGTTGTCGCCTTTCTTAAAGAACAAGACCACCGCACTTCTGCTCCACGCCTCTGGCGTAGTGCCACCATTGAGGACGGAATTGAAGAGCTTCTGAAGGACAAGTACCGGTGTTCCACCCGCTTTCAGAAGCTCCGCTGTAATTCCATCCTCGCCTGGGGCCCTGCCGTTTTTAAGGTGCTGGAGAGCCATTCTAATCTCGCTTAGACTGACGTCCGGGATATCATCGGAATAGTGTCGGATAAGACTTGCTCTTGGATCGTTACTCACACTTGCGTGTGGCTCCAACGATGATGTGTACAGCTGCCCATAGAACCTCTCAATCTCACTTAAAATCTCAGGTATCCCGGAAACGATGCTGCCACACTCAGTCTTCAGCCTTGACAGTTGGCTCTTACGGGCAGACAGATCTCTGGCAAAGACTTTGGAGCCCTGGTTCCGCTCGATCGCTTCTTTAATACGAGCAGTATTAAAGTTGCGTAAGTCTCGCCGCATGCATTTGGAGATCTGTCTGTTCAGTTGCTTGTATGCTGTCAAATCTGTTGACGATTGCAGCCTCATCTCCCGTCTAACAGCCATGAGATTAAGAGTGTAATCGGAGAGTTTTTGTGTTCTTCTGCGGCGGGTCTTGCAGAACTTAGCTCCGACCGCATGGACAGTTTCCACGAGCTTGTCATTCATATCGTCCACTGCATTGCAATCTTGTAGGCACTGAAAGCGGTTGTGTAACTCAAGCTGAAATTTTTCGGGATTTTGGATTAGAGCACGAGGGGGGACGGAGCGTTGACTTCATTAGAAGAGACCTCTCCAACTTAACGTTTAGGTTCAGCGTGCCTCTAACCATTCGGTGATCGCTGCCAGTTTTCACCCTTGCGATCACTGAGACATCACTGAACAGTTGGCGTCTGGTCGTCATAATGAAGTCAATCTCATTTTTTGTCGAACCGTCGGGGCTCGACCAGGTCCACTTCCTGTGGGGGGAAGAAAGAGTTCATCATAAAGAGTCCCTCTTTCTCCATAAAGTCGGCCAGCTGCTGGCCCCTTCGGTTCCGTTGCCCTATGCCAAATTTCCCTAACTTCAGCTCACCGTTTTCTCTTGTGCCTAGTTTTGCGTTGAAGTCTCCCATCAACACCGTGTAGTGGGTTTTGGAGGAATGCATGGCTTTGGAAATATCCTCATACATTTCCTCCACCTCCTCATCGGAATGTGCCGAGGTTGGTGCGTAAACCTGTATGACCTTCAGCGAATACCGTTTGGTGATTCTGAGTATCAGGTACGCGACCCTCGTCGACACACTCCCAATCTTTACAACGTTGTTGACGAGAGACTTGTGGACGATAAATCCGACACCTCCTTGGGACAGATGGTCGCCCTCTCGGTGATAGAACAAGTTGCCGGATTCGAGAATCACCGTGTCCTCCCCCTCTCTTCGGACCTCGGATAATCCTATAATACTCCAGCGCAACTTGTCTATCTCTTCTTCCAGCTCCAGGATCTTCTCGTCAGTCCTCAGTGTGCGTGCGTTAAATGTTGCCAGGTCGAGTCGTCGTAGGTGGCAACCGAACCTCCACCGGAGATTCTTAGCACCCCCTGCCCCGCCGTTACCATGGTCGCCACCGTAGCCAGGAATAGCGGAGCCGCCGGGGACTGAGGGCCGTCTATTTGTGTAATTGTTCATGGGGGGTATATTGCCATAGTTGCCACGCTTGGCGAGCGGGTTGGCAACCGCAGTTTTTTTTTGTCGTACAGTTGCTGTTATCAGGAAGATGCTGCTGCCCATCTCCTGCCTGTTTCCCTCTGTAGCCTTTTACGACACCCACGGGAAGATATGGGGTAGTGGATATTCTTAACCGCCACTACACGGCAATTATTCTACTATCATGTATTTATTTATCTCAGTAGCGGCGTTAGAGCAGGACGCGGTTGGGCGACCGCCCAAGAGCGCCATCATGAAGGGGTGCCAAAGTCGAAAAATTAAAAGTGAAGGGGAAAACGTAAAGCCCTAAATTATATCGCGAGTAAAAAAAATTCAAATACTATGTGACTAGAGATGGGATGGAAAGTTCGGTAAAACTTTTAGTTTTATTCTACATCCATAGTAATTTCTTCTTTACAGGTGCACTATTAGCACATTTTTTACCCTTACTTGTGTAAAAAATATCTGAATATATGCTAAAATATTGACAATACAGCTTCATAGAGACTTAGGATTATAACCTTTGAAACTCCAATGCGGTTTGAATAATATTATCATCATTTTTATACAATGACAAATGGTACAAATATCGAAGAAGCCAGATCGAAGCCACAATGAATGTCTACGAGTGCTGTCAGATAGGGCGGCTCGTGATAGGACGTACAGCCGGCGGCGCTTCTCCCGTTGCGTTTGCCGGTGCCCTTAAATCAACTGAGAGTTCGCGGATTTGCTGGTGCTGTCACGACTTTGATCCCGTTCTGTTAAGAAAAATATTATAACTGGTCTTGTTTGGGTCGTACATTACCCATTTTTAAAGAATAAGTATGACACGAGCAAACAGTCTAACTGATAGTAAGTGAATTTTAAAAATTAATACTGCCCATAGAAATTAGTATTCTATGGGCAGTACCTAGTCAAATCGAAATAAGTCAGTAAGAAATCTTTTTATAAATGGTTCTAAATTATTTACAAATAATATAAATAAATATGTTATTGAATTTTATTCTACACTCATTTCAGATTAAGAATCAAATGCAGATTTCGCATGGTGCAGACCTCTTTTCTGTCTAGAAGTCCGTTTGTTTAGGTAAAATAAATGGTACCACTGTGAAGTACAACCTATTTAATAACAAAAGAATCATCAAAATATTGACGTAGATATGGCGCAACATACAAATAAAATTTTACGTGGTAGAGCCACGCTACAGCTATATTACGGTTGTAGCACGAACGTGTCGGCTCGACCGGGGAATAACGCTCCCACAGAATGCCAGCGTAAAATAGCAGCTGGATGCTATTGTGTTTTGTATGGTGGGTGTAAAGAACTGGAGACCCTTTTTACTGGAAACGAGGCAATCAATCTTGATTCTTAATCGAGGATAAATGTGGATGTGTATGGGGCGCAGCGTTCACTTACCATTAGGTGGACTGAGTGCTAGTTTTCCATGTTTATTCCATTAAAAAATGGTTTAACAACTCTTCTTTTTTGAAGTTTACTAAAAACTATAATGTTTCATGTTTATGAACACTAGAATGTGATTATTTCCTTGAAATAAAAGTTGCACTGCATTATTCAAACTGACTGTTAGTAAGCACTACAGTTGGTCACGCGGTCCCCGGTTCGATTCTCAGGTCGCCAGTAAAAATCAGCTTGGAGCATCGAAGTAATATGTACTTACGTACTAGAACAGCTAAAAAAAGCATACTAAAGGTCAACTTATTAATACAACAAAACAAAACTTATAAAGTTAGTTAACTTAAAGGTACTACATTTTAAATTACAAATATATTTGATTAAAACTACTTTTACGGATTTTATCGCGTTTATTTTTACTTTTTATTTTTAATTCCCGACGTTTCGGGCGCTTTCCAGCACCCATGGTCACGGGGGACTGAGATGACTGACGTCCCGATGTCATTGTTAAACCCGGAGTACCTTCAGCTTTTTTAATTATTGTTTATGGTCCGATCTATGCAAAATGAACTGACTATGTCTTGAGGTCTTGCAGTGGTATGCTTGGGTTTAGTTTTAATTTTATTGATTATAGGATCCCAAGCAGGTGGTAGTACCCAACCTCCTTCTCTATTGAAATTAGGATGTTTTTTTAATTTCAATAGCCTCACGTATCATCCTTGGTAGGAATCGGTGTTCTTTCGCGAGGATTTGTGGTCTATCAAATCTCATGTAATGGTTGGGGCCGTCTAGGATATGATCACAAACTGCAGACTTCCCGGAACGTTGATGCTTCACATCAGCTATATGTTCTTTTACGCGGGTCCTAATTGATCTTTTGGTTTGTCCTATATAAGAGAGACCACATTCACAATCAAGCTTGTACACTCCTGCATCTTGTAGAGGGATATGACACTTGACGGATGGTAGGAACTGACTAATCTTCTTCGGCGGCTTGTAGAATGTTCTAATATGTAGAAGCTCGCTTCAAGATATAGCCAATCTTGTCTGTGACACCTCTGACATATGGTAGTACAGCAGGCACACGCTCGACTGTGGCCGGCTTCACTCGGTCACTGTGACGTAGGCGCGGGACCCGAAGCTTGTTGTCGTGCAGAACTTGCTTGACGTGCTGAAGCTCGGCGGCCAGGTGTTTGCTGTCACAGATCCCTCGTGCTCTCTGTAACAAAGATTTGCCCACGGTAGCTAACTGTGAAGGATGGTGGTGAGATTCACCGTTTAAATATCGGTTTGTATGGGTCTTTTTCCTATACACAGTGTGACCAATGGTGTTATTAGGATTTCGGATGACTAATACATCTAGGAAAGGTAAGGAATTATTTGCCTCTAACTCCATAGTAAATTGAATTTTAGCGTTTATGGAATTAAGATGTTCTAAAAATGCAGTTACTTTGTCTGATGGTAAAATTGTGAAAGTATCGTCTACGTACCGCTTGTAGATCCTTGGTGTAACAGGTGCAGTAAGGAGGGCTTTCTCTTCAAAGTCTTCCATGAATATATCGGCGACAATGGGAGATACAGGTGAGCCCATCGCCACACCATCTACTTGCTTGTAAAACTCTTCCTTCCACAATAGATAGCCAGATGTAAGGCAATGTCTTAGTAATACTGCATATTCTGCTGGCATGTTATTTTCCTTTAGTTTCCTAGTTATAATTGAGATGCAGTCTTCAACAGGTAGGCATGCAAATAGAGACTGAACATCAAAACTGACCATGGTTTCATTGTCAGTAAGATGTAGGTCTTTTATCTCACTGACAAAATGGTATGAATCCTTAGTGTGTGCTCTTGTGTGTCCTCTGAGTGGTGATAATATTTTAGCTAAGTATTGAGCCAATCTGTAAGTTGGCGAATCAATCTGACTCACTATTGGACGTAATGGAGCATTCGGTTTGTGTATCTTTGGTAACCCATACAACTTCGGTGGTTTGGCACAGGAAGGCATTATCGAATTAACGTCCAGATTCAATTTTTCGGAGTATTTCTTAATTAGATCGCTAGTTGTTTTAAGCGTATTAGTTGTAGGGTCTGTTTTGACCTTTCGATAAGTAGTTTCATCCGACAAAAGTTGTTGTATTTTAAAATTGTAATCTGACGTATCCATTATAACCGTAGAATTACCTTTATCTGCGCGGAGAATCGTAAGCTCTGGTCTGTTGCGTAAGTTTTTCAACGCGTTAAATTCATTTTTGGGGAGATTTAATTTCGGCGCTGAACTTCGACGTAACATAGACGAGATGTCTTGACGTATGGCCTCTAAATCTTCATTACCAATATTATTTTTATACAGACAGTCCTCAACACTACAGATAATGTCCTCATACGGTATTTTTCGCGGTGTTATTGCGAAATTAATACCTTTTTCTAAAACTTTTATTGTGGCGTCGTCCAGTGTTTGTTTTGATAAGTTGTAGACAGCGCGTTGTTTACGATTCGTGTCTGTGGTCAACGACAGTATACCGTATGAGGACATTATCTGTAGTAAGTGGTGAGGACTAGTCTGTATAAAAATAATATTGGTAATGAAGATTTAGAGGCCATACGTCAAGACATCTCGTTTATGTTACGTCGAAGTTCAGCGCCGAAATTAAATCTCCCCAAAAATGAATTTAACGCGTTGAAAAACTTACGCAACAGACCAGAGCTTACGATTCTCCGCGCAGATAAAGGTAATTCTACAGTTATAATGGATACGTCAGATTACAATTTTAAAATACAACAACTTTTGTCGGATGAAACTACTTATCGAAAGGTCAAAACAGACTCTACAACTAATACGCTTAAAACAACTAGCGATCTAATTAAGAAATACTCCGAAAAATTGAATCTGGACGTTAATTCGATAATACCTTCCTGTGCCAAACCACCGAAGTTGTATGGGTTACCAAAGATACACAAACCGAATGCTCCATTACGTCCAATAGTGAGTCAGATTGATTCGCCAACTTACAGATTGGCTCAATACTTAGCTAAAATATTATCACCACTCAGAGGACACACAAGAGCACACACTAAGGATTCATACCATTTTGTCAGTGAGATAAAAGACCTACATCTTACTGACAATGAAACCATGGTCAGTTTTGATGTTCAGTCTCTATTTACATGCCTACCTGTTGAAGACTGCATCTCAATTATAACTAGGAAACTAAAGGAAAATAACATGCCAGCAGAATATGCAGTATTACTAAGACATTGCCTTACATCTGGCTATCTATTGTGGAAGGAAGAGTTTTACAAGCAAGTAGATGGTGTGGCGATGGGCTCACCTGTATCTCCCATTGTCGCCGATATATTCATGGAAGACTTTGAGGAGAAAGCCCTCCTTACTGCACCTGTTACACCAAGGATCTACAAGCGGTACGTAGACGATACTTTCACAATTTTACCATCAGACAAAGTAACTGCATTTTTAGAACATCTTAATTCCATAAACGCTAAAATTCAATTTACTATGGAGTTAGAGGCAAATAATTCCTTACCTTTCCTAGATGTATTAGTCATCCGAAATCCTAATAACACCATTGGTCACACTGTGTATAGGAAAAAGACCCATACAAACCGATATTTAAACGGTGAATCTCACCACCATCCTTCACAGTTAGCTACCGTGGGCAAATCTTTGTTACAGAGAGCACGAGGGATCTGTGACAGCAAACACCTGGCCGCCGAGCTTCAGCACGTCAAGCAAGTTCTGCACGACAACAAGCTTCGGGTCCCGCGCCTACGTCACAGTGACCGAGTGAAGCCGGCCACAGTCGAGCGTGTGCCTGCTGTACTACCATATGTAAGAGGTGTCACAGACAAGATTGGCTATATCTTGAAGCGAGCTTCCTATTAGAACATTCTACAAGCCGCCGAAGAAGATTAGTCAGTTCCTACCATCCGTCAAGTGTCATATCCCTCTACAAGATGCAGGAGTGTACAAGCTTGATTGTGAATGTGGTCTCTCTTATATAGGACAAACCAAAACATCAATTAGGACCCGCGTAAAAGAACATATAGCTGATGTGAAGAATCAACGTTCCGGGAAGTCTGCAGTTTGTGATCATATCCTAGACGGCCCCAACCATTACATCAGATTTGATAGACCACAAATCCTCGCGAAAGAACACCGATTCCTACCAAGGATGATACGTGAGGCTATTGAAATTAAAAAACATCCTAATTTCAATAGAGAAGGAGGCTGGGTACTACCACCTGCTTGGGATCCTATAATCAATAAAATTAAAACTAAACCCAAGCATACCACTGCAAGACCTCAAGACATAGTCAGTTCATTTTGCATAGATCGGACCATAAACAATAATTAAAAAAGCTGAAGGTACTCCGGGTTTAACAATGACATCGGGACGTCAGTCATCTCAGTCCCCCGTGACCATGGGTGCTGGAAAGCGCCCGAGACGTCGGGAATTAAAAATAAAAAGTAAAAATAAACGCGATAAAATCCGTAAAAGTAGTTTTAATCATGTGCAATGTTCGCGTAAATATAAGAAATCATTATACAAATATATTTATTTAAATTAGAATAAGAGTCGTTCATAAATGCTGGGCACGCGAGAATTAAAAAATGGACGAATTTATTCCACTTTGACTTTGATGTGGAAACCTAAAAATAAAATAAAAGAACAATTAGCAGATTTAAATATAAAATAATTTGCCTAATTACGATAAATTACGTATGTTTCTACAAAAATAATGTATATGATAATATATTCGTGCTATACTTAAGTACCCACAGAAATCTCGCATCTGAACAAATTAATTTCATACTCTATATTCCATGACACGAAATGGCGTCTTAGGAATAATTTGTTTTATTATTAAACTATAATACTTTTTTATTGATTAAGTATCTTATTAACCTATGAAAAGTAATTCCTTGGTTTTTACTGACATTTCTTGAATTATTTGTGCAATATCTAAGTATACATGACGGTATATTTTTATCAAGAGATTTTTTAAAATCAACACAACACGTGTCAACTCTACAAGCGCCTAGCGAGTGACTGATTAAAGTGCGGTGTATGCACCGCAGTTGAGTGGAACAGAGTAGCTGAATGCAGTGTCGCCTCTAGTACGCAGTACATAATAGCTCAATGGCTTGGCGTCGGTGTTTCACCTCCTAGCTTCGGAAACCACGTAAAGTCGTTAGTCTGGCCTAGTTCTCACAGGCAGTGTCGGATTACTGTCCCATCGGACTATCAGGAACAGAGAGTGCATCTTGCTTAAGCACACACTCATACACTACATTCTGATCGCGGAGGACTAGCCTTCGTTGAGACCGACTTCCGTGAAAAAAATTCGGTCTGGAGGACATAGTTGTGGCTGAGCCACGAAGTAGTCAGCTCGTCAAGGAAATATCACGCTGTCACAGAATACCGTCCTACAATAGCAGCATTAGGTATTCTGTCGTGTTAGGCGAACTTAAAATCCATTATAAAATCCATGTAAAATTTTACATCCTAGTCCTCTGTGATGACAACGCATCTGCATTATGATTGATTTCCGCTTATCATGGTGGACTATGTGCTCTATTGTCACCCTTACGTGCATAGTAATAGATACTAACATAAACGGGTGTTTCCAAGTCTATAAATTCATATGAAATATCAAACATAGCTCATAAACTGTGATAGCGTTTCCGCAGTTTGCTAGTCGATCAGCTGCGACTTGTTGGCTTAATGGACCGCATTATCATACATCGATCACTCCGTCGCTGCAGTTCTTGTGATTATAGATTCAGTACAGGGCGTGGCCGTTAATGTATGTTAAAATTAATCGTTAAAATAAAAATACGCTGCATTTATACTTTAATAACGACAAGGTAAACGTATACAATAACTTTATATTGCGATTAACAATTTCACCGGTGTCATCAAGCACCGGGAATCAAAGTCAGAACTTTCTTCCCTTTATATAAATAATAATACTATATATATCGTATTATGCCTTAGACCATTCAACCCAAAATGGTCTAAGTATTATGCATTTACATTTATTACGAACAATTAAGGAATGGCTGATGGAAAATAATCATATAATAATTTAATATACCAAGTATCAATAAATGATCTACCTAATCTTGTATTTTTAGTGCATAAGCTGGTATCCTTTATTTGTTGCATTTTTTTACACAACAAGGGTGACAAACGAGCACAAAGTCCACTTGATCGTAAGTGGATGCTGTAGCCCGTAGACTTCTACATTTACCCTCGATTCAGAATCAAAACACAAATTCGTTGTCACCCCGAACTAAGATGGAATGCCCCGTTTCCAGTAAAGAAGTGTATCCGGATCTCTACACTTACTCTGGTATTCTGTGAGTGCGAGGTCCTTCCCCGGTCGAGCCGACCCATTCTTATTACAACCATAATATAGCTGCGGTGGGGATCTACCACGTATATAACGTGTATATGGTATTTGGTATCCTATTTTAGTGCAGCCTAGCCGTCAATCTTTTCCTTATTTTTATGTAATTATTTTCCGGGGTGTCTGGAAGAGATGGCTATATACTAATAAGACGTCTTTTGTTTTCCTTTCAATATTTGTTTATTTTAATTATTTTTATCTTTCTCTGCAATAAAGAGTTCTACAAAGAGTTTGTTCGAATTTGGAACACGTTTGCTGAAGTTGTTTTTGTTTTAAAACGAAAGTGACCTTATAACTCACAGGAAAGAGTCTACAGCAGTCCAAAGATACCGGCAGCCAATTTCAAACAATGAAGGTTACAGCAGATGCCTTGTCAGACTATGTACATACAGCTTCGACCAAGGGGAAAGACAAAGATCAATAGATGCATTCAACTCGACTTTGCAGTGCTTGCTTCGCATCTTTTATCACGTTTCCTTTTAAAATTTATCTCTAAGCGGTAGGACTTTTTTTCTGCCTAGAAGTCCACTTGGATAGGTACCATGCTCTTGCCTATTTCTGCGCCATATAGTAGGACTTGCACTGCTTCTGCTTTGTTCCGGTCCGGTTACTTACTTTAGTAAGAGTATAAAAAGCTGACTGGTGAAGTTTTCCATCTTAGTCTTCAACAACGTATCTCTGCCTTTTTTTTTCATTGACATATATATTACTAGCGTAAGGACCGGGCCGACCGAACAACTAAAACCTAAAATTACAGTTTAGGGCCAACGCGAAACGGTCGACAGTGGTGCGCGCGCAGGACAGATTTGCTGCTGTCATAAATATGTCTAGTTGCATGGTAAAAGGATGCCAAAATTACGACACAAATATTAAAAAGGAACATGAGATATCGTATCATCGTTAAATAACCTTATGTTAATTTTGTTACAATAAAATTATTATATAAACGCATTTTAAAGTTTTATTTTACAGTTAGTTTTGTTACGTTACCAAGATTAGGCCAGGGTTGGATTCAGACCCTCAAAAATATTGTACATGGAAAATAAAATTATACAATTTTTAAAAAATTGTATCACGTTTGACATTCAAGTTTTACCACCGATGCGTACTAATAAACAAACATTAATTGAATCTGATACTCTGATTCATAAAATATTTTGAAATTCTATTTTAAAACCGATTGCTTCTGGAGCATGGAGTTTTTATCGTGGTAGCCCTTCATTATAGCTGTATCAAGGATGCAATATAAATTCATCGATCGAACACCGATTGACCAGAAAGGGAACTAATTCTAATTTTATTAAAAAGAAAAAACGCGGTACTCATGTACAATACAGAAATTCACGATATCGTAGTGTTAATATTAAAAAGTAAAAGGACCCAATAATAATACAAGTCGACCTCTAGGTAAAATTATGGTATTTTCGATTAGTATTATTAAGATACTATATACTGCAAACTATGAAATAATGATACAATTAAGATAATTATACTACGAAATCCGACCCTGGTTACATCGTGTTATGATATGACGTTTGTATTATGACAGATGCGCTACTTTTTCTTGTATGAAAAACTTATGAATAAAATATTTAGATGGGCCTACGCT
The DNA here is from genome assembly GCA_907164705.1 of Parnassius apollo. Lineage (NCBI taxonomy): Eukaryota > Metazoa > Arthropoda > Insecta > Lepidoptera > Papilionidae > Parnassius > Parnassius apollo. Next base: position 2,419,907 of record CAJQZP010000058.1, read on the forward strand.
TCCTTTCGAAATCATTGTTTTTTGTTGTTTGTCCATGGCCTGCAGTCACTTATTATCAGAAGGACTGTAAGTTCTTATGTCACTTGTTTAAAAACTTTGTCACTTAACTGAAGTAAAAGTTGAAATAGTATAAACTGAAAACGTCAACCTACGCACATAGCATCACATTCATTATTTACACAGAGGCGTAGTTAGAAGCGCGCGCTCATCTAAATGCAAATGCACAACGCATGTCGGTTTAAATGCGGCCCGTTGATTTATACAACGAAAGGAGTCGGGAACGGGTGGATTGCAAAAAAAATTATTATGCTAACAATGCCAAACTAACGCAATCGGTTTGACCAAATCCTAATGTATAGATAAAGAAATCTTTTTCCAAAAAACACATTTTTACAATTTATTAATCATGTTGTAGTATTAAGCTGCTATTTAACACTGTCATACCGAGAAAGCGTGAACCTTTCCCGTTGTGTTTTCGTGCTATGAACATAATATATCTGAAGCTCAGCGTACGTAGGATACGTACAATTTTATATTAGGTGTGACTTCAAAAACCAAATCCAAATTTAGTGCTGGCTGAAGATATACGTTAACATTGATATAGGCAAATAGAAATTCCTCGCCTCGTTCACAGGACCTTAGCTAATAAAGGTTAAGATATATAAAAAGAAAACAGGCCTCCGACTTGTGACGGACGGTGTGACAGTGTCGAGGTTTTATTAATACCTGTCAATGTCACTTTTGACACATGTCATTCCCATTACAATGTTATAGGGGCTGGAACAAATATGGCCACCGATGAACGTGTTAGGAAGTCGTCATAAGATATAGGTACTTAATGCAGGTGCAAGACGTCTTTGAAGGGCATCTTCTATTGAATAGCAAATTTAAATATAGAAAAAGTGGTTGCTGCGTTTATTTTCTGATGATATACACTTGTCTCCGAGCTGTTTGAATCAAAAAGGTAAAGTAATGTTTATGTTGATAATGCAAAAACTGGTAAAAACTAAGACGAGATTAATAAAATTCGTTTAAAGTTTAAAAATAATACAAATCGTCTTATTACAAAAAGTAGCTAATTTAAGTTTCACAAAAGAAGATCCAGGGACATATTATATGTACTAAATAGTGAGGGGTGGAATTTGAGAACTAATGTTAGATTTCGCGAAGACTGTGGCATCCCGGCTAAGGAACTTCTTTTGTGAGAAGACTATTCTCAAATCATACTTGAATCCCGAGACAAATAAAATACCATGTTATGTAAAATAGTCACATATTATAATGTTAATCAGCATTCGAGTATCAAAAATAGTAAAGTTTCTATGAAAACGAAATTAAAGTAATTAACCCTGATGATGGGTAAATCCGGTCGGCTGTTATAATTAGTACAATAACCCTAATTTAAAATAAATATTTTGAAACAAGTACAAGTGTTTATCCGAGTCACAAAAACTAAATTAAAGAGTTTCTAAGTTTAGTTATCATAATAAATATAAAATACAAATACTTTAATAGAACTTAAAATATGCGTTGTAAATCTAAACTGATCTCGGACAAGACAAATGACTACCAAGTGCAACTGAGAAGCGATTATAAATTGTAAACAAGAACTGGATGAGAGCAAGCAAACAGAGTTTAATCAATGCACCGCAAGCATCGCATTGCTACAGCTACTACCGCACGCGAAAAAATTACAACTTATACGCTAGCCCGCGCGCCCGAGCGTCCATTACAAAAACAACCACTCGGCTCTGATTTATAGCACGCGATTTTCCCACGTGCTACGGGGAAGCAAACCCGGAACCCCTCGTTCCTGGGAACGATACGCAACGCGAGGAACGTGCCGGGTATTTTCTAGTACTCCTAGTGACGACCAATAATTGGCTAGCGATAATAATAATTGCAAATAATTACACTGGCAAAAAACAATTCGATTCTTGTAACGAAGAGTTTGTTACTCTTGCTGCGCTGATTACAGTTTTAATTCCGTTTTTCCACTGAGACGTCTTGCTTAGGAGCGATGAGTTTTTTGCAGTCGCAGCAGACTCGCTGACGGAACGTCTAATAGAAAATAATCACCATACGAATACTGTACGAGCATTAGTATAACAGAATACTATTTCTCAATTTTTCATACGCCTGTTTTTATCTTTGTAATATGTAATGAAATCTATACCATGACGGGCCGGTGTTTCAATTATTCACTCTTTTACTTTCATAATCAGTTTTTTTTATCGATTAAGGGTGACAAACGAGCACACAGTCCACCTGATGGAAAGTACGATAAGATGCTGTGGCCCATGGACATCTAAATTTATCCTCGATTAAGAATCAAAACGCAGATGCCTGGTCACACTTTATACGTGGTAGAACCACGCTGTAGCTATATTATGGTTATAGTAGGTACGAATGGGTCGGCTCGACCGGGGAAGGACCACGCTCTCACAGAATACCAGTGTAAAATAGCAGCTTAATACTGCTGTGTTTCGGATTGTGAGTGTTGAGATCCAGAGACCTTTTTACTCGAAACGAGATATTCCATCTTAGACCTCAGTGATGACAACGCATCTGATTTTTGATTCTTAATCGCGGATAAATGTAGATGTCTATGGGCGACAGCATCCACTTACCATCAGGTGGACTGTGTGCTCATATGTCACCTTTATTCTTTTTAAAAAACCTGAGGACTAAGATGGAATGCCACGTTTCCAGTAAAAAAGGGTCTCCGGATCTCTAAACTCACCATACGAAACACAGCAGTATTAAGCTGCTATTTTACGCTGGTATTCTGTGAGAGCGTGGTCCTTCCCCGGTCGAGCCGACCCATTCGTGCTACAACCATAATATAGCTGCAGCGTGGCTCTACCACGTATGTGTAACGATAGGTAATTTAGATACAGTTCGTTTAATGGATAACTTTTATAAGAATGGATAAAATTTGTGTGACAATTTCATCAGCGAATTATTTGTACATGCAATAGATACTTAGAAAAAAGTACAAAGTGGAGATTCTATATAATCATTTCAAAAATTTCGAAAGCTTTTTATTTGCTTACAACCACTTACCAAACGTTCCTGTTTCTAATATTTTCATACAGAAAATTTGAATAATTGCTACTTAAGCTATTTAATACTCGCAAATGATTGCCTTTGTTAATCGTGAATAAGAACAACTAAATAGCAGAAGAGTGAAATCAGTGATACCCTAAAGAGCAAACTGTAGACAATCTTCGAGATAGACCGTTCGTACATCACTATCGATCGTAGTCCGCGTCGCTTACCGTATAAAATGAAGAGGTATGTCGCCACAACGGCTCCCCGTGGTACCCAGAGAATCTGTATCGATTTCTGTTTTAAATTGATTCGTCTGTAGAGTTCTTATCATGCTTTTATAATAACTACGTTTATTAAAGTTTTAATCAAATACAAATCATTCGTTGTTTATATCATAAATAATATTTTAAGTAGTTTTCATAATAAGCAACGGTTTATGAAGGTATTGCAGCGATTATTTTTATGAATAGCAGGCAATTTAATATACTAAAGGTAGCCTTAAACTTTTTTTATACGTGGTAAAGACATGCTGCAGTTATATTAGTAGTATAGTTGTAGCACGAATGGGTTGACTCGACCGGGGAAGGACCACGCTCTCATAGAATACCAGCGTAAAATAGTAGCTTAATGCTGCTGTGTTTCGTATGGTGAGTGTAGAGAACCGAAGACTCTTTTTACTGGAAACGAGGCATTTCATCTTAGTCCTCACGGGTGATAACGCATCTGCATTTTGATTTGTAATCAAGAATAGATGTAGATGTCTATGGGTCAAAGCAACCCCTTACCATCAGGTGGACTGTGTGCTCGTTTGTCACCCTATCCTATAAAAAACTGTCTTTAATATTCTATATGGATACATAACGTGACTTAGCTATTTAATAGAATCTTATATTAGAAAAATAAACTTAATTGCTAAATTGTATTAACTATTGTTTTGAAGAATTCATTCACATATTTGAATGGATACCATCTACGATATGGTAGTCTAGTATGTATTGCTTTTAGGAATATAGAAACAAATTATATTATAAGCGTTTCTGATATTAGAGCAGACCCTTAACAAAATGAACAGTCCAATGTTAATGTTATTTATTCTGTTACATATTTTTAGAGCAAAACCGATCAAGATTCAGAAGATCTTTTTTCTCTTCAGTCATTAAATGTTCTCATATGGACTTGAGCGTATGTGCCAGTAACTCTGCGTCAGTAACTCATATGGAGCGGCGTATATGCCAGTAGAGCAGATAGCTCATACTGGGTATTTCATATCCTCTTCAGTAGGGACATCATTAACGTAATGCGTACAGAAAAGGAAAGGGATAATTTGCCGGCTTATGTCATTCCATCCGAACACAATCTGGACGTGTGTAAATCTGGACGTTAGTCTTCAAGGCAAGAGTGAATAGACTTTTGTAACGCTAAGACGGTGCGATTTACCATCTAGAGCTCCATCACCACTTACCACCAGGTGGGATTGTAGTTGAGCATTGGCTTTTAACAAGACAAAAAGAAACATGTATAGTTAATTTATCTCAAAGTAGTAAATTAAATTTAAAGACGAATCTTTGAAACTTATATGTAGTATAGCCATGCTGCATTATAGTTGTAGCACGAATGGGTCGGCTCGATCGGGGAAGGACCACGCTCTCACAGAATACCAGCGTAAAATAGCAGCTCAATACTGCTATATTTCGTATGGTGAGTGTAAAGAAACGGATATCTTTTTACTGAAACGAGTCATTCCATCTAAGCCTTCAGGGGTGGCAACGCATCTGCATTTTGATTCTTAATTGAGGATAGATGTAAATGTCTATGGGCCACAGCATCCACTTACCAAAGGTGGACTGTATGCTCGTTTGTTACCCATATTCTGTAAAAAAACTTACACACTAATTAGTATTTATATCTTCATAAAGTACGCTTGATTCTATCGAGTTTAATTATCGAAACATTACAGCGCACACGCGTGCCGATGTGAAATTCGAGAGCGCGGAACGCACGCATCGGTCGATTGCCTTTCATTTATCCGATAAATAAATATAAATCGTATTATTGTGCGGACACGTTCCGGGATGGAATCCCGCCTAAGGGCCGATCCTTAAAAGGGTAAGGAAGCGCACAGTTCCCTTTGTATTCTCGTCTTGTCGCGCGCCCGCCGCAAAAAACTACGCTACCGTACTCCAACGTACGGAGATTCCGGGACTAACGAGTTGCCAACTGCGTTCGCGCAGGGTTGCCAGCCTCGATAATTAATTTGCTCGTTGTGAGGCAAGATGCGTGCTCCCGTTTTTTACCACTAGCCCGCGGAAGCGTTCGGAATTTTGTTTCTTCGATGGTTTTAAATTAGTTAAATTAGTCGAGTTCAACACTCATGGATCACGCCACTAGCTGGCGAGACTTAAAATAACTTGGGGTCAAGGCATCTTAGTGGAACCTCTGTTGCTTCGGTATTATATCACGTGTTTTATAGATATAAGTAGGTAATAGGCTGAAACTTTTACAATAATCATAATGATTTCTTATATTTACGCGAACAATACATATAGAAAAAAAAATAATTTTACGGATTTTATCGCTTTTAATTTTAACTATTTTAATTCCCGACGTCACGAATGAGGTATTTAAGGTTAAATCAAAAAAGTTAAAATTAAACGCAATAAAATTTGTAAAATTAGTCAAATTAATTCACTCACATTGAACCATTTTGTTCTTTAATACAAATGTTTTGAATAATATTTGTTCGGTTCACTTTAGAATTAGAATCGCGACACAGTCAGTTTACGTTGGGTCAACCCCCGGAAATTAGGCAATCACTAAAATCTATACTGTTTTCAATTGTTTTCATATTTATTTACACTACTATAGTCTAAATTATTATTTATTAAAAATATCCGGCTGTGTTTCTTGCTGGTACTTCCTAGGACGGATGCTTTTTTTGAACCAGGATAAAAGCATAAATCGCTTTCAAGAAGTATACATTCTTGTAATCTGTGTCAGATAAGAATTGTTCTATTCTATACTACTCGTATATGTAAGAAATATTAATCTATTTTTGTCTATAAAAATTGTTTATAATTAAGTTGAACTTTCTTAAATTATTCTCAAGTAATATTACAGAACATAGTTTAAATTCTTTAAAAAAATATTAAACTACAAAATAAGTATTGCAGAAAAATTACTAACGCGTCAAACTTCTATCTGATCTCGAATGTATTAACACTTGCGTTCTGTCGCGTGGCAGAAGAAGCTCGCGTGGCAACATGCCCGAAACATCAAAAAATGCACTAAAAATCAAGTCGGCCACTAAAATCGATTCTCAAAACAGTTCGCCGTGCGCAAGGAAAAACAAGGACAAATTGTTCCGATCATGACTCGAATAAGTCGCCGCTAAAATATTCGACTTGCAGCCTCCGCGTCCTTATTACGTGCAGTTTGATTACGAAGTAAGATGAAGGTACATTGTACATACGTGTTTATAAATAAATATGGTTATAGAGCCATTAGTCTACTACACTGCGTGGCGGCGAATTTCACGTGATCTTGAAAATTTTTATTTCTTGGACATGCAGCCGTGTAGTGGCGGTGTAAAGAATATCTTAAATAATAACAACTGCGGTGCCAACCCGCCTGCCAAGCGTGGCAACTATGGCAAAATCTCTCCTTCGAAGCAATCTATGGAATAGGCCCTTTTTCATCAGTGGAATTTTATAGGCTGTAACGGATAATGGGTAGACGTGCAGCTGTCCAAGTGCAAGTGTCACGGTGTTGTTCTTCACCACCGAGAACATGGTGAATCAGTTTAAGAGGCATCCATCTTTTAGGGGGAAAAATTTTAACCACCTTAATATATATATATATATATATATATATATATATATATATATATAATGAACAAAGCAAATTTTACGAATATTATGTACTTGACTTATTTTACTTTTTTACCTCTCGATTTTAACCCGATTCCCATGTGTTTAGAGAGAGGAGGGGGGATTGAGGTGTTTGTCGTCTTAATATTATAGTTATACCCAGGTTACTTTCAGCTTTTAAATACCAATTTAAAATTGAACGCCATAAAATCGGTAAAATTAAACAAACATAATTTTACGGATTTTATCGCTTTTAATTATAACTTTTTAATTCCCATCGTGAAGAAACCTATATTTCTGAAAAATACGAAAATTATTTCGAAGACATGTGAAGTTCACCAACACGCATTGGTGCAGCGCGGCGGACACTTTCTTGGCCTTAAACCTTCTCAAAAATGAGACGAGGCTTGTGCCCAACTGGGAATTAAAGTTACAGCCCAGAACTTGGGCTGTAACTTTAATTCCCACATATCGGAATATTTTGAATATTAAGTTTTGGACCAAAAATTATTATTCAAAAGCTGAAGGCAGCCGGGTTAACTATGACGTTGGGACGTCAAACAGTCTCCTCCGCGACCGTGGGTTGCTGTAAAGTAAAAGAAACGTCGGGAATTAAAAAGTTAAATTAATTAATTAATTAAGTTAAATGTTTAGTATTCGTGTACATATAAGAAATCATTATTTCAATGAACAATTATTTACGGCGGGTTTTAACCTCGAGGTGAAACTATGACATATACGGCTGGCGCTTAGCCTAAGCTATCACGGCCTAAAAAAAGGTTATTGCAAATCACTTCAAAAAATTATTGTACATTTTTGCTACGCACTTTATGCTAATGATGCAAAAATAATGGCTATCACGAAGCTGCTAATCTTTTTTTATACAATAAGCGTGCCAAACGAACACAAAGTCCACCTGATGGTAAGTAGATGCTGTGACCTAGACATCTACATTTATCCTCGATTAAGTATCAAAACGCAGATGCGTTGTCACCCCTGATGACTAAGATGGAATGCCTCGTTTCCAGTAAAAGGGGTCACCGGATCTCTACACTCACTATACGAAAAACAGCAGTATTAAGCTGGTATTCCGTAAGAGCGTGGTCCTTCCCCGGTCAAGCCAAACCATTCGTGCTACAACCATACTCGTAATATAGCTGCAGCGTGGCTCTACCACGTATTTTCCACCACGTATCTTTCACAATCCAATCCTATGCCTCGCGTAATAATAACGAAACTTTGAACTTGGGAATTGTTTATAATCAGTGAACAATTTGAATAATAAAAACTAATATAATACTGGTGTGAAGCGTTTGTAATCAGTGAAATATTTGACTAATAAAAAATAAGATATTACCTACTGGTAACTCCGACTAGTAAGACTAATTACGAACGAGAATGATTAACGGATGGTCTAATATGAGTAGAGAATGAGGGTAGTCGCTGTAGAAACGAATTCAACTCAAATTTAAATTCACTCAATTTATGTTTAAAATTTGATAAATTTTGTGTAATTGTAAATGTAAATACATAATACGTATTATTGTCATTTAGTTATTGCTTCGTTTAAAAAAATTCGAAGTCACAAAGGAACTTACAGCCCACCTGAGAACCAACTTCATGCAAATAAGGATATAAATGCAGTCACTTTTGAGGGCTAAGATGGAACGTCTCTCAATTTGTATAGTTTAGTTCAATATGTATACCGTTGGTGTGTATAAGGAATAAAATGCTTGCCGTCTTACATCAAATATCAGTAAAGCTTACTTTAAATAACTTCTCAAAGTATTGCACTGGAGTATAATTTTTTCTTTAACGATTCCAATTATTATACAACCTACTTAGTTTTAAACAGATTCAATCATTGATTTCTCATGACAATGTTCATATCGTATCTTAAAATACAATGTTTCGAGAATAAGGCTGTCGTGTAGCAACACAGAAACGTTGATCAGGCATCATACGTATGCGTTCCCCAGTTGTCATGCAAGTATTACAACCTGTCAATAGTGTACACGCAATTTTCAATTCTAATAACGTGTGAAACGGCCTAAAATAGCGACGCGGGCCGTTAAAATATTTCAATGTGGTAGGCAGACACCAAACACTCATGTATTCCCGCCTATTTATAGGCGTATTGATAGATTTCTTAGTTTTTTAATGCATACTCGTACCAACCTTCAGGTAGAATGCTCTCTCAATTCTATTAGATAATGCATTTATACCTTGAGAACCTTTCGCTTCTGATATATTACTTTTCACCTGAAGAAACATTATATTCATCATACAATCTATGGCTTTAAGGAAACCAGTAATTAAATGGAAACAAATCCGAAGATGAGCAGCAGAGTCTGCCTAATAACGACTGAAAAAACCTGCGGATGCCAACCCGCTTGCCAAGCGTGCCAACTATAGCAAATGTCCTCTCTATGAGACAATCTGTGGGGAGGCCCATGTTCAGCAGTGGACTTTAATAGGCTGTATTGGAAAGATCTTAATGCTGCAAATGGATGACAGTAGAACTATCTCGTTTACGCCAGGCGTAACATACTCAGACATCAACGGGCAGCAGCATCACAGGTGCACCTGATACTTCGATCGCCAATGCGCCTGCTAAGCGTGGCGATCAAGGCGAATATACCCAATAACGGAAGAGGCCCTTTTAGCTTACCTTTACAGCCAATTAAAAGTTTGAACATGGCCTCCCCTATTTAATACTTCATAAGGGGGATATTTGACGTAGTTTTAGTACTCTTGGAAGCGGATTAGTAACCGCAGTATTGTTTATTCAGCTGTTATCAAAAGTTGTATATAGATATGAATTTCTTTCATCAAATTAGTAATTTGTTGCATTAATTTGTTTTCTTTTTTTGTACTGAATATGATAAATAGTTCCCTTTTTTGATAAAATAAAAAAGTACTTTCATGTAAGAAGATAAATTATAATGTTCACATCGAAAACATTTTATTTTATTAGATCGATTGCCACATCGTATAATCCCACCTGTAGAGAAGTTCAGCATTTCAAATTCTAATGAGACTCAAAGTATAGACGTCTCTATTCGACCAACGCAAGGTATCCGTAACCTTCCCTAATAAAGTCGTAAAAAATTCCTGTCTTTAATTAACATCACTGTTTTCCAGAACGACTGAACACCCACGGTCGTGAATTTCGAAGTTAAAAAAACGAATTAATCTAAACAATTTTGGTATCCATTCATATTCATGCGTAACCCGAAACTTAAGAGGTGGCCTTACCAGGCGGAATTCTTGAAACCGTTCAGTGAGTTTTTCATTCGCAATTAACCTTTTGTAAAGAAGAAGCTTCGCTGCCACGCGTTGGGCGCGCGACTTCCCTACATGGCGACAGCACTTCTCAGATCACTTCGTCTTGAACTTTACAACGTCGAAATTCCAAAATGACTTAACAATACAAACGCAAAATTTGATTCAATACGTTATTGCAAAGAATTAAAACCAGAATCAGATTGAATCGAAACTGCTGATGGCGACAATTCTCTTGTAGATGCAAAGAATTGCACTGTCAATTTATTAACAAACTATCGAGGAAGAGTGAGCTTTAACAATGTTGAAATTGATTCAAATTCGTTTGAAGGCGCTACCATTAACAGTCATTTTGATTTCAAAAGAGGCGAAGAAGACAGAAGGCCGGCACACGACGAATTCCATACGATTCTCGGACACGATTTAGTTGAATATAGAGCATCATTAAGATAGTTGAACTGGTGTCGTGACTGTGGGTGAAAAAAATTAAGGAATCAAGTCGTGGCTCATATTCATAGATGAATTGGGTATAATGAGTGGTAATGGTGTTGGCGATACTGCCAGTGGTCAGTTTGTTAAATAGGATACAGTGGGACGTTATCTAATGGCGGCCCATCGTGACGGTATGTCACGAATCAGTATTGATCATGTGTGCCCTCTTGACATCGCTCAATTAAATTCCTGGGTGACATTTTGAAAAATAAACCGAAATATTGAATCTTATCATACGCGGCAAGTGTATATATTTCGATAAAAATGTAAAACTCGCTTCGTCTTATATTAGAGACTTGGTGAAACTGATTTTAAAATTAATATAACGTCATGTAAGTAAATAGTGATATAATATAAATATTTTTAGTTTATTTACAGTGTTAAAGGATTATTGCTTTATTTCAATTTCAATTATTGTGAGCACATGTTGTGGATCCATAAGTATAGTATAGTATTTTTTGAGACTATGTTTTGATAACCAGATATGTCAGAAATGTTGGTAATTTCAAGTGAAAGCAAGCAAACTTCGTTCATCATATAACCCTATATTTTTCCCTTCTTTTTTAATAAATTTGTAGTGATAAACGAACGACACTAAACATTAGGTGGACGTTTAACATCTCAGTCCCCCCGACCATGGAAAGCCGAAAAGCAGAAAAGAAAAAAAAGAAAAAAAGAAAACACCAGCTTGTAAGGGATTGTATAAGATAAGCTATTAGTTTGCTTTTGTTACGCCAAGACATATGATTTACCATGTAGAGGTTCTTTACAAATTACCACCTAAATTACCATAAATACCACATGATAGAATTGTGGTCTTACTTACGGCATAAATTACCACAATTACCACCACGTGGATTGTAGTCAAGCACAGCCTTATAATAAGTAAAAAAACCCAGTATATGGGTTCGCAAGGGAGTAAGCAAATGGCATTGTATATTAATTTGTAATATTGTAAAAAAGCGATAGTAGCGTAATTAATGGCAGGGCGCGGATCGCGAACTCAAAAAGATCGTGGGTTCGAATCCGCCATTCGACTACTGGCGTGAACCACTCTTAACACAAGCAATTTAAGCTTACCACGAGTGGTTAAGGGGAATATTAGTAACGTTTAAAGCATTGTTAATATTCCTTATAATAAAAAAAATTAAAGAAAAATTATGTAGGTTGCAATAGTATCATAAGAAAATTAAAAACATATATATACACATATGAAAGACCGATATGTTGAGTATTGGTGATAGAGCCACGCTATTGCTTTATTAGTAATGAAATTGTAACAAAACTGCTCTCGTAAAACAGCAGCTCCATGCTGCTGTGTTTCGTATGGTGAGTGTAGAGAACCGGAGACCCTTTTTACTGGAAACGAGGCATTTCATCGTAGTCCTTAGGGGTGACAACGCATTTGCATTTTGATTCTTAATCGAAGATAAATGTAGATGTCTATGGGCCACAACATCTACTTACCATCAGGTGAACTATGTGCTCGTTTGTCACCGCCATTCTAAAAAGAAAATAAGACTACCTCTAAAGTGGCCTATTTTATTTAAAAAATCATTTAAATTGGGTAAGGGTGACTACACGTCTCTGAACCTCTCGTTTTTTAAATCTGTTAAAAGTATCATATTATTAATTTAAAGATTAAACTAATATACCATTTGAAACCACCTTATTTACCTCAATGGAGGAATTATCTAGTATTATGGAAGGATACTAGGATACATAAATTGCACATAGACAAACATCTAGACATTTTTATTAGCCCATAGAAATAGTTGTTTGGTGTAGGATTCGAATCCACAGTCTGCAGCGTCCTAATCATATGCGTAACCAATGCGCTATTGAGCATGCTTGGCAAAATAATGTTTCGAGTCTGATTGTGTGGTGATTTTTTCCAATGTGTCTGATGATCCTGATCTTCTTCCAATCTAATCGTATAAGCGTTAAAACGAATAAAGGTCGGCAACTATTCTGCAATTAATAATTTTATTTAAAATTTACCATAGCAAAGCAGTTTTTCAAAGCCATTAGCTAAGCAATTATACCAAAGAGTAATTTAACCTTATGAAATATAAATTCACAAATCAAGACAATCTAAAAAACTAGCTATTATGTCCAAGCATTCCTGTTGTTTTTATAAAACTAAATGACGAACGAACTAACAGTATCCTGAAGTAATTGGCTATTGCACTCCATGGACTTCTGCAACCAAATGCAAACAGAAGTCTACATATGCCACCATTCAGAATTAAGATGAATTGCCTTTTAGCCTGTTATATGTATATTGGCTTATAGTCTTCAGCTCGAAACACAGCAGTCCATGCACTGCTACTAGGCGGCTGCAATAAGTCAGAGAGTTCCACTTACCCAGTTGGACTCCTGGGCAGAAAATTAGTCCCAGCACTTATACCTTTTTACCCAATATTATCTGTAGCATAGTTAATAATCTTTGATAGAATTCAGATCTGATTCAGGTTTCATTCGGACCAGGTCGGGAAGAAGTAATAGAGGGGATTATTTTAATTAATGCATATTTTAAGAGATCCATCTCCCGACCAACATCAATAAACTGAATAAGTGATTAGATGCTGTGCGTACTTAAGTTCTTCCGCAATCATCTAAGAAGCAACGTGTAGGCGCATTGTCAATCTCAGAGATTTAGAATGCTTGCAGCTAGAAAAAGGGCGTCCAGTCTTTGTCCATACGAAACACAGCAAAATTATGCTGCAATTTTACGCTGGTTATTCTGTAAATCATATAATATAAAGTACATATAATACATATTCTGTTTTATATCGTGTTACTTAAGACTTTTCATTGCTATATGCGATCCACTTGAATAAATTCTGCCAAAGACGGTCCGAAATTTGCCTCATACAAAAAATTCCCTACAATTCCACGTACAAGTCGCTCAACATCACAATGCGCGCGTACACATATCTGGACCCCGCGTCCCCTGCACTTGTTAATATCTTATTGTGCCCCGCTCGTCTGTCTGTCTGTCTCTCCGTTGATTTGCTGCCCACTCCTGTATAGTAATGAAGGTGCCATCGGACGAGTGGATTGCTCGCTCGAATCGATGATCGATCCCTCGATTATAATCGATTGTTTTGCGCGCAATCGATTACGTATCCGAGTTAGCGGCTTAATTATGTCTGACATTGATTTAGAGACTTTTAGATTTGTTGTACAATCGCGATTGATTCGATGTAGTTTTGTATTTTAATATGAACTCAAGGAAGATAACCAGTTAGTGGGCAGTTAGTGACCAACTCCTCTATGTTTCTCAATGTAATCATAAATTTTGGCGAAACTTAAAAAAATTATTTGTCGAACGTGATATTTTAAATCTCCTTTATAATAAGGTCTATACAACCGAAGAATCGTTCAAAGAATCTTCGGAAGAAATACTGTTTCATTTATATTTAGCGTTTCAAAATATTACACTAATTGGTAACTAAAACATGTTCTATAATGTAAAAACATGACTTCATCATCATCAGCTCATCAGCGCGTAGCATCTAAATCCAAACAGGCTATATACATGCAGGACCTGTTAAAGTATAGTGCACGTGACAGTCATAGGCCTTTTTTACCTCAATAAAGAAGAGTAGAGGATCCGTTAATAAACTTAGATGTCATTCGAAATGTTGAGAGATATATCCATATTTATCTATTGAGACCACCCATTTAATGTACAGTATTCCGTATATTTGTGACTTCCATGGGTGATCTCATTGGAAATTATAAATGTGTTCCAGTTTCCAATTAAATCATTGACGTGAACACAACGCAAACGCATCTTCCCGCAACGTGTAATACAGCCGTAGGGCCTTCATGATGTAATGCTCCTAAAATATACTGGAGATCCTCGCTGTCATCACTAATTACGTGATATCTCCGTAGCAGTGACTTAGCAAGAGTTTGATGTCATTGAGTTACGGCGCTGATGATGATTTGTATGGTCTACAGGTAATTGTTCCGGATCGGAATGTTTGTCCTTTTGCAATTTGTGTATGCAAGCTGTCTCCACGGTACATGAGATAATGCTAGTATGTTGATAACGTTGGTTTGCAAACATATAAAAAGAAATATATTAAATATAACAGCAGTATTATGTTGCTACATTATTTTAAGATGGTATTTTATGAGAACGTGGTATTTCTCGACCGAGCTGTTCGTAATACGGCCATAGTTCACCTGCGACGTGGCTCGTAAGACGTGAATCGTAAGCTTATCCTTCTTTTATGTTAATCGCACGATGTGAAAAGCAATTAGAAATCTATCGTCATCGTAAAATTAATTGCAATTAATGAAGCATGCAAGAAAACTCGCACAACATGGTCGAATAACTTTCGTAATTATTATTTTATGATAATTAAATTTGCATTTTAAAATAAAGAAAGAAATTAACTGGGTATAAATCTATACATACATACATATAAGCAAAATACCGTAGACTCACTCATCTTGAGATCCCTAAAAGTATACGTCCAATTGATTTGAAATTTGGCATATATCCTTTCTCGACTTAGATATCCACTCAGATAGGATTTTGGAAAATTCAACCCCTAAGGGGGTGTAATAGGGTTGAACATTTTATTTTTATATAGCATTGAAGTGTCAAACGAATCTACAGTCTACTGATGGTAAGTGGCTGCGACAGCAAGCAACTTTAAACACAAAAGGCTACGTTGCGTACTAAGTAAGCGTTGTTGCACCTGAGGACTAAGTTGGTATCATAGCCTGTGCCATGTATATTCATCCATTTATTACAGTCTACCAAATAAAAGCCTATCAAAGTCTACAACTGTACATGCCCTATGTTCAGTAGTAGACTTTGATAGGCTCCACAAAGATTGCCTCATTTGCCATAGTTGCCACACTTGGCAAATGAATTGGCAACTGCAGTTTGTTATTTTCTAGTTCTTACAAAAAAGATGCTATTACACATCACCAAGGGATTTGTTTCCTTATGTCGCCTCATACGACACCCACTGGACGATTTGGTGTAGTGGATACCCTTACACCGTCACTACACGATCCAGACGTCTCGCATCTTTGAGACTGACCTTTGCTGTATATTGCATGCGCAGCAGGGAGGTGGTCGGAGGCAGAGCTTCTTTGTCTAGAAATGACTAGAGGGAAGAGTTGTCTACCCCAGGGGGGTGCTAAAGACTGCTGCGGACATGTGATGCGATCAGAAACCGAGAGATGTTGCTGTCTTTTTCGATAATCTCCTTACGAAACTAAATGGGGTGATGTATTATCTTTTGCTACCATCAGCCAAAAGACGGCGGTCACTGTTTCTAAATATATCCGACAGATTCCGTATTCGCACGCTTTACTTAATCCATTTTACGCGCAAACGAGCGTCAAAAGTGAACGGTAAATTTAAATGGTCGAAGCGCCCAAAGATCCGCGACCGTGTTGCCGCATTAATCACACTGGTTAAACTCGAAGATGTTCAGATAAAGGGGAAAAAATAACACCTCCGAATGAGTTATGGTGTGGCAAGCCGCTTACAAATTGGCTGTTTGAATTTTGGCTATTAAGGAGACGCAGGGGGCTGTGTTATCGCGGTTGATAATTCCAGTAATACTGCACTCGGATGAACGTGTCTGATGTCCGACAGTCTCGACGCCACTTCCTTCGAAATTAAACTTGATCGATCTTGAATGTAAACTTGTATGATGAATTGAGCAGTTGACGTGTTATATTCTTATGGCGGATGGAGGCGATTTCTCTTGTGGGTTTTATAAGTTATTGTTAGTTGCAACTAGTTGAAAATGTAAAAAAAAATTGTAGTATAAGGGTGACACACAGTCCACCTGATGGTAAGTGGATGCTGTGGCGCATAGACATCTACATTTACCCTCGATTGAGAATCAAAACGCAGATGCGTTGTCACCCCTGGGGACTAAGATTGAATGCCTCGTTTCCACTAAAAAGGGTCTCCCGATTTCTCACAATCACCATACGAAACACAGCAGTATTAAGCTGCTGTTTTACGTTGGTATTCTGTGAGAGTGTGGTCCTTCCGCGGTCGAGCCGACCCATTCGTGCTACAACCATAATATAGCTGCAGTGGGACTCTACCACGTATGAAAATTTTAACTTTTCATAAAAAGCCGACATCAAACAATAATTTACATACAACAGCTTCAGAAGTCGATTCAAAAAGGATAAAAAAATGAAGGTCCCGACTTGAAGCTGAGAATCCATTATGTGGAATTTATTTCATTATTTTAGTTCCTTGAAGTCGGCTGTTACTATTTATTAAAAGTAAAATTTTCTTGAACCGTGTGTGAGTCGAGTGGGCTTATGTGCGACATATAGTTGTTACGTTGTCTACATAGTTATATTAAAACTTTATTTTCCCTCGATTAGGGACCACAGTTGACGTATAACTCATTTAATAAAAAAGAATTATTGCAATTTTGAATCTCACAATTGAAGAGGATATCGTGTAACAAATAAACAAAAAAAAAGAAGATACAGAACCTTCTCCTTTTTTGGAGTCGGTTATAAAGTAAACGTTTCTGTTTGCTACGTTCCGCTAAGAAAGAACGTACAAGTACGAACAAGTACGTTAGTAACCTACTATCAGGTATCCGTGGGCTTTCGTAATCACCATCAGATGGGCAGTTTGCTTTTTTTTTTTTCGTTTCAATTTTACAAAATAAATCCAATATTAAAAATATTGAAGGAGGCTGGGTACAGTTCTCTAAACGAAGAATGCCGCAACCAGTAAATGGTAGTGATTGCCAAAAATGAGGAGATAATAAAGTTTATAATTATTTTTTTTTTATAGACCGGTGACAAACGAACACACCTGATGAAATAAGTGTATGCTGTTGCACGCAGACACCGTAATCTATCCTCGAATAAGAATCAAAATGTAGATGAGTTGTCACTCCTGAGGACCAAGGTGCAATGCTCAAAAGTGGAGTAATCAGTACAAAGGGTTTGTATAATAAAGGTTGCCAACATTTTCCATGGTCATTTATTTATTTCCCACCAACCATCATTTTTCTTTATTTCGAGCTGAAAAAGACGCTGTTACCCATCTACAGTTACGTTTCCCTCTGGCGTTTTTTACAACTTTTATATTTTATAGAATTGTTTCAAAAACAATTTTTGATTAATTATTCAAAGTTTACCTAGTAGGTACTCATCTTTGATCATTTAAATTTAACTTACAACAATTTTAGAAAATTTCAGTGATTATAAGCATGAGATGCATTATATAAGTTTTGACTGGCGTCAAACTTACTATCTACGAAATCCCACAATATCTAACTCACTCCGTAGTTAACGAGTTAACGCTAAATTACTGTTATAAAATAGATTAATCACTTACGATGTACATTACACAAGTGATATCTTATACGAGCATTACCTGAAAGAAACAAATAAAAACATGTTTTATTATCCTATTATTTAAAAATAAACGGTACGTTTAATATTTTGTATGAAGGTGGCGGCTTAAGAGAATTTAACTGCATTTTAATTTATAAATAAAGCCTTTGACTTATAAATAAATGTTTAAATTTATAAATAAGCGTTTTAGTTCATAAATAAAAGTTTTAATTCATAAACTCTGCTAATAAAATTATATTACCCCACATGAGCAGTGGCAGTTCAGAGTCTGAGCACTTGCTTTAAAATTGTTTATTATAATTTTATGTACTGCATCACCACTTTCTCGACGACGAACGAAAACATCGTGAGGGATCTGCATTTAAACATTTCTTTGACCTGCTGGTCTTCATTAAATGGATGCGGTTCCTTAAAAAAAGCATTGCCTACAATTAGGACAATTTTTTTCGACCATAGAGTGCAGTGTCGTGGCGGCGTTGGATTCAGAGAATCAACGATTTTTTGTTAATCACAGAACATGCTTTGGTTAGCAATGGATTCTGCCTAATACCTGCAAAAAATTTTGTTGTTTCTTCTTCAGTTCGAGGAGCCTTATTTTTAAATGGCAATAAATTTAAAAAGAAACATATAATAATTTACATTTCATTTCATTCCATAGATATACGTGTTTATGGGTCACGGTAAATATTTACTTACGCTACCGTTAATTCGATTGTGCACCTATTTTCACCTAATTGTTTACAAACGAATACTAGTTTGATTACGCTGTATATAGGCTGTAACTTTACTTTTACTTTACTTTACGCTAAATATGGTAATGAAACACAACACTTTCGAAATTCAATGTTATATAACATCATAAGTTTATCATCAATTACTGACACAATAAAGCCTCTATTGATTGCAGAACACATAATTACTTATTAAAATAAAGAAAGAAAAAAACGTTTTTATATCAATAAGCCATTTACAAAATTCTACTTGGCCATTTAATTGATCTGTGCCAATAATGGCATATTTATGGCCCTTCCGAATGGCGCAAAAAGTTTCATATTAATAAATTGATATAGTTAGCGGACACGTCGTCATAGTGGCCCGCGGCGCCTCATTCCTTGTACACTTGTAAAAAATAATATCATAAATGCAGTTCAAATATGCTGACGATGAGAATTTTTGAGTAGTACAATCAAAATTTTCAGAGCAAATACCACTTTATTATATTTTTACGTAAGTATGATCCTTAATGAATATAAAGTTCTCTTAGCTGCTTAATAGCCCCTTGGAAAGAATAAAAAATTAATCCTTTACTCGTAATTTTTAACCTACGATTATTAGGTATTCATGGGCTATAACTTACACTTACGACACTATTTACACTTATTTATTTACACTAACGTAATAATAATAGAATAGTGTATAAAGTGTATTAAATAGATGCTACGAGTATGGCTCATGAACACCTACATCTATCGTAGATTAAGAATTAATGGATTAAGTAGGAATACCTCGTCACCAGTTAAAAGAGGGACGTTTTCTCAGTTATCAGAATAATGCTGATATTTAAAGTAATATCATCATCATTCATCATCATTACAGCCCTTCACAAGTCCACTGCTGAACATAGGCCTCCCCCAAGTAACGCCACAAAACACGGTCCTGAGCCACCTGCATCCACCGACTTCCTGCATGTCTTACCAGGTCGTCACTCCATCTAGTGGGGGGGTCGCCCTACACTACGCCTACCGGTACGAGGCTGCCACTCAAGAACCTTTCTTCCCCATCGGCTATCGTTTCTTCGAGCTATATGGCCGGCCATTGCCACTTCAGCTTACTAATCCGTTGGGCTATATCGGTCACTCTGGTTTTACTGCGGATATCCTCATTTCTGAGTCTATCACGCAGAGAAACTCCGAGCATAGCCCTCTCCATAGCTCGCTGAGCGACCTTGAGCGTCCTCATACGGCCAGCAGTGAAGGACCACGTCTCAGATCCGTAAGTCATCACTGGCAACACGCACTGGTTGTACACTTTAGTTTTCAGAGACTGAGGTATACCTGACGAGAAGATGTGTCGTAATTTCCCGAACGCTGCCCAGCCGAGTTGAATCCGTCGATTGACCTCTCGGTCGAAGTTGGACTTACCTAGTCGGACTATTTGTCCCAGGTAAACGTACTCGTCAACAACTTCGAGCATAGTGCTCCCAACAACTACCGGCATAGGTGTGACATGGACATTAAACATGCTCTTTGTTTTGTCCATGTTCATCTTAAGACCTATCCGTGATATGGGAGACACCATTGAGGTCATTGAGCATAGTGCTAAGGTCCTCCAGCGGTTCTGCCATAAGGACTATATCGTCGGCAAATCGAAGGTGAGTGATGTACTCGCCATTGATGTTAATACCGTATCCTTTTCAGTCCAGTAGCTTGAAAACGTCTTCCAACGCAGCGGTGAAGAGTTTCGGGGATATAACGTCACCCTGTCTTACACCTCTCTGCAGTTGGATAGGTTTCGAACTCCGGTTCTGTACTCGGATAGCCATCGTAGCCCTACTGTACAAACACTTCAGCACTTCGATATACCGACAGTCAACTTGGCAGCGCTGAAGGGACTGTAGCACCGTCCAAATTTTGACGGAATCAAAGGCTTTCTAATAGTTCACATACGCCAGGCAAAGTGGCAGATTGTACTCTTCGGTCTTCTGTACAATCAGCCGCAGGGTATGTATGTGGTCTATGGTACTGAAGCCTTTTCGGATACCGGCTTGTTCGGGAGGCTGGAAGTCGTCGAGTCTGCGTGCGAGACGATTCGTAATGACTCTCGAAAACAGCACGTAGACGCGGCTCAGAAGGGAAATCGGTCTGTAGTTCTTCAAGAGAGCGTTGTCACCTTTCTTAAAGAACAAGACCACCGCACTTCTGCTCCACGCCTCCGGAGTAGTGCCACCATGGAGGACGGAATTGAAGAGCTTCTGAAGGACTTCAAGTGCCGGTGTTCCACCCGCTTTCAGAAGCTCCGCAGTAATTCCATCCTCGCCTGGGGCCCTGCCGTTTTTAAGGTGCTGGAGAGCCATTCTAATCTCGCTCAGACTGACGTCTGGGATATCATCGGAATAGTGTCGGGTAAGACTTGCTCTTGTATCGTTACTCACACTTGCGTGTGGCTCCAACGATGATGTGTACAGCTGCCCATAGAACCTCTCAATCTCACTCAAAATCTCAAGTGTCCCCGAAACGATGCTGCCACACTCAGTCTTCAGCTTTGACAGTTGGCTCTTTCTGGCA
Source organism: Parnassius apollo (assembly GCA_907164705.1). NCBI lineage: Eukaryota > Metazoa > Arthropoda > Insecta > Lepidoptera > Papilionidae > Parnassius > Parnassius apollo. Next base: position 2,441,271 of record CAJQZP010000058.1, read on the forward strand.
GACAGATCTCTGGCAAAGACTTTGGAGTCCTAGTTCCGCTCGATCGCTTCTTTAATACGAGCAGTATTAAAGTTGCGTAAGTCTCGCCGCACGCATTTGGCGGTCTGTCTGTTCAGTTGCCTGTATGCTGTCAAATCTGTTGACGATTGCAGCCTTGTCTCCCGTCTAACAGCCATGAGATTAAGAGTGTGATCGGAGAGTTTTTGTGTTCTTACGCGGCAGGTCTTGCAGAACTTAGCTCCGACCACATGGACAGTTTCCACGAGCTTGTCATTCATATCGTCCACTGCATTGCAATCTTCTAGGCACTGGAAGCGGTTACGTAACTCGAGCTGAAAAGTTTCGGGATTCTGGATCTGGATCTAGAGCACGAGGGGGGACGGAGCGTTGACTTCATTAGACGAGACCTCTCCAACTTAACGTTTAGGTTCAGTGTGCCTCTAACCATTCGGTGATCGCTGCCGGTTTTCACCCTTGCTATCACTGAGACATCACTGAACAGTTGGCGTCTGGTCGTCATAATGAAGTCAATCTCATTTTTTGTCGAACCGTAGGGGCTCGACCAGGTCCACTTCCTGTGGGGCCGCTTCTGGAAGAAAAAGTTCATCATAAGGAGTCCCTCTTTCTCCATAAAGTCAGACAGCTGCTGGCCCCTACGGTTCCGTTGCCCTACTCCAAATTTCCCTAACTTCAGCTCACCGGCTTCTCTTGTGCCTAGTTTTGCGTTGAAGTCTCCCATCAACACCGTGTAATGGGTTTTGGAGGAATGCATGGCTCTAGAAATATCCTCATACATTTCCTCCACCTCCTCATCGGGATGTGCCGAGGTTGGTGCGTAGACCTGTATGACCTTCAGGAATACCGTTTGGTGATTCTGAGTATCTGGTACGCGACTCTCGTCAACACACTCCCAATCTTTACAACGTTGTTGACGAGAGACTTGTGGACGATAAGTCCGACACCTCCTTGGGACAGATGGTCGCCCTCCCGGTGATAGAACAAGTTGCCGGATTCGAGAATCACCGTGTCCCCCCTCTCTTCGGACCTCAGATAATCCAATAATATGCCAGCGCAACTTGTCTACCTCTTCTTCCAGCTCCAGTATCTTCTCGTCAGTCCTCAGGGTGCGTGCGTTATACGTTGCCAGGTCGAGTCGTCATAGGTGGCAACCGAACCTCCACCGGAGATTCTTAGCACCCCCTGTCCCGCCGTTACTATGGTCGCCACCGTAGCCAGGAATAGCGGGGCCGCCGGTGACTGGGGTCCGTTTATTTGCGTCGTTGCTCATGGGGGGAATATTTGCCATAGTTGCCACGCTTGGCGAGCGGGTTGGCAACTGCAGTTTTTTATTATGTTATTGTTGTTATCAGGAAGATGCTGCTGCCCATCTCCTGCCTGTTTCCCTCTGTCGCCACTTACGACACCCACGGGAAGATATGGGGTAGTGGATATTCTCAACCGCCATAATTAATAATTAGTGTAAGTTAATAATTGTAAATCAATTTATTTTTAAGTTTCTTTTCCATTAAATTCCGCAGTTTTAATAATTCTTTTCTTAAATATGATACATGTTTAAGAAAAAGTTTCATGCAAACAAAAACTAATTAAAAACCAACAATTAAAAAAACTTCTAAGCTTCGTTACATTAACAACAGAAATTATTATTTGTTTTATCTAAAATTTTCAGTTACACTGTGCTACAGCTCGGAGTGAGAAAACGACTAACAAGTATCGTTTGGTGGATGTGTAAAAAACAAAAATATGATTTGGGAGACATAGCCGACTCCGAATAATGCTCTATATGACCTATGCTGGAATTTATCTGCAATAAAAACTATAAAGATGCTGTGTTGTTGAGGCCGCCTCTAATGGAATATTTCTCTGTGTATTATACCCCTTAATGTGACGGACTGAATGTATAGTTTATTTATGTTCTAGATGTTTTTCGTGTATTGAATATGGCTTATGAAGCAAAAATGTTATTTTTATGTTGGTACCATTGCTGATGGGGACTTAGTGCCTGATTTGTAGGCAGACAATGTGTTCGAAGCCAGCGACGAAAGTCGGATAAGAAATTGTTTGAAGTGTTACTGTATTGATAAATAACGTAAGAATTATGTATTACCGTACTTCTGTATTACATTTAGTATTTTTTCATACTTGTGGTAGATTCAAACTAACAGATTGTATCTAATGTTTCGACTGGGAAGAGATAATGCTCCCACGTAACACCAGTGTGAAATAGCAAGATATTTATGTTGTGTTTTGTATGGTAATTGATGTAACCGGAGACCCATTTAACGTTTATTCTTTGGAACTATTTGTTCCCCGCGACTTCGCCCGCGAGGAATTTATTACGATTGGGTTACATAAGTTTTAATTTTTTGAGCTGAACCCTAATTCTTTTTTTAAATAACATGAATCGAAGTTATTTTTATACTATTAGCTATCTGCCAGTGAAAGTCCGGTCAAAATTGCTTCAGTCGTTTCGGAGATTAGCCGTAACAAACAGAAAAAAATTTTTTGTGTTATAAGTGCAGTAAATACTTTCATGTATACTACTTATTACTGCTACTTTGTGGTACGTATTACTACTACTTTGTGGCATACCTTGGAGGAGGCCTATGTTCAGCAGTGGACTTGTGAAGGGCTATAATGATGATGATGATGATGATAAAATACTTTCGTATGCATTTAGTAAAAAGCTATTATGTTGATATTACAGACACTTCAGTTTTATTTATTTGTATAGATTATAATGCTTAAAATGATCTGCGATATCTAAAATGATGACTATCCGTAGAAAAAAGTATGGCAAACTATCATAGTTCAGTGTAATCAGTAAGCTGATGCATATTGATAATAGAACCATAGTAGCGAAATATATTTTTATTCCGTAATACAGATGCGCGATGTCAACCCTAAGGACTCAGAATGCTTCATTATCAGATAAAAGGTTCCTGTATCTCGTCAAAAGGCATACGAAACGTAGCAGCATAATTTTAGGCTGGTATAGCGTGGTCCTTAGTCGACACAAGACCTACGGCAATAAGGCTAAACCACCAATAGCTGCAACGTGGCTAAACCACGTACGCTGGAAAGTACACAAAGACAGCTACTTTCATTGAGGACGACAAATGATATGAAACGAAAAATTTCAATGCTAAAACCTAAAGCAAGAAAATAATCAGGCTCGGACGCTTTACAAAGGAAACCATCAATTTACTACAAGTAACCACGTATTTATTAACTCGTTCAAGTATAAATCGACTCGCGAACCGCACTAAATCCCCTTTTTGCGAATTTATTCGCAACTAATTCACCGAGTTTCGCATGGCAATACAATAAACAATAGTTAATTGTTGTCCGGAGCGGGCAAGAAACACGAAGGTATCGGGTTCGATGCTTTGGCGATGCACTTTTGTGATACTGTCGCCGGAGCATGAAGTTTATGATTGATGATCGATATTCCCAATTCGAATTAAAACGTGAATCGATTTGATCGAAAAGAATAATTTATTTTCGGACAAACAAATGCCTTTCAAAATTTTTGTTGGCGATTTTTGTTGCGGATTTTTCGGTTCTAGACAAAAGGGAATATTGACCAAAGTTTTTTCGCGGCGATATCATTCCATCGATATCGCATCGATTTTTATGAAATTATTTTCCAATACAGTCGTAACAATTGATTTATCATACAATAAGGGCTTCGTTTTTCCCCGATATTTCGATCGATTAGATATAAAATAGGAATATTTTCAAAGAGCAATATTATTTTTTCTTTCTATATTATTTTTGTTTAGTGTGAATAATCTAATACTTATATACAAAAATGAATGGTTCCGTTTGTACCGTAACCGTTCCTATACCATTCATCCGATTACGATGAAACTGTAAAAAGTTATTATGCACGTACCTGCGAATTTTTCTGATAAAAAGGCAAAGCAATGCATGACTGGCACAGCTAGTATAAACATGATCCGATTTAAAATTATTGTTTTTTATTTTTATTTTTATAATAGTATTTTATATATAGGGAGCATGTGACTCACCTAATGGTGATTACCGCCGCTAATGAATATTATTCATTAGCGGCGGTAGTAGGCGGTAGTATAGTTAAACTATAATACAAGAGGAATTTCAGGCGCGTTGGCGATCTTTTATAAAAGAGTAGGTTCTTTTCTTGAAGGTCCCTAAGCCGTATATTTAGTTGTGTTATATAATATCTTGCACATTACATATTAACCTAACTGATTTATCTGAGCTGTACTGAAAATATTAAAACGTTATTTATTTCACATAATCTTGAAAACCTTATAGAGGTTCACATAATATCAATACAAAATCTAACTTCAAATATTTCAGTGGTGATTTTTCGAAGGTAAAATAAATGCTACGAACAGTAGGATTCCGATGCAGGTAAGTAGCCGCCTGACAATGGACCTCAATACAGAAGCGTCGACCTTTACCACGACATGGTACCTTATCGTTATATCTCTGCTACCGATCCGACCCCGTGACCTGAAGGGTTACTATGATTCTGGAATATAACAGGATATGCTTAATTCTGAAACTGAGTACGTACCAGAATTGATTAAAACTACTTTTACGGATTTTATCACGTTTAATTTTACTTTTAATTATTTTTATTTATAATTCCCGACGTTTCGGGCGCTTTCTAGCACCCATGGTTACGGGGAATTATAAATAAAAATAATTAAAAGTAAAATTTAACCCGATAAAATCCGTAAAAGTAGTTTTAATTAATGTGTAGTGTTCGCGTAAATATAAGAAATCATTACGTATGAGAAGTTAATCAGCGTCATTACATAATGAATCTTATATTTACGCGAACACTTCACATTTAAATTAAACTGGTTTTTACGGATTTTATCTCGTACATTAACTTATTTTATATTCCCGACGTTCAGAGTACTTTGAAGCACCCACTTTTATTTAAATCATTATTAGAATCTATTAGAGTCCATTGTTGAACTCAGGCGTCCATCATAAATTGCCTCACAGTGGGGTAATTTGCCACACTTGGCTTACGACGGATCTTAGATCTTTTATAGACGGTTCATGGCTATAAACAACTTATATATATATATATATATATATATATATATATATATATATATATATATATATATATATTGCATACACATAATTATATTTTACTACATAATGGCATGGTGGACATCAAAGTATAACCGCAACAAGGTGTTATCGGTACAGACTGTCAAAAGTCCACATCTAAACATAGACCTTTTAATGAGGGGGGGGGGATAAATTATCGTTTGAAGGAGGTGTTTGACGTAGTTGGTACGTTTGGCAGGCGAGTTGGCAACCGCTGTTTTAATTAATTAAAGTTGCTTTCAGGAAGATGCTGCTGCCCATCCACCGTTTCATTTTCCTCTGTCGACTTTTATAACACCCAGGAGACATAAAAACACACAAATGGGCGGCTAGGTAGTGCTGTGGCTGTGACACTGATTCATTAAGCAACAACGCTAGTGACTCAATCTCCGCACAATTAATTCTCAAACAAAGTGTGCAGAAAATTGTAACAGACATGCCTTTTAAATTTTTAAAAACACTTAAGCAAATGGAAAATAAAAGATCACATGGTTATGATGAAATACCCATCAAGATTATTAAAGATAATGTTGATATATTGGCTGAACCTTTAGCTTATCTTTTCAATAAGTGCGTGGAACAATCTCTGCTTCCTGATCAGCTTAAGATTGCACGAGTACTTCCGAAACATAAAAAGGGAAGTAAACATAAAAAGGGGACCCCAAAAACTATAGACCGATTTCCTTGATACCAATTTTATCTAAAATTTATGAAAAGCTGATAAATGTAAGACTAGTAGCACATTTGCGACAAAATAACATATTAAGTGAGAGGCAATTTGGGTATCAAACGCGTGTAGGTACTACAGATGCTATAAATACGCTAGTCGATGATGTAGTATGTAGACTCAATGATAAATATAAGGTAGGAGGTCTGTTTTTAGACTTAAGTTCGGCTTTTGATACGATAAATCATAATATACTAATACTGAAATTGGAACATTACGGAGTTAGAGGCTCAATCTTAAGGTAATTAGAATCCTACTTGTCAAATAGGAAACAATTTGTTGACATTAAAACAATAATAGACGGCGTCGAAACGATATACAAATCTAAATTGATAACCTTCAAGAAGGGCGTTCCACAAGGCTGCATTTTGGGACCCATACTATTTATAATATTCATTAATGATTTAACTGCTTACATGCATACCAAACAGCGAGACGTAAAGTTAACTATTTATACGGATGATACAAATGCGATTGTATCTTCTAACTCGATAGACGAACTAAATACCAAAATGAAAAGCACACTGTATGACTAAAAATTGGTTTGCTACTAACGATCTTCTACTAAATACAATTAAAACATACACAATGCTTTTCAAATCTACAGCAAGACAAAAGGACTCAATAAACATTAACATTTACGGTAAAAATATTGACTCTGTTCAATCAGTAAAATTTCTAGGAATCCACATTGACAAGTATTGGAACTGGAGAAAGGAAATGAAAGCACTAGAATCAGTTCAGCATGCTATGCCTTAAGAAGTTTACGAGACGAAGTTACGTTAAAGCAACTTAAGTTGGTTTATTTTGCTCTAGTAGAATCGAAAGTTCGTTACAGCATACAATTCTGGGGCAACAGTTATAAATATAATATTAAGACAGCGTTTGTATTACAAAAAAGATCGATCCGCACCACGTTTCGTATTCCACAAATTGAGTCGTGTTAAGAACATTTTCGAAAACTTGGCATACTTACGGTTCCCTCTCTGTATTCTTTCTTCATATTTTACTTCATCTTAGTTTCACTTACATATTTAGTAAAAATTTTTTACAAATATGAAACAAACAAAGAAAGGAAAAAGAGATAAATGACACGTCGAAAAGATTTAAAAACTTCAATTACACCATCATTGAATGTTGTACGCCACAGCACAAGGCATCAAGCCATTGCACTATTTAATTCTTTGCCTATCTCATTTAAAGTTATTTATTGCCACCAAACATTCCAAAATAAACTCAAATCATTATTAATTAAGAAAAGCTACTACTCAGTTGACGATTACCTAAATGACAAAAATAAACTTAATGAATGTTAATTTTTTTCTATGTACTGCTTAATATATTATAATCTAATATATTATGACATGAAAAGTATTAAATGTAGAATGATTGTCAAATGATATTTAAATTTTATTCGATTTTAGTCTTATTTAAGTCAATTGCATGTAAACGTAATTCTTCATTCTGTGTAATTAATTTTCCAATACAATGTAATATTGTTCTATGGAAAAATGACTATGACTATGACTGAGGGCAGCGGGATTTGATTCCCATACGGAATAAATATTGGTATGATTTACAAATGCCTGTTTCGGGTCTGGGAGTGCATTTATGTACAATTTATGTAAAACATTTTTATGATTTAGGGGATAATAGGTGGTAGGGCTTCTTTTCTACCTAGGGGGCCGCGGTGAAGTGCCATCCTCTTACGTATTTCTGGCGCCAAGCAGCAGTGCTGTCATTGCTGTGTTCTGGTCAGAAAGGTATTGAGAGCCGGTCCTTAACAGGCGGTGACGCATTCCATATTCATCCTCAGAGGTGACAACGTACTCACTATCAGGTAGACTGCACTTCAATTTTATAAAAAATATTCATATAGTAACTTTTAAAACTAGAATGAGGGAACAAATACAAACTACGTTATATATAAGAACTAGTTTCATTTTTTCATCAAAAGTATGGTCACCCCAACTTCAGCTCATGTTATACGTTGCAAGCTTTTGCGTCCTGCAGTGAAGTCTCAGAATATGTAAATAAAAAAGGATCACGTTTCCATCACCTTAGCCAGATGTATCTCATCCAACGACGGCTATTCAAAGCAAGAAGATCGAATAACTAAAGGGGAGAGCTTTGGACGAGGGATAACGTAGTGAGGACACCATCCGGTCGTATTTCTCGCACGTTCGTATGGAGTTGAAAGGAGCACTTGTCACTGAAATTTAGAATATTTTTATAAAACCTCTGGTTTCTATATAATGTATTTAATACAAGGTGTAAGTTTTATTTTCCCTATGCCATTAACTATAAGTCTTGTTATATCAAATAAAGTTTGAAAAAAGCTTTTAAAACTAGGTATTACATTATATTTTCCGAATAAAATTCTTCATTCTTTATTATTTATTTCTTTATACTTGATACAGCCATGCTTCAGTTATATTATAGTTGTAGCACGAATGGGTCGGTTCTACCTGGGAAGGACTACGCCATCACAGAATACCAATATAAAATAGCATCTCAATGTTTCTGTGTTTCGTTTGGTGAGTACAGAGAACCGGAGACCATTTTTCTCAGGGGTGACTACGCATCTGCATTTTTGTTCTTAACCGATGGTACATATAGATGTCTATGGGCCACAGTATCCATTTACCATCAGGTGGGCTGTGTGGCTCGCTTATCACGTTTGTGCTATAAATAAACTGATTTCCTTTAATTTTTCTATTTTTTTTTATCCGTGTAGTGGCGGTGTAAAGATATCCATTACCCCAAATCGTCCCGGGAGTGTCGTAAGAGGCGACAGAGGGTAACCGAAACAAGGGATGGAGAGCAGCATCCTCATGATAACAGTTGCGCTACGAGCTTACGAATAACACCTACATATATTGTTTACAGATTAGAGTGCCATTGTGTAATATATATATATATATATATATATATATATATATATATATATATATATAGCTGGCTAAGGACCGTAGACCGTAGCAATAACAGGAGGCCTATGTCCAGCAGTGGACTTGTCATGGGCTGTAGTAGTAGTATTAATGATCCTAATGATCAACTTTTCTTTACTCACCAACCGAACTCTGCTCTAGCGGCCGTCAAATTATTAAATCCAGTCCAATGTACCGAATTCAAATAAAAAAATAGAGACTTGGAAAAGAATCACCAGTGCGAGAGTGATCAATGCCGAGCTCACTGAGCCGCTTTCCTATTGTGGACAAACCTTTCAAATTTTATTTGTTTTTTTATTATATTCGTCATTGTCGTGCACGCCACAATAACAATCTTGCTATTCATTATAAGATGTCAGCTTAAAGCTTTTAGACTTAACGTTTATCTAATGAAGGAGGCAGAGAACTCATTAATAAAAAAAATGTCAATTCGACAGTTTTAACGCAGAACTGTCATGCTTAAAACAAAATAAGCAGCTGCTGTCAAACAGGCCTTCACTGCAGGTGTCACCTTATGTTGACAATGCAGACATTCTGCGGGTGTCTTATTGACAAGGTAGTGGGTATATATATATATATATACCTTCTGAGCCGCGTCTGTGTGCTGTTTTCGAGAGTCATTACGAATCGTCTCGCACGCAGACTCGACGACTTCCAGCCTCCCGAACAAGCCGGTTTCCGAAAAGGGTTTAGTACCATAGAACACATACATACCCTTCGGAAAATTATGCAGAAGTCCGAAGAGTACAATCTGCCACTTCGACTGGTGTATGTGGACTATGAGAAAGCCTTTGATTCCGGCGAAATTTGGGCGGTGCTACAGTCTCTTCAGCGCTGCCAAGTTGACTGTCGGTATATTAAGTGCTGAAGTGTTTTTACTGTAGGGCTACGATGGCTATCCAAGTACAGAACCAGAGTACGAAACCTATCCAACTGCAGAGAGGTGTAAGACAGGGTGACGTTATATCCCCGAAACTCTTCACCGCTGCGTTGGAAGACGTTTTCAAGCTAATGGACTGGAAAGGATACGGATTAACATCAATGGCGAGTACATCACTCACCTTCGATTTGCTGACGATATAGTCGTTATGGCAGAATCGCTAGAGGACTTAATCACTATGCTCAATGACCTCAATAGTGCCTCTCAACGGATAGGTCTTAAGACGAACATGGACAAAACAAAGATCATGTTTAATGTCCATATCACACCTATGCCACTAGTTGTTGGGAGCACTAAGCTCGAACTTGTAGACGAGTAGGTTTACCTGGGACAAATAGTCCGACTAGGTAAGTCCAACTTCGACCGAGAGGTCAATCGAAAGATTCAACTCGGCTGGGCAGCGTTCGGGAAATTACGACGTATCTTCTCGTCAGGTATACCTCAAAACCTGAAAACTAAGTTGTACAACCAGTGCGTGTTACCAGTGATGACCTACGGAACCGAGACGAGGTCCTTCGCTGCTGGCCGTATGAGGACGCTCAAAGTCGCTCAGCGAGCTATGGAGAGGGCTCGGAGTAGACTTAGAAATGAGGATATCCGCAGTAGAACCAGAGTGATCGACATAGCCCAACGGATTAGTAAGCTGAAGTGGCAATGGGCCGGCCATATAGCCTACTCGAAGTACCGACAACTGTTGGGGAAAAAAGGTTCTCGAGTGGCAGCCTCGTACCGGTAGGCGAAGTGTTGGGCGACCTCCCACTAGATGGAGTGACGACCTGGTAAGACATGCAGGAAGTCGATGAATGCAGGTGGCTCTGGACCTTGCTTTGAGACCTATGTTCAGCAGTGGACTTGTGAAGGGCTGTAATGATGACGAATGATATATATATATATTGCATTTTAGCTACTATTGACTGCTTCGGCCCCCTCGAGGTAATCGTCGGACGCAGAAGACAAAAAAGGTATGAAATGCTCTTTACTTGCATCACAGTTCGAGTGATCCACATCGAAGTAACTGAGGACCTTTCGTCGTGTTATGCCTTTGGCAATTATTTTCGATAACGGCATGAATCTGAAGGGTGCAGGCGCATATATTCAAGCTACACACGGAGACTAGACGCGAGGCTGCAGCTATACGTGACGTGGAATGGAGATACATTCCACGGGGTTCCCCTGAGTTGGGAGATCTTGTAAGAGTATGATACAGTGAAGTCCTTACTAAAGGTAATTTTAAAATAACGTGCCCTTCATCCTGGTACACTGGTAACGTTGTTACTGAAGTGAAGGCGAAAGTTGAACCCAAATGACCCATAGACACTCACGCCCCATGACTTTCTTATTGGTGCATCATCAAAAAGCCCACAATTTGGTGACTTTGATGATTTTGATATTTGCTTAATAAAACGCTGGCGCGTGGTACAAAGGCTAGCAGACATGTATTGGTATCGCTGGCTAAAGTAATACTTGCCAACACTGTGTCGTCAAAAGTGGACACAAGAGTCGAAGTCATTCTAGTCGAACCTACTAGTCGAACCTGATACTGATCGTAATGGATGACGACACATGGTAGTTAGTGCAACCCATGCAGCCAGTGACGGACGCGTTCGAATACTAGATGTTCGCACACCTATTGGGGTGTGCTGCGGAGATCGCGTGTCACTCTGTTATCAACACGGGATTGTAGTGCTTAGGTACTAGTATTAGCACTAAGGAGGCAGAAAGTGTAAGCGACGCACTGTAAAATATTTATTTATATGTAGCTATTTGTGCTCTTACGCTAAATGTGTAGTCTGATGAGATATATATATATATATATATATATATATATATATATATATATATATATTATATAATATAATATAATTTATGGTTCAGTTATAAAGTAATATTCTGAGCAGCATTTTGAAATTTACCAGTGAATACTATGTGTGCAAATATTTTCAATAATAAATGAATATAAACTATACATGTGTACGTGACTGTATCTTTTTACCTTTGCCTGTAACGACTTCCGGATATAACGACGAAAATTGAGTGGTCCCTTCATCGTCGTTATTCCCGAAATCCACTATATATATATATATATATATGTATATATATATATATATATATATATATATATATATATATATATATATATATAATTACAAAATTGTAATTGAAATTGGAAGGTAAATTACGTATCGGTGACGATAAAAGACGAATAATATATAAGGTTTATTTTACAAATGCACAAAACAAAGAACCGCTTATAGTTAACAGTAGAAAAACAACAGCAATGCTACGACAATGTTGAATATGATTCAACGATTCCAGGTTAAGGCGAGGATTTCCGACGTTTAACTGCTTTTAAAAATAAATCTTCGCTGCATGTTTTGACCAGCACGAAGTCAGAGCTCAGAGTGCGAAATTCGGTGGATAAAAAACTACTTTACTTAAAACGTTTCAGCTTACTATCAGGAAATAAAGAATCTCAATAAAAATTTAATCAAATATGAATCTAATTCAATAACGTGCCCTACATATTATCAAAAATATTACAGGATTATTGCTTAAAAATCAGCGATTAATTATATAGATTAAGTATTTTTACCGACTTCAAAAAGGAGGAGGTATTCAGTTCGACTGTATGTTTTCTTTGTGTGTGTGTGTGTGTGTGTGTGTGTGTGTGTGTGTGTGTGTGTGTGTGTGTGTGTGTGTGTGTGTGTGTGTGTGTGTAATGTGTGTTACCTTAGGTACTTTTCTCTGGGTGAACCGATTTTGACGATTCTTTTTTTTTCTGAAAGCTGGTACTTCTCGTGTGGTCCCATATGAGTTTAATCAAGATAGTAGTTTTTGAATTATCCTTAATGATGCGTATTTAATTGACTGTTGTTCTTGTTTTAATTATTTTGAAGTAGGTTGCGCAACATTTTTAATTTTTAATTGAGTATTAAATATATACGATATAAGAAGTATCAATGCTCGAGCTTCAAAATCGTGTTTAAAATCAATAAAATACGATATTATTGTCCAACCTTAAAGTCCACGTCCTTAAAGTCCAGCCTTAAAGTCGGGAACATTTTTTCGATTTGACTTTCGCCAAGAGCAAACGCCGTATCGTTCTCTATTATATCGGCTGTGACAGTAAATGAATCATAACCGATGTCACCGAATTATTGATTTATAGCGGGTAAGTGCTTAGTTTTTTCTCACTTTTACTTACTAAACGCCCAGCAGAATAACTCCTCGGCTAAGGGGATACATCATCTTGTCTCATTAAGACATTATTGGCGGTAATAAAAACGTTTAAACGTGTGCTTCTGAGTATTGTATACGGACATTAAACCCCAATAAATACAACACATTATTATAACGCCATTTGTAAATTATGACGTATAGACTGCACGATCATTCCTTTTCTTTTTCAGCGCTTTAAAGAGCCCTAATTGAATGTATTACTGATAGTTCTTGTTTAAAGATAGTAATGATGAAAACATAATTTAGATCTTCCTGTAACAGTAAAGAGGTACAATAGTGCAATTAAGGTTTAAGTAAGACCTTTGAAAATGTTATTGTTATTGAAACATTTAACTGTACGAGTGGTGGTAAAGTGTTGGGTATTTGATTTTCAATAAATTTGAGGTTTGTATATTCAAACTGGGCAAGACACAGTATTAATATTATTAAACCGATCTTGGCCAATTGATTTTTACATTTTTAATATAATGCATTTGCGCAAAGTAACGCCTGACTCTATTAATTACGAGAGAGAGAGAGAGAGAGATTTTATACGTGATAGAGCCACACCGCAGCTATATTATGTTTGTAGTACGAATGGGACGGTTCGACCGGGGTAGGACTACGCTTTCATAGAATACCAGCGTAAAACAGCAGCTTAATGCTGTGTTTCGTATGGTGAGTGTAGAAGATCGGAGATTATTTTTACTGGAAATGAGGCATTCCATCTTACATTGATTAAAACTACTTTTACGGATTTCATCGCGTTTTATTTATATTAATTTTTTTAATAATTAATTATTTAATTAAAAAGCTGAAGGTACTCCGGGTTAACTTTGACATCGGGACGTCAGTCACTTCAGTCTCCCGTGACCATGGGTGCTGGAAAGCACCCGAAACGTCGGGTATTAAAAAAAATATAAATAAAACGCGATAAAATCCGTAAAAGTAGTTTTAATCAATGTATAGTGTTCGCGTAAATATAAGAAATCATTATGCATTCCATCTTAGTCCTCCTGACAACGCATCTGCATTTGGATCCTTAATCGAAAATAAATGTAGATGTCTATGGCCAACATGTACTACTTACCATCAGATGGGCTGTATTCTCGTTTGTTTCCCCCCCCCCCCTTATTCTATAAAAAAAGACCTATTAAAAATAGACTTCGCCAATACTACTTCCTTATTATTTTTTATACTTTGACAGGATTTATTGCACCAGTCCTTAAGTAATTTAATTTCGTTCAAACTTGCTCGTAACATTGAAACATTGTCTCTGCTTCCGTCCACGATTCATCCAGTTCGTAAAAGCGATGACAATGTTTTTACACATAAACGGACGCACAAATCATGATTATCGTGCTGTCCCGACAAATGATTGATCGCTCGCGAATTCTATTACGGGGGAACGAACGTGCATTTTGGCTATTCAAACGGTTTGCAACTGTACCTAGTCACAATTAGTTTCATTTAGGTTTACTCAAAGTTGGCTATTATTATTATTATTTTTATTAATAGAAGAAGGGCTTTGTCGCTGATGCGATTATAACGCCCTGGTAGTTACAACAAAAAATCTTAAACAAAATAATTACGAACACATGAAACTTATTAATTACTTACTAATTTAAAACTCTTATTTACTAACAAATAAAGTTTTTTGGCATCATCTGATAACGGGTGTGATAAAATACTGTTAGTACTGCCAAGTGCCAATCAATGACAAATGTAAATTACAATTTTTTTTGGAGTTCTGGGCACATTCTATAAAAATGTGTTAAACGTCCTGATTGTTGAAATTGAAATGTGTTAAACGTCCTGCAAATTTTACTTTAACGTTTTGTAAGCTTTACAGGGGATGTAGGGATTATTGCTATCATCACAGTTCATCACTCGTCCACTGCTGAAAACAGGCCTAACCTACATCGACTCCCTATGAGTTACAAATATCAGGTGGTCACCTCATCTAGTAGGGAATCGCATAACGCTATGAGGTTAACTACGAGGTTGCCAGGACCTCAAGGATCCTTGCTGTCAAACCTGCCAGCTGTATAACTGGCAGGTTTGACAGCAGGGCTGTATAACTAACTCGCCGGATAAATAACGTAATATAGGTACTTTTGTTTTTCTGTGGAAGTTTTTCTTCAAATCTGAATAAAACAAGTTTAGTTTTTTACACTTTGTTAACGTAAATTTTTGTAGGCAAAAAGTTCGTATACAAGGCCACGTGAAAAAAACTACCACGTAATTTTAAACTCCCGCCATTTCGGGAGCTTCGGGAATTTTATCTTTTTAATTTTTGACTGGGCTTTAACTTTTTGATTGTTTCTTCTACATTAGTTGAAGCATGTGCCCATGTCACAAAGGATGATTAGGCAAAAGTGGTAGAAAAAACAAAAAAAATGATTATGGATATTTATAAGGGACATTAATTTTGATTGCATTATTCAAATTCAAATAATAATTAATCTAAACAACGACCTCTCATTTAATTGTACTGAAAGTGATTGAATAAATTTATTTTTAATCTAGTTTCAATCTTAAATTTTTATAACTGCCTCTAGAAATAAGGAGTAACAACAAAATACGAAGAAACTGATAAATCGTGTGTTTTAAATTATCCGTTTTTAATTTATTCTGGTATTATTTAAACCAAACTATCTAACCAAATAATTACAAACTACGTTAGTACTCTTATTAGTTTGTGTTACAAACTCTAAATAATCGGTATCGATATTTTTAAGAATCGAATATTGTACGTTCCCATTTTTTGGTTGGCATGCTTAGTGCAATAAGTCTGACAGCTGTCAAAATGTATTTCTTAGATTTGGTTGACTATAATAAGGTCACTAACTAAAAATATTTCGTTATTGTGTTATTATAATATCGTTTTACAAATGTCAAACTATGATCGTACTATTTATAATTTCGGAGACTGCAGTATAATTAGAGGCTGTGAGGTATTCCAAATTAGTCATAAAAGACAAACAGTTTCAAACTAAGAAACACACAATGACAACGCACTTGTAGGTTTCTTAGTTTGAAACTGGCTGCAGGTGAGTGAAGTGTTTTTTATTTATGGAAAAGGGCTTATTTGAAACAAAAATGTGTCGTTATAATGGATACGACACGATTAGCAAAAGAAATCGCTTCTAAATTGTGAGTTTCAAAGTAGTATACGATCATGATACATTACAAAAATATTCTGCCTAAATCACACACGAGAGCTCGCTGTAAAAAGGTCTCACTACTTTGCCTTAATCACACTTTCTGTATGCTAGAATTTGAAGACCCTTCATTCCTAATTGATCATTAAAATATTTTATAATTCAGTTCTATCTACTCGTACATTTTGATTATAACGTTACGAAGATCAACCCGTAGGAATCCTAAAAAAACACAATGACTTCATAGAAACAGTCGTTATACATACGTTACCAGAAGCTACAAGACAATGGACTCGCCAAACCTTGTGCTAACTGCCAACTTGTGTGGTCCCACTTGATCACTACAAAAAGCTGTATCGCTTTTTATACAGCAGCAAACATAAAACTACAGCCGGGAAATTGAAATTTGTCTCGCTTTCAACCTTAATCTCCACAAAAAAGTCGGTCTTATCGGTTGTATAGACGCAAATTAAATTTGCGAAAAAATCAAATAATTGTCTGAGGACCTGTCAAGGCGGAATGATTTCGTCGCGACTGATATCTTAAATTAATTGATCTAAAAAACAAAAATTACACGATAGTGCTGGCGCATTGTCAAATTTATTTTCTCGGATATTATTTACACAGATATTTTAAACGGTTATCAGATTTGTATACGAGTATATCTTTTTCTTTACTATTCCTTCACAACATTTTGCGAAAAGGTCAGAAGCTTTTCTAATTTCAGAAGTAATTTGCCATAACCTGCTATAATTAATTCATTCATTCATTACAGCCTATCGGAAGTCCACTGCTGATCATAAGCCATCTCCACAAATTGCCTTACAGGAGAGATATATCTTCTTAGTTGCCACGTTTTGAAGACAGGTTGGCGACCGCAGCTTTTTCATATTTCGAATTGTTGTTAGATAGAAGTCGTTGCCCATCGCCCGTTTCAATTCTCGCTGCTGCCACACTAACGATGCCCACGGGACACGGGATGATACAGGGTAATAGATTCATTTACACGACAACTTTATTAACTCCTACTCTGGGGAACGAATCCATACGAGCCTAATAAGATGTTTACTACATTTAGTAGAGGATCATTTTATCATGACTCATCAAAATTATCAAATTATCCATTCCATCCATTACAGCATATAAACCAGTTGGTAACTTCAGTATTCAAAGTTTTGAGATATAATTTTCCCACTTCATACTTTCTATATCAATCAAATCAAAAGACAAAATAGGGCTTTATACTAGTACCAATGCAATGATCGGTATCGTAGTTGTCCAAATTAATGGACCATCTGTTAGTCATAGCCAAAAAATATACCCTGAAACCTTACAGTATAATAGGGATGTATCGAGTGAGTATCGGATACGTTAGTGGATATTATCCGGATCGTAGCCCGTCCTTAATTCGTAAAAATAAATCTCTGGTGATCGGTTCTATCTAAAAAGGACCGCCCCAGTCGAACTCAGTGGGGGTGACGTCCCGATGGCAGATGGAGACGAAATCACTCATTATTAAGTCAAGTCCGACGAAAGGAATTATGGGAAACGGGCCTTTCATTTAACTCGTCAATGTAGCCACAGGAACAAACAAAACGAAATATGTAAAAGTAGTTAATAAAAATTTAATCTTTTGTTTAACTCCAATATTGGCTTATTGGTCACTTCATATGTAATTTGAGTTCTACGACAAATATGTTGTACCTATATATAATATGGTAATCGATACGAATGTTGTGTATGTGAAAGTTTGTGAAGAAATTTGAATATTTTTGTTACTCATTCACTCATATGTAGGTCGTTCGTAAAAATTTGGTACACAGAAATACCTTGTCCACCAAAATACCTAAAACATCTTTTTACCACAGAACTAACAGCAAGGGAAGTATAAATGAAACTGACGGTATTTCTGCATTCACGGGGGTGGAGCCACATAAAGTTTTGATATTAAACAACCAGCCTATTTCATTATAGCCTATAGACTGAATTGAACTTCACATAATTGGCGAACTGTAGTTGAGGTGCAAACACACCTCATGACTTAAACTTATTATACTCACACTATTTTAAGCAATTTTTTTATAGAATAAGGGTGACAAATGGCACACAGTCCATCTGATAGTAAGTTGATGCTGTGGGCCACACCCACATACATCTACATTTAACCTCGATTAAGAATCAAAACGCAGATGCGTTGTCTCCCCGGAGGACTAAGATGTAATGCCTCGTTTCCAGTAAAAAAGGGTCTCTGGATCTCTACACTCACCATACGAAACCCAGCAGCATTAAGCTGCTATTTTACGCTGGTATTCTGTGAGAGCGTGGTCCTACCCCGGTCGAGCCGACCCATTCGTGCCACAACTATAATATAGCTGCAGCGTAGCTCTAACACGTATATTATGAAATCAGCCTTACAATAGTTATTCGTTACTTGTGCATTACTTCTTCTACCTTACCGTAATTTAGAAGTATCTATTTTACTACACATATTATGTTACAAAGTGGCAAAATCTACGGCATTACCACTATGTAAGTCCACTGCGGAACATAGTCAGATAAATTGCCATTAATTATTGAAATAATACTAGTTTTTACAGATTTTATCGGTCAAAATACCCACCCCCAGTCACGGGGAGGACTAGATGTTCAACGTCCAAATGATCTATACAGAACAGATCTGTAGATCGGAACAAAAGTTAAATTTTTATCTATGGTAACCTCTGTTAACTGTGACATTTGGACGTTGAACATCTCAGTCCTCCCCGTGACCATGGGTGCTGTAAAGCGCTCGAAACGTCGAGTATTTATAGTTAAATATACGCGATAAAATCCGTAAAACCTGGTATTATTTCAATGTGTAGTGTTCGCGTAAACATAAGAAATTATCATTAATTAATTAATAATCGCCTATCAAAGGATTTACATAGGCATCACTGCGTGATAAAGAGAATGTTTGGCGTCATTGCCACGCTTGGCAGGAATTGATAACCTTAGCTGTTATCAGGAAAATTCTGCTGCCTGTCTTCTGTTATAATTTCACTCTGTCGCCACTTACGACACCCACGGGTCGATGTTTGGTAGTGATCATTCTTACACAGACATTATACGGTCTGGATATTAGTGACTGACTACCCCACTCAGTCATCTGTTAATTGATAAACGAAGCCAATAGTTGACAGAACTTTCTACATCTTCATCAGTCCATAAAAGTTCTTTGCTGGACATGCTCTCTCATTATTTTCACGTTAGCAGGCGAATTGGTTCAAGAAAACAACTTACTCCTTTTAAAATGCCGGCAAAGCACCTGCAATTCCCCTGGTGTTGCGGTTGTCGCGACGTTGGGTGACCGTAGTCACTTACCATCAGGTGAGCCGCATGCTCGTTTATCCCCTCTTCTAAAAAAAACTGATCGCAGTACCAGTACTCTCACATTGACATTGCCCGTCGCCTGGATATTTTACGCATGGAGTAAACGAGATAGGTATACCAAGTTATTCAAAACTACCCGCAATCTAAGCAATCTACCCCCAAATCTTACAGACTGGTGATGTGCATAGCCCGCTGGCTATAGCGTAACCAATGCAATTCTACCCACCAATGCAAGTTCTATAAATCGGGCATAAGTCGTTACTAGTCTAAAATAATGTATTTTTACGTTAGAAAACATAATTGCACAATTCTTTTTTCATTATCACAACTTTATTTGTCCCTAAGTTGCTTAAGAAGGTGATATCTCCTTCCATTTCAAATTTCCGCAGCAATCGAATCGCAGACGAACGGGCATCCGATGCAAACCGGAACATTAATTCGGTACAGACTTGATTTCTGATATTGGAAACTGTGTGGTAAATTACAAAAAGCAATAAACGACTTTCATAGTTTTATGTCACACGATTCAGTCCATCATGATGATTAAAAATAACATAATAGTTTGTGTTTTCTAGTGGAGGCAGAATCTTAAAATTCTCTTTTAGTTTCCATTTTGTTTAAAAAACTAGAACCGTATTTTGGCCGTTAAAATAACAGTAAAGAGTATATTTGTGAATATTTTTTCACATTTTTTTCTACCGCCGGAGATACTTATTTTGTAAAATGTTTTTAAAAAAAATTTAAATGTTTATTTCAATTACACAATATTTTAATATATGATTTGGAGATCACCTTTTAAGCAAGGAGATGCTTGTGTTAGGTTGTGAAAGGTATAAAACTTAAAAACTGACGTCTGGTAAGAAACATTAATATGCTTAGGAGTCCACCTGGGAGGTCCCACGCTCTTACCTATTTCTGCACTGATCTATATGGTGTAAAGAGCCAGTATAAATACAGGTTGAGTGGTATTTCATCTTAGTTCTCACAAGTGACAACGGAACCGTAGGCCTTCTTTGTTTCAAGTCGCCAGCAGGTTTCCGTGGAGAACAGTAACCACTTTTCATCAGGTGGACTGTAAGTATTTTAGTCACTTCAGATAAATAAATAAATATATATCTATATTTGCATATAAAATAAGAATATTTCATTACATTTAATTTGATATCCAACACCACTCCAACCCCTATTAAATGCACACCACCGCTTTTATAGTAGCGGCACGCGATTGAGAAGGACCCCCTCCTTCTCACTCCTCGAGCTTACTAATTCACTTAACACACCATTTTATTCTACGCTTGTGGATCTCTGTAAGTTAATTTTCTCATCTTAAACATCTAAGTCAATCGTAAAGTAACGCATGATTCTATTAAATATTGTTCAACGTTAATAGATTCAAAATGTCTTCCAAACAGATTTCGACCATAACGACATTAACATATGACCTTAATGACATATTGCAAGTGATGCGCACATTCACCTAACTATTCATACACTAATTAAACTTCTCCGTAAATGATGGCGAAATTCATCAAAACATATTACGTATATTAATCTTTTAAAGTAGTCAAATGTTATAGTAATGAATGGAGAACAAACAACCAAATTGTTTTTTTAGTAAGTATTCTTCGCGGGCGCGCACCACACCACCACACCACATCTCACCAAAGTTTTATCGTAACGGGATGGATGGTATAGGAAAAGTAAATATATGATACAAACAATGCATTCATTTTACTGGATTAACTTTAGGATAGAAGCCTATGGCAATAACAATATACAAAAAATAAAACAAAAATAATAATACTTTACGAACGGCAATAAAACAATAAATTTTGTAGGCATCTTAGACCTTGTCACTTCGCAGGGTCACAGGCTAGGGTGGATATGATTTGAATTTCGATAGATTTTAATTTATTTATTTATTTAATTTAAAATATTTGTGTTTATTTTTTGTAAAATATCATTGCCATTAGCTTCTACTTCGTTCACATGTTACACCCTAGTTTTTTCTAGACGGTAAAAGAGGTCACCCAGTATATTTTCCATGGAATAAGGCTAACAAACGAGTACATAGTCCACCTGATGGTAAACGCCTACTACCTACGACTAAAGAGAAGAATTTCTTCTAGTAAATAAAGAATTTGAATACGACTATGCTATCTATATATACACGTCTGTAATTTGTGTTTGTTTTTTTTTTGTTGGGTCTTTTCCTATGTTAGTAATTGAATAAAATATTTATGCTTTGTATTTGATAACTCTAAGAAGAAGAAGTCGTACTTTGACTCGCAGAGAATAAATGCGTGACATTGACGATATTCACCAATAAATTGATGCCGAAAATTCTATTCGCAATAATAAACGTAGAATAAAATATAATAGTGTACGTACATCCTTATGTTAAATGGATTGTGAAGCTGTAAATTTTCATACAAAAAGCGATAACAATTTCCCTCCTGTAAATTTTTATAATTTTTGGAAATGTTGTAGATATAATAAAAAACTAACTTTGTACGTTTTTATTTTAAAGAAATATTGCGTAAGTACGATATAAGTTATTAGCATCTTAATATCTATATTTTTGACTTAAAAACAAACGCCTTCAAGAGATTTTTTTAAAATTAAACTTAACCGAATTACTAAAAAAAGAAGAACGTACAGAGTTAGTTTAAGGTGTAGTACTGAATCTAATGAGACCAACAAAATTGTCTTATTTCGTAAAGGTTTATAGGTTTAGGTGGTGAAAACGTTATCGACCGAAACAATATTTCAAAAACGAAATGTAGGCATTTGCCTCCTAGACTTGCAACTCTATCGCACGATTACGATACTGCGATACGGAGCGAACGGTAAAAAACTTATAGCATTTTTGAAAATACCTACCTACTCGCTCCACGTATTGGCACGTCACAACTCTCTTAATTACTAAATATAAGATTAATTTTCAACACGATTTTATTAACTTCTCGTGTATATCTATCTAAATCTTATGTAATTGTCACCAATTTGTAGACGGCCGATTGATTTGGAATTTGCACTCGTATCAAAGATCGATGATAATACAATAATTTAATAACTTTATCCTAACTATATCCTGATCAGGATCACCAAACCAGAATACAGATAAAATAAAATAATCATCAGGATCACCACAACTCATGGTCAATGCGTGTTGTTTAAGTTTTTTTTTAACTTATATTTTGTTATTAATTAGACTGTGCAACAGAATTGGGAAAGACAATGTCAATCGAATATCCTTATCCTGTCAATGTTTGCAACACCTGATATGTAGCTGACCGTATCTCATCGGAGTGCGGGTCACATCCCATCCAGTCTGTAGTGCCGGGGGCGCTAACTTGCCTTTTGTGCGAAAACACAAGATACATACTATGTTGATGTGTCAAAGAGTATAATAGGGTTTCGTTAAACCTTTTTACTGAAGAGGTTCTCTTCAGTAAAAAAGGTTTACTTTATTCAACCTGTAAACTTCGTAGCTCTGTTTAGTGAATAATACGAACTGGAGTGGACTGTATCTGTTATATTACAACTTGAACAGTAGTTGTCGTAAAAACTACCGCACGAAAATTATGGGAAAAGATGCGTGAGGACCGACTTCAAAAAAAGAAGTTCTCAATTCGTCGGATTATTTTTATGTAGAGGTATCAGCATTAATTCTATACCGCATGTCCGATTTCAATTATTCTTTTCTTTTTTCATATAAATTTGGTCAAGATTTAATGATGGAAGAGGTGTTTTGATTCTTTTTATGTATATGAAGTCAGTTTGAATGAAATCAACAAATTTAACTTACGCTGTATCAATTGCAGATTTCCTTAGTAAATTCTAAATCGGAATAATAAAATTTCAGATTTAACAATCGTCATAATCCCAGAGGCATTCGCATAGAGAAACACGTAACAATCTTGTACGACGTTTAGGGAATAAGGTTTCGTGTGTTACATAACTTTGGTATGGCGCAGCTACTGCAGCGCTAATATTTAAAAGCTTACGAGTATATTTCATGATTTCTTTTATTTCTGAACTACTCTTTGTTAAGAGAAAACCTTATAAAAGACAATTTGGCTGAATCGTGGACCAAAAGACACTCGAATGTCCACTAAAAAAGGGTAACACAAATTATCATTACATTAGCCTCAGAAAAAACTATCACAGAATAAAAATAGTAGCGAAAAGTTTAACAGCTATATAGAAATATAAAGGGCCTGTAATTGTAAACACCATTACGAAGAAGTATCGAAGGCTAGGGTAAAATGGATACAATTACCTTAGAAAGTTAGAATACTTAATTTACTTAATCTTGATAATTAAAATATTACAGCGAATTCGTCCTGCTTTTGAAGAATTCCATGGTCAATGGTATAGAGAAATAATAATGAAGCCGGATTAATATTTTAACTTATACGGTTATCAAAAATATATCCACAAGAACTGCATTTAGCACTGTATCTATATCGCTGGCGATTAGCAGGCTGTATCTTTTCTCATTCAAAGAAGACGAAATGCAGCTAGCGTTCTTAGCACTATGACACGTGGGGGAGGACTGTATATGTTGATTTTTTTTAATTCTAATAAATATCAATATTTAAAAAAATTAAATGTTATGTAGATAAATGTTTCAAAAGTATTTTTTGTATTTCTAATTTACCACCCTTTAAGCAATTTTAAATAACAAAAATTTGCTTACAGTTAACTGCAACCCAGAGACTTTTAAAATCAAACCAGAAAAAAAAAACAACTGTGTGCTCGTTTTTCACATTATACTGTAAATAAAGTCTTTATGTGCAGTAAAACTATAACTATGCTGGCTCTCTTTACCCTTCGAAAGGTTAAATTGGTTAAATACGAAACGTGGTAGAGTCGTATTATGGCTTCAGCGCGAATAAGTCAGCTCGGCCGAGGTAAACCACGCTCTTACACAAACTAAACACGTTTTCGGTCATCACTGAAAATCAGTTTTGTGGTTACACCACAACACATCCCTGTCCCTCTTTGGTAGGCCTTTGACGTACAAAGTCAATATTATTTAATCCATGTATTTAAATTTATAATTTTGTATATTGTTATGTACGTCAATCTGTGTTAAAATGTTCTTATTCTTCTAAAATAAACGCTTGATGATGCTGTCTTTCGTATGGTGAGTGAACGGGAGACCTTTTTTACTAGCAGCGAGGCATTTCATCTAAGTACTCAGGGTTGATAACACATTTGAATTTTGATTCATGATCAACGTTAGATGTAGATATCTAGGGGCAATAGCATTTACTTGCGATGGTAAGTAAACGCTGTGACACACAGTCCTGCTGACGTGGAATGTGCTCGATTGCCACCCTTACTTCTTTTAAAAATATATAATAATAATTGCTGTTTTATTGCCAAAATAAATAAGAAAATTGAGCTTAACAACCGTTTTCTAGATAAAAAAGAATATCCAACCATTAAATAAATAATTTTGGTAATAATTTTAATGGGAAATT
Organism: Parnassius apollo; assembly: GCA_907164705.1. Taxonomy (NCBI): domain Eukaryota; kingdom Metazoa; phylum Arthropoda; class Insecta; order Lepidoptera; family Papilionidae; genus Parnassius; species Parnassius apollo. The sequence continues at coordinate 2,466,275 of CAJQZP010000058.1, forward strand.
TAATCTAATATCGTAGTCTTCAACAGTGTTTGAGTAGATGCATTTAAAATTTATCTTTGCCTGAGCGTCGTATATCCCATAGCGTTTGTTAGTGTTAAAAAGTTTTTTTATTAACTTTGGAAAATGTAAGTACATTTGTTTAACAATTGCCGTTTGGTATTTTTAGCAACTCCGATTTTCAACGAGAAATGGTATCGAATATTGATATACGTATTTTTCAAATATATATATTCAATATATGATTTCTTACAGAATGTTCCATTTGGTTAAATATAAATTATTCTATTTTTTTTAAAAATTTTTTTTAATTTTTTATATATCCCAGAAAATATCTTCTTAAACAGATTGTAACGAATGACAAAACAATTTTTCTATATCCTACGGATTGTTATGAGGTTCATAAAATAATAATGAATCTTAATAATAGTAAATCTGTCGGATACGACGAAATTTTAACGAAAATATTAAAAGCGTGTGCAAATAGCTTATCTGAAATTTTAAGCTCTTTGATAAATTTATCGTTTTGTAAAGGCATCTTTCCATCGAATTTAAAACAAGTAATTGTAAAACCACTTTTTAAGAAAGGTGACAAGGCAACAGTAAATAATTATAGACCAGTTACTCTCGTGCCTGTGTTATCGAAAATATTTGAAAAAGCTATGTGTAATAGATTAAACTTATTTTTTACAAAGCATAATATATTAAATCGGCAGCAGTTTGGATTTGTAAAGAAAAGTTCAACTACACTTGCATGCTTTCATCTTATTAAATTTGTCACCGAAAGCATATCTCAAAGGATACCTGTAGTAGCAGTACTATTAGACATGACTCAGGCCTTTGACCACATAGAACATGACATTTTGCTTCAAAAATTAGAAAAATATGGTATTCGTGGTGAAGCAAATAATTGGATAGCTAGTTATTTGAGAGACAGAAGGCAATGCACTGAAATCTGTAAGATGGTGCCTAAAAACAAACAAATACAAAAATCATCATATAGATCAGATTATAAAATTATTAAATATGGTGTTCCACAAGGTAGTATTTTAGACCCGCTTTTATTTTTAATTTATATCAATGACCTATCTCAAGCTACGAAATAAAAATGCATTCTTTTCGCCGATGATACAACCCTAATAATAAAGGCTAATGACATAAATAATTTTAATAATCAAATCAATGACTCTATTCGTGACGTAGTTAAATGGCTTGAATTAAATAACCCTAATATTAATTTTGAAAGAACAAAAATAATACAATTTACGACATACAAATCAAAAAAATAGACATTAACATTAAATTTCATAATAAATCGATAGAAAAGGTACAATCTGCAGTATTTTTGGGCATCACACTTGATGAACAATGCAATTGGAAGGAGCACATTTTTAAAATTTGTAAGAAAGTAGACCGATTTGTTTATGCTCTAAGACGATTACGGAGAACAGTGTCGCGAGAGGCAGCTCTATGTGCATATCATGGTTATGTTTCCTCAGTTCTAAGCTACGGGTTATTATTATGGGGTAACTCTACCGATAGCCAGAAAGCATTTATAGTACAAAAAAAATGTATTCGCGCTGTATGCAATTTGGGGTACTGTGAGAGTTATAGATCCCATTTTAAGAAATTAAACATTCTTCCCTTACCGTGTATGTATGTGAGGGATATCTGTTTGTTTGTAAGACAAAATTTCAATTTATTTATAAAACAGTCTGATGTAACACAGAGGCATACTAGGAACAAAAATAAATTTTTCTTGCCTAAATCAGGCACCTCATTCTTTAACAGGAATGCTTTCTACATGGCAATCCGTGTATACAATCGTCTGTCAGACACAATAAAGAATAAAACAAGTCAAAAGTTTAAACGAAAGTTGATAGAATGGCTTCTCAGCAAGTGTTTTTATAGTCTTTCTGAATATTTCAATAACTAATTTTGTTATAATTATAATAGTAAATATAGGTGACATATATAGCAATTTGACTATGACATGTATTATTACTGATTTTCTCTTTGACATATTTATGACAATTTGTAAAACATTTATCCATAATTAATTTTTTATAGTTTTGTATTAAAATTTTATGTCGAAATTAAATTAAGACGATTTAATATTTGTGCGCCTATAAAAGAGGCAGAATAAGTGAACTTCTGTATTAGATTTAAGACCATTATATATTACCTTATTCTGACAAATAAATAAATAAATAAATAAATATTTATTACAACCTATGAGTGATTACCACGTTTCAAGCTTATATCTTCTTCTTCAGTGCTGTCATCTGCAGCCTCGTTTTTTTTTGAGCCATCTCATTCTCAGATGTTGAGTTAATCATTTTCATAGGATCACACTTACCAGTGCTAATGTTATGTATACAATTTCTATACGTGAAATTGTAATGTCCTTCATATGTTTTTATAATTTGTAGGTAAGAAGTCAATCTAAAAAACAATTGCGTAAATATAACTATTTTTTGTAGGCATCCAGTTAATTCTTCCGTGGCTTCTATCCATATTTTTTATGTTTGGATCTCCAGTAAAAACGCAAAATTTGTTTATGTAAATAAAAATATATCTTATCTAAAAACTACCAATAGTAATAATAGTACAGTATTGGCGGACCACTATGTAAGAGCAAAGTCGAAAAAAAAGTATGAAAATACATATTTCTTACTTTTAACACAAAATGTGTCTATCCAACCCTTTATGGGTGATTGAGTGTGAAGCAGACATACAGTATGTAGTAGTACGTCATCAGAAGATTGAATCTAAAATCTTTATTGAAAACTTTTAATGGTACCGATAGAGGGAACAAAATCACAATTTAATAAAAAAAAATATAAAAATTTATTCGTAGGTCATTAAATTACTATTTTCCACCGTATTTGATGGTATATATTTGATGGTATATACTTAGCTCATCATATATAATAAGTGTAAGTAATATATACCAAGTACAATTTTAAAAACGACAATATTTTCCGGTTTACCTATATCAGTAAAATTTTATTACATCCCTAGCTAGTACTGTTGTTTTTAGATATCAATATTTTTTTACTTTTGATTCTAATATTCATAAAATATGAAAGAATACACTACTTTTATTCTAATTCCAAATTCGACTGCTTTTCCTACACGTAGGCAATTGTCGTACAAAACGGCATTTTGGAAATGAATTGCACCAGCAACGCTTGACATAAAAATTGGGCAACGACTTTGACTGTGGTGACATCAAAAGAGATGCGTTGACTTTTAAAGCTGTGAATTGACATGTGTGAGTAGCCACTACTAAAAGGACACCGCCCAGTCCCCCGTTATATTGTACACAATGTATAGTATTCTATGTCCCACTGATAGTGGGACATAGAATACTATACATTGTGGGACATAGAATACTATACATTGTGTAGACAAGATAGGATTATCTTAGTCCACCGAATTTTTTTTACTGAGATGGTGGATGGCGGTGTAAGACGACAGAGGTAAACCTGGAGATGGCCAGCAGCATCTCCCTAAAAACAATGAGAAAATATAAAAAACTACGGCCAATACATCTGCCAAGTGCGGCAAATGGGCCAAATATACCCCTTATGAGGCTATCTATTGGCCAATTTTCAACAGTGGAATGTACATAGGCTGTATCTATAACGGTAACTACATATTACCTCTTCTATACAAACTGCCTTCAAATATAAAGGAACAAAATAAAAAAAACAAAAAGATAGGAGTAGCTTCTTAATAAAGCTTTTTATAAATAGTCAAAGAATACTTGGAAGATAAATCGCATTAGATATCGAGCCATTGCGTGTTGACGGACTTTACATAACTTGGAATATTTTTATTCCTCAAACATTTTTTTTTCAGATTTAAATAAACAATTTCACTGGCGCCGGCGGGATTGAATCCGGATTATCCGCGTACTGTGATATTCACGGCAGGGCTCAGCCTGTGAGCTACCACGGCTCAGAAATGGGAAGTGGCTTTTGACTTTCTGAAGCCCAGCATTTGAACTAGTATACAGGCTGTAACTTTAGCTTTTTACAAGGAAAAAAGATTTTGAGGCAATACGAAACCAGGACTCGCAACTAATAAGTTGAGAGTCCTGGTTAAGTTGCTAATAAGCTACTTAAAGTCGCACGATGACGTAATATACTAATTATTCAGCATCAGAAATCTACCCACGTACAGTAATAACCATTAGTTGGGCTAAGCAACGTCTCGCGTCCAACACGAGCTTCAGATGCCTCAGCACAATGTCGGAGAAAGAAAAAAAACAACTCCTGGACAGCGGACAAGTGCGAAAAATTCCGAGTATTGCACGCCGTTTCAATTTTCAATCGGCATGCTTAGCTCGCTAAAATAACTGACTTCACCTCGTGGATATTTCCTTCAACTATACTTAATATATATATATATATATATATATATATATATATATATATATCCTGTATCGTGATATCGTGAGGTCAGTTTACTCGTACATACATAAATGTCACAAAGACAAACATCCAGATTGGGAACATTTATTTGTAGGCCATACAAATACCTGTCCCGTGTGTGATTCGAACCCACGGCCCATTAGCTCTGCAACTCCTTGCCAAGCCACGGCGCTACGAAGCCGTCATTATTCATATTAGTGTAATAAAAGGAGAAACAAACCAATTGTTTCTTTATTTTTCTTTTATAGCATAGGGGTGAAAAATGATCACAAAATCTACCTGATGGAAAGTAGATGGCGTGACCCATTGACATCTAAATATATCCTCGATTAATCATATGCAGATGCATCACCACCTTTGATGACTACTAAGATGGAATGCCCCATTTCTAGTAAAAAGGGTCAAAGGTTCTCTTCACTGATCATACGAAATACAGCAGCATAGAGCTGCTTTTACGCTGATATTCTGTGAGAGTTTGGACCTTACCCGGTCGAGCCGACCCATTCGTGCTATAACCATAATATATCTGCAGCGGGGCTCTACCACGAATAAATTGATGGTAAATGTTCACTGCAGCTTATAATATCTTCTGCGCAATTGACAGCTTCTGACACTATCTAATAGTGGCCACCGTGACCAAAATCGGCCCTAAATGCATCGTCGTACAAACTTAATAAACACAAACAATCAATGTAATCAATCAAACGGGTATAATTTCTCTTGAACCTTGAAAATAGTCAAGGGGGGTGATGGCTACTACCTGCGTCATACAAGAATGTTCATGTGTTACTTTATTTTCATATATTTCTTGTGTAATTTTATTATAAACCATGCCTTTAAAAAATGAGAAAAAGAGGATACCTGTGGAATTTATTTGCTGGACAGAGGAAGCTCCCTAGATTATTGTTATATACTAGCAATCCGTCCCGGATAGGATCTGTTAACGTCATTTTTTTTTCGGATAAAATATAGCCTGGAGCCCTACAACTAAACTTTAGGAAAGAATAGGGACCAATGCCTCTATTCTTTCCTAAAGTTTCATCACAATTGGCTAACGTGTTGCTGCCTGGCCAGGCCAGTCTTCGGAATAGTTCAACGGTTTTGAAGATTAGGCTAAACAAACAGACAGACCGACAGACAGACAAACATTTTAAATATGGTTATACATTGCACCCTCTGCACTTAATAGACGCCAGTTCCTTCAATGTAACAGAGAGACTAATTTTATTTATATGCTGTATAGATTATACTATAGATACCTGAGAGAAGAGAAGGACCATTTTGAAATAGTAGAAAATTAAAAAAAACATATTGACGTTCGCCAAAAAAATAAATCTTACGTCGATTTAAGAGTTTTCATTTCATCTAAATAAAGCATAGGATCAAAAACCGCCCTGCTGTTTTGTTTATAATTTGATCGCTTCTAAATTTGTAACAACAAAGTTAAAATAACAACACGAAATTAACATTGTCATCATGTAGGCATTTTAACGACCGCAAAAGCTCACGTAAGGCATTGACAAATACAAGACAAATTAAGTCTAAAGTAACTGGACGAAAGAAGAATGCATTTCGAGAATATATTTTTCTCTCGTGTAATACGCGCCACTAAAGGTCTAAGAAATCGTCTTCGTTGACGTGAAGACACGCAAATATGTATAAATATTTAGTTCTTGTTATAAAACCACCCACAGTTGCACTCTTTCTCCTTAACAAATAACGCAACACGCGCCTCAAATTACAATGGCCGTTTGTTTGATGATCTGAGTTTTGGAAATACCAAAATGTTGTGCGAACACGTAGAACGCTGTTCTGCGATACTTAAAAAAGGTAAATATTTCGAACACGGTTGTGACACGCCACGACATGTCCGATGCTTTTTCCTAAGATGCTGGACCGATCCTGTCTCTTTATTCGTATATGAAAGCGGCCTATTCTCAAAACCGTTACGACATTTTATCGAGTGATAGAGATATCTCAAAGTGCTGTGGTATAAAATGTGTGCGTAGATCTACAATATTTACTGGACTATTATATTTGAAAACCTCTAAATAATCGTTTCCGGACATCATATTTTGTTGCCCGTTTAATGAGTTGTAATTACGTCTTTTTTTCTAGTTTCAAAGCTTGCTCTTAGATATCCTTATATAATCCTTGTTGCGTCTGTTAGTGATCATATAACTTCTGAACAACTTGACCGATTGAGGTCATATCAACACACTATAGAAGCCGACAGGTGGCGCTGTAGTTTAGTTATTAACAAATTATATATTTATGAATCGAAATGACTCACAATATATGTTGCTTTAGTGCCAATAAATTACGAAATCTGGACATGATAGGTGACGTGTTTTATTCGTACAGTGTAAATCACTGTACGAATACAAAGTCTCAAAAGAATTTGGAGCGACACTTAGCGCGACATCTACCGGAAAAGCTATATCAATGTATGCTAGGGCAGCTTGTATTCTTATGATATATTATTGACAAGCAAGCTACAATCAACATGATGGTAGTGCTCAAGCTTGAGAAAGAAGATGAAATAATAATAATATAATTATGTTTAGCAGAAGGGCTTAGAATAAGTAGACTTACAGCAAAAACTGGCAAACTTAACTGATGTTTGCAAATAAGATAAATACCGAAAAGATACAAAATCCGTGAACGCATCCTGAAATAACGTAGTAATGTCTGCCACTTTTTTTTTGCGCCCGAAGCAATTAAGGGCAACCCTCCTTAAGGGTAATCTCATAGCATACAGCCGGCTACGTAGTTAAACTTTTATACCATAGTTGCTAACCATCACAAATATGGCAGATATTTTAATGTGATTAAAAAACTCTGAATGTTGAGATGTTTCACAAATTAGTGTTAGTATCTGACAAGTGCATGATAGTACCCCAAAATCAAATTATACGACACAGTCGAACTAAGATCAGCGTACGTATTATAAATGCGTCTCGGCTAAAGGTTGTTTTGTCCGTTTGTCAGTCTGCGAGTTGACAAGATTAATATTGTGTAGTAGCGGGTACGTACTGTAAGATTTTAGTTTTTAAATATATGCACTCATGATTGCTTTGAATTAGTTACTACAAATAAATGGAAAGTCATTTATAACTGCCGATAGAAATTAAAACTTAAAACTATTAAATTACAGTGTTTTTATATTAGTTATATTATCAAAAATTAAAAGCGAAACATGTACTTAATACAGAGATATACTGCTATTACAGTATGTTCAAGACGAAAGATAAGATTTTACCCACCCAAAAAGTGTTCAACGCATATTAAACGCGAACTTTGTCATACTTATAGCTATGTACAGATATACTGTTAACATTAGCATGTAAGTGACGCGAACTCGTAAGATTTTACCCATCCAAAAATCGCTTAACGAGCCTATAGAAGAATTCACTTCAATCAAAACAATAATTTTAACTAGCGATCTACCCCGGCTTGGCACGGGTGATATCTGGATTCTACTACAGCGCCATTTATCGGGTCCAACTATGCCTTGCCTTGCCGCGGAAGTGCAAGCAATATGTTGACAAAGTTTACCGCAATCTGATTATCGGTATGACAGCGCATAAAATACGAACAAACAAAAATAAATTTTTATATATATTAGAAGATTATATGATAGAACATAAGCAATAATGTTATTTCAAAAAATAATTAACACTAGATGGAAACCAAAAATTATTTACATAAGTTACTACAGTTTTTCATGCGTTGCCGGTATATATATCGTCACCAAAAAAAAATCAATTACAATGGATGCACCAAACCGGTCAGAATAAGACAACCCATTCATTAAAGTATATTAATGAACAAGGCACTTCCTTGTGTTATCGAACCAACGAATTGTTCATTATAATAATTATATATCTGATGAGGAGGTGTGATTAAGACTTATTAATTGAACATCTTCGGAGATCCATAGATTATAGAGTATGAGATTAATGATATCAGGTTCTAATAAAATACGCTAAAGCCAGTGTAGGTCATACGCGTTCACTTTAAAATTTATATAGCACGTAGAGCGCGCGAGCAAAATATACTCTATCCCCTCCGGCACCAATGCAATTTTCAATTACAAATCACCATTTTATTAGCGGTAAAAGAAATTTCAGCGAGAAAGCGTGCAGGCTTCCTTGCTCCAAAAACTTCGGGGACTCCTTTCTTCCCCAAAGCACTGTCATTAACGAAAATGTTTTTTTTAATATCAACGCTTCTAAGATAATTATTTCCATAAAGACTAACTAGTACATTAGGGACTTAAGCACTAATTTCTTCATTTCAAAACGCAGATTAAGTCTCGCGTTTAAAGTAGAGTCTGTTCTATAAAGAAGCCCTGTGGAAAATATGCGAAAAACATTTTTGATATGGAATTTGAGAGCAAATGTCAAAATCAGCGAAAATTGTGGTACCGCGGTTAAGGGACATCTTTCGACCCTTAAAAGTATGGTTTAAAGAGACCCTTTTTAAACCATACTTTATATAATAGCCTCATGAGAAAGTTCTGGAATATAAAATGTTAAGGTTTTCAACTCTACGAGTATTTCCAAGTGGGTTTATTTTGTAAAACTAAAAAACCAAATATAACTTAAGATCCCACTCAAAAAAAACGACGGGGCTTCTAACGGTATCCAAATAATCGCTTATCAATCAAATAAAGAAAATCATTGGACTTGAATGAAAAACGAAGACTTGGATAGGTGACTGGTTCGCTATCTGATAGCTCCGAATAAGGTGATGTCCGGTCTTTCACTCCATTCATTTGACCTTCGTATTTCAGTATTAATTTGAAATAATAACCTTGTAAAAATATTGGCTAGTTACAACTGAAAAAATCATAACGATCTAAGAAGTAAAAAAGTAGAAAAAGACTAAGGCACTGTCTAGTTTTCTAGATACAGCAATATAATTTATCGTCCGTAACCTATTCAAGAAGTAAATAAGAGTATGAAAATGGCGAATGAGTGACCTCACTAAGCCACCAGTATCGGTTATCAGTGTTATCAGTTCTAAGTTTTAATTCAACCGGAGGCAAACTTTATACAAAAATGCCAGGTTTTGGTTTGCAACCATTTCAGGGTTGGGGTCCAACTACGGGGACTTTTAGATTAAATATAGTGTTATCAAGCCTCGGGCCCTGAAAAATAGTAGAAGATATAAAAAAATAAAATATATACGTGGCGATTAAGTCCATAGGTTGAATCCCAACCCCTTCGCCCTAGGTCAGATACCTCACCCCCTTTAATTTCTGTACGACGACGATGAATGAGTCAGGTAGCTTTTTCAGAGTACCTTATTAAGATTAATAAAATCTGAAGGTACTACACGAAAATTTAAATCTGTCGATGCCTCGATTTGTGGCGAAACAGGTGTCAAATTATATGTGGTGGTGTGTTTTTCTAGTGTTACACTTTGGTGGTGATAGTGTTAAAAAATCATTTTTGTTTGGCATAAAAAACTTATTACAGTAACTTTGCTATCTTAAGTTCATTGAATTGAATCATACGAAACGAGATACACTGAGATTACACTGTGCGGCTGAAAACAAAGCTGTAGTTTAAGCGAGCGAGAAGGTAGCCATCATTCCAAGCGGCTCTAGAGAATCGTTTCGGACTCGATTCAAAACCAACCACATAAATCACAAAACTAAGTGACTTAACTTATTTAACACTATGTCGCTAGTGTTTCATTTTTTACAGTCCGCAAAATCAATTTTATGTGGCATCACTCGGGAGTTTACAACGTGTCGACTCGATAAATCGCATTGTGTTCACGATGCCACGTTTAAACAACACATAACTTCTTTATATAGTAGTATGTTTCAGAATAGCCTCCATTGCCTGTTCCGTTTTGATGATCGAAAAAGATTACAAGATATAACTGAGAAAAAATATTAACAACTTTTTATGACCACTGCAAGACATAGGTACTGAATCTGTATATATTATTACGTGAAGGGAAAACTTTGTTTTCCTTTTTAAGTACATTCCGCGTAAGGAATACTATGAGATTTAAATAGTTAAAGTTATATGAAATAGAAATGCAGAAAGCTAAATACATTTTTACAAATACATTAAATTAAATAAAACATTCGTTGCTTACGTTAATACTGCCAATGTTAAACACATAGTAGTCTATGGTCAAACTCAAAAGTAAAAAAAATGTTTGCCATAGATTTTTAAAATGTTGCCCACAAACAACTTCTACTTAATTTTGTGCGATTTAAAATCTTCGTTTTATGAAATTCTGTGGTGTGTCTTGCCAAAAAGCGTTTATTTTATATTTTGTATATTACATATATATTTAATATACGTTAATATGGAGTCGAAAGTGAAATGTAGCTTGCTTAATATACAGATTTGAAAATTTAATATATAAAACGAATCGAAGATAATCCACTACCCTATATCATATCGTGAGTATCATAAGACGCGACCGATGGAATTTAAACAGGAGATGAGTAGCAGCTTCTTCCCGATAACAATTCAATAATAATAAAAGTTCTGCCATTTTCCACGCTTCCGCCAAGCGTGGCAACCATATATATATATATGTATATGAGGCAATCTATGAGGGAAGTCTTTGTTTAGCAGTACACTAGTGATTAGCTGAAATGGATAAATAATAATGTCCTTCAGACCGAATTTCGGTCACGGCGGCCTCCCTCAACGGAGGCTAGCCATCGGCGCAGGACAGGGTTATTATGGCCAAGTGCATGCGTAAGCACAGGTGCACGCTTCATTCCCTCACTCTCATAAACCGGGTGAGAGGTTAGGCACAGGACCAACGGCTTAACGTGATTTCGGAAGCACGGAGGTGAGACACCGCTTACTGCCCGAGTCCGGGTAGCTACTGAGATTTCTCAAAGGAAAAACTGATATTTTTTGACCCGATCAGGGATTCAAACCAGGGACTAGCAAGGAATGCGAAGATAGTAATAAATGGTAAAAATCAATATTAGGAATAAAGAGCTAGTCAAGTGCGCGTGGAGACGCGAATAAGATGAAGTTCCGGTGCGCAGATTATATCTTTTATACTCTTAATTTAATTATATTTATGGTCCGATCTACCCAGAATGATTTCAAGACTTCAAGACACAGTAAGTTCACTCAGCGTAGATCGCACTATAAAAAATAATTAAAAAACTGAAGATACTCCTGGTCACCTCAGTCCCCCGTGACGATGGGTGCTGGAAAGCACCCGAAACGTCGGAATTTAAAAATCATATAAATTAAACGCGATGAGATCCGTAAAAGTAGTTTTAGTCGATGTGTAGTGTTCGCGTAAATATAGGAAGTCATTTTCGTGCTTTTTATTACGAAAACTAATGACATGTAACTTTTTATCATCTTTATTATCATCTTTCATCTATTATCATCAGCATCTGTCCATCACACTGTCCTGAGTTGTTATGAGTGTGGTGAGTTTGAACGTGGTAGAGCCATGCTGCAGCTATATTGTGGTTGCGGCACGAATCCGGGTCGGCTCGACCAAGGTAAGACCACGCCCTCACAGAATACCAACGTAAATAGCAGCTTAATGCTAGTGTTTCATATGGTGAGTGTAGAGAACCGGAGACCCTTTTTAATGGAAACGAGGCATTCAATCTCAGTTCTCAGGGCTGGCAACGCATCTGTATTTTGATTCTTAATTGAAGATAAATGCAGATGTCTACGGGCCACAGCATCCACTTACCATCTGGTGGACTGTGTGCTCGTTAGTCACCTTAATTCTATAAAAAAATTACCTGCGTCAAAAGCCATACATAAACGTTTTTAATATTAAACAATACATGACTGGAAATAAGGTGATCGCTACCACGCTGTTTCTAATGTATAATTCGATTGAACCTTTAATGTAATTTATTCTTTAAGAAAAGTGTCCCGTTGGGTTTGCTGGTTCTTCTCAGGACAGAGTTTATTTTCCGAAAGTAGTAAAAGTATGAATGACTTTCAATAAGTATTTACTTGTAATATTTGTTGCGTAATATTATTATATTCTTTTGGATTATATCATTCTGTCTAATGAGGGGCCGCCCTACACCCTGAAAGTTTTGGGACCTCAAAATCAGCTTAAGTAAACCTTTTGAAGATAGCTGTAGTATCTCTAGGGAAAATCGTCCGTATATTTGATAGAAAGCGAGCCAGTCTAGATCCATCCGCGTCTATTAAATTATACGAGAAGCGCGAAAAGTGAGAGACGTTTGATATTGTGATTGTCATGATTGTCATACTGCAAATCTACTTTAGAAGGGGAGTAACCTGTGTTTAGCCATAGAGTTTCACGGGTTAGTAAAGAAGAAGAAGGATGTATCTATTATACTTTTTGTGAGACACTTATACTAGATGACCTTTTTTACCGTCTGGAAAAAAATGGGTGTAAGATGTGAACAGTAGAAGCCTATGACACTGATATTTCACAAAAAACTAAAAAACAAAAATTTTGAATTAAATAAATAAATAAATTCAAATCTATCGAAATTCAAATCATATCCACCCTACTTTACGAACGGCAATATTAACAATAAATTTAGTAGGCATCTTTGACCTTGTCACTTCGCAGGGTCAGGCTCAAGGGCAAAGGGTAAAGTAATTGCCCAAATATTTTTTTCAAACGTTTAATTCAAAAAATTTTGTTTTTATTTTTCTAAAATATCAGTGCCATAGGCTTCTACTCAGTCCACATGTTACACCCAATTTTTTTCCCAGACGGTAAAAAAGGTCATCTAGTATAAAGTGTTGCAGCGTCTAATAACTTAATGTTTAGAAAAATGTTTTCGACACCAACTTGCCACAAGATCCTTATAAACCGAAAAAAAGAATATTTTAATTTAATGCTGTCATACATAATAATTGTAAAAAATACTAAAACTAAAAACTTAAATTATCATACAGTCCAACTCCCGCCGGTAAAGTGCTAAGAACGGCTGGCTGCGTTTGCTCACTGAATGATGCCTTTGACTTTAGGAACTTCACCGTACGTAAACCCCACGTACCTATATATTATGTAGTCATTTCTAGTTTCTGCAGTAAATGGCACAAATATTATGTATTCATCTCTCAGTTTAAATATTTCTGAACTAAAGAAGTATTTATATGCATTTTATTGAGAAACAACGTTAATACGTTATTTTTAAACGCAAACGCAACCTGACTTTTATAGACTCCATATATGGATATAAGCACAAAGGATCGAAATAACGCAAGCATTTTAATTTAAACTTTATTTCCTTACTACTGGCCTTAGATTTGTTTATCGTATTATAAAGTAACGTGTGCAAAACACCAACGCCTTTATGACAAGTAAGTTGCAGGGATATAGCTTCGAACATTTTCATACTTTGATAACTTTCATTAAACGTGACTAGGTGTTCATAACCACTCGGTAGTCTAAGTTAAGTTAAGTTTTCGTTCTAAGTAAATGCGAGAGTTTGCATAAGAATAATCACTAATTCTAATTAAATAATGATTTCTAATTCTAGCCGCACAATTTCACCATCGCACATCGCGACAAAACTCACGATACCATCCATATCATCTGGATGACTCGCGGTCCACAACTGTGCGATTTAAAAGAAGTTTTCTTTCTTGCACAACTTCCTTGTGGAAGCGACCACCTCTAGAGGTTATTCCAGACCGATACGACTTAGGAACCTTCAAGAAAAAAGCCTACTCCTTTTTAGGTAGGTAGGTATCGAGCCCTAGTTGCTCGCGATTTCTTTTTTAATAAAACCGAAGCCACAAACGGACTTTCAGTCCACCTGACTGTAAGTGATTAGTCCATAGACCGTGGACTCAACCACAAACAAAAAGAATAACAGCGTTGTCACCTCTAAAGACAAATATGAAATGCCCGTGAAACGCTGTGAGCCTGTAATTTTATACGTCGTAGAGCCGCCCTGCAGCTATATTATGGTTGTAGCACAAATAATTCAGCTCGACCGGGGTAGGACCACGCTCTCACAGAATACCAGCGTAAAATAGCAGCTAAATACTGCTGAGTTTCGTATGGTGAGTCTAAAGATCCGGAGACACTTTTTTACTGGAAACGAAACATTCCTTCTTAGTCTTCAGGGATGACAACGCATTTACGTTTTGATTCTTAATCGAAGATAAGTGTAGATATCTATAGGCCACAGCATCCACTTACCATCAGGTGGACTGTGTTCTCGTTTGTCACCCTTATTCTATAAAAAAATATACTGGCTCTCTAGGCCCTTCAGACGAGAATACAGTCCAGGCACTGTCCACTGCTGGATACAGGCCTCCCCCATAAATTGCCTCATATGGCAAATATAGGGGATATTTGCCATAGTTGCCACGCTTGGCAGGCGGGTTGGCAAACCGCAGTTTTTTTAGTTGTAATAAGGAAGACGCCCATCTCCTGGTTTATTTCTCCCTGTCACTTTATGTAAACTGTTATTTTATGTAAGTACTATTGATTACATATTCCTTCAATACCTAAACTCTGACATCCATTCGTCACGATTCTCACACACCTCTCTCTCTCTTCTTTCACATTCATTTATCTCCGTAAACATGTTTGTGGATTAAGTGTAATCTAGGCCTCTCTTCAATTTATTCTTCTACGGCATCCTTTGCCAACTCTGCAGATTAAACTTGCTTTGTTTCTCTTTACAAGAAGTTTAGATTAAAATTTTCGTTAGCTGTGGAAAGCTGGATGACTTAAGTTTAGTCATTACACTATGCGAATTCCTTGAAACCAATTGCGCTATTGTTTTGAAGTAATGTAATCGGTCGGTCTGTCCTTGATAGTATATGAGTAATGTTTTGCGCGCAACTATTCATTTGGATCACGTATGATGAGCTACGGTGTTGGTATGCGGGCACGGGTTCGTGACGTAAATTGCTACCTAATTTATAAACGAATACAATGTACAATTATTAGGAATACCTAAGTTTTATTTTTATATAAGAATGAGCTGATGGTAAGTGATACCCCGCCATGAACAACTGCAACACCAGAAGAATTGCAGATACATAGCCGGTCTTTTAAAAAAGACGTATCATTACACCGATACTTAAAATGTTGCCATGTTGTATAAGAGAATTAATATATATAAAAGAGGCGACTATAGGAAATGCTATAAAAATCCCTGGCAAAATTAAATATCCTAATAAATATGGTATACCATTTTCATTTACGCCAGACGGAAAATACTCTGACCAGCGCAGCGATGTACAGCAGTATCGTATCATTAAATCTATATTATCTGTATACATACATTATACCGCTTTGAGTGCCCCGTTGGTCCAGTGGTTGTAGTAGTGCGACTGCTGATCATGAGGTCTGGGTTCGAATCTCGGGTCGGGCCGAAATAAAATCAACTATTGAGTTTTTCCGTCAAGAAATTATTATTTAATATTAGCTGCCCGGAGTCAAAAAGTTGGCGGTGTCTCACCCCCGTGCCTCGGAAAGCACGTAAAGCCGTTGTTACTTACGCCTGATCTCTCTTAGTTCGTGTCGGTTTACCGTCCCGGATCGGATTATGAGAGTGAAGGAATAGAGAGTAGGTACATCTGTGCTTGCGCATGCACTTGAGCACTGTAATCCTGTCCTGCGCCGATGGCTATTCTCCGTTAGGAGCAAACCGCCGTGATCGAAATTCGGTCTGGAGGACATTATTTTATATCAGTAGGTAATACTCAGGTAATAAAATATACAAAAATACGTAGTTTTTACATCTACATGTTATTTTCTATATTCTCTTTTAAAACATACAATTTAACGTTGAATAAAATTAATTTTACATTACACTACACACTGAATAAAATTATTATTTACGAATTTTATCGCGTTTAATTACTACTTTACTTATTTTTTATTATCCCGACGGTCCGGGTGCTTTACAGCACACATGGTCACGGGGGGACTGAGATGTTTGACGTCCCAATGTCATAGTTAGTCCGGCTACCTTCAGTTTTTGAATATTAATTTTTGGTCCCATTTACGCAAAACGAGCTTATAGTATCACGAAGTCTTGCAATGGTATGCTTGGGTTTGGGTTTAATTTTGTTAATTATAGGATCCCAAGCAGATGGCAGCACCCATCCATCTTCTCTATTGAAATTTGGATGTTTTTTAATTTCAATAGCCTCGCGTATCATCCTCGGTACGAATCGGTGTTCTTTTTCGAGGATTTGTGGTTTATCAAATCTAATGTAATGATGGGAACGATCTTGAACATGTTCGCAGACTGCAGACTTCCCGGAGCGCCGGTGCTTCACGTCAGCTATATGTTCCTTCACGCAGGTTTTTACAGATATTTTTGTTTGACCTATGTAAGAGAGACTACATTCAAAATCTTGCTACAAGATGCTGGCTTCTACAAGATGCTGGTGTATACAACACCAGCATCTTGTAGAAGCAAGGAATATTACATTTGATGGATGGTAAAAATTGACTAATATAGGATTACAACGATTTTATCGCGTTTAATTTGACAGATTTTTACTTATGTTACTTAAATGACGTTTCGGGTGCTTTAAAACACCTATTGTCACGGGTGGACTAAACTATTTGACGCCCTGATGTCATAGTTAACCCGGGTTTTTATCTTTTGTATTTATCTGTAAAATATTTAAAATTATCTGTAAATTTATCTGTATTTATCCTTCAGCTTTTGTATTTATCTGTAAAATAAATTTTATTCAATTTGTATTATTCTTATGAAAATATAAGAAATTATTATATGATTTTGACGGCTCGGTGGCGCAGTGGCTTAGCAATGAGTTGTAGCGCTAAGGGCCGCGGGTTCGAACCCCGCAAGATAGTAATTGTATTGCCTAGAATTTAATGAAAGTTCCGGGTCTGAGTGTTTGTACTTATAAAATTTATGTATGTAAAATGCCGCTAGTCCGACATAGCCCAACGGATTAGTAAGCTGAATTGGCAATGGGCCGGCCATATCGCTCGAAGAACCGACAACCGATGGAAAAAAAAAGGTTCTTGAGTATCAGCCTCGTACCGGTAGGCGACCTGGACCGAGGTGTTAAGCGACCCCTACTAGATGAAGTGACGACCTGGTAAGACGTGCAGTAAGTCGATGGATTCATGTAGCTCAGGACCGTGCTTTGTGGCATTCCTTGGGGAGGCCTATGTTCATCAGCAGTGGACCTGTGAAGGGATGTAATGACGATGATGATGAAACTGCCCCTACGATACAGTATAAAATCACAGTGTAGAGGTAACTTTCAATAAAGTAACTTAAAATTAAATTAATTGAATGTTATAGTAATCAGTCCTTTGCTTTACATTATTGAGATTAGTACTTAAACGTATCGTTTATATTTAATGACCGAATATTAATGAAATATCAAAGTAAAATCAAGTCATAAGAAAAAAACGTAAAAAGAAACACCTTAAGTAATCACAACTATATGACACCGGGGCAGGTCGCTAACAAGGTTAATAAAAGATTATAATTCATCTCCCAAATGTATGTCACATTAAAAGAACTACCTAATTACTTAATCAGCGCAATAAATTGCCTTAAACGCTACCAACAATGGCAGAAAGCTCGTAACATAAGACGGCGTTATTTTAATGAAGTCTGGTTACCACATTTATCATTTTAGGAATTCGGTAACCGGTAGCGTGAACTTTATCTTACAGTATTCCGAGACAATTACAAAAACTATAATATAATATTATTACATAAAAACAAGCTAATTACACGGAGCTGAAATAAAGTATATTATATGCCCCTTCCCCTCCCTCCCTCTAATAATGGCGATAACATCGATTTTGCTGATCGATCCTCGCCGGGACTAATGACATTGAGTGCTGATTTACAGAGTGCTCAGATGTGAAAAAACGTAATAAAGACTTAGAAATTAAAAATAAATTCCGAAGACATGTGAAGTCTTAAGGCAGGATCAAATTACTACTCGCAACACGTTTAGCCAAAAAATGTGGGTTAATTCACCTATCACTTCTGCCACAACTAAATGTTGTGAAAGAATTAGAGGCTGGTGGGTAGCTCATCGTCTACTCAATCACAAATCCAATATCCTTTTAGTCACCTTTAACACAAGTAGCCCATTTTTTTGAGCCCCACATAAACGTGGGACCTTATATGTCCCAGACTAACAAAGTAAAAAAAAACTAAAGTAAAGTTACAGCCTATATACGTCCCACTGCTGTACACGGGCCTCCTCTCATTTCTGAAAGGGTTTTAGGGTAAGGAAGTGTCCGCCGCGCTGCCCAATGCGTGTTCCTCACGATGTTTTCCTTCACCGCCGAGCACGTGGTAAATTAACACTTAAAATTGCAACTAACAATTTCATTGGTGCCGGCAGGGTTAGAACCCGGGTTTCTCACGTACTATGATATTATCAGCGAGCGCTAACCATCTGAGCTACCACGGCTACGTAGTATAACAATGATACATACATGACCCGTTTTGCTAATGTTGACATTTAATACTTCTTCTCCATTATCAGCCCGTAGAAGTCCAAAGCTGGACGGACGCATCTCCCGTTGTATGGATCATCATGCTTTGCAGGTGGATGGACGATCGCAGTATACTGGGATCTACGATCGTCTTGTAAGATGTCTCGCATCTTTGACACTTTAGCCGCTGCTATTGGGAAATATCAAATAAATACCAAAATCAGGGCGATATAAACATCAGGATTACTACAGACTAAAAACAAATTATAACTTAATTATTATTTCATATACTTTTAGCGGCTACAATGTGACCAACCCATACCGTCCCGTGGATGTCGTAAAAGGCGACACGAGGAACCCTATCCGGAGATAGACACTGCGCCCTCCTTTCTGCCAAGGAGGGTCGCGTCCGTTTACAGCTTCAAGATCTCTCGTCAGATCGGTAAGCCAATCCCTAAAGGTGGAGTTTAGTGGGCAAATGTCTCCACATAATCACGCAGCTGGCTGCGTGGTATGCTATGAGCATTCTCCACCTCCCTCCCCCGTTACTGGAGGGTTGCCCTTATTTGCTTTGGGCGCAAAAAAAGAGATAGATAGTAGCGCTATCCTAATAACAGCTAAAAAATACAAAACTGCTGTTGCCACCCCGTATACCATGCATGGCAACTATGGAAAATATCCCGTCTATGAGTTAATCTCATCAGGGGAAGGCCTATGTTCACAAATGGACTTTTGGTACGCTGTAACGGTATAGCGTTATTAAAATGGGACTGTAAAGTACACATTTTATCTGTAAGGTACAGTAAATTCTGCACAACGAGGCGAACGTCTCGCAACTTGTCTGTGTGTGGAATGATTTAATTGTTGTTTTAACTTTAATTGCAATTTACTTTCACGTTAATTTGAATTTACATTGCAAAGGAGTTACTTAATTATTTCAATTTAGCTTTGCTTTTTCTTTTTAAGTGGTAGGGCCTCGCTGCACCTATATTATAGCTGTAGCACTAATGGACCGGCTCGTCCAGGGAAGGATCACGCCATTCACAGAATACCTGCGTAAAATAGCATTTCGTGTGAGAGATCCAGAGACTATTTTTACAGGAAATAGGCATTATATCTTAGTCCTCAAGGCTGACAACGCATCTGCATTTTGATTCTGAATCGAGGATACATGTCTATGAGCCACAGAATCCATTTAGAGTTAGACTGTGTGCTCGTTTGTAATCCTTATTCTATTAAAAATGGCGGATATAAACTGTCAAAAACCTGCGATCTATAATATAAGCATATTAATGGGTGCGTTTGGCAGAAAAAAGCGCTAGCAAGCGCTTATAAGCAAAATGGCGAAACTAAACAGTTTTCGGCCAGGACACGTTTGCTAACTTCAGTAGCGCTGACACAATCCGCCATTTTGCTTATTTAATTTGTTTTTTTTTTCGAAATAGAGTTTATAAGTTGTTTTGTGCAATATTAGTTTTAAGTAATATAATGACATAAATAGGCATATACATGTTATTAAAAATTCATGATTGGTAAGTTTTTAATATGAATACTTTACAAACATATATCTTAATTAGGTTAGGTTCCCCGGTTAAAACTAACTTCGTGTCCTATGGTTCATAAAAGATAGCTTGATCTCTGCGACAGCTGTCTGTAGAAATCACGCCTATGAAGTACTGAATTTCTTAGTAGTACAAACAGTACCTGTCAATCTCATACTTTATGGGCATGCACTAATTAGGTCGGCATGATATATATATGATATGTCGGCATATGAACTATAGAGGAAAATAGCTACTTACGATTTGACAGCACTTACCGCTTACGATCAACATTTTGCTTACAAGAGCTTGCTAGCGCATTTTTCTGCCAAACGCACCCAATGTATTGTGTATAGGATTACATGAAAGGTATGAATGAGTGCATTAAAAACATATTCGTCAAAATCAATTACTCACATTTACGAAAAAAATATCTTTCAGATCTAGGAACACCTATGTTTTACAAACAATGCCTTCTGTTGTTTGTTTCAACGGTTTCGCGAGATTACGTAACTCTGATAGTGATCGTGATTGGTTTCTTTTTAACGTTTGGCATTTTGTGTTTGTTGTATTATAAAATCGTTATCGATTATACATCTATTAAAGCTTATAAAAATCCACTGCTAGACATATGCCTCCCCCATAGCTCGCCTCATATTTAGCCACAGTTGCCACGCTAGCCAAGCGGTGTGACAACCGCAGTTTTTTATTATTTTGAGCGGTTATTAGGAAGGTGCTGCTGCCCATCTCCTGCTTCATCTTAAGACACACACGGATATGAGAAATCAATTAAGTAGTCGATATTATTACACCGCCACTACACGGAAAAGTATCGATTATATGCTGAGGTTTTTTATATTAATATCGTATTTTAGGTTATAAAATATTATTATAATAAAAAAAGGCGGCAATTAATAACCTATCAGATCCACGATGAACAAAGCCGGGATATGGCTTGTGTATATTGTGGATTACAATAATACAATTAAAATAAAATTAATTCGATTAATTAAAATGTAGTGTGTATATATTACTGTCCGAGTTGTCACTCACTATCGGTACCGTTATAAGGCCGGATGCGCGCATACGCTGCCCGCGCACGTGCCCTCCATTTTCCTTTTTCGAAAAAAGAACGCCAAGCCGGAAATGCATTCGAAATGGCCGCCATTTGCCACATTTGTCCATCGCACATTAGATTATCATTGCAATTAATTTGTTATTGTAAACTAATAAAGAAAACCAGTAGATTCTTTTCGATAAAACGAAGTTAACCTATTAATGCAGGTGTTTAGAGAAATAGAAAAGTAAGAAATTGTAAATTATAATCGTAGTTTATTTATTTAGTATTCGAGCAGACGTTTACAAGAGTAATTACAACTTCAATTCAGGGTATGTTAAAAACGGGTATGTGAAAATAATTCATATTCAATATTTTTTATATCATATTCATAATTCATCATTCCTTTATAACAGCCAATGAAGAGGTCACAGCTGAATATAGGTCTCCTCCATATATTGTCTCGTAGCTTAATATACACACACACACGTTATATATATATATATATATATATATTTGGCATCTATCCTGTTTTTTATATTTCTATGCACCGATCACATTATTTTCCGGATGGTTCGGATTGACTGGAAGAGAACGCTAAGGCATTAAGTCCGCTCTTCGTAATACTTTTTATTAAGGTTATTAAGAAGATGCTGCTATTTATCTCCTGTTTCATTTTCTCCTTTTGCTTCTTATGTCACCCAAGGCATCACAATATGGGTATGTACATCCCATAGAAGTTATTCATGGTATTAATGAATAAAAAAATGAATTTTACGTGGTAGAGCCTCGCAGCAGCTGTATTTTAGTTGTAGCACGAATGAGTCGGCTCGACCGGAGCAGGACCACGCTCTCACAGAATTCTAGCGTAAAGTAGCAGCGTAATGCTGCTGTGTTTCGTATGGTGAGTGTAGAGAACCGGAGACCGTTTTTACTAGAATCGAGGCATCTAAGACCTCAGGTGTGACAACGCATTTGCATTTTGATTCTTAATCAAGGATAAATGTGAATGTCTATGGGCCACAGCATCCACTTAAGGGGATATAGTAAGTCAGCTCAAATTCTAATTTCGTCCCCACTTGCCCGTGCGTCGTATGCTATGTACCGAAATGTTTGTAATCACTAATACTGTAAGTAGAAAGGTCGTTAGACACTTATTTCATTAGTTTTATCATATTTATGCCTGTTTCTTAACGCCAAGCCAGTCGCTTCTTATTTTTATCACGATAATTTCCCATTTTAATTTTACGTCATCCTGTTGCGTAATGTATATTCTTGATCGTAAGCGACACAACCTTCAAAGGCCGAAGCGAAGTGACCGAGCGGCAGAAATCACGCTTCAAGAGGCCGATAGTTTAGGTAATTTCTTTTTACAGTGAAAATAATGGTATTTAAAAAAAAGTAAATAACATAAGCACTGTTTTATAGTTAGTTCAGTTAGTATGCAAAGTTTCATGATCTTATTTAAAGTATTATATGAATAACAGCGGTTTATTGTTTATTTTGGAGGTAACTTTGGATTTTTTTTTCTATCGAGAAAATTTTACGAAATCGTGTTTTCGTCTAACATAACCCTTAACATTAATCCTCAACTTTACCTCATATTTATTTCAAAATTAATGCTGCAATATTTTCGGCATAACGAAGGATCTTGCTAAGCCATTTGAGATTATATTTCCCCTTAACATCGGGTGGATTGTGTGCTTGTTTATCACCCAATGCTATAAAAATTAAACTAAATATTATTTACTGTAAAAATAACCTAAATCCTTCTTGGCACTGCTCTCTATTGATTCGCGAATGTTCATTGTAATCGATTCAGCCATTCCGCAGATAAGCTCGGACAGATAGACAGAGAAAGAAAAGAATAATAAATGTTTATTAATTTTACACATGGCATGCGAATAACCCTAATAACCCTAACCTAATCTGAGCTTAATAAAAGGCAGTTACCTCTATGTTACATACAGACACACATGAATACATAATAAATATGAAATATTTAAATATAATGACAAATATAAATAGCAAAACCTTCGACCGTTCCATCTAAGACACCTACAGTTTTTGTAACCTACAGCCGGTATACAATACTTGGCATTTGGGGAGAAAAAAAATATTCCTACCTACGTCCCATATCATATCTTTCAGTAAACACAACAAATGCTTTCATACTTTGTAAAAACATCACTTATGATCATAATCAACTATATAAACATATCTGATGTATTTTTAAACAATACGCCCCAAAACAAGGCGATTAACGGGATTATAACCCACGGACTTGTGTTTAGCGGGAGTTTCACCTTATTGAGATTGGTCATAACACAGTAGTCAAACATCTAAATAATACGGTATTTCAAAACCAAGATCGTACGTAACATTAGGGTCAGGTGCAAAGATGCTGTAGCAAGAAAACCTTAACAAAAATAATATCAAATCGGGCACGTATTTTTTACGTAAAATTTTCATAATACCCCATTTTACTCAATAATTTATTTAATAAATTAAATATAGTGAACAAAAACAATAGATAGCTGACGTAAAGCACAATCGTTCGGTAAGCCTACAGTCTGTAAAGATGTTCAGGATCAATTGATAAAAATAAATGCATCAAATAGATAAAAAAATTGTTGAGGGGCTTCGGTTTCAGTACTGTCAGTACGTTTATTTTTATTATTCATCATCATCATCATTACAGCCCTTCACAAGTCCACTCCTGAACAAAGGCCTTCCTTTGGGGACCTCCTTGGGGGACCAAGGAATGTCACAAAGCACGGTCCTGAGCCACCTGCATCCATTGACTTCCTGCATGTCTTACCAGGTCGTCACTCCTTCTAGTGGGTTACTCTAAATAATACGGTATTTCAAAACCAAGATCGTACGTAACATTAGGGTCAGGTGCAAAGATGCTATAACAAGAAAACCCATGCTTTTTTATTATTATTTTAAGCATATTGCTAACTCTTCATAGTGTCGATAAATAAGGCGTATGTCCGCCTTTAGAAGTGCCACCGCGCCATGACAATGCTAACAC
Source organism: Parnassius apollo (assembly GCA_907164705.1). Taxonomy (NCBI): domain Eukaryota; kingdom Metazoa; phylum Arthropoda; class Insecta; order Lepidoptera; family Papilionidae; genus Parnassius; species Parnassius apollo. The sequence goes on from CAJQZP010000058.1 coordinate 2,490,782, forward strand.
CATTCTAAGTGTTATTCTTGCTGCCTCGTTGGTCTAGTGGTCGGGTACGAATCCCGGGTCGGGCGAAAATCTGATATTGAGTGTTTTCTGTAAAGAAATTCTCAGTAACTGCCCGGAGTCAGGAAATTGTCGGTGTTTTACCCCGTGCCTCGGAAGGTACATAAAGCCCTTCGACCTGTGCCTGATCTCTCTCCGGTCGTGTCGGATTACTGTCCAAAGTACCGAGCTCCTGTGTTCGTGCACACACTCAGGCACAATATTTTTTTCCAGCGCAGATGACTAGTCTTATTTTATAGGAAAAGGGTGACAAACGAGTACACAGTCCACCTGATGGTAAGTGGTTGCTGTGGCCCATTAACGTCTATATGTATCCTTGATTACGAATCAAAATGCAAATGCGTTATCACCCGTGAAAACAAAGATGCAATGCCTCCTTTTCAGTAAAACGGGTCTCCGGTTCTCCACACTTACAATACGAAACACAGCAGCGTGAAGCTGCTATTTTACGCTGCTATTCTGTGTGATCGTGGTCCTTTCCCGGTCGAGCTGACCCATGCCACTATACTACTATATTGTACCACCATGTAAATCTCCCCGTTGAGACGACTGGCCGCCGTGACCGAAATTCAGTGTGGAGGATATTAATAAATATTGTTTAGTTGTTGGTAGAATGTTTAGTCTCAAACTAACACAAATAAGCATATCACTAAATAAAAACTTAGAAAGAGTGATTAAAAAAGTAGATCAGTATTCGTAGCATGAATCGTCGCATCAGCTTCCGGTGCGAATGGCCGCTGTCGGAAGTCACGTCAGAGATTAGCGCCCGCCAAATATCGCCTTTACAGAGTTCAATCACACCCCAGTGTCCAGTTTAAAGGAGATTTTTACTTAGCACGAATGATTCAATACACAGCCTGGGTCCTATGGAATCACAAAAACAGACATTGCAAATACATGCTATCATTAGTTCACTGCAGAACATAGGCATCCTTCAAAAATTTATCAAATCACTGTCTTCGCCTGAACGCATTCATCGACTGCCTGTGTCATTTGTTTATACTCAAAACCACTTCCTAGCATTCTACATAGTCGTTTCTTAGTACACGGACGAAATGGTGTAATGGATTATCTTACAGCGCCATCACATAGCTAAATTGTCTAATAGCAAATTAACTTTATTCTATACAAATGAATAAAATTGATGTGTCTGTTTGTAATATCACAATAACATCTGAGTTCACTTAATGCATATGAAAGTATATACGGTATCATAACAAAAAACAATTTTAAAAAAAATTGTCTATCTGTATCTGTTTGTTCCGACTAATCTCCGAAATGTCTTTACCGATTTCGATCCGACTTTCACTGGCAGATAGGTGATGTTATGAGGAGTAACTTAGGCTACTCCTGTTTAAGAAAAATAATTAGGGTTCCGCGCAAAAAAACTCATAACCCATGAAATACAAAGGTCATAAATTCCACGCGGACGAAGTCGCGGACAACATCTAGTAAAAAGTATAAGGCGACTTGAAACAACAAGAAGAAAAATGTTATTTCACATTCCGAAGTCAATGCTAAGACAGTAATGTACGAAGTTAATAGAATTGTCAATAGAATATTTAATAGAGAATAAGACAATAAATGAATACATGGTTGATATTAACCCCTGGGAATGAGGTGGTCGCTTCCAAGCTGTCTCTAAAATAAATTTTGTAAATAGTTTGTCACCCCTGACATTATAAAATTTATTTAAAAAAAGTCCCGCTGGGTTTCATGCTGGTTCTTCCCAGGACAGAGGTTTTTTTTCGAACCAGTGGTAACGTAAAATATTGACTTTCAATAAGAATTAATTGTAAACTATATTGAATAAAAAAATTATTCTATTATTCTATTCTAGTTCAAAAGTAGCATACCATACAAGTCTTATCAATTCATTCATGTCAGCCCATCAGAAGTCCACTGCCAACCATATCCCCATGCATTGCCTCATAGAGAGGAATTCCCCATAGTTGCCACGCTTGGTATCGGGATAACCGCAGGTTTTTGATGTTTTAAAAGGTTTTTTTTTTACTATTTTGAGTTGATTAATTAATATCACAAGCTCAATGTCGTCTCAATAGTTGTGTAGCATTTTTTCACCAATGAAGTGTAACCTATTCAGTCAAATAATCATGAAAATTGGTTCACAGTTATTGACAAAGATGTCGCCTACCCTCATAAAAATATACTGTCGAATTGTTAACCTTCTTTTTTTAAAGTCAGCTCAAAACTAAGGAACTCGACATTTCCTAGAAGCCGGATAGAACAAAGTGCCGCCGTCGGGCGTAGTCTAGCGGCGCGCTGCACTCAGCAAATAGTGAAATCGCAATGGCGATCACGTATCACTATTACGTCAACGCTACTCGTCTAGCTTAATATGCACTTAACCAAGTTGCTACGGGCTGGCTTCATTGTTATACTTTTAACAATAAATTCATTTCAAGATAAATTCACTTAATTTCAGAATTTCGTTCGATCGTTCGAGTTATGTACATGTCGCAGCCAACTAGCTTAATTAGCCATTCGGTTAACAGCCTAGTCTTTTTAATAAATGCAATTAATACAGTGGCAATGCCACGTAATGTCTATGCTACATAAATGCACGCCGCTTTACAGTACAGAGCCGTGGTAGAACAGGGGCTAAGCGCTCGCTGTAACATAGTACGCAAACAAAACAGGTTTGATCCTCACCGGCACTAATGAAATTGTTAAATACAATATTAAGTGCTGATTTAGCACGTGCTCGGTGGTGAAGGAAAATATCTTGAGGAAACCTGCATATCTGAGAAATAAGAATTTTTTTTTCGAAGAAATGCAAAGTTCGCCAACACCCATTGCGGCAATGCGGCATACTTTTCTTTACCCTAAAACTCTCCTCAGAAATAAGAGGAAGCCTGTTCCTAATAGTTGAAAGTCACTGTTTAGTAAATAGGCTAGGATGTTAACTAAAAGGATAATTAAATTAGATGGCTGCGACATACACACTATGGATTCAATCTCCTTGCTGATATATGTTTTCCCCGAACGATACGATATTGGAGTCGTCGAAGTAAGGCTAACGTAGGCACTATTTAAGAGAGTAGCAAGTAATGTCTCAGACAAAACTTTATGTTTGGTGACTACTAGTGATTTCTAGACAAGGACACCGACGTACTATCATCGCTGCTGTTATTGCACTTCAGCATAATGCGAATCCCTATCTTTCGGGCATCCACCTATTTTTACACAAATATAATTAATAGCCGTGTAGAGACGGTGTAAGTGTAAGAATACCCACTACCCCATGTCATCCCGTGGGCATGGTAAGAGGCGACAGAGGGAAGCTTAACAAGAAGATGAGCAGCGGCATATTGCTAATAAATACACAAAGAAATGCGGGTGCCAACCTGCTTGCCAAGCGTGGCAACTATGGTAAACATTCCTTCTATGCGTGGCATATGCACCTATGGGGAGGCCTATGTTCAGCAGTGGACCTTCAATAGGCTGCTAACATCTGGGCCTTGCGTTGGGCGAACGATAGTTGCTCGGCATTAGAGAATATTATTTTTTCAGAATTCACGCTTATTATTTAGATGAACTTGGCAAGCATCATTGTGCATAAAATAAAAATTCATGTTTTTTTTGAAATGGCGTAATGTTAAGGATCTCAGAAAAGTCACGCTTGTAATACCAGAGGGAGTAAGATCACGTTTAGCTGGAGTGGCTTTAGATGAAAAATTGTGACAGAAATGATAGAGCTCGCAGTCCATCACCCACACTACCAGAAATCCAATGTTCTATGAAATGTCTTTTATATGCTAGGCAAGTGACGCTGTTGGCACATTTTCTTTCGTTATAAGTTTTACGTTAACTTTGGATCCACATCAAAATGGGACTAAGGTACAATATTATATATTTTAAACGCTTGGCAAGCGATTCGTGGCGCAGTGGCTTAGCAATCAGTTGCGCTTGGGGCCGCGGGTTCGAATCCCGCACAGAACAAGTATTTGAATGGTCTACAAATAATTGTTCCCGGTCTGGATGTTTCTCTTTGTGCAATAATTTATGTTTGTAAACTGCCTGCACGATAGACGAGAAAAACGTTTTTAAGCAAGTTATAAAATTAAACGAATTATAATAATTATAATAATTTGGCAATAGCAGTTATAAATGACCTGCGCTTTCGTCGCTGCCCACAGAATACCAACGTAAAATAGCAGCTCTATGCTGCTGTGTTTCGTATGGTGAGTGTAGAGAACTTTTTTACTGAAAATAAGACATTTCAGATAAGTCCTCAGGGGTGAACGCTTCTGTTTTTTGATTCTTAATCGAGGATAGATCTAGATGTCTAAAGGCCACACAAAGCATCCACTTATCATTTTAGGTGAACCGTGTTGTCGTTTGTCACCCTTATTCTATAGTATAAATGTAAATGTATAAATGTAAATGTATAAATGAAATAAATGGGGTTTTCCATAGTTCTTACGACACACACGGGACTAAATTGGAATTTTCTTATACCGTCACCAATTCGCCTTTATTTATAATATCCCAATTCCAATTTTACAGGAAAGTAAATATTATATTTCAATTCCCCATTTTACAAGCATTTCTGTGCCACACAGTGTCACAAACATTTGTCTATGGCGCCAACAAACAAATAGAGAGCATTGAAAATCAACTGCTGCATTGTCTATGCGCTTGGCACCGAGGCAATTAGGTCCCTCCCGTACGTGACGACCGCGGGACGACGACGTGACGTGAAAGCCTATGAACTTTTTAGGACAGTCCACTACAAGTGTCGCGAGGAAGTCATTTCATATTGTATTCAAATTGAAACCTGATAGTTTCGCGGCGAATGTTAATATTTTGCTTTTATCAAATCACCGAAACAGTAACGTGTGGTTTTTGAAAAAGCATAATATATGACATGCGTCTGAATTGATTTGCGTTTTACATACCTTTTCAAGCAATTACAGCCTATAAAAGTCTACTGCTGAACATAGTCTTCCCTCAGAGAATGCCTAATAGAGAGGGATTTTGCCATATTTGCCACGCTTAGCCGGGAGGTTGATAATCGTACATAACACACATAAACAGTCACGCTTATCACCCAGAGGGATAGGCATATACCTACACATACGTGCCCTTAAATGCATGATTTTTTAATTTTATTTGAAAAATTATGTAAATGATGTCTGAGGGTATGTAAATGAATGGAAAAATAATTAAAAAATATTTGAGAAATTTCAGTCCATGTTTGACTGGTTTATCTCTGTAGGATGCAGCCTACATTATGCACTTCAAGCAAAACGTTTATATGTACTAAGAAGCTTTATGCAGGAAGACTTTACTTAAAATTAAAAAGACAAAATGTTTGAATTAAACTTATTTATTATGATATTCTCTAGAAAAATTATTTCTTTTATTATAACAAAGTGATTTATTGCATTTTTCACATATTGTTTGTGTAAAACCAGTGCAGTTAGGCATCTTACACCTGTTACTTTTGTCACAAAAAACTGGCCAGTGTGCCACTTGGTTTAGTCGAACATTTTTTTACTGGTGCAACTTGGGAAACGGCTTTCCTCTTTTTCGCCTGAATTTCCTTCTCTAGAGCTGAACTTGGCCTTCCTCTTTTCATATCATTTCTTCCCATAAGGCAAAGGGTTTCAGCTACTTCTAGACGAAAGACGCCCAGGTTGCACAGTTTCTCATTTGAACTACTTTTTTGTGACACAAGTTCTTTGTAAGCTAACCATGAATTAATCATGGCCAGGTCCAAGAAGTGATGGAACAATCGCACATACCATTTTCTATTTTTTATGGTTATATGGTATCTTCCTATATAACTATCCAACAAATCTACGCCTCCCATGTGGGAGTTGTAATCTTTGACTATCAGTGGGCAGTCGATTAGAATTTTTTTCTTTTTTAGACTTATTATATCTATTTGTTTTTTGGACTGGCTCCGCCCCCACATAGGTTGATAAAAATTTAACCACATGTCTTTCCACATAGTAACGGATAAATCTGTTCCATCGTAAGCTGTCATGTGTTCTTCATACGATCCTCTTGCTATAGTTTGCTTCATGTATGATTTTGGATTTGGTAACTTATGATTTGGCAGTCGGTTAGTTTGCACTGTACCCAGACAAAGAATTTTTTGCTTATGTAAGTAGCAAGACAATGGAATAGAAGTATAATAATTATCGAAGTGTATAATATGGTTGATGTTCCGAGGTACCAGCCTTGCAAGTCTCACCACAACATTTCCAGTTACGCCCAAGTCTGGTTCATTGGGTTCTTGAAGATTATTTTCCCCTACATACACTTCAAATTTGTGAGCATATCCAGAAATGCTGCATAACAAAAATGACTTGAATCCCCACTTGTGGGACTTTTTGGGAAGATATTGTTTTAGATAATGTGATATTTTTGTTGCTCTGTTCGTCTATTGATAGGCGTTGTTCAATAGGAAAGAGTGCAATGCGATTATTCAAATGGTCTATGATTGGTCTAATCTTGTGTAGTTTATCATGTCTAGGATGATCAGATGGGAGAAGAGAGTCATTGTTGTTGAAGTGCAGTAAGCTTTTTATTTTTTCAAATCTGTTTAGAGTCATGCAATTGAACGAATAATGCAACCGACATACTATACGAATATTACGAATTTTTCGAGTACTTTCTACTTAAGGCATGTCTTTTAACTTATATTAACAGTGTGTCTTTTAACTTATATACGGCACATAATTCGTGGATGTTTTATAGCATACTGACACTTAGGTAGAGATTCAAAAGAAAAAAGACGAACAAACTTTTTTCTAAATACTTATTGGCATAAATCACTATCAGACTTACTAGATAAACTTTAGTAACAAAAATAATAACAAAAAATCCAAAAGTGCACGCCGCATAATCTCATTTGATTATATAAAAAGAACGAAAGAAGAGACGAAAGAAGAGATCCATGAGAATATTTTTTCAGTTTTTTTTTTGAAATTTTCGTTAATTACAATTAAACGAGAACAAATTACAGCGATTTTTAAAAGGAACCTATACGTTGATATTCTAAACCTAATAAAAAAGAATTGTTTTGATACATTTTGATACATTACTACATCTAAAGACGTGCGCCATCCACACATACAGACATCCGGACACCCGGAATTTTTTATCAATCAGTTTATTTTACACTAAACACAGAGAAAATTACTTATAAAAATAATAGAAACATGAAAACGAGTGATTTTTCTCGATACATGTGTATTTTTATTATTCTAAAAGTACAATAGTTAAAAAATAAAGCCAGTTTTAGCTCAGAAAATTACTTTTTTTTAAACAAATTCTTGCATTATTATTCTTACACATAAAGTTAACATTTTAAAATTACTATAAAATCTACTTCTATTAGCAAACAAAAAAATGTGTCTTTTCAAAATTAAGAAATAAAAAATCTGACTTCAATATATCAATATTCAATATATCCTTTTGAACAAAGGTAAGCAATATTTAACAATTGAAAAGTAAAGTTTATCAAAACGTTATTAATCAATACTTCTTGAGAATGTCATCACTCATCATTTAAGGCGCTACGAAGGTATCTGCATGTCATTCTACATGACGAAAATACTCTTTCAGGTTCTATACTTGTTGAAGGAATTGCTAACAAAAAATTATAATATGCTCTCATTAAACTGAAAGCGCCAGGGTAGCCCGCGACATTCAAATTTTCTTACTTTTTTTGCTATTTGCATGTTTTGAAATATTTTATTATTAAATTCTATTTATTTTTATATTATTTGTAGTATTCGAAATATTCGAATATTACTCTATATATTATTCGAATAGTATATGAGGTGAATATTCGAATAAAACGAATATTCGAATACAGAGCCCTATATATGAGCAAATCCATACTTAGGTGACCAATACATTCTGACATTAGGGTATTTTATAACAGACATAAACTATAATATGCCAATGTAATTTCTGATTTCTGAGATGTTAGTTGTGAAAGTGGAAGCAGGATCCTTCTGTATAGCATACAAGTTGGTTTCTTGAACAATCGTGTCTAAAATGTCGTCAGTTAAGAAAAATGAAAAAAGTCATACTTTGTGTCTAAAGACGCCAGCTCACCATAATCTAAACTGCCCAAAAAAGCCACATCATCTTCAGACGTCCACATACTCTGCTTTTTCCACAATAATTTTCTCATTTCTTGACGCCGAGCTTGCACACTGTGAACACCAGGTTCCTGCTCAGGTTGTGAGTCTTCCAATAGAGGAGGACCCTCTTCAGCGGGATTAGGACTTGGACCTTCTTGTTCCAGGGTAGGACTTTCTTCATCTTCTTCCCGTTCATCTTCAAGAACCCGTAGGAGATCCGCTCGCCCTTTGTAAGTTTGCACCTCCTCATCATTTTCCTCGCTTTCATCTTCTTCAGCACCATCTTTTGACTCATTTCCAAGGCGCTTATTTGGTCATCACTACCAGTACCACCTGCGATTAGCCATCTGAAACATCAATTTATACTTCTCTAGTAACATATCATAAATTGTACCAAATTTTAGTACTAAATGCATAATGTAGGATACGGCCTACACAAAGAAAAATTGAAGTTGTAGTGGTTATTACGATTCGAAATGCGATTTTTGCTAACTCGCTTCAATATTCACTGTATCTTCAAACGAAATACAAATAAAATAGCATCACTTACATTGATTAAAACTACTTTTACGTATTTTATCGCGTTTATTTTACTTTTAATTACTTTTATTTTTAATTTCCGACGTTACGGGCGTTTTCCAGCACCCATGGTCACGGGGGACTGAGATGACTGACGTCCCGATGTCATTGTTAAACCCGGAGTACCTTCAGCTTTTTTAATTATTGTTTATGGTCCGATCTATGCAATATGAACTGACTATGTACTGTGGTTTTGCAGTGGTATGCTTGGGCTTAGTTTTAATTTTATTGATTATAGGATCCCAAGCAGGTGGTAATACCCAGCCTCCTTCTCTATTGAAATTAGGATGTTTTTTTTAATTTCAATAGCCTCACGTATCATCCTTGGTAGGAATCAGTGTACTTTCGCGAGGATTTATGGTCTATCAAATCTGATGTAATGGTTGGGGCCGTCTAGGATATGATCGCAAACTGCAGACTTCCCGGAACGTTGACATCACATTCCGGGACGTCTGCAGTTTGGCGATCATATCCTAGACGGCCCCAACCATTACATCAGATTTGATCTCTCATTTCTGAAAGGGTTTTAGGGCAAGGAAGTGTCCGCCGCGCTCCCTCAATTCATGTTGGCCAACTTCACATGTCTTCGAAATATATATTTTTTCTTATTTCTCAGACATGCAGGTTTCCTGACGATGTTTTCCTTTACACCCGAACACGAGGTAAATCAGCACTTGAAACTGAAATTAACAATTTCGTCGGTGCTGGCGGGGATCGAAGGGGTTGCTCGCCTACTGTGAAGTTTACAGCGAACGTGAGCCTGAGTTATCACGGCTCTGCAGTTATCAATTATATTTGCGCAAGTGGACGCACTTTCTATTTTCTTCTTATAGTACCTTCATTGAAGTTTCCGCAAGCTGCTGGAAGTTCACAGAGGCAGGCAGTTCACCATGTGAAAAAAGTAATTATTACGTGAGACACGTGGGCCACTGTGACGCGGCTCGGAAGCGATCGTCACACGTTCGGTTATTTCCGCCAGCATTCAACAATTGGTAGGATGACCATAAACAAAGATACGGAAGGAAAATGGTAAGTAATGAAAACAATTTTACAAAATTCATCACATTTCATAAAAGGCTGTTGTAAATAGGTTCTCTGCATATTTTGCCACCGAACATCAGTATCATTAAAAGGTGCGTCCTGCAATGAAAATATAAATTAAAGATATATAATATATTGCAAGGTCATCATCATCATTACAGGCTATCACAAGTCCGATTCTGAACATAGGCCTTGCTTTCCCAAGGACTGTCACAAAACGTGATCCTGAACCAGCTGCACTCATCTCACACTCACACACTGCACTTCGCGCATGTTTTACCTAGTTTCACACTATAAAATAGCACCACCTTACACTATTCTTATCGTTACGAAGATGTTACTTGAGATATTTTCTTTCTCATCGGTTTATCGGTCCTTTGAGCTATATGAGCGGCCCATTGTTACTTCAACTTATATATTTCGCAGTGTAGATTATTCTAGTTCTAATGCGAATATTTTAATAATTATTCATATAGCTCGAGAACTGAGAACAGAAAGGTAAAATCATTTAACCATAATGGACGAACAAAGCACAATAAAAAAAACAAAGCAAAATATTGACGTACGTAAACATTACAGTGTCATATATAATTCAATTTGTTTCCCCTAGAATTTTATAAACAAGTTATAAAACTAACATCTTTATGATCATTTGTGTAATGTTGACAGCTATTAATAAAATATAATATATGTGCAGTTCACGATAGAAGTAAAACCTTCAGAAAACTAAACTTCGAGACAATGAGACGAAAGTAGGGTTTAAGGAGTAGGATAATTGCAGATATTTGCAAGATGATGTTGTGACCAGGATTAAGAAACGAATGATTCGGTGGTTTGTTCATACAAAAAGAATGAATGAGGAAAGAGTGACAAAGAAAATTTACGTTGCAGAAGTGAACGGCTGAGTCGGAAAAGGACGTCCTAGGCGAAAGTTCATCGACCAAATTGGCGATATATTGGAAATGGGCCAAATTAGGAGTAGCCTTAACCGACGAGCATGTATGCTTAGGTATGTGGATGTGGAGGAGGCGAGAGAGGTGTGTCAGGTTCGTGCCAAAAGGAAGTCTGTAGTCTCTGCCTACCCAGAAGGGTAAAGAGGTAGAGGGGGGGGGGTGACAGGCGTGAGTTCTTAAGTAAGTATGTATGATAATTGTAGGGTTTATTTATTATAATACTGTTATCAAGTTGAAACACGTATAATGTGTTTCAACTTGGTAACAGTATTCCAAAAACTTCAAGTTTTCAATTACGTCATCGTAAGTACTTAAATATTGTCTAATCAAAAAATTATGAAATTTGTTAATTAATATTTACTGCTTGTAGATCACATGCATAATCTCCATAAAATAGGAAACACTGTACACTGTAATTTATTTCATTCTATCGCAGGCTTAAATCCTATTAATGTATAAGTTTGTCTCTTTTTAGTATCGCTTTTTCGATTCATCGAGTTCCAGATCACAAGAATTCTAAAGAAGTTCTTAGTTCAAATTTCAAATTAGTCTCAATTTTCCCCAGATTTACCTTTCCATATCCACCCTACAGCGCAACAACAACGTCGTTAAATCGTAATTCGGCTACGGCCGTGCATTTCTAATTTTTTTCCAAACTCAAAGTCATCGGCCCCAAGACGGAAGTGTGCTGTCTGCACGGAAGCGGGCATTATGCATTTTATTTTATTTTTTTCAGTCATATCTATTTTTGTCACATTCGCAGGATATAGCGTCGGGGTCATTGACACCACTGAGCTTCACCTGTTAATTGTTCTGTCCGGTCATTATTGAAACATTGCGCACGCAGTGCTCTTAACTGCGTTAAAATATACCGTTCGCTGTTCGGTTCAAAGCACGAAAGTTCTCTCCAGCCAGAATGATAAGTGGTACCATAACCCGCCGTAGATTTGTTCAATCCTTCGTTTTATAGCAAACAATGCACGCAGGAGGATTATTTGACCACAGTGTCATTTGATTTGATGTAAGAGTATCCCCTACCCCACATCGCCCCGTGGGTATCATAAGAGACGATATAGGAAAACAAACCAGAAAATGGACAACAGCGTCTTCCAATAATAAATAAATAGAATAATTAAAAATTAATATAAACAACTAAAAAAAAGAGTCGTGGTAGCTCAGATGGTTAGCGCTCGCTGTAAATTTCACAGTACCTACGCAAGCTTACCGGGTTCGATCCCCGCCGCAACCAATGAAATTGTTAAATGCAATTTTAAGTGCTGATTTACCACACGCTCGGCGGTAAAGGAAAACATCGTGAGGAAACTTGCATGTCTGAGAAATAACAAAAAAATAATATTTCGAAGTCATGTAAAGTTCGCCAACACGCATTGGGGCAGCGCGGCGGACAATTCACTGGCCTAAAGCCCTCTCAGAAATGAGCGGAGGACTGTACTCAGAAAGGGGACGTATATAGGCTGTTACTTTAACATTTTTAGCTTTGTAAAGAACGAAAAAATAAAAAAATACGTTTGCCAACTCGCCTGCTTGGCGCGCAACTATGGGACACATCCACCTATGAGGGGGGTGTGTACCATATCTGTAGGGGAGGCCTATGTTCAGTTGTGGACGTGATAGTCTGTAACCGTAAGCTAGTACATTAAAAATTGTTCAGTTGACCACTTCACCATACATTTTCGTATGTTAAGTTTCGTAAATGGCATGACTATGAATAAATCAAGCGTTAATGAGCTTGTGAATGGGCACCATTGTGTGGGATGCACTGGCGCCGGTGACGCCACACGCCGATCGCGACCTTAGCGCCTCGCTACAAGATGTAGATTGAGAAATAGCTCCCATTACACCACCAATTTAATGTTACCTACAACAGTGACCGCCGTAGTACGGTTAATACTGCACTTTTATACTGAATACTGAAATCTTATACGTGGTAGAGCCATGCTGCAGTTATATTAGTAGCATAGCTGTAGTATGAATGGGTCGGCTCGACCGGGGAAGGACCACGCTCTCACAGAATACCAGCGTAAAATAGCAGCTTAGTTCTGCTGTGTTTCGTATGGTTAGTGTAGAGAACCGGAGACCCTTTTTTACCAGAAACGAGGCAGTTCAGCAGGCTCAGGGTTGACAACGCATCTGCGTTTTGACTCTTAATCGAAGATAAATGTAGATGTCCATGGGCCACAGCATCGACTAACATAGCGTTTGTCCCCTTAGTCTATAAAATAATATTCAAAATCATGTGGTACCTATCACCTACTATTTATGAAAAGAGAAATCATTAAAATGGGTCAACAAATGATGCTGTAGAATGTAAATTGCATACAAAAAATGACATACACTTTTATTGAAATGCTCCTCCTTTCTGAGGTCACCTAAAATAGACGGTCAAACACTGTTCTATGTGTGAAATCCCATTTTATGACGTAGTGTATAGCCTTACCCAGACTCTATACATTTTTATAATATCTGATTTAGGGTTAACTTTATTACTATTCATTATGTAATCAAATGCAGTTGAAGATGTGCTAGATTTAGTCATCTGGTATTAACAGGCAGCGAGCGTTTTGATATTTTAATGATATAACTTTTATTATGTACGGTCTGTTTTATGAGGAGAAATGAACATAATGATTATTAACCAATCAATATATTTTTAGTACACCAAATATATATATATATATACGTATTATCTCATTCAAATGTATATTGGTGTACTAAAAATATACTGATTGAATATATATATATATATATATATATATATATATATATATATAAACTACGTGTCACGTTGTTTGTCCGCAATGGACTTGTGGCCGGAGTAGGAAAAGGGGAGATTTCCCGCCGGGCAAGGTGTTCTGCCCGGGGAGCGGCCAACACTCCTTGTGATAGTTCGGAGATGTTCTATATATACTGTTTCTGATTCGGAATATTGATTGCGTGATTTAGACTTCGGTGTATTTTCGCTTGTGACGCGACGACAGCGCCGCCACATCACCCCCCTGCTCAGACCGGAGGTCGATAGTGCAGTCTCGTTGTCGACGAATGTGCAAGTACCAGAAGAGTGCCTTGTAGTCTGCGGTGAGTCGAGAAGAAGGCAAGTAATCTGCGAGAGTGCCGTGAAGCAGAGGCGAGCAGTAAGGCTCAGAGCCATGCCGAACACTGTATAGCGCAGAGAGTAGCTTGAAGGAACAGGAAGCATTATTATTCCAGTGCTGCGATGAACCTTGTGAAGCTAGATGGCTTACAGGATATGAAGACTGCAGACGATATCTGCTCGGGAGCGAATGGGTGGGGTATTCTATGACGATGATGAAGCTTGAAGTTTCCGAAGGTTGTTTGGTTGCGTGTTCAGATCACGTCGGATGGTCACCACTGTGGCCGGAGTAGGAAAAGGGGAGATTTCCCGCCGGGCAAGGTGTTCTGCCCGGGGAGCGGCCAACACTCCTTGTGATAGTTCGGAGATGTTCTATATATACTGTTTCTGATTCGGAATATTGATTGCGTGATTTAGACTTCGGTGTATTTTCGCTTGTGACGCGACGACAGCGCCGCCACAGACTCATAAACTACTTAACTGATTTTAATCAAATTTAAAAATGTCTGCCTGGCAAGCTAGTACATTTATCAAGTCCACTGCTGAACATAAGCCTCCCCCAAGTAATGCCACAAAGCACGGTCCTGAGCCACCTGCATCCATCGACTTCCTGCATGTCTTACGAGGTCGTCACTCCATCTATAATTACAATAGGAGCTCTAACCGCTCTGGAAGCGATTTCTTCCTGACAACCCTTTATACACACAAGATGATGACAGTTGAGGGTAGGTAAGGATAGATACAATTAAAGACGAATAACTATTATGATTTCCATATTCTAAAGGTGCAACTTTATGCAAAATAAAGGTTACAATCGAGCACACAGCACACTGAATATAGTATATTGTATTGAAATAATACTAATTTTTACGGAATTTATCGCGTATATTTAACTTTTTTATCCGACGTTTCGAGAGCTTTACAGCACCCATGGTCACGGGAAGGACTGAGATGTTCAACGTCCAGCTGTCATAGTTAACCGCGGTTACCATAGATTAAAATTTAACTTTTGTTCCGATCTACACAGTATGAACTTATGGTATCATGGAGTCTTGCAGTTGTATGCTTGGGTTGGGATTTAATTTTATTTATTATAGGATCCCAAGCAGATGGTAGCACCCAGCCATCTTCTCTATTGAAATCAGGATGTTTTTTGATTTCAATAGCCTCGCGAATCATCCATGGAAGGAATCGGTGTTCTTTAGCGAGGATTTGTGGTCTATCAAATCTGATGTAGTGACGGGGGCGATCCTGTACATGTTCACAGACTGCAGACTTCCCGGAGCGTCGATTCTTCACATCAGCTATATGTTCTTTGACGCGGGTTTTAATTGATCTTTTAGTTTGTCCTATGTAGGAGAGACCACATTTACAATCAAGCTTGTACACTCCTGCATCTTGCAGAGGGACGTTACACTTGACTGATGGTAAAAACTGACCAATCTTCTTCGGCGGCTTGAAGTATTTTTTGATGGAAGCGCGCTTCAAGATGTAGCCAATCTTGTCAGTGACTGCTCTAACATATGGCAGTACAGCAGGTACACGCTCGACTGTGGCCGGCTTCACTCGTTCTCTGTGACGTAGGCGCGGGACCCGAAGCTTGTTGTCATGCAAAACTTGCTTGACATGTTGGAGCTCGGCAGCCAGGTGTATACTGTCACAGATCCCTCGTGCTCTCTGAAACAAAGATTTACCCACGGTAGCTAACTGTGAAGGATGGTGGTGAGAATCACCGTTTAAATATCTATCTGTATGGGTCTTTTTTCTATACACAGTATGGCTCAAGGTGTTATCAGGATTCCGAATTACTAACACATCTAGAAAAGCTAAGGAATTGTTTGCCTCTAACTCCATTGTGAACTGAATTTTAGTATTTATAGAGTTAAGATGGTCTAAAAATGCAGTTACTTTATCTAAAGGTAGAATTGTGAAAGTGTCGTCTACGTACCGCTTGTAGAATCTTGGATTTATGGGAGAAGTAAGCAGGGCTTTCTCCTCAAAGTCTTCCATGAATATGTCGGCGACAATGGGAGATACAGGTGAGCCCATCGCCACACCACCTACTTGCTTGTAGAACTCCTCCTTCCACAATAGGTAGCCAGATGTAAGGCAGTGTCTGAGTAATACTGCACATTCTACGGGCATGTTGTTTTCTTCCAGCCTTCTAGTTACAATTGAGATGCAGTCTTCAACAGGTAAGCATGTAAACAATGACTGCACATCAAAACTGACCATAGTTTCATTGTCTGCCAGACGTAGGTCTTTAATCTCGCTGACAAAATGGTAGGAATCCTTTATGTGTGCTCTTGCATGTCCCCTGAGCGGTGAGAGTATTTTCGCTAAGTGTTGAGCCAATCTGTAAGTTGGTGAATCGATTTGGCTCACTATGGGGCGTAATGGAGCATTGGGCTTGTGTATTTTTGGTAACCCATACAACTTTGGTGATTTGGCGCACGTAGGTATTATCCATTTTACGTCCAGATTTAATTTTTTCGGAGTGTTTCTTTATGAGGTCACTAGTTGTTTTTAGTGTGCTGTTTGTTGGGTCGTTTTTAACCTTTTTATAAGTACTTACATCCGACAAAGTTCTTGTATTTTAGAATTATAATCTGACGTATCCATGACCACCGTGGCGTTTCCCTTATCTGCGCGGAGAATCGTAAGTTCTGGTTTATTGCGTAGGTTCTTTAACGCTATAAATTCGTCTCTGGGAAGATTCGGTTTAGGCACTGAACATCGACGTAACATAGACGAAATGTCTTGACGTATCGCCTCCAAATCTTCTTTCCGCATATTGTTTTTAAATAAACAGTCCTCGACACTACAGATAATTTCTTCGTACGGTAATCTGCTTGGAGTTATAGCGTAATTTATCTATGATCTGTGTTTGTCAATGGTTGCTTTTGGTTCTGGCATTGATTCGGATGTTTGACATTTGATTTGGCCGTTAATTTTTGATATTTTTCTATATGTTTGTTTTTGCATTCGTTATATTTACTAATTTCGCGTTTATTTAATGTTTCCATGCAAAAGTTATAATCAAACGTCGTTAAAACTTTCTTTAATTCACTGGATGATATGTCTATGGATTTATTTATGTCATATAGATCGGAGCGTTTTTGTTGGATTACCGCCCGTAACAACTTTTTACTTGCCTGATTTAAGATCTTAGCGCTTCCTCGAATGTCGTTTTTGGTGGATATTTTGACACACGTAGGAATGAGATTACGGTCTCGGCATCTCTTCAAGAAATTTAAGGCTGTTAGATATCTTACGCGCTTAGTCTTTAGATCTTCTAATCGGCGTATTTTATTTGCAATTACCAGTCCGTACTGGTTTACATAATGATTTCTTATACTTACGCGAACACTACACATTGAAATAATACTAATTTTTACGGAATTTATCGCGTATATTTAACTTTTTTACCCGACGTTTCGAGAGCTTTACAGCACCCATGGTCACGGGAAGGACTGAGATGTTCAACGTCCAGCTGTCACAGTTAACCGCGGTTACCATAGATTAAAATTTAACTTTTGTTCCGATCTACACAGTATGTAGTATATTGTAGCCGGGAGACATCCTCGATTAAAAATCCAAATGCAAAAGCGTCACCGATCCCTAAGATGGGATGCCTCGTTTCCAGTAAAAGAGGTCTCCGGTTCTTTGCATTCACCACACGAAACGAACCTTTGACGCTTAATCCTGTCGCTGGTATATATTTTACGTCTGGCTAATCTACAACAAGATAACTACAAACTTTTTTGTCCATTCACACGTTAGAGCTTGTAGAATTCTACTGCTGAACTTCGGCTGCTTGTCTCTCTTGTCAGATGGAGATTAACAGGATGATGCTGCTGCCCCTCTGTCACTTCTTACAACACCCACGTGATGATATGGCGTAGTGGATATTTTTTCACTTCCACTATATTCGTTTTCGTTAGCGTATTTAATGAATATTCATATGTATTTAAATTATATGCTCAGACCATCCAAGTTTTAACAAATCTCATCTCAAAATTTATTTAATCCGATCCTTTGAGACATGTTAATTAAGGCACGTCAAAGAAGAAATGATTATACTTTAGAGTTCGAAATTAATAAACTAATTTGCAGATATTTGTTAATGTAACATCTCAGGCAAAAGGAATAATTGTGATGGAGTTTTAGAATAACGTACCATATTTGAATTTACTTATAAAACTCGATGAATTCTTAATTAAGAAAAGCTTGAATTTAAACATATTATTTATAGGTTACTTTTAAAGAATTTGTATTATTAAATTGGAGTCATATTGTCGCAGCGGTTAACCGTTTGATTGCGGCGTTGAAAGCCGTGGATTCGAATTTCGCGAGAGAAATATTTTGTACAACCTTCGAATAATTATTCCGGGTTTAGTTGTTTGTTCAGTTATACAAAAATAATTATAAACCTCCTCATATTAAATACCTCCACAATAGGGAAGAATTTTTTTTACTTTAATGCACAAAGTAGTACATATCGCTGCTCTTAGACGATAAACAAGCACGTTACCTATAAATATAAGGTGGTGGACTTAATGCAATAGGGCATTCTCTCCTAGTCAACTTAACAACAACAAGATTAACAGAAATAGATATACATATAAGAGGCGATGCAGCAAAGATCAAAAAAGAAAAGTATGATGTACTAGCATCCGCCCCAATTTTGCACGGGTGATTCTGGACCCGACAACAGCGCCACCTACTGCATCCAAATGTAAATATAAACCATCTAGGTATCCATTCAAAAAACTAAAAATTTCATCAAAATCGGTTGAATGGTATCAGTTTATAACGGACATAGGTAGAAACATTTTTTGTGTTTTATATAGATAAATAGATGAAAATAAGAGTTGTGTTAGTTCTAACTTGTAATAGATTTTTGAAAAGCTTACTTGCTTTATTTTTAAAAACAAGTTTTTAGATGGAAGGTTTTTAATATCAAGAGCGATGTCGTTCCAGAGTCTAGCCGTGACGGCGAAAGAGTAAAAGTAGTAACCAGTACCTTCGGTACAAAGGCGTGAACAACTTACCATAATAAAAATAAATTACCAAAAGAACGGACAGAACAATTATAAGAATTTCCGAGGTATTGAAATTTATATTTCAAATACTCGGTAGCACATGAATCATTCAGAATTGAGAAAAGGGTGCAGAGTATCTGCGCTAACGGTTAGGCAGCCAATTTAGCTAAGTACAAAAAGAAGATACGTGGTCGAGAATAACTAAATGTTTACTAGTTTAATTAATTGTAAGGTTATTTTTAATAACTAACTATTACGACTGAAATTTAAGGAGGCTACAATTTTTACCATCATTTTATCTGATAGAAATGAATATAGGAAAAGGAAATCCTACAAAGTTTATTCTAGCGGTAAAGAAAAACAGCTGCATCGTTGAACTAACTTCAGAACATTAATGGTATGCAAAAATAAAAAGAACATACAGTTGATATGGGACCCCTCTTTTATTTTAAATTGGTTAAATCCCATAGTATTAAAATAAATCATATAATATTATATATACCAAAAATTATTTTTCTCTTGGGGCAGTGAGAGCGTGAGTAGGAGCATGTGCTAAGCGCTCTCGTGACGCTCCTGGAAGCCTGCAATATGTGAACACGAACAGGAACGCTCCCGTCACTACAAAGTACACCGAAAGTACTAAAGGGCACTGATTCTTTCCAAGGATATTTTTTCAAGGCTATTGAAATTTAAAAAAAATATGCTAATTTCAATAGAGCAGATGGCTCATGACCAAAGCATATACCGCATACCTACAAGATCTGACCAAAATTATTAATCAGAATCTAAAGGTAGCCGTGGTTAACTATGACATTAGAATGTCGAACATCTCAGTCCGTCTCGTGACCATGGGTGCTGTAAATTATATGTCGAGAATATAAAATATATTAATGTACGCGATAAAATCCGTAGAAACAAGTTTTATTTAAATACAATTTTAGGCGCTGATTTACACATCGTGTGAAACTTGCATGTCTGTTAAATAAAATACCTATTTCGAAGACATATAAAGTTCATTAACACGCACTGCAGCATCGCGGCTGACTAACAGCTCCATATCCTTGTTAGAAATAAGAGGAGGCCTGTGGCCTGTGCTCAGCAGTAGAACGTTTATAGGTCGTAATTTTTACCCATAGGTACACGACTGTGTGCCACCATAAACATCCACTGCTCCATATCGTCCTGTGAGTGTCGATAGATGGCGGTAGTGGAAGGCGTACAAACAAAGCAGGGTCTTTCTAATAACAACTAAAAAAACAAAAAACCTCGTTTGTCAAGCGTGGCAACTATGGTAAATATCCCTCGCCTATGAAACAATCCATGGGGGAGGCCCATGCTCGGCAGTAGACTTTTGTTAGACTTTATTTTATGAATGAATATATTGATTTTAACCCCCAACGCAAACAGAGGTGTTATATGTTTAACGTGTGTATGTGTGTCTGTCTGTGGCATCGTAGCTGCCAAACGGATGAACCGATTTAGTTTTAGTTTTCTTTTTTGTTTGAAAGGCGACTTTTAGGCGAAAGGCAGATCGACCATCGACAGCGCGCGGCAGAATATTTTGAGCAAGCCACCGATCACAAAGTTCCCTATGAAGTATTACGAACGAACGAACGATTGATCCTATTTACATCGTGGATTATCATTGCTAATAACGCATAATTCGTTTCATTATCATCATCATGATCATTACAGCCCTTCACAAGTCCACGCTTTCCCTAAGGAATGCATAGTCGTTTACGCATAGCATAATAGGTAGTCAATTTCGTTGTCACAACTGTATTTAAAAATTCATTTGTTTTATATTTAGTATTTTACAACCCCAATATAAGTTAGGTACTTGTCATCTAATCAGCAACAATAGAAGTCACACTAATGTTATTTTAATTTGAATTACGCGTATAACTAAAACATTTTTTAATGTACATTGCAAAATGTATTTTACAAGGTTTTACAATATTTTACAAACAAATAAATAAACGTCTCCACTCAAAACTCTTTATTTATTTTTTGGGGTAAATAAATAGTTTTGAGTCGATAGTATTTAGTACTATTATTTTGACCATAATAACGAAGTCAAAATTATTTTACGGCACGTCTATTCCCTAATTAAGAATTTCTTTAGAAAAATGGCACGTTAATATATAAAGGTTCGCCACCCCAGATCTAGAGTGTTCTTAGCTATAATTCAAGAAAATCTTCTCAGCCGTTTGGAGATAATCAACTCTTTTTGTTTCAGGGGTGTTTTCAATTTTTAATTTAATTTATAGCTGATCTATATAACTTTTTCTCATTACAATGAAATTATGAATAAAAAAATATACACTGAGAAAAACAATAGAAAGCAAGCAACAAAACAAACAATTATCTGCGTGCGTTATACGAGACATCTCGGGACATTAAAACCTCCTATCTAACCACTTAAGAGGACAAAGAGCTAACTGGTTCGCTCAAACACAGTAGTCCGTACCTAATAAGGTTACGCATCGTGTTGATTTGTATTTGGACAAAAAGCACTTGTACGAGCGGCTTAATTGTCCATAGCCTGTTTTGGGCGGCAGATAGAAGACAAAATGACCAGAAATGGTCTTCACTGAGTCATACGCCCACGCAACCGTGATTTTAACACCCGATCAAATCAGCCTAAATCTAAGTTCGGTACAGTCGGCCGCAAAAATATGACACGGTGGAATTATTAAGACGCGAATATTCATATAAATAATATTCTAGTCAAATAGAATATTCATAATCATCTATTTATTCGTTATATACAATCTTAATACTACTACTACTATTACTACTATCTTCTATCGAGGAACAACATAATACTATTTGGCGTATTGTGGCAATGTAAGATTACAACAACCCGCCTGCCAAGCGTGGCACCTATGGCAAAATCGTCACATATGAGGCAATCTATGGGGAGGCATTGTTCAGCAGTGGACTCAAAATGGACTGTAATTTTAATTTTGTTTAAAGCGTAGTGAACAACAGCTATATTGTAGAACGAATGGGTCGCCTCGACTGTATAAAATAAATATAAATAATAAGGAAATAAATGGTAGAGCCACCCTGCAGCTATGTTATGGTTGTAGCACGAATGGGTCGGTTCGACCGGGGAAGGACCACGCTCTCACAGTATACCAGCGTAAAATAGCAGCTTGATACTGCTGTGTATCTTATAGTGAGTGCAGAGATCCAGAGACCCTTTTTTACTGGAAACGAGGTACTCCATCTTAGTCTTCAGGGATGACAACGCATCTGCGTTTTGATTCTTAATCGTTGATAAATGTAGATGTCTATAGGCATCCACTTACCACCAGGTGGATTGTGTGCTCGTTTGTCACACTTATTGTATCAAACAATAATAAAGTTGCAAACTAGGCATTTCATCTTAGTCTTTAGGCGTGAAAACTTATTGTATTTTGATTATTTATCGGGGATATATATAGACGTCTAGAGATTACAATATCTACTTACAAATAAGTGAACTGATTGTTTTCCATATAAAAACCGCACGCACATTAAAAATTATAAAAACAGCATGCACATTAAAAGTGAATTAACTAAAAGACTTAAATACCAAAAACAATAGCAAAGCATTTTGACGTTGACTGTACAGTGCGTCTACATTAAAAAATCGTGTCTATTTTATAATAAAAATCGCTGCGTTCATGGATAATGACCTTTATTAAGATAAACCGTTGTTTTTGATTTAATCACCATAACCAGTTACCATTTGAAATCATTATCATCACTATCGCTCAGGAAATACACAAGATATACCACTTCTACGTCGAGAGAAATATAAATTGACGCATTTACTAGACGGTAAGTATAGTACTGTAAAGTGATGAAGTGAAGTGTATAGTACATAACGTAGGCAAAGGCCTCCCCTCGTTTTTAAGAGGATATTTGGGGCAAGGAAGTGTTCACCGCGCTGTCGCAATGTATATTAGTAGACTTCATGTGTCACCAAAATATTTTTTAATTTCCCAGACATGGAGGTTTTCTTACGATGTCTTCCTCCAACTAAAAATAACTGGAAAAATCACTGAAAAAAAAGTAAGTCGCACGTGTAGCATAGATAGTATTGCAACAGGATTACGCCGCCATGCGTGTATCTTTAATCTTGTCGCGAACTCCCTACGATATCCATACGAAATCTTAGGGTTTCACGTACTCCACTCGGAGAAAAATAGCCCTACCCCCTTAAAGGACATATGTAAAAAAATTGAGATCGTTTGGGATATAAATTCAAATCTCTATAAAGCACCATTAAAAAGCCTATTATTATACTTCATTATAAAAATCTGGAAAGCGTTTAAAATTACCGTCCTCTCCTTATTTTTTTTTTTTTTTTAGAAAAACACCTGAAGAACCGTCATACATTAAAAATAATGCAATGCGTGGCAAAAGTTTATAAAATCGAAATCACACAAGAGGTGTGAATTGAGCTAAAACTATCTGGATTAAATAATTCTAAAGCAATCGATTATTATTAATTATTAAGAGACTCACTGGCATGAAACGCTAAATGTGAAAACCATTAACAATATAATTAAAATATTTTGAGTCGTCTTGCATAAGCTATCGTAGGTACAAGATAGATCGTGAACTTTAGACCACCCACGCTCTACTATCACTCCATCTACGAGGATATCCGGGTGCGTGCTCTGGAATAAAGTAAGCTCTCGACACAGTCTAGTTCCAGCCACACAGTACTTAGCGATTACTTACTTAGTAACTCTATTATTGAGTGACCACCTACTTAGAAATTACTTACAATTGCAAATTCAATTACATTTTTCTTGAGAAATTAAATTTCTACATGGAGTTTAACTTATTAACTATTAAAGTCCACGCTGATGAACATAGGCCTCTGCCGCAGATTGTCTCATAGCGAGGATATTTGCCATAGTTGCCACGCTTGGCAAATGGGTTGGCAAACGCAGTACTTTACTTTTATTCGTTATCAGGAAGACGCTACTGTCCATCTTCTACTTGTTTCCGTCTGTCGGCTCTTACGACACCCACGGAATGATATGATGTAGTGGATATTCTTACACCGCCACTACACGGACTTCCTGCATGTCTTACCAGGTAGTCACTGCATATAGTTGGGGATTCCACTCGAGAACCTTTGCTCCCCGTCGGTTATCGGTTCTTCGAGTTATATGGCCGACCCATTGCCACTTCAGCTTAACACATTATATTACGGTAAATTATGATTTCTTATATTTACGCGAACACTATACATTGATTAAAACTACTTTTACGGATTTTATCGCGTTTTATTTATATTAATTTTAATACCCGACGTTTCAGGTGCTTTCCAGCACCCAAGGTCACGGGGGACTTATTACTTACGACGGACGGACGGGGACTTACGGTAAATTATTACTTGCTTTTATAATAATATTAATTTGAATCCAATACTCTGATGACATATTCTAGTATAATTTATGTATATGTAGTGTTGAACGTGCAGTAAAACCAGAAATATCTTGAAAACACTCTTTATTTGAATTTAATTAATTTTTGCGTGCGCGTCTTTACAAGCGTCCTTTCCTCCATCTTGCTTTTTTATCATTCTCCCTTACTCACTCACTATCATTCTTTTACTCATTCGTCATTCGCTCCGTTCCTTCCAGATCACTTCATTACGCTGCGTTCCATCCCACATATTTATGTAATATATTTTACGAAAATAGATCTATTTGGATGAAATTTTGTATATTATCTTTGACATTCCAAGTTTATCAAGTTAGGTTTCATTACTGAAAGATTTTTTCTTGACGCCTAGCAACCAACTACCATGTACCTTGAACTGCGACACATTTTTGAAACTATATCATTCAAAATGGCAACAATTTTTACCATGTTTCTATTTCTGAGCTATATTTAAAGTTTCAATGCTGATGGAGATGCGCATCTCTTACTCGTCGGGAAGTTAGTTTAAAATCAATTGTTAAATTTATACCGAAAAGACAAACAAACAGACCGAGAAGTCATGAAGTTTATTTTGCATTGTCATCCAGTTCTGAGCTACGAGTATGTCCCAGAAGTTAGTTGAAAATCAATTACAAATTTTTTACCAAAGAGAAAAGAAGGCGAATTAATAAAATGCAAAAATCTTGGTAATAAAAAATAGTAAATGCAGAAATATACAAAAAAAATCATTTTTATTAATACCGGTATCAATAACCACTAAACCTTTTTCTTATCTCGCATACCTACAAAAAGTAAAAACATTTACTGCCTCTACTATACTCATTTCTGAAAGGAAAGTGTCCACTAGTGCCCTAGCGCGTCTTCGAAATATACAATTACACGTTTCTTCACGATATTTTCTTTTATCTATCAGCACTTAATATTACAATTAAAAATTAAATTGGTGCCGGCGGAAATCGAACCACGGTCGCTCGCGTTTACGGTGGGCTCTTAAGCCCCTGGGCTACCATGGCTCGACATTTTACATATTTATTGTATCTCGCATATAATAAACATACAATATCACTATAATATATATGACACGATCACATCGCAACGATACAATATTAATCGATTAAAACTAAAGTACTATGCAGTAATTTATTGAAGAGCCGGATTACTAACTAATCTCCAGTATAATCCAAGCGCTTGTTCCATTATTATAATCATTAGAGCCTGGTAATCCAAATGCCTTCAATTTCATAGCACCTAGGAGATTAGAAGTAGATTAACACATATTTATTTGTTGATTGATGATTATAATCACAATGGATTCCGACACGACCAGAAAAAGATCAGGCGCAGGACCAACGGCTTAACATGCTTTCCTAGGCACGGGGATGAAACACCTTCAAGTTCTTGATTCCGGACTGCTACTGAGACATTCTTGACAGAAAAACCAAATATTTGCCTTTGGTCTGATCCGGGATTTTAACCTGGGACCTGGGACATGATCTGCAATCGTGTTCACAGCCAACAGACCAACGAGAAACAAAACAAAAATTGGTAGACGGGTGTTGCGATCGATGAGCCACTCAAGTGTCTTAATTAAACGTGTGGAGCTCACATACTACTCAATGTTATTACTTAATGAAATGATTGACTATAGTCTACAGTACGTTGAGAAAATGTAGTCTTAATATATTAAAACCGAAGGCTTTTAGTTACCCTCTAAAGCTAGGCGAGTCGATATTAACATCGTGGCACTCTATTAAAGTACGTCTTGAGATATCACTAAACTCTCTCTATATGTAAAAGCGACCGTAGCCGACTGGTTTACGGTAACAACTACAAAACTAAAAGAACGTAGGTTCGGATCCGCCATTCGAATCTGCCGTGAACCACTGCTAGCACAAGCATTTTAAGCTTTACAAGTGTGGTTAAAGAGAACTTTAGTAGTGTTAATAGCACTGCGAGTATTAATTCTTGAAAAAAAAAATAAGGATCGGTGTTTTAGCCCCATAACAAAATCGGTCCAGATATTTTTATGCAGTATAATATAATTAAGGCGCCTTTATTATATTACAATCATTAAACACAATATAACAAAAGTCTACTACTGAACATTGAGCTCCCCCAAAGATTGCTTGGTATTTATTTGTATTTTGCCATAGTTACTACTTTTGAAAGGAGGATTGGAAACTGCATCTTTTTTAAATTATTAATTTGTTATGAGGAAGATGATGCTGCCCATCTCCTGCTTCAGTTACCGTCGCCCCCAACAACACCTATTGGATGATGTTGATTAGCGAACTCTTTTACGCCACCATTACCTTGATATTGGCATCGAATATAAGTTTTATATAGAAAGGGCTGAAAAACACAGTCCATTGAATTGTATGGGCCGCAGCATCCACTTATATCTATCCTCGATTAGGAGTGAAAATGCAGATCTGAGAACTAAAATGAAAGGCGTTATAACCAGTAAAAACGTCTCCGCTTCTAGTGACTCACCAAACAATACACACAAAATAGCATCATGATATGTTTTGTTCGTTAAAACAAATTCTTGCGATTTCTGTATAGTAGAAGAGAAGCAGTTGAATATTTTCTTCTTTTTTTATATAATAAGGTGAGAAACCAGCACACAGTCCACCTGATGGTAAGTGAATGCTTACGATTATTTATTATGCTTATGATTCTCGTCAGAATTGGTAAAATTTATACTGGCAGTCCCAACTTGATGGAGTGACAATCTGGAAAAACATCCAGGAAGTCGATGGATGCAGATGACTCAAGACCTTGCTTTGTGGCATTTTTTGGTGGAGGCTTATGTTCAGCAGTGGACTTGTGAAGGTATGCATACTTATTGATGATGAATGATTGATTTATTGTTTGTCATTTATAATGAATATCAATTATATTGAACCTGTGTATCCTAATGAAAATATTATTTTTATAGCAATATATTCACAAAAATAAGCTTTTAACAGTTTCTAGGATTGCGCATTTTATTGTATCTAATCCGGATAAGTGCCGCGAGAAAGAATGTGATAAATTTCCACAGTAACGTTCCAAGAAAAGGCAATAAAATTTTTTCATCCGGAACTTAACGTAACCGTGCTTACGAAAATTCCACTTTATTTCTTCTCACGAAGAAAATATGCGGAAGTTTCCAATATGTAGCAGTAGTAGTATATTTGGTAGATGTTCAGTGGAAGATTTATTACCAAGTATTAAATTATGCAGGTGGCTCAAAATCGTGCTTTGTGGTAATCTGGTGACGAAAGATCGTTTGGCGAGCGGGTTGGCAACTGCAGTTTTATCTATAGTTGTTATTAGGAAGCATCTGCATCACCTGTTTGGTTTCTAATTAATATTAAAAAAATTTTTTTTGTATCCATGATCTGCTGAAAAATTAAAAAAATATGTTCCTACTGTAGGTACGCGGATTGAAGCTAATTAACTAACACATATAAAATATGAATAAAAAAATAAAACCCGATTCTATGAATTATATATTTCGTAAATTAATTCTCAAAGTTATATTTATGCTCGGAGTTTCTCTGCGTGATAGACTCAGAATTGAGGATATCCGCAGTAAAACCAGAGTGACCGACATAGCCCAACGGATTAGTAAGCTGAAGTGGCAATGGGCCGGCCATATAGCTCGAAGAACCGACAACCGTTGGGGAAGAAAGGATCTGGAGTGGCAGCCTCGTACCGCTAGGCGTAGTGTAGGGCAACCCCCCGCTAGATGTAGTGACGACCTGGTAAGACATGCAGGAAGTCGATGGATGCAGGTGGCTCAAGACCGTGCTTTGTGGCATTACTTGGGGGAGACCTATGTTCAGCAGTGGACTTGTGAAGAGGTGTAATGGTAATGATGATGATATTTATGTGGGACATTTAACAAAAAAGTATGCCAACTGTGTTACCCTCCTAAATTTCGTAAAAGGTGATTAATGGAATATTGTGTTTGTGATAGCGTAAGCGATGAGTTAGCACCTATCACTTCATTCTAAACCCATTTTTTGGCTAAACTCAGTACTAGTGGCCCGCTGCTCTTTTTACCCTGTCTATCCTCTCGGGGGATCACAGGCGCGAGGGTATGTTATTAATTTTTAGAAATAATATGTTGTGTAATTATTATATTAACGAAGAAAAATTATACAAAATTTGACATATAGAAAGTTCAAAACTTTATTAAACTAAGTTTGTATAAGAAGGGTTATTTTAAGGAATTTAAGGATGATAATAACCTCTGGGAAGGGTGATCGCTACCAAGCTATTTCTAATTTGTTTTGTGTTGTTAATTATTGTAACGTACATGATTGTAAGCTCTTATTTAAAAATATAGTCCCACTGGGTTTCTTGTTGGTTATTCCCAGGACAGAGGTTTCTTTTGTAAACCAGTGAAAAAAGTGATCAATAAGTATTATCTATAATCCACATTGAATAAAAAAGTTTCTGTTTCAGTTAAAAACCCACTCCGGCGATACTGTTCCAGGCTGCAACATTTATAAACTGAGGTTACAAACGAATTTACAACCCACCTGATGGTAAGTGGTTACCGCAGACCACACTCTCACAAAACCCAGCGTCAAAATAGCAGCTAAATGCTGTTATGTGTAGAGAAATGATGGTAAGTGCAAAGAACCTGAGACCATTTTTCCTGAAAACGAGGCATTCTACCACAGTCCTTGATAGATGTAGATGTCTATGACCCGCAGCATCCCCTAACAATCAGGTGGACTGAGTGGTCGCCACCTTATTTTATAAGTAACACCGTGGAAACTTGCAACCAAACAAAGACAAAGAAGTTAGTAAGGAGGAGGAGAAAGTTGAGACAAAGGAGGCTTCACAACACAAGCGTTTTCACCTCTAAACACTTAGAAAGAAAAAGTGTATTACACTGACTGTATATACCCTTCTTACTGGAACACAGGACGCACTGCTGCTTGGTGCCAGAAAAATACTTATGACATACAGCTAAGAAGTACTAGTAATTATCCGGAAGTGAAAAATTTATTCGTTTAAATCGTAATGTAGAACCGACAAGGTATATATACGGCATTAATTATGTAAAAATAAACGGTCAATCAATTGCAAATGAAGATAAAAAATTTAAAAAAAAATACTTGCGACTGCCTTAGGTTAAGAAATATGCGATTTAAAATGTCTATGGCAAGTTAAAGATTGGTTAATAAATAACTTAGTAAGTTATGTATAGTTAGTTAGTAGGGAAACCTGCTTGACGGATAAACCAATGCAAATATATATAAAATATGTTTACGAATTGTCTGTCAGTCATTTTTTAGTTTTTGCTTTTTTCTAAAAGATATTTTTTACAAAGAGGTCCTAACGTTTCATCTGATTTAATTCATATAAATGAATTAAACGTTTAACGCTTCTATAAAGAAGCGTTAAACTTATAGATAAGAATCTAAGGTGTATTGTAGTATACCAACTTAAGTTTTATTTCATTTGTAATTAATATATGAAACGTATAGCCGGCTTACAAATATTCCTAAACCAATATAAACAAACACAGGGGCACAATTCGTTTTAGATATATCTGTAACGTACACCCAAATGCGGTGAACTATTACGTAAGTTAATTTGTGAACGGGCTACGAACGTCGATAGCCTTAACTCAGGCCGACCAGTTGGCGGACCTGTCCCTCCACCATCAGCCTATTGGTACGCCCCACTAGGCTTCAGAGTTTCCCACTTTCCCAGTGTAGAGTGAAGTGAGCCGCACTGCGGTAGGCGGAGCGTGGGGCGGGCCGGGGAGTGGCGGCCAGTCATTGAGATGCAGCGAGAGTGACTCCACGTCATTGCAACAACACTTTCCCGCGCAATGCACTTTTTGTGCGGTATTTAAATTGCGTCATTTGCATATCTCATTAATAAAAATATATAAATATGCAATAAGAGACCATTCTAGATAAATTAAAAGCACATATCTATATTTTCCCTTTAGAGTTAAGAAATGTGTTTAATTGAACTATGGTATAATCTAATTTAAAATAATAAAACTTTACGAATCCCTTACTTCAATTATAAATCCCAACTATATTATTTTATTTAAAAACTTTATTGTACCAACCATAAAGGTTACACAGGAAGGA
Source organism: Parnassius apollo (assembly GCA_907164705.1). NCBI lineage: Eukaryota > Metazoa > Arthropoda > Insecta > Lepidoptera > Papilionidae > Parnassius > Parnassius apollo. Next base: position 2,521,265 of record CAJQZP010000058.1, read on the forward strand.
CTTAATGCCAGTTAGCATCCTCTGGCAGGATTATAGACTGTCGTGGGTGGAGGCTGGTGATCCGTCATACAGGGAATCCTACAATAGACAACCAGTGTCTCACAATTTTTTGTAGCATATTGATATTGAGCAGTATGATATGTTTACTGTCAAGTTTGTGAAGGAATCTAATAAACTTTATTGTTTTTAATATAATTCAAATTGAACTCAATCTTACACACTAATGTGCAACTTCTGGTTATGTAACAGATAAATTATTTCAATATCTTTGAAAAGCTTCATTTAAAATCTTTTGCAAAAATGTTACAAATGTGCGATAGGTTTTGCACGTTCTATGATAATTCCTTGAGTGTTATGATATGTCGATGTATTCCGTCTTTTCCGTACCCGGACTACTATACTTTTATAGAATAAGGTGACAAACGAGCACACAGTCCACCTGATGGTAAGTGGATGCTGTGGTCCATAGACATCTACATCTATCCTCGATTAAGAATAAAAACGTAAATGCGTTGTCACCTCCCAGGTCTAAGACGGAATGTCTAGTTTCCAGTAGAAAGGGTCTCACGCGCTCTACACTCACCATACATAGTACAGCATTATTAAGTTTGTATTTTACACTGGTAATTTTCGTAGAATAAGGGTGGGAAACGAGTATGCAGTCCTTCTGATGGTAAGTAGATGTTGTGGTTCTCGACATCTTCATTTATCCTCGATTAAAAATTAAAATGCATATGCGTTGTCACTCCAGGTTTCACCAGGTTGATGAACTGTGTGCTCGTTTGTCACCCAATGCTACAAAAAATATTTTTGTTCTACTCTATCGCAGTATTAAAATAGACCTACATAATTGTATACCTGTCTCTCTCTCTCTCTCTCTATCCCCATACATCCATCGTTATTATTAAACAAGAAATCATTAACATATATAGGTATGAACTCAAAGCAATGATTAGAGCCCTGAGTTTTTTACACCACAATGATATATCGATTTTTTGCCACTCTATCGAGCCAAGACTCCGCCAATCGGACGCGTTGACTGAACGCATCGATAATAAAGCGACTGACCTTTATCCACACTATTTGTCGCCTGTTCATGCTTTATTCATGACTACACTATAGCTTTTTACGGCTTAAAGTGCGTATAGAACTATTCCAAAGGCTATACCGTTACCATTGAACGACAGAGAAATAAGCCAACATCGATTTTATTACAAGGATTTAAGGATCACTTAAACTTTACTTAGACGCGTTTAGTGTTGTAAAATCGAACGTACTGTCGATATTATAATTGGCGCCACATTGTTCTGGTGGCAGTTCGAAGCTGGGACACAAAAACCAATACGTGAGTGGACAGGATAGATTGCAGTTTTTGTGGCGCACCACTAGACCGAACGACATTGTTCGCGTCGAACGTCAATTAGGGATAATGAAGAACGGGATTTTTGAGTGGAGTTACGATTTGTGAATCAGTTTCTAGTTTATAACAGCGGCAATGTCCGATTGTTAAGTTGGTATATCATTAATTATATAGACGCGTACTAAGTACATCGCATGACTTAACGATTTTCCTGATTTATATTCAACCCACACAAATTTATGATTTTCGTACGTGGACCTTTGTGATTGCGTATTTCTGTTACCATGATCGAAACAAACGTGGTAGAGCCGTGATGCAGCTATAATATGGCTGTAGCATGATGTGTCGACTCAACCACGAATAGACAATACCGCTGCTGTGTTTCGTAAATTGTTCAAAAAAATGACATTTTTCTTTATTGGTGACAAAGCATTAACAAAAAGACCTTAATTTCAAGCTACAAGATACATTATCGCTTGTATATTTATTTAGTTCCTTACGTCGATTCCTGGCTATGGCATTACTTTTATTACCTTTGCGTCACTTTTATATGATCATAAATGCAGCAACAAATAGGTATAATGAAGCAGTGGTATTCTAACAGCACTGATATTCTTTCGGTACATTTATCAAGAGCTCACGAGCAGTCGACAAACACATATTTAGTCTATTAGACCTGATAAATTGGTGATAGGTTTACTTCGTCGAGAAAATTATTATGTAATTAGTTAATTAATCTTGCTTTGATAAATCCCACCGTTGACTTCAACAAGGAAGGTTAAAAAAGAATGATTTAAATAAAGTGATTCCTAAAATGATTACGAACGAGAAGTCATTTATATGGAATATAGCCTACTAAACACCGACGTGGCTGTGTACAAGACTTGACAGCTTAGCTTCAGAATAAAAAAAATCTAATAAGGATCCCAGAAAAAGTATTTTCTTTTATTTATGGAATAAGGGTTACAAACGAGCACACAGTCCATCTGATAGGAAGTGGATGCTGTGGCCCATATACATCTGCATTTATCCTCGATTAAGTTTCAAAACGCAGATGCGTTGTCACCCCTGAGGACTAAGATGGAATGCCAAGTTTTCAATAAAAAAGGGTCTCCGGATCTCTACACTCACCATACGAAACACAGGAGTATTAAGCTGCTATTTTACGCTGGTATTCCGTCAAAACGTAGTCCTTACCGGTCGAGCCGACCCATCCGTGCTACAACCTCAATATAGATGCAACGTGGCTCTACCATTAAACGTAAAAATACAGTATTTCTGACATTAGCAAAATATAAATCAAAGTATTATGAATGAAAGTAATTTATCCCGTGTGATGAAAGCTTAAAGGAATTTACCACCACATTTCGTCCCGTGGGTGTCGTAAGAGGTGACTATGGGATATACCAGAAAAACCCCGGGTTCCAATAGATGTCGGTATAGCCATCTTGCCGCCAAACATAAATAGCCAGACCAGAGATGCAACGTCATAGGTGCGAGACGTGTGGTTTTGTAATCGCCTACTCGCTTGCTAAGTGTGGTGTTTAAGACAAGTCTTCCCTACAAGTAAATAAAAGGCCAGTGAAATAAAAGTACGTAAACAACCACGTTATCTACATATTTTAAAAGTGTAATGAAGCTGGCCCGAAAACACTACTTACGAAGTTCGCACGTTTCGTTCACATTCCATATATTTAAGTTTCTAAAATAGATCAATATTGATGGCAATTATGTGCGGAGTAATCATAGATCTCCCTTGGGTAAAAAGTGTGGTTGCCAAGCCGCCTGTTATGTGTGGCAACCATGGCAAACATCCCCCTTATGAAGCTCTCTATGAAGACGCTTACGTTCAGCGGTGGGCTTCAACAGGCTAATAAATATAATGATGTGAGGATATAACCCTGAATTTGCAAGTCTTCGGCTACTAATTCTCTGGCTCCTGATATATTGTTGAAATTGACAAGCGCAGTTTTTTTTTTAGTGGTTATCAGAGGACTCTCTGTCACTTCTTACGACAGCTACAGGACGATAGGTATGGGATAACCTTACAACACCATTGCACGGTTATTGATAAATGTTTAACATAACAATAATCATTAATATTAATATTTCTTGCCAGCACTTCATCGAAGTCACATACACGCTTAGCTCGAAATTAAAAGCGTTCTGCGCTCAGATATACTAAATCTTAAGAGTAGTGCTCAAGAAATATAGTAAATTTTGGACCGTGCAGTGACGTTGAAGATCCACTACTCATATCATCCCGTGGACGTCGTAAAAGGCAAGAGTGGGATATCAAATACGTGGTAGAGCCACGCTGCAGCTGTATTTAGACAATGATACCACGCTCTCACAGAATACCAGCGTAAAAAAGCAGCTTAATGCTCTTGTGTTTTGTATGGTGAGTGTCGAGATCTGGAGACCCTTTTTTACTGGAAACGAGGCATTCCATCTTAGTCATCAAGGGTGACAGCGCATCTGCGTCTTGATTCTTAATCAAGGATAAATGTAGATGTCTATGGGCCACAGCATCTACTTACCACCAGAAGGACTGTGTGCTTGTTTGTCAACCATATTGTATAAAAAAAAGAGATGGACACCAGCACATTTCTGATACAACTCAAAATAATAGAAAAGAAAAACAAAAAAAAAAAAAAAAAAAAAAAAAAAAAAAAAAAAAAAGGAAAGGGAAAAAAGAGAAAAAGAAAAAAAAATGTTGTTGTCGACCCGCCTGCGAATTGTGTTATGGCAATATCTCCACTATAAGGAAATCTATATGGGACCTATTGTTCACAAGTGGAATTTAAGGTTTGAATGAATGAACTGTGAACTAGATGCATTTGATAGAGCTTCAACAATCTTATGCCTGGTTACTATATTCAAACAACAGTTATTGCTACAGACTTTCACAGACATTCTAATATGCACAATAAATAAAGCACAACACTAAATCGCAGTCTCAAAGAGCACCGAACTGAAGACAACGCGCTGCACGCGCATACACGTTAATAATTGGCGTGCGCGGTACGTCTCTATCTAACGAATTTCTAATTTATTACCCGCGATACGCACGCTGCAGCTGTAAATCCTGCGCGGGCGCATCTAATCGTTGTGGCGCTATCTAGCGGCACCTTTGCGAACTAAGATGCAGAAGCCAGCCGCCCCGTGCACTATAATTCTATTTGCTTTCTATACTCGTTATCTGAAATGGTGCTAGGTGGTGATAAGGCGCGTGCCTTTAATTGTATTCCCTGGCTCTCGTAATCGGATTTAGTATCTTATATAGGAGCATTATGGTATGTCGCGGGTTCGAAATTTCCTGCTTGTGGTATGTGATGGCGCTCGGTGTCGTATCTACAAACAAAATTGCTCGGATCATTGGCTGGTGTTAAGACGTTTTTAAAAAGTGACTGTCATTTTACACAAATAAAAGGCAATTTCTTACATTGCATTATTGAAATTTTCAGCGTTTTCGTATTTATTTGCAGTATTCAGAAGTTTTTGTATTCAGTTTTTTTTAATGGTACCTCCTCACACTAGGTTTGTCTCTTGTATCGTGAGAGTAGTTTACAAACATAAATAGCACAATAGCACAACATCCAGATCCGGAACAATTATTTGTAGACCGTACAAATATTTGTTCCGTGTGGGATTCGAATCCGCGTCCCTCAGTGCAGCAAATAAAGTTACCACTGCACCACGGAGCCGTGAATGCCGTCTTTACTCAGTAATGTATATAATAAAATATATAGTAATTCATTCATTTATTCATTAAATGCTATCAAAAGTCAATACTGAATAGAGGCCTCCCCTATAGCTATAGCTTAGGGAGATATTTGCCATAGTTGCTACACTTGCCAACTTGGCAATGGCAGCATTTTGTTATTTTGTGTTGTTATCGGAAGATGCTGTTACCTATTCCCAGTTTCTCTGTTTCAGTTTCTCTCTTTCGCCACTTAAAAACCCCTCAGGAGGATTCCCTTAAGCTGATACCTCACGGCAATACTATTGTAATAGACGTTTTTAAATAAAGCGTAAAATAGCAGCTTAACACTGCTGTGTGTCGTATGGTGAGTGTAGAGAACCGGAGATCCTTTTAACTGGTAAAGAGGCATTCTATCTTAGTCCTCAAGGGTGACAATGCATCTGTATTTTGATTCTTTATTGAGGACAGATGTAGATGTCTATGGGTCACAGCAACCACTTAAACCAACAGGCGGACTGTGTGCTCGCTTTTCACCATATCCTATAAAAAAATTATAAGCAAAATACCACTGACTGACTGATTCATCACGAGATCTCTAAAACTATACACCCGATTGACTTAAAGTTTAGTATAGTTACCCATTTCGCAATGTAGACCCTCACTAAGGCTCAGTCGTAATATCCGTTGTTTAAAAAAATATTTTAGTGCGGAAACTAGAAGATCTAAATTATTCTAGTTTCCGCACTAAAATATTATCGAGCACCCAGCAAAGCAAGCGGGTATCAGCTAGTAAATAATATAATAAAAATCTTGATAATAACGAGTTTCAATTGGGGTCTCTTTACAGACTGCAATAATGATGAAGGTTTCAAAGCGAGGCATAACTGCCTCGTTAGTCTCAGTCTCGCTAGTATCACAAAGTCCCGGGTTCTGTAATCCCAGCTTAAATCAGTTAAATCTTCCTGTCAAGGAATTCTCAATAGCAGCCCAGACTCCGGTAGTTGACGGTGTTTCGCCTCCGTGCTTCGGAAAGTACGTAAAGTCATTAGTCACTCTCCGGAAGAGTTAGATTACCGTCCCATAAGACTATGAGAGTGAGTGAATAGAGTGCTCCTGTAAGCGTACACTCGCGCATTGTAATCTAATATGAACAATGTAGGCAGAAGAACATGTAGACAGCGCAAATGACTAGTCTCCCTTGAGACTGGCCGCTGGACCGAAATTCGGTCCCGAGGACATTATTTAAAACGTATATCGATATTATACAATAATATTATAATATTAACATGTATCGTTACATTTGTATTCCAGTCGAATTCCATTAATTTGTAAGACGCAGAACAAAGTACAAAAAGCCGAAGAAATATTGCAATATAACGTCACAAATAGGCTCCGTTTTGGCAAACAATTGCAAAAAATCAACAGGTTCATAATTATGCCAAATCCAAGGCATCGACAGCATTAAAAATAGGGATGCGTTCTCTGTAATTACGATAACCTGTCGATATCGATAAATTTGTCGCGGTGCGGCGCTGATTCAATAAATCGGACAACGTTGTTGGTGCGTCTGCCCCTAACGAACCGAACGTAAACCTTTCATTAAATGTTTCGATTAAATTCCATGGCATATTAATGAATTTCATGAAAGACTTGCTTATATTGATTGTTTGGCTAACGGAACGAAATTGCAAGCTTACCTGTGTTGAGAGGATGTATGACTTACCTGAAATTAAAATACATACATGATTAATTCAAACCTGACAAGTAACATATTGTTAAAAGCATTATTCTGTAACAAATTTAAATAATTTTAAATAATATACGAATTACTTTTAACAGAAATTACATGTAAATAAAATAAATTTTATTTAAATTAAATAATTTAAAAACATTATTTATTTAAAAAAACATAACTTTCTAAAGCGTCAGCAGCACGTAATATCGTCTTTTTATATTGACCCTTAAAAACTTTTAAATATCTTTTTTAGAGATTGACCCTTAAAAACTTTTAAATATCTTTTTTAGAGATTGTCAAATAATCACTAAATTAGCATAAGCGATCTCAAAGAAAATATGTTAAAATCAAAGCCAAAGCGTTAAGATTTTTCTGCAACTTTGAGGTGATGGATTCTCTTAATCCCGCCAATACACGGTATAAAACATTAAGTATATTATGTAAACGTCCTACTATCATGCGAGAAGACTATAACAATCAATATTGTGAGTTCAAACACATTAATAAAGATTTGTGAGACACGCAATAACGCCAAATGACAGGCTTTACACAAAGGTATCACATTATTACCAATATTGAAATAGCAGAGGCCGTACGAGGGCTATCCTTAAAGGTATTTTTGCGTTGTTACGACAGGCGGGTGCGGCACTTTGAAGTTTAAGCGAAAAGTAAACGTGATGCTCGTCGCCCGGTAATTGCGTTGTGGTAGTGATGCAATTTTAGTTATCGATAACCCTTAAAAATATTGAAGCCAAATCATACATTAATTTCGTAAGAGGTGTCTATGGCGAATGCCAGAAAAATCTTTTGGCTTTGGGCCACTAAGCTAGACTATACCCAGACGGCCAACAGCAGCAGCAATAAAGGAAATTTTGAAATATATATATATACTAACCTGTGTCATGGTGATGTAAGATAAGCCATTACACTTTTTCAGATGTAAAATACCCTTACCAGTGAAGGCAGTAGCGTCAAGCCGCATACTAAGATTCCTACAACTAGATAGGCCCATGCCCAGTATTAGACTTTTAGAATCGATTACAATTTATTTGCTAGGATACGGTATAGCATTTAGGATTTTAAAACGTGTGGTGGCAGTGTAAGATTCACTACCTAATATCATCTAGTAGGTAAGAGGCAACAGAGGGAATCCGAAACCGAAAATGGGCTGGACCTTCGTGATAGCAGCTAAAAATAATAAAAAACTACAGCTACCCACATGCAAAGCAAGCGTGGCAACCAATGCACAATCCCTCTTGCGACTTGTTCAGCTGTGGACCTTTGACGACTATAATGAATGAATAAATAAATAAATTAGGATTTTAAATATTATATTAGTACAATGTACTCTTAAGTATGATATATTACTAAGTCCGCATGAAAATGATGATATTGATAAAATCAATAAAATCACGTTACACGTAAATTTAAATAAACATATTTCATTATATTTATCCTTTTACATCATGTTTATACACCGATAAAGAAAGAGGCACTATTTAAAATGTTTGCAGTAAAAATACATGCTTGTAAAAAGCTGTAAATTAAAAGAAAAATTATGCAAGTTTTTGTAAAGTTATATTTACTAATACATATCAAAAATTTCTTGTCAATAAGTTTTAATAAGAGTTACGTGTAGAGTATCATCAGTAGCAGAGTTGGTGGGATCAAATATAACAGACTATTAAAACACCGACACCCAATCCGAACATTTCCCGAGTTAATCAAGTCGTAATGCCCACCTGCCATAAAACACTCACTAACTGAGACGTTAATACTCCGACACTAACTATCGCTAGGGTTGTCATATACGCAATAGTATATGAAACTAGTTCAAATATAGACTAAAAAGTTACACTATATTATAACATGCCAAGAAATGTACGATAAAGGTCGCTGACCATTATTCCTTTTTTTATTTGTTTACTTTAAGTTTATATAACGTACAAATAAATTCAAGCACTAGCGGAATATTTTAGTGGATAATTTATTAAACTTATTATAAAGATTTTCGCAAATCAATAATAAGATTATTAATGAAGAGAAAAAGCAAAACATTCTCTAAACTACAGTGCAAAGTCGACATTAAATAACAAAGGTTTAGATGAAATATATAGTCAAACTTGCTGAAAAAAAATTACGATGCTGTGTGATGGCAGCGTAAAAAATTTCATCATTTACTTTATTTCGTCCTATTGTTGTAATAAAAAGGTCAAAAAAATTCACAGCTTTCGATGAATAAAACTTTGCACCTGATAAGTACCACAGCGGATATGCTTGATTTAAAATACCTAAATCGTAGACGATTACCAGCGTCAAGCTGCAAAATATCTAGTACTACCATCGTCAATTCACTTAACAAGCGTAGTATTTTCGGCAATTACCCCTACCTAAGGGAGGGAACCAGCATTGGATTTCTACGAGAAGACCATAATATAAACGGTAACATATGACATAGATAATATATTACATGTTTATTTTAGCGGACTTAAGTTGGTAATATTTATATATTATAATCACGAAGTTCACGACAGCCCTAATCATCGATACGATCGCACCACTAGCACTCGATAATTACGTGTAGTACATTTTGTTTCCACATCTCGCCGCCGCAGGCGCTGATCGTAATTCGTGTTTTTTTCCTTTCGTACTTTCTTTTTCGGGGCGTCTTCGTGAAAGTACAATTGGGGAATTGATTAAAAAACTCCGATCGGCCGCAACGGGATTTATTTTTCGAGGGTTATGTTTGCTTTATCGGCGAATTCTAGTTTGTACGAATATGCGGCTGATATTTTGTGAATAACAAAGAATGGATATTTCCAAAACTAAAAGGAAATTGTAGCGGCGCTGTCGTCGCGCCACAAGCGAAATACACCGAAGCCTAAATCACGCTATCAACATTCCGAATCATAAACAGTATATATAGAACATCTCCGAATTATCACATGGAGTGTCGGCCGCTCCCCGGGCAGAACACCTTGCCCGGCGGGAGATCTCCCCTTTTCCTACCACGGGCACAGTGGTGACCCCGACGTGATCTGAACACGCAACCGACAACCTTCGGAAACTTCAAGCTTCATCATCGTCCTAGAATACCCCACCCATTCGCTCCCGAGCAGATATCGTCTACAGTCTTCATATGCTGCAAGCCAGCTAGCTTCACAAGGTTCATCGCAGCACTGGAATAAAAATGCTTCCTGTTCCTTCAAGCTATACTCTGCGCTACAGTGTTCGGCACGGCTCTGAGCCTTACTGCTCGCCTCTGCTTCACGGCACTCTCGCAGATTACTTGCCTTCTTCTCGACTCACCGCAGACTACAAGGCAATCTCCTCTCCTGGCACTTGCACATTCGTCGACAACTCGACTGCACTATCGACCTCCGGTCTGAGCAGGGGGGTGATGTAGCGGCGCTGTCGTCGCGCCACAAGCGAAATCCACCGAAGCCTAAATCACACTATCAACATTCCGAATCATAAACAGTATATATAGAACATCTCCGAATTATCACATGGAGTGTCGGCCGCTCCCCGGGCACAACACCTTGCCCGGCGGGAGATCTCCCCTTTTCCATTTATGGCCACAAAATTCATGAAAAACATGAAAACCGATGATATGCTTTTCTATACTTCTTAATTACATCTACACTGGGTCATCAACTTCACCACACTATCAAAAAATATACTCTCTGCCTAACAGTTACCCGTTATGAGTTAATCTATACGTATATAAGCGAAATACCACTCAATCAAGCTATCTCTTAAAATTATACGCTGGATTGACTTGGGTATTTGGCATATACACTCCTTTCTCAACGTAGACATACAATAAAAAGGATTTTGGAAAATTCAACCCTTATACTGTTTTACAGATTGTAACTTATAACTGGCGTTATTTTTTGTTTATTTATTACAATAAATACTGAAAGCCTTGAAATAATAATAAAATCTCTTAAAATACTTCAATACGAGTACGTTAACAAAATAAAACGTTCACTCATTTACAAACGTAATATTAAAAAGCTTACGTTCTTCTGTTGTCCGAAGGTACCCATTACATTGAGAATATACAATACATTGAGAATATAAAAATTAAGGAACTCTCAAATGATTAATGATGACGCGCCTATCATCGCCGGTTCACAGCAACACTGTCATTAATGAAATGATCACCTATGCGGCGCTATCTGAGTATTTAATGATATTTTTTGTGAGCCGACATCGTTCGCTCACTCTTAATAGGAATGTTTGTTTAAATCTATTACGTTTTGAATTTGTATTCGACGTACGTACAATTTGTAAGAGAATGCGATGACTTTAACGATGAAACCATTAAGTTTCGCCATTTAGTTCGGGAGATTACGACACATCTTTTCGTCAAGTATACCTCAAAACTTGAAAACAAGATTGTACAACCAATGTTGGCAGTGATGACTATGGATCCGAGATGTGGTCCTTCATTGCTGGCCGTATGAGGAAGCCCAAGCTCACTGAGCCTATGGAGAGGGCTATGCTAAAAGTTTCTCTGCATGATAAATTTAGAAATGGAATATCCGCAATAAAACCAGAGTCTCCACTACTTTGGGCTGTGGCCCAACGGATCAGTAAGCTGAAGTGGCAATAGGGCGTCCATATAGCTCAAAGAACCGATGTGATTTTTGAAAATTTAAATTGACTTTTTTTTAATTTAAATCTTAGACTACTATAGGTTTGTAGGTTTACAGTAAATAGTACAGGAAGTGGAGCAGTACTTTTGCGCTGCTCTTTAGTTCCCCCGGCAAACTTACAAAGGATAATTGTAAACGTACTCGTACTATATTTTACTCGTATTATTATAATATTTTTTTAACTGAAATTTTTTTTTTGAAATTATTACTAACATACATTACATTATTGTTACAATTATTTTTGAGCTCTGAAGCCTGTGTTAGTAAAAACTGTGCTACAGGCCTCAGACTTCCCCATCTATTGTCTTAGTATTATAATGTAAGTATATTACTATTATAAAGAAATTTGTTAATAAAAAATAAAATGAAATTAAAAAGTGATAATACGGTACTAATTCTAATGTAAGGCCAAATTGCGTCTGTGTGTGTGTGTGTGTGTGTGTGTGTGTGTGTGTGTGTGTGTGTGTGTGTGTGTGTGTATGTGTGTGTGTGTGTGTGTGTGTGTGTGTGTGTGTGTGTGTGTGTGTTCACACACGAGCGATTAAGTGATCTTTACGAACAATTCTTCAATTTCATTATAATTCAAGTCGTTAAGAGTTTGTTTTAATATTTTCTTGAATTCATGATTATTAAGGTTAATAATAGTTTTAACGTTTCTGTTATTGACTGTTTTAACTTTGTTGAATAATTTATTATAAAGCATTGGTGCACAAAAATTGTAGCTTCTTCTAGCAAACACGGTCTGGGCTCTAGGTACAGGTAATCTTGTTACTCGTTTATTACTTATAGGAGGACAAGGCACAGAATGGCGGTGATATCTACGAAGACACTGGTATACAAATAATTTGCGTACTGATAACATATGGCACTGCTTGTACAGGTCATGTGTGGGGTATTTAAAAGGCAACCGCATCATAACTTTTAGGACGGCGCGTTGCGCACGCTCTAGTAGTATGAGGTGTGTCTTTGCTGCGCACCCCCAGACGCAAATACAATATGAAATAACGCTCTCACACAGGGACCTGTATGTTAACAAAAGAACATCACAACTAGCCACATCACGCAAATTTTTAAATATATAAATTAGCCTCCTTGTTTTACTCGCTAGAGCAGTTACTTGTGGGACCCAGCTAAGCCCATCATCAAGAATAACTCCCAAATACTTTATGCTTGTCACACGTGACAAATATTCACAATTACACGTGGCAGGTACACGCAGTAGCCGGTTACATGGGTGAGTATGGATTTGAATTTGGAAATTACTGCCTGGTCGAGAACGGGTTAATATACCAAAACAAACATACTTTGTTTTTGCAGTATTCAAAGTGAGGAGGCTGTCTTCTAGCCAAGACGTTACAGTTTTTATGCCTTTTTCAGCGAGACTCCTAACATTACTCCACGATGTGTCGTGAAACAAAAGTACTGTGTCATCTGCAAACATCACGATGTCAACGTCCTTTGACTGCAACTTGCATAGATCATTTATATAAGCGAGAAAAAGAGTCGGGCCTAGCGTACTGCCTTGTGGCACACCGAAATGGCAAACAGCGCTATTACTTAAATGTTCCTTGATCCTGACTATCTGTGTCCTGTTACTTAAGTAGGATCTGAACCATTGCAGTGGCACACCTCTAATACCCAGGTTTTCTAGCCTTGTCAATAGTATAGGAATCGACACCGTATCGAATGCCTTTTGAAGATCTAAAAAGACACCGAGACACCTTTCATTTTTGTTTAAGTAAGAATTCGCTAAAGACGTGAAATGGAGGACAGCATCCTCAGTAGATTTGTGCTTTCTGAATCCATATTGGTTAGGGCTTAACAGGTGAAATTTTTCGAGGTAGCTAATCAATCTACTGTTTACAATTTTTTCTAGGACTTTAGAGAGGGTTGGCAACAATGAAATTGGTCTGTAATTCGACGGTAGATTTTTTTGACCATCTTTATAGATAGGTGTAACTAAGGCCTTTTTGAAGATATCTGGAAAGATACCGGTTTTTAAGCTAAGGTTTATTAGGTAAGTTACAGGTTCAACGATATAAGGACATGCATATTTTATGATGTGTGATGTTATGTTATCCCAACCAGAGGCATTACTTGATTTTAGGCTTGAAATAAATTTATGAACTTCGGCGCAGTCAGTCAAAAACAAGGAAAAAGAATTTGGTAACATGTTCGACCTGGCTGCATTGATAGACAATTGCTCTTGTGTAAGTCCTAATTTGTTAATAGTTTTAGTCGCCAACTCCAGACCAATATTAGTAAAGTACCCGTTTACCTCATCAAGAGACTCTGTAGTTGTTGTTTTAGTGTTGAGAAGCTCATCAGATGTATTTTCAGTTTTTTTAGTCAAGTTACAAATATCTTTAATTAAATCCCAAGTCCTTTTAATGCATCCTGTATTTTGATTGAATTTAGAGCGGTAGTAATTTATTTTACTTAATTTAACAAGCTTATTACATATGTTTCGGTAGCTACAGTATATGGTTTTTAGATTTTTATAATTTGGTGTATTTTTATGTTGTTTCTGAAGCTTATTCCTTTTTCGGATTGAGATAAGGATACCCGGCGTAATCCACGGTTTTAGTCTTTGTTTTCTGTGAGGTGTGGAAACTTCCCTGGTATTAATGCTAATAACAGAGTGTAATGTAGAGATTAAATATTCGGCAGCTTTATTAACTGAGGTAAGTTTGTAGTATTCATTCCAGTTTTCATTAGCCAATTGAATTTTTATAGCATCAAAGTCAATTTTGAGCCGCTTAATATTAGGTACAGACTTGTTAATTTTCGGACTATTTAAAATTAATAATATGGGTGAATGGTCAGTTAATGAATCGAATACAAAGGTTTGCCAATTACTTTTCGTTTTAACCATAAAGTGATCAATACATGATTCTAAGCGTGTGGGTTTGTCAACACCCTGAAGTAGGCCATAGTATGCCAAGAGACTAATGTAGCTTGCACCACTCATAGATACGTTACCCGGCAATATATTTATATTGATATCACCGGTAAGTATTATAGTATTTTGAGGTGTGTCTTTCAAAATCCGCTCTAGAGAATTTAGATAATTCGCAGAATTCGGAAAACCTGCTGGTCTATACGAACAAATAACCGCACAGCTTTCTTCAATATTCAGAACCAAACAGTTACCTTCTGTACAGTCCGGTTCTTTAGCAGAGGCCACAATACCACTGCGCACATACGCTACTACCCCATCATTTTGGTTCAGTTTGTTTTTTGTGTAGAACATTTGATAGTTATCTAAAGGCGGCGGTGGCTTAACCTCTTTTGTCCAACATTCGGTTAGAACAAGAATGTCTATAGGTATACTAAGCGACTCAACAAACACTAGAAAACGATCTAAGTTACAGTGAATGCTCCTTATATTAACTGTCAGAATAGACAGTGAGTTTGGAGTTACCTGGACAAGTCGCCTGCATAATGCAGGGTCCGCCACCTCAGTACAAGTAGGGTTACAAACAACATTTAATTCATTTTGAACAACACAAATATTTTGATTATTGAATTTTAAAATTATGCAGCAAACTATTGTTACATGGACAACGACGCATTGATTTTTTAAATGTTATAATACATTGTATATACGTAATTAGTGTAGTAGAAGTTTGAGCTTGCATGTGATACGATCTAAACTCTAAAAGTCTTATAGCCATGTAGTTCGAATGAGTAGAGTTATGTAATATGTAATGTGAATATGTTATGTTGCATGGGCATGGTACATATAATATGTATGTATTATAGCTGACATGTGATGGGTAACGCGAAACGGTAGCTATAATATATAGTAAATGTGTATATGTTGTATTGTGCATACGATTATAGTTGTGGATAAATGCAATGAATGTATTGGTAAGTGAGTTTGAGTAAAGGGCCTTACTATTACAGAAAATTAAATTAAAATAAAGAAATGAATGGATTAACAATAGGAACTGTGTAAAAGTTTTGTAAAAATACACTACATACAAATAGCTAAAATCTAGTCATTCGGTAGACATCTTATTAAGGTCTTCGTGACACTTGATCAGGATAGGCTTGGATTGCTCAGATTTCTTTAAGTATACTCTTCCAACTGAGGTCCAACAGAAGACGTAATTATTTTTCTTCGCAAAATCTCTCCCAGCTGCAAACAGCTGCCTCGTTTTTTGTGGTAAGTTGTCCGAGATGTAAATAGGTTTTGCCGGTCCGTCCATTGAAATATCTTTTGTATTCAGCTTATTGTTGGCATGAGTTTTGTTGTATTTTTTAAGGTTTGAGATAAATTTATCCTTCGTAAGGCAGCTTGTAAAGTCTGCTATAATTGGCTTATTTCGCTCGTTTTTAGTATTAATTCTATATATATTTTTCACGTCCGACTGTTGAAGTGTTGAACCCAGGACTCCACCTGTCTTTTTCAGAATATTTAATAAATCATCCTTGGTTTCATGAGTTTTCTTTGGGACGTTGCGTAATTCAATTTTCGTAGCATGGGTTTCACGCTCGAATTTCTCTTCTAATTCTTGAATGCGCTTGTAGTAAGCACTGTTTTGCTCTTCTAGGTTGCGGACTTTTTCCAAAAGCGAATCGTATTTATCGGACATAAAATTAATCGAATGACGTATTTCCTCGTTCTGTTGTTTAATCTCCCCCATACGTTCAAGAATTATGGAATATTTACTGTCTTGCTCATTTTTGAAAGACGTGAACAATGATAGGAATTTGTCATGAATCATACTTAATTCATTCGAAGTATCATTACTATGTTTTCTTTTCCTTGGAGCGGTGTTTATATAATACTCCTTTTCGGGGGTAGTATGTATATTTGGTTCCGAGTCGCAATGTTGTAAGTTTGTTCGGCGCGCCGATGTAGACGCCTGCAACGGCGAGCGGTTAAGCGGCATTACGAAAAGTACCAGGCAAGTATAGATTAAAAGGTAGTTATCGCGGATCTTACGCTTATATGATTAAATATAGTTATCTTCGTTCCACAAGTATGGTATGAATCACTCAGTGTGCGACAGCGTCGCAGGTAAGGCGTAGGTATCAGCTTAGTTTGGACGAATTAGACGCGGTCGGCTAGGGGTGCGTTCCGTCCAGTATACGTTGAGATTACACGCTGCGTGCGTATTAATACAATGAAGTAATGAATGGACTCACTGTCTGTGTGCGTTCGCGCTGCCGTTGTGTGCACGTTGTGACGAGTTGGTAATTAAGAACACCTCTTTGCGCTTATGATATCTTATTATTTTAATTTTAATTTTCACAACAGAATTAAATTTATTATGATTGAGACAGAAAGCAATTTACACGTCTATACTCTTTCGAGGTCCAGAGGGGAACTACAAAGTTTATATAAATTACTAACAAATGTGTATGGATATGCATACGAAATAAACAAACAGTACTACCATATTATATTGGAAACAAAAAACGAACACAATACAATAAATAACATTTTTTAATTAGAAGTTAAGGATAAAATCAATAATTTATCTTATGGTACTTAAACGAGCGTGATTTAGAATTATATATAATTGTAATAAGTACCAAATAATTTACTTATCAGTTAACTTAATACTCAGAAATGACATACATATATAAACACTCACGCCTGTCACCCAGAAGGGTAGGCAGAGACTACGGACTTCCATTTAGTACGATCCTGACACATCTCTCTCGCTTCCTTTACATCCATATACTCGTATCTACGCATACATGCTCGTCGATTAAAGGTAGTCTCAATTCGGCCCATTTTCAGTATATCGCCAATTTGTTCGATAAATATTCGTCTAGACTAGAGCGGCCCTTCCCAAGTTTGTCGTTAACTTACTAATGAATAACCTTCAAAACATATACACATATAAAACACAAATGATCATACTCAAATACACGTCCACTCTCAAAGAAAAATACTTAACAATTTCAAATGCGTGCGTTTCGGCTCTTTATTTTTCTTTACATTTACTTTTTTCTATAATACATTTATAATTGGGTATTTTATTACAGACGGCCCCCAGTCCCCGGCAGCCCCGCTATTCCTGGCTACGGTGGCGACCATGGTAACGGCGGGGGAAGGGGGTGCTAAGAATCTCCGGTGGAGGTTCGGTTGCCACCTACGACGACTCGACCTGGCAACATATAACGCACGCACCCTGAGGACTGACGAGAAGATACTAGAGCTGGAAGAAGAGGTAGACAAGTTGCGCTGGCATATTATTGGATTATCCGAGGTCCGAAGAGAGGGGGAGGACACGGTAATCCTCGAGTCCGGCAACTTGTTCTATCACCGGGAGGGCGATCATCTGTCCCAAGGAGGTGTCGGATTTATCGTCCACAAGTCTCTCGTCAACAACGTTGTAAAGATTGGGAGTGTGTCGACGAGGGTCGCGTACCTGATACTCAGAATCACCAAACGGTATTCGCTGAAGGTCATTCAGGTTTACGCACCAACCTCGGCACATCCCGATGAGGAGGTGGAGGAAATGTATGAGGATATTTCCAGAGCCATACATTCCTCCAAAACCCACTACACGGTGTTGATGGGAGACTTCAACGCAAAACTAGGCACAAGAGAAAGCGGTGAGCTGAAGGTAGGGAAATTTGGAGTAGGGCAACGGAACCGAAGGGGCCAGCAGCTGGCCGACTTTATGGAGAAAGAGGGACTCTTCATGATGAACTCTTTCTTCCAGAAGCGGCCCCACAGGAAGTGGACCTGGTCGAGCCCCGACGGTTCGACAAAAAATGAGATTGACTTCATTATGACGACCAGACGCCAACTGTTCAGTGATGTCTCAGTGATCGCAAGGGTGAAAACTGGCAGCGATCACCGAATGGTTAGAGGCACACTGAACCTAAACGTTAAGTTGGAGAGGTCTCGTCTAATGAAGTCAACGCTCCGTCCCCCTCGTGCTGTAATCCAGAATCCCGAAACCTTTCAGCTCGAGTTACGTAACCGCTTCCAGTGCCTAGAAGATTGCAATGCAGTGGACGATATGAACGACAAGCTCGTGGAAACTGTCCATGCGGTCGGAGCTAAGTTCTGCAAGACCTGCCGCAGAAGAACACAAAAACTCTCCGATCACACTCTTAATCTCATGGCTGTTAGACGGGAGATGAGGCTGCAATCGTCAACAGATTTGACAGCATACAGGCAACTGAACAGACAGATCTCCAAATGCATGCGGCGAGACTTACGCAACTTTAATACTTCTCGTATTAAAGAAGCGATCGAGCGGAACCAGGGCTCCAAAGTCTTTGCCAGAGATCTGTCTGCCAGAAAGAGCCAACTGTCAAAGCTGAAGACTGAGTGTGGCAACATCGTTTCCGGGACACCTGAGATTTTGAGTGAGATTGAGAGGTTCTATGGGCAGCTGTACACATCATCGTTGGAGCCACACGCAAGTGTGAGTAACGATCCAAGAGCAAGTCTTATCCGACACTATTCCGATGATATCCCGGACTTCAGTCTGAGCGAGATTAGAATGGCTCTCCACCACCTTAAAAACGGCAAGGCCCCGGGCGAGGATGGAATTACAGCGGAGCTTCTGAAAGCGGGTGGAAAACCGGTACTTGAAGTCCTTCGGGAGCTCTTCAATTCCGTCCTCCATGGTGGCACTACTCCGGAGGCGTGGAGCAGAAGCGCGGTGGTTTTGTTCTTTAAGAAAGGTGACAACGCTCTCTTGAAGAACTACAGACCGATTTCCCTTCTGAGCCGCGTCTACATGATATTTTCGAGAGTCATTACGAATCGTCTCGCACGCAGACTCGACGACTTCCAGCCTCCCGAACAAGCCGGTTTCCGAAAAGGCTTCAGTACTATAGACCACATACATACCCTGCGGCAGATTGTACAGAAGACCGAAGAGTACAATCTGCCACTTTGCCTGGCATATGTGGACTATGAGAAAGCCTTTGATTCCGTCGAAATTTGGGCGGTGCTACAGTCCCTTCAGCGGTGCCAAGTTGACTGTCGGTACATCGAAGTGCTGAAGTGTTTGTACAGTAGGGCTACGATGGCTATCCGAGTACAGAACCAGAGTTCGAAACCTATCCAACTGCAGAGAGGTGTAAGACAGGGTGATGTTATATCCCCGAAACTCTTCACCGCTGCGTTGGAAGACGTTTTCAAGCTACTGGACTGGAAAGGATACGGTATTAACATCAATGGCGAGTACATCACTCACCTTCGATTTGCCGACGATATAGTCATTATGGCAGAATCGCTGGAGGACTTAAGCATTATGCTCAATGACCTCAATAGTGCCTCCCAACGGATAGGTCTTAAGATGAACATGGACAAAACAAAGATCATGTTTAATGTCCATGTCACACCTATGCCGGTAGTTGTTGGGAGCACTATGCTCGAAGTTGTTGACGAGTACGTTTACCTGGGACAAATAGTCCGACTAGGTAAGTCCAACTTCGATCGAGAGGTCAATCGACGGATTCAACTCGGCTGGGCAGCGTTCGGGAAATTACGACATATCTTTTCGTCAGGTATACCTCAATCTCTAAAAACTAGATTGTACAACCAGGGCGTGTTGCCAGTGATGACTTACGGATCTGAGACGTGGTCCTTCACTGCTGGCCGTATGAGGACGCTTAAGGTCGCTCAGCGAGCTATGGAGAGGGCTATGCTTGGAGTTTCTCTGCGTGATAGACTCAGAAATGAGGATATCCGCAGTAAAACCAGAGTGACCGACATAGCCCAACGGATTAGTAAGCTGAAGTGGCAATGGGCCGGCCATATAGCTCGAAGAACCGATAACCGATGGGGAAGAAAGGTTCTCGAGTGGCAGCCTCGTACCGGTAGGCGTAGTGTAGGGCGACCCCCCACTAGATGGAGTGACGACCTGGTAAGACATGCAGGAAGTCGATGGATGCAGGTGGCTCAGGACCGTGCTTTGTGGCATTACTTGGGGGAGGCCTATGTTCAGCAGTGGACTTGTGAAGGGCTGTAATGATGATAATGATGATGATGATTTTTTCTTATTTTTCTTGTGCTTAATTTTAATAAGTACACTTCAAACGCAGGAATAAAGAATTATTTGGCAGCTATAACAAGCAATCAATTATAATTTATTTTTGGAACATGATGTAGGTTAGTAGGTATGTTAAATATTTAAAGCAAATTCAATATGGCGAAAGATTATGAATGTTTTTTATAGAAGCAAAGGTGACCAACGAGCACAAAGCTAATCGGATGGTGAGTTTTACTAGATGTCCTTTTTTGCCTGGGAGTCCGTCTCCGTACGTGTTGTCCTCATATAACAGTACTGTCACTGTTGTGTTCAGTTCAGAAAGGTAACCAGTATATTTACAGACTAATGATTTCTTATATTTACGCTCGATACGGGAACGATCTTGAACATATTGTTGCGCGCCTAAGTTGACGTCTGGCACTACCGTCATCTAGTATCGGGTAACAGAGCGAAGAGAGCTTTCCAAAAAATGACATGACAATGAAAATGACAGCGCCCGTATTTACTAGAATATTCTGGATATTTCGATGGAAAATGTGTATTTAAAGCCGCTGCAATCGGTGCAGTATTGAATTTGGCGAGACAAGCGAAGCTTCGAAATAAAGTGAATCAGTGTGATTAATTATTAGTGTCTTTTAAGTTTTAATTGGTGTTCAGTAATAAAAATGTAAATTTTGGTAATTCAATCGGCAGTTTTTATTGTCACGAACCCTAAGCTTGTAACAATATCTACAGAATTGAATAAAAGTATTATTTACGGATTTTATCGCGTTTAATTACTACTCAACTTTTCGTAAAAAAGTATCACCGGTTCTAATTGCTCACAATACGAAACACAAAATCATTACGCGGTCATGACCCATTAGGTCATAATACAGCAACGAGGCGTTTTATATCATTCGGAGACATACACAAATACTTATCGCTTTATCTTATCGCTCGCGCCAACCGCTCATCAATTTCGATGAATGACAAATAAGAAACGATGATTACACCCCTACCAGTCATTATCGGGTAATTGATTCCAACGATTTGTAACGAACACTCAACATCCCTTGCTCGTACTGTTCCTTTTTTCGAGTACTGATCGATAAACTTTTTATACAATCCGAGATAAGTATCGAGTTTAACAGTGGCGAAATGTTATATAGCTTATAATTAACACGGCTGTCTAATAACCAGTAATAACAGGATTCAATATAACCAGTATTAATTGCAGGTTGTCGTTCATATTATAAATTAAAAAGTGTTACTTAGCCGGGGCAGATCAGAGGCTAAGTGCTAGCCGTAAATATTACGCGAGCATCTCGGGTTCTATACACGCCGGTACCAGTAAAATTGTTATTTTAAGTGCTGATTTACTACGTTCTCCGTAGTAAAGGAAAACATATAAACATAAATAATCACGCCTGTCACCCAGAGGGGTAGGCAGAGACCACGGACTTCCATTTGGCACGATCCTGACACACCTCTCTCGAAAACATACATATACTATTTTATTTACAAATACAGTTAACGTTATTTAGTTACGTAGACGTATTACACTTTAATATTTCTCAAAAAGACACAGTGATGAATCCGCATAATGTATAGAATTTGCACATGGATAGTGTGGAATGGACTTCTTCTGTAAAACTAAAATATCATCTAAATCAGACGAGTTTCACCATAGTGAAATCCGATTAGGCAAAGACATAAGACATTATGCAATGGAAATAAGTGAATTTAATGAATCTAGCTAACTAAGTAGCAGCAGAATTAAGACTGTTTGCTCACTGAAGCTTTTGCGTCGAGGGTAATGCCAAGAAAAACAGTGGCATCAACAAGCCTCAGTTCCTCCCCAAATAAAACACATTAGTATTCAGATATTTAACATTTGACGTGGTAAATTTTATACATTTATCATAGCCGTTTAAATGTAGATTATTAGGGTTAAAACAATGCACTAATTTCATAAAGCATTTTTTTACTTTGTCAAACTAAATAATTACCGTTTGAGTTTTAAAAAAATCAGCAAATAACACCATATCATGATTATCTATACACAATTGATGGTAAGTCATTAATATAGACTGGAAATAGTAATGGGCCAAAAATTGACCTTTGGGAACACCTATTAGTTCAGGTGACCCGGAAGAACTTTTTCTATTGATATCAACTTTCTGCGTTCTACGATTAAAGCAATTACCTAAAATAAACCTTGCTATGTCAATATTCTTAACACGGAAAAACGTTAAGAAAATTGATAGCAAAAGACAAATTGTCTTGTTTATTATCTGATGACACAAGACAAACCAATTGGAAGCAATAATAATTGTTTACAGTGTCAAAAAATATCCATTTTGCTCTCCGGGTCTAGTCGCAGCGACATTGAAACTTAATGCGTAGGCTATTTTATAGTAAGTACTAGCAATCCACCCCGACCTTGTACAGGTGATTTCCGGATCTCGACAACAGCAACAACAGCGCCACCTACTGGGTCCAATTGTAAATATAAGCCATTCTTGAATCATCTAAATCACACACAAAAAAACTTCACACACACATGGGGTTCATCACATAAACACGGACAGAAGATTTTGTGTATAAAGACTAGCACGAAAACAGAACGTATATAGAACGTTCGAAAGAACACGAAAACCGAAGTTTCATACAATACAAGTATTTTGAGCAACAACAATATTAATCTACATTATTTAATAGTTCCTACGATTAATGAAGGAACCGATCCATCTATTGTAAAAATCTAACACGTAGCCTTGCAGGATATTTTAAAAATAGTACGTGATCTTAATGGGTGGCACACACACTACATGAAATCGTAACGATCGCACTGTACCGCTTAAACTGGATCGATAACCGAAATGTGTGTGTGCGATAAAATCTGTAAAATTTTTACGATTTTTTAAAATTGTACCGTCGAACGGAGTCATATGAAAATTTGAACAGATAAAACGGAGTCGGAGGAACTGTGCCGATAATCGTAACGTGCGTGCCAAACGCTAAGTTTTCTCCATGGTCCATACACAGCAAAAAAGTAACTATTGATTCTTATAAAAAATACGCTAGTCTCTTGGAAACGTCTTTAATTCCTTTCACAAATTTACATGAGGATGAGCTTCTCTTTTCATTAGCCAATCTTTACACCAGGTCTTCCGCCTCCTGATTATTTTACGAAAGGAATAAACCGTGCAGTTTTATTTGAACGTGTGGGGGCTAGAGGGACATACGATTTATCTTTACAATTCGACCTCACAGTTTTATCCCATACATAAAATTAAAGGTGTTTGGCTCCCATAAGTTTTTAAGAAAAAACTGATTATTTCTATTAAAATCAGGTATAGTACTACTGTAATAAACAACAAAATGGCATAGAGCCAATATTCTCCTTCTAGTTTCCAATGAAGTTGTAGTCAATGATATCATAAAATCAAATCTGCGATGAAATTACAATTTTAGAACGAGACAGAAAAACTCTTATCTTTGTAGACGTACAATGAAAATGATGTTACAAATATAGATGGATCAAAAGAAACAATTACTCCATCACCAAATCATAAATTCAAAAGTTGATGAAACGAAATTTAAAGGATAACGTACGAAGCTAAAATTTCGTCTGTCAAATATCATTTTTTAACCCACGACGAAAAAGGGTGTTATGTGTTTAACGTGTGTATCTGTGTGTTTATCTGTGGCATCGTAGCTGACAAGCAAATGAACCAATTCAGATTTAGTTAATTAGTTTGAAAAGTGATTTGTTCGAGAGTGTTCGTAGCTATGATTCAAGAAAATCTTTTCAGATGTTTAAAGGTCATCAGCTCTTTTTGTTTCAGGTTTTTATATTTAAGTTATTTAATATATTAACCTTTCGTAAGGGGTTCCTTCTGACCGGAGAAGAAATGACCAATGAAACTTTACAAATATCACTCAAAGTATTATTAAATATTTTATTTCAAAAATTATTTTATTTGTAGGCAAAGTATGTTCTTTTAATAAAATAGATACTAGACGTAACAGAAATAAGTGCAAAAATTTAATTCTGATAATAGGTAAAAGTCTTCTTAAATAAACTAAACAAATAATATCACAAACTAAATTCCGTGCTTAAACATACATATAAAAGAGATGTTTTTTTCTATACAAATTCGTTTAACTCAAAATCTATTTGATCAATTACCATGAAAGTTGGTATATATATGTATTTTTCAATGGAGATGGTTTATATTTATAAACTATAAAAAATTAAAAACAAAATTTATAAACAAACAAAACGTAAAATTTTTGATTTTATTTGCTTAATGATTTCTTAAATTTACGCGAACACTACACATTGAATAAAACTATTATTTACGGATTTTTTTCGCGTTTATCCCCTATAGGGATAATAATAAAAATAAATTAAAGTAATTAAACGCGAAAAAAATCCGTAAATAATAGTTTTATTCAATTTATTTGCTTATTTTGTCAATCAAGCGCAGCAAATTCGGTAAAAAATTAAATTTCATGGTTTAAAATAAAGAACGTTGCTGAACACAACCTATGATATTATCTGGTAGGACAATCTCTGCCGGGTTCAGCTAGTACATATAGTCACATAGTATATAAATATGTAATATATGAGAATTAAAGACTTCAGTATGTGATATTATTTTATTGTTTTTAGTAAGTTTTGTTTTAGCTCTTTTTGAAGAAGAGAATGCTTTTAATTTTAAATAAAAGTTACCTTTTTAACCCTTTAAGTGGTTTTAGGAATATCACAATCCCAGTATCGTGTGTGTTGTTCTATAAAACTATATCTCCTAATTTGTCACCCTTAGGGGTAGAATTTTTTCTCCACATGATAATACAGTGTAATATCGACAGTTCGAACCTCGTTAAATCGTAATCCTCAGTAGGAAAAAAAAATCCATTCACTTTTGCTGAAACCCCAAAATAAAAAAATATCACGAATCATTTATAATTTGTAACTCAAACAATTTTTTTTATAGGATAGGGTGAAAAACAAGCACACAGTCCACTTGATGGTAAGTGGTTGCTGTGGCTCATAGACAAAAAAAATCATTTAAAAATCAAACTTCGGCATGCAGCAACAGTTTTGAAAGCGTTTCTAAATGCCATCAAAAAGGGGCTTAGTAATACTCAATAAAAGTTTACTTTTAGTGTTATAATACTTGAGCATAGATTATTTAGTTATTTATAACAAATTCATTAAAGTATAGAGAAACGACTCGATAATTGAGTTAATTGACATCGCTTAGTTCTAATACCTCGTCTCTAATCGATAGCGTCGCTACGTCGTATCGATTTTCTGCTCGATTACAGGAAGGAGATTATTTAGCAAATTATATAAACTATGTTACTTCTTTCTTTTAACATAAGTTAGACAATATCACAAGAAAATAAATGGAGTAAATTCTGAATTTCGAATGCGTTTTTAATTTACAAAGGGTTCCTATAGCGTTGAGATTCGAAATGCTAGTGCGGCATAATCTTGTGGTCAGAGTAACTGATAACTGCAATGTAGGTTCAGATTTCAAATCTTAACTTTTGTGCAAAAAAAAACTGCTGACAGCAGCCCTCTTGAAGGCACCTCGCAGTGATAACCGAACTTGGTAGCGGCAGGCGAAATCGTGATCAAAACACCTTAAAAGTTAAATTTAAAATAACAGCATATATACGTCTCACTGCTGGGCACAGACCTCTCATTTCGGAGAGGATTTTAGGGCAAGGGAAATCTTTATAATCTTAAACAGACCAATAATACGCACATTGTCTATAAGGCTGAACAAGGAGACATCTAATGTTTTATTTTCAAAGTTCTCTATGTATCGGCGTAATGTTTTTATTTATATAATAAGGGTGACAAACGAGCTTAAAGTATATCAGATGGTACTTACTATAATACAGTGGCCCATAGATATCTATATTTATCCTCGATTAAAATCAAAATGTAGATATTTAGTAGTAGGTCATTGTCACACCTGAGGACTAAAATTTAATGCCATATGAAACACAGCAGCATTAAGCTGCTATTTTACGCTGGTATTCTGTGAGAGCGTGGTCCCGCTCCGGTCGAGCCAACCCATTAGTACTATAAACATACAATTTAATATAGTTGCAGCATGGCTCTACAAAGTAAAAAAATATTCTTTTTATCAACCGATAGTGGACGCAAATCAACGAAATTGCAAAAGCGCTGGATTGCGAGCTTGATACAAAAAATAAATGAATTACGCATAAAGCGATCTGAGCACCCGCTGAGTTTCACGTGTCACGTGCCTTTACCATAGACATACGTTTCGATGTAAGTACGATATAGTTTTTTTTAAGAATTTTGTATTGGCTGCAGTCTACAGTGGCTAATAAAACTCTGTATACAGACAGATATTCAATATCAAGGAAGAATCCACAAATGGGCACAACAGATGATCTGTTATGCCCATTTGTGGATTCCAAATAAAATTTCCAAATGAAAGTGCCAAATAAAATATTTATAAATAAATCATAGATTATATAAATCAGTAACAAAGAAAATAATAAGTGTAATTTTTAAGTAAGTTAAAGTTGAAGCAAAATTAATAATAAACGCAATTTTTCCTTTGTATAATAAGAGTGACAAAGAATTCACAGTTCACCTCATGGTAAATGGATGCTGTGGCCCATTGGAATTAAAATGCAAATGCGTTGTCACCCCTGAGGACTAAGATAGTATGCTGTAAGTAAAAAGGGTTTCCGGTTCTCCAAATCCATCATACAAAACAACATTGGTCATTTTACGTGTCCCTGTGAACGTTCAAGTCACGAGCGTACAGCCGTCCACTCACGTCTGTGAGGGTACTGAGATAAAGAATAGTCCGCCGCACTGCCCCAATGCGTGTACACCCTCAGACACCAAATATATATATATATTATAATATATATATATATATATATATATATATATATATATATATATATATAATATTTTTAATTATTATTTCTCAAAAAGCAGATTTTCGCACAAAGTTTTCCATAGTTAATCAGTATTGAATATTGCAATTTCATTGGTGCCGGCAGGAATCGAACTTGAGTGGGTCAGGTACTATGAAATTTACAGCAAGCGCTTAGTCTGTGAACATACGCTAAAAATAGTAATTACAAATCTACTCTGGCGACCTAGCCAAGCAAACGACAAAACTGTACCAGTGAAATTGCGGTAGTTCTTGTGTCTATGAATTAAGCATTTGATCAAGATTGTATGCTTAATAGTTGTAAGTCTAAGTTAGAAACTTAGACTTGAAATAATTTATATAACATTGATTAGTAAGTGCTTCTATTGGAGCCGCAAGTCGGTTATTACACGCGTATCAAGTAATTGGACGGGATTGGAATTTATCGTCCGATATAACCACAGAACAAGAGGAGCTGGTGGGCTGCATATCAACTACGTATTAATTAATATCTAATTAATAGTCATCCACTAACCCATATCATACCGTGGGCGTCGCAAGAGCCAACACAGGGAAACAAACCAGGATAGGGGCAGCAACGTCTCCTAATAACCACTAGAAAATAAAAACCCACGGTCACCATTTCTGGTTTTCTTTAACACAAAGTAAATGTATTAATGTCATTTGTTATTAAATAACTTCTTTTTTAATATCGAATGAATATTGAATATAAATTAAAACAAACACAAAATATTAAGCAACGAAACGTTTATTTATATTTTAAATTTAAAAAGATAGGGCATAAAATTAGGGGTGACCTTTTCTTCTTCACAAACTTAGTATTTATTCATGCATGTTTTTGCCAAGCGTGGTAGCTATATCCTTATTCTGTTATGAGGTAATTTATGGGGAGACCTATGTATAGCAGTGGAGTTTGATAGACTTTAAATAATGAATTACAGCATGAAATTATTGACAACGTTTAGTTTTAATCTTATTTAGTACAAGGTCCCAAGCAGGTGGTAGTACCCAGCATCCTTCTCTATTGAAATATGGATGTATTTTGATTTCAATAGCCTCATGTATCATCCTTGGTAGGAATTGATGTCCTATCGCGAGGATTCGTGGTCTATCAGCCTACCTATATGTATTTAGGGCAAACAAAAAGATCAATTAGAACCCGCGTATAAGAAAATATAGCTGACGTGAAGCATCAACGTTCCGGGAAGTCTGCAGAATGTGATCATATCCTAGACGGCGCCTACCATTACATCAGATTTGATAGACCACAAATACTCGCGATAGGACATCGATTCCTATCAAGGATGATTACGTGAACCTATGGAAATTATAGAACATCCTAATATCAATAGAGAAAGTTAGGCTGGGTTCTACCACCTGCTTGGGACCTTGTAATTAATTAAATTAAAACTAAACCCAAACATACCACTGCAAGACTTCAAGACACAGTAAATTCATTCTGCGTAGATCGGACCATAAATAATAATTAAAAAGCTGAAGGCACTCCGGGTTAACACTGACATCGGGACGTCAGTCACCTCAGTCCCCCGTGACCACGGGTGCTGGAAAGCACCCGAAATATCGAGAATTAAAAATCAAATAAATTAAACGCGATAAAATCCGTAAAAGTAGTTTTAATCAATTCATTAAAAACAGTTCAGCCATTTGCGAGTACATGGGAGACTAACACACGGCAATTGCTTTTTGTACCTATATAATATATAGATTGACAAACGAAATAAAACGAGATTTTATTTTGTAATTTTTCATGATTTGAAAACGAATTGTTTGATGTTTGATAGTGCTTTAGTTTGAGAAGTCACTACGCAATATTCTTGATCTGCAGTCTAGGTGGTTAGTCACAAAAGATCTATTATATGACTAAGAGCCTAATAGCCCGGCTATATTTAGTTTGGTATTTTATGCAACCCTCTTTATGACGTCACGCGAAATTAGTTCAAATTGCGTACGGCCTGGTATTGTTTGCGTCTTTATATGGAAGCAGGCTGGAGAGTAATGTGTGCGGTGCTGTGAAATATGGTACCAGGTTGTATTCCGAGTTGCGACACATAAGTCCGAATAGAGTCGAAAGTACAATTGCGTAGTGGGTGATAAGATCAAATAAGTGTAATGCTTGCACAATTAGCATTGTGTCATCAGCCACAACTTTTAAAAACGCTTTTATTAGCTTCGCGTCTATCTATCTAGTTAGATAGATAGATTACACGCGATATAAAATTATATAGATATAAAACGTAACGGAACGGAATTCAATATTATAGATATAAAATTCCGTTACGTAGATAACTATCTAAGTAACGGAATTTTAATGTAATTTTCACCAAAATGCAAGCGGCCGACTGACTTGAAAATTTGCACTCGTATCAAGAACCGGTAATAATACAATAATTTAATAACTTTATTCTTTAATCCTTATCAGGATCACTAGGATATTTCTCTGTCATCACAGCTATTGTTTATAGAATAAGGGTCACAAACGAGCACACAGTCCACCTGATGGTAAGTGGATGCTGTAGCCCATATACTAAGATAGAATGCCTCGT
The DNA here is from genome assembly GCA_907164705.1 of Parnassius apollo. Lineage (NCBI taxonomy): Eukaryota > Metazoa > Arthropoda > Insecta > Lepidoptera > Papilionidae > Parnassius > Parnassius apollo. The sequence goes on from CAJQZP010000058.1 coordinate 2,551,225, forward strand.
TTCCAGTAAAATAGGGTATCTGGATCTCTACACTCACCATACAAAACATAGCGGTATCAAGCCGCTATTTTACGCTGGTATTCTGTGAGAGCGTGGTCCTTCCCCGGTCGAGCCGACCCATTCGCGCTAAAACCATAATATAGCTGCAGCGTGGCTCTACCACGTATGAAAATCTCACAATCAATGCGTGTTTACTAACTTTTCTTACATTTTAATATTATTAGTACTCGGTTGACCGAGCTTTGCTCGGTATTTTTCGCTCGGTTTTTTTTTAATTCGTGTGTTTTGGAAATTATATTTAGATACAAATTACATACTGATGAAATACGAATAATATTTTTTGATCGTAGCCACATAATAGAAAAAAACTGAACTGGTTATTTGAATAAAAAATCATGAGTGCAATTAGTTTAATTTAAATTTTCGTGTTTTTAAAAAACACTAAAAAAAAGGGCACGAAAAACTAGATTTTCTCAAAAAAAGAAAGGAACTTGAAAAAAAAATTAAAAAAAGTCGGTCGGTCGGTCTGGGCTCGAACCATGGTATTACGATTTTGTGACCGCCCAATATACCAATTAAGCCATTTGTGATCATTAATAAACCTTCTTATTCAAAGATATATAACGGCAATGCCGAAATAACAAACGACAAAAAGACATTTTATATCTATAATATTAAATTCCTGTTCCGTTACGTTTTATGCCCATCTCTGCAACATAATTTTATAAAATCGTAGCCGTTTCGATCTATCTATCTAACTAGATAGATATATAATAAAATATATAAATATATATATACAAGAATTGCTCGTTTAAAGGTATAGGATTTAATAACAACTGAACGCGCTGGATCTACAACTTATTAAAAGTGCACTGCTGAAATTAGACTACTACTTGTGATAGTCTCATTGTTGCCACGCTTGGCGTTGGCAATCGCAGTTTATTATTATTTTAACCCAACGGTTTTTCCGGAATTATCTTACTTATAAAGAAGTTCCTTGAAGAATATAGCTCTTTCCTTTCTAAAAGCCCGGGAATGAATCTGCAATTCATCTGGCGTTTAAGCGGCGGTGATCACTTTCCATCAAGTGAGTTGTTCGTTTGACTCTTATAAAAAAAAACATAATCGTAATTGATTTGTAATTGAAACTAATTGATAAATAATTGAGCTGACTTTAATTAAATAACAATTTTATATAAATATATAATTCAAATATAATTATATCCAGTCTTAATAATCTTAATAATTCAATTGCAAATTACTTTAATGATTTTTTTATTTACTTATGCAACGAAGTTAGTTTTACACTTTATTAATAGAAATTAATATTATAATAACATTTGATTTGAATACTACTGGTATTGAAGTTTGAATTTAATTTAATTTTAAGAACAACTACGAGGATAAAATAGGAAGTATTTTCGTAGAGCGATATGGTTAGGTACTACCTTCGAGTGAAACACTAGCACACATTTCACTTGAAGGTAAGTGGCCACTGCATGCCACGGATCTAAAAGTCATAAAAATAAAATGACATTAAAGAAAAACTTTACCTTTCGACGCAAGACATTAGAACTAAAAATACAACGGAATTAATTTACGGTTAAATCATGCAATGAGGATGAAAACCTTGTCGCATGCATTAATCGTCAGCTAAAATAAGATAAAATTTACCTGTACTCGCAGCACACTTTTATTTCAACTCGTAATTTACGACATGCTTACCTGAAACAATTACAAACGAAATATCTTTTTTTTAATTTTCTTAATGCATACACGAGAATGAATACCTTGTCCCATGCATTAACCGTCAACTAAAATAAGACAAAATTTACACTTTTATTTCGACTGTAATTTACATCAAACTTACCTGAAACAATAACAAACGAAATAAAGACTTAATGATTTCTTAAATTTACGCGAACACTACACATTGAATAAAACTATTATTTACGGATTTTATCGCGTTTAATTACTTTAATTTATTTTTATTATTATCCCGACGTTTCGGGTGCTTTACAGCGCCCATGGTCACGAGGGGGACTGAGATGTTTGACGTCCCAATGTCATAGTTAGTCCGGCTACCTTCAGTGTTTTAATATTAATTTTTGGTCCGATTTACGCAAAACGAGCTTATAGTATCATGAAGTCTTGCAGTGGTATGCTTGGGTTTGGGTTTAATTTTGTTAATTATAGGATCCCAAGCAGATGGTAGCACCCAACCATCTTCTCTATTGAAATTTGGATGTTTTTTAATTTCAATAGCCTCGCGTATCATCCTTGGTAGGAATCGGTGTTCTTTTGCGAGAATTTGTGGTTTATCAAATCTAATGTAATGGTGGGGCGATCTTGAACATGTTCGCAGACTGCAGACTTCAGACTTAAAGAAATAAAGACTTTTTATTTTTGGATTCTTTTATAAAAGAATCGTTACGTTAATCCTGGAATTTTCTCTTCTTTAAGGGACACAACGCAAGCTTTTCTCTTCTTTAACTAGGACACACATGTTCAGTACGGGACTCGAGCGTGCGACTCGCGGCGCCGCAGCCAAACAGCGAAACGTCAAAGTAAATTATAATAAAACTATAAAAATCGTTTATCAAGCATTGGTCCAAATATAATTAGTACAATATTTACTTAAAAACTACGATAGTTCCTACAAAATTAAAAAAAGAGGAGGAATTAATTTTTGAAGTCAGTTGTAAGTTTATTTTTGCCGTTTTAGTGAACTAAGGAATGTCACAAGTTCATGGCAACAACTTGAATATCGTTTAAATAGTTGCATTCAAAACTTCATCCCCTATTTTTCCACCCTTAGGGGTGAATTTATTTTAATAAAAGAACAATAAAAAATCGGTTCAAAAACAAAGAATTTTTGCCTGAACTTACATAACAACATTAATACAGACTAAATCAGCATCCTCCTCCATTTTGAAATCGGTTTAAAAATAAACTCCAGCTCACAAAACAACAAAATTTCATCGTAATCGGGTAAATGACTAAACAAACAAATATTAATTTTTATATCTGAAATCACCCGTACACAACAAAGTGCTTTAGAAAAAGAGTACAAACGAACGCGCGCGATAATTAATTGATTTATGTGCACAGATTAACAAAAGCAAGCAGGGCGGGAGTGCACTGTGTGGTCCCGAGACGCGCCCCGTGGCGAGGCGATCGTCGTCCAACTTTCCGCCGGGTTGAAATACCGATACGCTTTATAGAAAACTGGGGAAATTAATTCGCTTACTTTATCGAGCGCAGATTTATTGGAGTTAACGTAACCTAAAAGTAAATAACAATAATAAGTTTTATTCAATAACCGTGTAGTCGCAGTGTATCAACGTGTATATCAACTAACTTATAACGTTTCGTGGGTGTCGTAAGAGGCGATATAAGGAAACTGAAAAAGGAGATGGGCAACAAAAAGTTTTAATTTACATAATTTTAAGTTAACTTTTAGTTAACTTAAAATTATGTAAATTAAAATTATGTACGTGAGGGTAATACGGTCATCTTAAGCTTTGTCGCCTTATAAAACCATAACTAAGAGGGGGACAGAGGCAAAAACACAGAGTCGTATACTATAACTAATATATTAAGAAAAAATAGCAAACACGCTTTGGCAATAATTTTGAACACTTCGAAAAATCAACTTTAACATAACTAGCTACATTACACCATACTAAAATCGACTAAAATATTTACTATAATATCAACTGTCAAAATCGCGTCGATAAAGGAGCGACCCTTTATTATTTGATTGACTGTTTAAGAGCTATCGTATCACAAAGCCATCTACGTACACAAGGCTGTAGTTTTTGAGTTATAAGAAAGTGACCATATTAACCGGAAGACAATATTAACCAGATGACCATATTACCCTCACGTACTTAGGTAATAAAAAACTGCGGTTGCCAAACCTGCTGCCACGTGTGGTAACTTTGGCGATAATACTAAGTAGTTGGTATTACTCCCTTTTTGGCTAGGTATAAACAGTGCTTGAACTGCTGTGTTCCCGTTTAATGGTTAAAATTACACAGGCTGTGAGGTATGGAGCCAGGATAATACATGCCGTGAGGCATTCTACCGCATTACATCTGTAGCCTTTTTTATAGGAGAAGAGGCAAACGAGTATACGGCTCACCTGATGATGAGTGATTACCGCCGCCCATGCACAACTGCAACACCAGGAGAATTGCAGATGCATTGCCGGCCTTTTAAAAAGGAGTAGACTCCCTTCTTGATGGTCCTTAAGTCGTATCGGTCCGTGAAAATCTCTGGTGGTAGTCGATTCCACAAGGAAGTTGTGCGAGGATGAAAACTTATTTTAAATCGCACAGTAGTGGACCGTCAGTCATCCAGATGGTATTGATGATATCGCGAATTTTGTCACGATATGCGTTGGTGAAATTGTACGGCTAGAATTAGTCCGAACAATTCCTCAGAGCACTCCCTGTGGTAGATGCGAGTAAACAAATAATGTTTGAAGTTGACTGCAAGTGTCCCGGACTGCAGAAGCTACGTACCATCAGGGGAACTGTAAGTTCGTTTTTCACTTCAGTTTTAAATAAAAATTCTCCATGAGGCTATTCTTGGGGGAGACCTATTTTCAGCAGTAAAATTTTAATAGGCTGTATGATTTGAGGATATGAGTGACCATGTTGAATATGGCCTAGGCTGACAGGCAAGAGCTTCGTTTAGCTTAGAGATACGCTGCATGCTAAGTGACATAAAAACCAATTGAAGTAAACAAAAACCGACGCTTATTAGTAATTTAGCAAGTCCCTGTGTGAACGAGCACGTCGTCACGTAAACGATAATCGCTGAAAAGCCTATCTGAATAGTAGATAAGTATATTTTTTAATAGAATAAGTGTTACAAACGAGCACACAGTCCACCTGATGGTAAGTGGACGTAGTGACCCATAAACATCTACATTTACCCTCAATTAAGAATAAAAGGCAGTTGCGTTGTCACCCTTAAGGACAAAGATGAAACGCCTTGTTTCCACTAAAAGATGCCTCCGGTGTAGAGAACACCCACCATACGAAACACAGCAGCAATAGCATATTATATTGATAGTTTAGAGTTTAGACAGTAATACACTCGAAAAACGTCGTGATATAGGAGATCAAATGTTGTTGTACAAATTGCTACATAATATCATCGGCTCTCCCCTACTTATAAGCAAAGTGAATCTTGCGCGTCACCGGTTAGATGCACGAAAAAAACCTCTTTTTGCATTACGTAAAGTAAAAACGAAGTATGCTTCAAATAATTTTGTATCTCGTACATGTAAAAATTTTAACTTAAAATATTGTAAAATAGATATTTTTCACCTTAAATATAATAGTTATAAAAATATTGTTAAACTTAATTTATAATTGGTAGCTTCACTATAGGTTGTATGTATTGTATTACTTTTAATTGCTTAGTACTTAATGTTAAATCATAAATATCATTTAGTATTTTTTTATTAAATCTTTAAACATACTGTGGTTGCAAGCTTTTAATATGTATTAGATATCTGTGGAAACTTCATTGGTTTTAGGATTACCTTTATATGTTTTATAATGTATTTTTTATTTTACTGTATGTTACCCTTAAAAAGCAAATAAATAAAAATAAATAAATTCTATGAAATCGTGGTCCTTCCCCGGTCGAGGCGACTCATTCGTGCTACAACATTAATATAGCTGCAGCGTGATTCTACCACGGATATATCTGAATATATATGTAGTAGAGTAATAAAGTTGATAAGCATTTCACTTAACAACTGACAACTAACACCGAATCCAGCATTTTTTATTGAATATAGATGACAAACGAGCAGCTTTGCGCAGTAGATAGCTTCCAAAAATATTGTCCCCGCGTATAATATAAACCCGAAATAATTAAGGATAATACGTCTTATTTACACGCCCACTCAATATACACGTCCACACTAGTAATATGTACTGTATCCTGGAGTAGTTTGAAATAAATACATGTGCTTCATAAATACTGTATCGTGGAGTAGCTATATTAATCTTATCGTGGAGTAGTTTAAAATAAATACATGTACTAAATAAATACGATATCGTGGAGGAGTTTGAAAGTGATACAACCGAACTATATTATAGTTGCAACACGTATGGGTCGGCTCGACCGGGGAGGGACCACGCTCTCACATAATATCAGCGTAAATGTTTCGTATGGTGAGGGACGAGAACTGGAGACCCTTTTTGCTGGTAATGTGGCATTCCATGTTAGACCTCAGGGGTGACCACACGTCTGCGATATATCTTTAAGCGACGATAGATATGGACTACAGCATCCACTTACTATTATGTGAAATATGTTTTTTATAGGATAAGGGTAAAAAAGAAGCACACAGTCCACCTTATGGTAAGTGAATGCTGTGGCCCATAGACATCTACATTTATCCCCGATTAAAAATCAAAACGCAGATGCGTTACCACCCCTGAGGTTGTCACTTCCAAGATGGAATGCCTCGTTTCCAATAAAAAAGGGTTACCGGATCTACACTCTACACTCACCGTGCGAAACACAGCAGTATCAAGCTGCTATTTTACGCTGATATTCTGTGAGAAAGTCTTCCTTCCCCGGTCGAGCTCATTTGTCACTCTTAATTGTATGAAAATTACGTCTCCAATTTCTTTTGCAGAGTAAGTAATCTTATAAGTTAATGGTACGTTTACTGGTACAAAGTAATTATCACAATCTCAACTCCTGGCAGCTTTTAGATAAAGCATCGCTTATCAATGGAAATATTAATTGCGACAATTAACAACTCAGAGCTATAATTACACTTTAAGGACGCGTTTGCAAATCAACCAAAATTAGGGTGTTTTTCGGTAGATTTTGTGACAAAACTAAACCAAATCAAATATAAGTAAAAACTACCATGTATAGATTGGTTCTTCATCTGCAAATGTCTGTAACTCTTTTGTTGAAAATAGTAGTTTTTTATATTGTAAAAACGAACTTTCGTTGCCATTTTCTACAAAATTAACGATACCGGCTTGTGTTTCGGTAGATGTTTTGGTCTATTATCAACATATTTAAAAATTTAAAAAATACTATAAGATGACAGACATATTCAATTAAAAAACCCTGTGTTTATTTTTTAACAAAATGTCACAAATAGTCGTAAAAAAAATAAAAACTGATGCACATTTTTTCACATATTTTGGTAATATGGATGAATCATAATGTATTGCAATAAGGGCTATTTTATTGTTGGTGCCTGCTTTGATTTATTGTACAAAGATTTCGATGAAACCACAGTCCGTGCTCGGCCGCCGTCGTGAGTGGACACTGTATCGCCTGTTTGCAGCGGCTCATTCTGAAAAGATCGCTGTACATACACAAAATATTAGAAAAAAACAAATTGGAAACATAAGTACTTGACAAGTGATAAAATTATTATTTTTATACTCACAGTTTTTATTTAGCTAAAAATAAGTAGGATATATAAACTTACCTACTACTGCAACTCGTGGACGAGCGGAACTAGGTGTGCCGAGTTTGGGCTCGTTTTGTTGGTTATGATGAGACCTTACCTCTGGACTTGATGGCATGACCTGAAGGTGTACTTTCGTGACCGCTATTTGAACTTCTTGCAGAGTAAAACTAGGGGTGACGAATTTGGGCTCCGTTTTGTTAGTTATGACGAGTCTATACCTCTGGACTTGATGGAGTGACCTGAAGGTCTAAATCGGTGATTGCAACTGGAACTCCTAGACTGGTAGAACTAGGTGTGCCGAGTTTGGGTTCGTTTTGTTAGTTACGATGAGACCTTACCACCGGACTTGATAGAGTGACCTGAAGGGGTAATTCAGTAACTACTGCTGGAATTTCTGAACGAGTAGAACTAGGTGTGCCGAATTTGGGCTTCGTTTTGTTAGTTATGACGAGTCCATACCTCCGGACTTGATGGAGTGACCTGAAGGTGTAGTTCAGTGATTACAAGTGGAACTCCTAGACTTGTAGAACTAGGTGTGCCGAGTTTGGGTTCGTTTTGTTAGTTACGATGAGACCTTACCACCGGACTTGATTGAGTGACCTGAAGGTGTAATCAGGTGGTTACAAATGGAATTCCTAGACTAGTAGAACTAGGTGTGACGAGTTTGGTTTCGTTTTGTTAGTTACGATAAGACCTTACCACCGGACTTGATGGAGTGAAATTCGGCACACCTAGTTCTACTGGTTCAGAAATTCCAGCAGTAGTTACTGAATTACCCCTTCAGGTCACTCCATCAAGTCTGGTGGTAAGGTCTCATCATAACTAACAAAACGAACCCACACTCGGCACACCTAGTCCTACAAGTCTAGAAGTTCCACTTGTAATCACCGAACTATACCTTCAGGTCACTCCATCATGTCCGGTGGTAAGGTCTCATCATAACCTACAAAACGAACCCAAACTCGGCACACCTAGTTCCACCAGTCTAGGAGTTCCAGTTGCAATCACCGATTTACACCTTCAGGTCACTCCATCAAGTCCGGAGGTATGGACTCGTCATAACTAACAAAACGGAGCCCAAATTCGGCACATCTAGTTCTACTCGTTCAGAAATTCCAGCAGTAGTTACTGAATTACCCCTTCAGGTCACTCCATCAAGTCTGGTGGTAAGGTCTCATCATAACTAACAAAACGAACCCAAACTCGGCACACCTAGTTCTACTAGTCTAGGAGTTCCACTTGTAATCACCGAATTACACCTTCAGGTCACTCCATCAAGTCCGGTGGTAAGGTCTCATCATAACCAACAAAACGAACCCAAACTCGGCACACCTAGTTCCACTAGTCTAGGAGTTCCTATTGTTGTAATCACCAAATTACACCTTCAGGTCACTCCATCAAGTCCGCAGGTAGGTAAGGTCTTATTATAACTGACAAAACCAGTTCAAAGTCCAGAGCTAACATCTCAGTACCAGTAGAGGGCTTCCAGTGCCAAGCAGTCTTTGGAGCAGGTATTCATATTTCGTATCGAAGTATATTTCTGAGGTAGGTATAAGAAATGAAAAACAAATTCAATCTTTCAAATTATCAAAATAATTTCATTTGACTACGATTCCCACAGCCAACCGTGCGTACACTAGTGTGTGTGTGACTTTTGTCAATGTAGTAGTGCGATTCTATACCTATCCATTTTGTAAACGCGTCCTTAAGTATAGGGTATATTATTAAACTAGCTGGCCCGGATTACTGCCCTTTACTTAGCTCTTTGAATTTAATTATTTTAGATTATACTTACTTATTTTATTTATTTACAAACTTTATTATATTAACCATAAAGGTTACAGACGACGGACTTAATACCAGGTTACATTCTCTGCCAGTCAACACATGGCGTGGTGAGAAATTAGTGACAGGTGTCCTATATAACTAAACATAATAAATCCTATACCTTTAAACGAGCATTTCTTGTATATATATATATATATATATATATATATATATATATATATATATATATATATATATATATATATATAATCGGAATCTCGGAAACGGCTCCAACGATTTTCATAAAATTTTGTGTGCAGAGAATTCCGGGGGGCAATAAATCAGTCTAGCTAGGATTTATTTTTAGAAAATGTCTTTTTGTCCGTGTTTTTAGGCAATGAAAAACTGCTACAATATCGTTAGAATAAGAAGGTAAATTTTGACGCTTTATTAATGATTACACATAGCTTAATTGGTACACAAAATCGTAATACCGTGATCGAGCCCAAACCGACCGACCGACTTTTTAATTTTTTTTTCAAATTCCTTTCTTTTTTGAGAAAATCTATTTTTTCGTGCCCTTTTTTAGTATTTTTTAAAAACACGAAAATTTAAATTAAAATAATTGCACTCATGATTTTTTATTCAAATAGCCAGTTCAGTTTTTTCTATTATGTCGCTACGATCAAAAAATATTACTCGTATTTCATCAGTATGTAATTCGTATCTAAATATAATTTCCAATACACACGAATTAAAAAAAAAAACGGAGCGAAAAATACCGAGCAAAGCTCGGTCAACCGGGTACTGTATATAGATATGACATAAAATTTATCAATAGCTCGAACAAAAAAAAACACAAAATCTGGACCATAGGCTAGTAGGTAATCTGGTCCATATTTTCTGATTTTTTTAAACTAAAATGTATCGTGAATTGGACTCACTTTGGTATGTAAATATAGAAATTGTAAATAGTTTGACTTGAAACATTGTCTCGACAAGCAAATATATAGTGTGGATATGACTTTAATCGGTCAATTCGTTCAGAAGTTAAACGATCAGTAACAGACACCAACGATTATTTATTGCTCCGTGGCGCAGTGACTTAGCAATGAGGTACAGCGCTAAGGGCCGCGGGTTCTAATCCCGTACGGAACAAGTATTTGTATGGCCTAAAAGTAATTAAAAAATGTTTGTCTTTGTGAAATTTATGTTTGTGAACTGCCTCCAAGATACAGGAGAAAATCTTAGTGTGGAGGTAACGTTTTTAAAAAGGAAAAAACAAAAAAAATATATACACATATAATTAAAAAATAAAACTAATTTTATAGATTTCATCCTAGTTCAATTGTGACTCATTTTCAATTTCCAATATTCAAAAGCTTATGATATCAGGACTATAAAGACCTCAGTACACCATAACTATGAGCGCTATAAATCATTCGAAAAGACCGGAATTAAAAACAAGTTCAAATTAGCGCGATTCAATCCTTAAAAATAATTTGATACAATGTGTAATAGTTAATAACTAAAAATAATTACATAAAATAAATATCAAATTATAAGTTTTAAGTATCCTGTTGTTATTAAATTAAATATTTGCACAATATTTATAAAACGAGAGCACCTGGTAATCTACACGACACAAAAAAATATGCATAAATCATGTATCGCTAAAATCACTTTCTAAGTTATGTAAGCATAATTAAATAATAATATAATAATAACATACATTGATCATAATTTTATATTGTAAAATTCTTGTGGTCGTTTCAGCGAACGGGCTAATCCAGGGAACTGGAACTAAGTGACGGGCGGCTTCTGACACAGGTGCAGATGATCTCGATGCAGCCCGTATTGTCCGCTTGTATCTCTTCCTTTTCCCTTCATAATAATAATAATAATCTACATTTGCATAAGACAACGTAAATATACAGATGTTTAAGTTGTATTCTACACACATGTTTTGCTATTTTAATATATATTTTTTTAGATTAAGGGTGACAAAGACACCTTACATTTATCCTCGATTAAGAATCAAAATGCAGATGCGTTGTCACCCCTGAGTACTAAGATGTAATGCCTCTTTTCTAGTAAAAAGGGTCTCAATTCTCTTTAGACTCACCACACAAAACACAGCAGCATTAAGCTGCTATTTTACGCCGGTATACTGTAAGAGCGTGGTCCTACCCCGGTTGAGACGACCCATTCGTTCAAACATGCAACCTCACCATCAGCCGTTTGGTATCCCATGCCTGGATGATGCCATGCATTGCCATTGAACAGGACGTCTACTACACATCACACAAGGGAATCTTTGATACCCCACGGGGAATTCCTATGAGACCATCCCTGATTTAATAAAAGACGAATCATTAAAATAGATTCAGTGGATAGCCGTAGTAATCAAGTTCCGAAAAATCGATGAACAATTAAAAACATACACGTCTCGAATATATATAGAATCTCGTTTCTGAACTATGTTATATATTTTAATTTAAAATTAATTCTAGCTGATGTCTAGTCCTTGTAAATTTCCCATCCGGTTGAAGATCTTTTGGCTTACGATTAGGGTATACCACCTCGTATATGCTAGATTGTATGGGTGCCAAACACACACACAGTCCACTTGATGCTAAACGAACGCTTAAGTCATGACCATAATTATTTTGTAATTTTATTGGGTTATTTTGTAAATTGAAAGTTGGATAAGTTATTCAATAAAGGTCGAGGTCAAACTTTCAGTATTATATTTTAAGGTATTTATTTTTAGATTCATGCACCTTTAAACCACTTTCCTGTTCCTCAGATCACCCAAGAATCAGAGTTTGCAATAAAATATAGTTTTAAGATGTGTTATATTTAAATTAAATTTGAAAAAGCAAATTTTGAGTGTTGACAAATACTCTTCAAAATGACAGGATATCAATATATTATGTTAAAATTTAAGGCAATAAAATGCATAATATTAGTATTTAAACAGTTTTTATTCTCACATACAAGTAAGAAAACGCGCGCACATATTAGACTCTTAGGACACTAATAATGGGTCAATTGATTGTCTATGCAGCAGATTTTAAGGTTGGAATCAAACGACAACGCATCTGGAAGCAATCTGAAATGATATCATATTGATATAAGCTTGGGTGTAAGAAAATATTAGACTTATTTACTTCATGTCAGTCACAAGCAATAATTTCAGCATATGAACATCTTTGTAGGACAATTTGTAAAATTTTTGAATAATTATAGAATGCTAAATTTAAAAATTAAAATTAAATTAAAAATATTAATACCCATAGATACAGTAAACTTGCCGTTAAATATTAAAATACGTTAAAGAATCTATCATGAAAAGTATAGAGAGCTCAGAGATAAAGATTCATCACGCATTAATTTCAACCAATCAAAGACCACTGATGAACACAGACCTTATAGATTACCTCACAATGGGGATAAATAGTCCTCAGACGGCACACTTAGCTGGTGGTTTAACAAGCACAGTTTTTATTTTCTGGTGGTTAAAGGATATGTGTCTAGTGGTTTGTATCCTACTGCTGCCTCTTAAGACATCCATGGGATGATATCGGTTATTGGTTAATAATATGGAATGAATTTTAATCTAAATTATATAGGACATAAAATCTTAGTTAATAAGATGTAGAATACAACATGTAATACAGAACATAAAATCAAGCTGTGTTACGTTTTAACAATTTGCCCAATGCAATAACAATCTTTTCGAAGCACTTATACATTGACATGCATAAGTGCTTTGTAAAGACTGCATCAATACAATCCAACATCCACTACATCCTACAAAAGTTCACTGCTGTAAAGATGTACACTGCTTTAACGTGGTAGAGCCACGTTGCAGCTATATTATGGTTGTAGAACGAGTAGGTCGGCTCGACCGGGGTAGGACCACGCTCTCACAGAATACCAGCGTCAAATAATAGCTTTATGCTGCTGAGTTTTGTATGCTGAGTTTTGTGAGTGTAGAGAACCGGAGACCCTATTAACTGGAAACGAGGTATTCCATCTTAGTCCTCAGGGGTGACGACGCATCTGTATTTTGATTCTTAATCGAGGATAAAAGTAGATGTCTATGGGCCACAACATCCACTTACCATCGAGTGGACTTTGTGTTCGTTTGTCATCCTTATTCTATAATAAAAACCATAGGCCGCCCCCATAGATTGCCACATATGGGTGGTTTTTCCGTAGTTGCCACGCTTGGAAAGCAGGTTGGCAACCGCAGTTTTTTATTATTTTAAGGTTTTATCAGGTAGATGCCGCTGCCCCATCTCCTGTTTCAGTTTCCATCTATCGCCTCTTGCGACACTCACGGGTCAATTTAGGGTATTGGAAATTCTCATATCGCCACTACATGAATAAAGATATTTGTTTCGATTTAAAAAAATTTCGACTTTTTTAAAAATACTCTGGGAGCACAGTGCTCTGTGCAGTTATCAAACAGGATCGTATTTCGTAAATTTGTTCGTTAATTACGCTATTTGGCTTACGCAAGCGCATCGGCCGCTACCGTTTTAATTGCAATAAAAATTCGCCTTTAATTGGTCTCACAGCCGAGCCGAAATTTTCTCTTCGGTGCATTTAAATCAAGTGATAGTTGTGCAATTTTCTGTCAATTTTATGACTTTTATAAAATATGTAGTTTATTGAAATGGGTTATATTTTATCGGACATTAAACGCGCGTTAAAATCCTACAACAACCTGACAGTAACAGCCTTCGTTTAATAAAAGAGTATGTCAATAAGTATTGCCTCTACAGTAAATTAAAAAGTACATAGATCATTGAACCAAATTTAAAAAAATTGATCAATATAACTGCTAAAATAATACTACATTATGTATTGTTATTAAACCTTATTAATTTTATTTATAAGGTATTTCTATTGTTATGGAATGGCAGAAACGGTTTAAAAATTTGAGTGGATAACATATTCTTAGCCAAAACAATAAAAACTTTAACGATATCAGAAAATTAAAACTTTACCACAATATATATTTATAAAAGCTATCCAATTATGCCACGCAAAAATACTGACATTCATCAGCAAAAGCGAAATTAAAACATATGAAGAAAGATTTTAAAAGTATTGCAAGCCAGCAAGCGCATTCCGATGACGACTACTGACGTCAGTCAGAGCGACATTAGAATGGCTCTCCAGCACCTTAAAAACGGCAAGGCCCAAGCGAGGATAGAATTACAGCGGAGCTTCTGGAAACGGGTAAAAACCGGTAATTGAAGTTCTTCAGGAACTCTATAATGCCGTCCTCGATGGTGGAACTACACCGGATGCGTGGAACAGAAATGCGGTAGTCTTGTTTTTCAAGAAAGTCGACAACGCTCTATTGAAGAACTACAGACCGATTTCCTTTCTGATCCGCGTCTACGTGCTGTTTTCGAGAGTTATTAGTCTTAGTCTAGCACGCAGACTTGACGACTTTCAGCCTCCTGAACAAGCCGGTTTCAGCACCATAGACCACAAATACACCCTTTGGCAAATTTTACAGAAGTCTGAAAAGTACAATGTGCCAGTTTGCCTTGCGTAAAGTCCGAAGAGTACAATCTTCCACTTTGCCTTGCGTATGTTGCCCTTGAATCCGTCGAAATTTGGGTGGTGCAACAGTCCCTTCAGCGATGCTAAGTTACTGTCGGTACATATATCGAAGTGCTGAAATGTTTGTACAGAAGGTCTACGATGGCTATCCGAGTACAGAACCAAAGCATCCCATCCAACTAGAGAGAGATGTAAGACAGGGTGATATTATATCCCAGAAACTCTTCACCGCTGAATTGGAAGACGTTTTCAAGCTTCTGGACTGCAAAAGATACGGTATTAACATCAATGACCAGTACATCACTCACTTTGGAATTGTCGACCATATAGTCCTTATGTCTGGAGAACCTAAGGACTATGCTAAATGACCTCAATACTGTCTCCCAACGGAAACGATGAACATGGACAAAACAAGGATCTTGTGTAACGTCCATGTTACACCTATGCCGGAAGTTGTGGGAGCAGTAGAACCAGAGTGACCGACAGCCCAACGGATTAGTAAGCTGAAGTGGCAATGAGCCGGCCATATAGCTCGAAGAACCGACAACAGATGGAGAAAATAGGTTCTCGAGTGGTAGCCTCACACTGGTATGCGAATTGTGGGGGGTCACCCCTACTAGATGGAGTGACGACCTGGTAAGACATGCAGGAAGTCGATAGATGGTGGCTCAGGACGGTGCTTTGTGGCATTTCTTGGGGGAGGCCCATATAATGATGATGCTGAAGCCCATTCCAAGAAAAGTCATAATTATATAGAATAAAAAGATACTGCTTAAAAGTAAGCGATAGGTAAGTTTTGTATGTGGTTTCGGTTTTTTCTTTTGGAAATTTCTACCCGGGAGTTATATCGGACTTCACCTGACTGAATTCCTGTGGCGTTTTATCCACGCCTCATATAGACAGGGCTACGGGAACGTTTTCACACTATCCGCAGCCTCAAAAGCCTACTCCTCCCCTATTTTCCTCCCAAGTAAAGGTGCGTTGGCCCCGACATTACTCGATAATATTCAATTTTGGAAAATGAATGCTTTCCAATGCATATCGACAACATCGATATATATTATATACCAAAAACTTATAAAGACCCTCTTAGGGACGCCTCCTGTTAGCCTGTTATTTAACCCGGCTCTGGTAGTGAAAGAAAATCAGTCGTAAGCAACGCCGTCTTAGGCCATACCGGGGCACACAAGAATTTGGGGCCCTGTTGGAAAGTAAAAACAGGGAATGACAAAAACATTTTTCTAATATGATCTTATATTTACTATAGTTAGGTAATTGGTAAAAAATCAAATAATATGTCTATATATACAGGTTAGTGATTAGGTAAAATATTTGACAGATTTCATAGCGGGGACGATAATTTCTTAGGAAAATGTAAACTTTAATGTTTCTATTCTAAATTTTCTTAAAAAAAATATTCAATAACACCATCAATACGTGTATTCTTTTTATTTATTACATTAAAATTTAGGTTTCACTTGTCTATAAAATTATTTGCTATAAAATCTAATATTTGTGGTTGAAAATTATTTTATTAAATAAATCATTTGCCATTAAATCTTTTGAAATGTTATTGTTATTTAACAGTACGAAATTATATTTTGGTTATAAATACATAGATTGTCGAAAATTAAAAAAAAATCCTGGCTATACGTAAGGCGATTGTACAGCCCGCCAAAAACGTTTAGATAAATATTTTATACTTAGGAAATCGGTCAATGCCACTTTTTCTGTATTTTCCTAAAATAGAAAAAAGATCGTATAGCGTAAGCGAATAAGGCCGACGAGGCCTTTCGTCACGGGGGCCCCTTTGACGATAGAGGCCCTGGGCACGGGCCCCGTGTGCTTATGGTAAAGACGGTACTGGTCGTAAGCTTAGATTATGGCCGTGTCGCGGCGTTGTAAGTTGTAAGAATGTCCATTACCCCATATCGAACCGTGACTGTTATAAGATGTGACCGACAGAAGCAGGAGACGTGCAGCTGCGTCTAGCGTCTATCAACAACTCAAAATATAAACGGTTTTAGAGAATTCGCACACCAAGCGTGGCAACTATGGCAAAATTTCCTCTAGTAGACTTTTATATAATAAGATATAATAGTAACGTAAGGTTTAGACACAGTGACAGAGACACTCAGAACATAAGCAATTACTACATAAAAGGAAATACGAAATATTACTCGTATTAATAAATTCCGAATTCGACGCCATATCCGTTTATACATAAATAACATTTACACGTAATCCGTATGTGAAATAAACATTTGTCCAGTAACGTCACACCTGTTGCATGTGCTGCCGTATATTAAATTCTCACGTAATTTTGCATGCGGCTGTCAAAATGGCGGGCTTGATGAAACGACACCTTGCGGTTTGAAAACATGCTACCTAAAGACTATATAATTACAACGTTTTAATGCCACCATCCATTATAAATTAAATAGAATAAATAGGAGATACAAGATGCAGGGGTGTACAAGTTAGATCGTGAATGTGGTCTCTCTTACATAGGTCAAACAGAAAGATCCATAAAAACCCGCGTGAAAGAACATATAGCTGACATGAAGCACCGACGCTCCGGGAAGTCTGCAGTCTGCGAACATGTTCAAGATCGTCCCCACCATTACATTCGATTTGATAAACCACAAATTCTCGCAAAAGAACACCGATTCCTACCAAGGATGATACGCGAGGCTATTGAAATTAAAAAACTTCCAAATTTCAATAGAGAAGATGGATGGGTGCTGCCATCTGCTTGGGATCCTATAATTAACAAAATTAAACCCAAACCTAAGCATACCACTGCAAGACTTCATGATACTATAAGCTCGTTTTGCGTAAATCGGACCAAAAATTAATATTCAAAAACTGAAGGTAGCCGGAACTAACTATGACATTGGGACGTCAAACATCTCAGTCCCCCCCCCCCCGTGACCATGGTTGCTGTAAAGCACCCGAAACGTCGGGAATTAAAAATAAGTAAAAGTAGTGAAATAAACGCGATAAAATCCGTAAATTTAGTTTTATTCAATAGAATAAATAGGAATAGAATAGATTTAAAATAGGATGGGATGGGATTGAAAAGGATAGGTAGGGGTAAGGTAAGGCATTTCAGGAGTTGTGCTAATGGGCCCTAATGAGAGAAACACATGTTTATAAAATAAAACCAAGTTAATGTTGGTTCTTCTGTATTGGATTCCTTTTTTGTGAGTTTATAAAGGTTATTACTTATAATGGTTCAGTTGTAATATTTGATTGTAAAAAATGTTGATTATAAATAATTCTCAGTAAAAGTAATTTTTTACTTTAACCACAGGTACCTACGAAAAAAAAACATTTGTTCTAGGAACCAGCATACTATACACAGCAGCCTAAATCTGCTATTTCGCGCTGGTATTCTGTTAAAGCGTGGTGATTCCTCGGTCGGGCCGAACCACTCGTGCTACAAGCATAATATAACTGCAGCCTGACCACGTCAACCACGTCAGGTATTCTGACCATTGAGCAACGCAGTTCAGTTGTAATACATATAATAATAATATTTGTGTTGTTTTTGTATATACTTTAAACCGCAAAGTCGCGTTAAATAAAGTTAAATTTAGGTTACAGCTTATTTATGTCCTTGGTCTCCTCTCATTTCTAAGAGGATTCTGGAGCTATTACTTGGACTTCACATGTCCTCGATATACTTTACTACACAGACATGTGGTTTCCTAATGATGTTTTCTTTCACTGCCGAGCACGTGGTAAGTTAGCACATAGACGTAAAACTGCAATCAACGATATCATTGGTACCGGCGGTTCACAAACTGTAAAAATTAGCAGCGAGCGCTGAAAATAAGCTGCCACGACTGAGCGAGTATCAAATATAATTCCAGTTCTATAATTATATATTCATCTTGATGAGAACATTTGAAAGTAATTTAATAAAATGCGCTTGCCTACACGCATATCGAGCGTGGCAAATAATTGATAAAAACCCCCTATAAAATCTACGAGGGCAGCCTATGTTTAGCGGTGAACTTTTGATAAACTGTACTGAATGAATGATTTTTTTATAGAATAAGGGTGACAAACGAGCACACAGTCCACCTGTAATAAGTGGATGCTATGGCCCTTAGATATTTACATTTATCTTCGATTAAAAATCAAAACGCACATGCGTTGTCACTCCTGAGGACAAAGATGGAATGCCTACTACTACTTTGTCACCGCTGAGTAAAAAAGGGTCTCCGGATACTCACTATTCGAAATACAGCAGTATTAAGCTGCTATTTTACGCTGGTATTCTGTGAGAGCGTGGTCCTTCCCGGTCGAGCCGACCCATTCGTGTTAATACCATAATATATATAGCTGCAGCGTGTCTCCACCACGTATAATGAATACTTACTCACTGAACGAGAATCCACTACTTGATTATCGCATAACTCCTGTAACCAGTATCAGAGCAAGAGCAAGAGCGTCGCATACCGACGGGCACCAAAATGCTGTCGCCGCCAATACCGGCACTTTAATTGAATATTTTCACTCAACGGAACACACTCCAAGAATTGTGAATATGCAACGCTGATACATAGAGATAAACGAGGGATTCGGTTTTAATAGTTGTAATTTAATCAAAGAAGAGTTGCCATAAAGTAAATGTATGTGCTACAGTTAAAACCAGTTTGTAGACGCGTTTTCCCAAGTTAAAACTATGAAAACTAGATATACCTAGTCAAAACTAGAATTTACCTCTAATATATTTAGATTTTCAGATAAAACTAGTTGTCACTCCGAGCTTTAGTTACAACTAGCACTAGAGAAACTAATTTAGGATTGAAAACAGGATATACTTACTAAACATTTATTTAAAAAATTGTACACAGTTTTAACTTTAACATAACATATATATATATATATATTACTATACGAAGAGAAAGCTTTCCACCAATTTTAAGAATAATGAGAGGAGTGTGAGATTAGGCATAGGTAAAGATATTGTTCAGGAGTGCAGAAAACTAATAATTTTATATAACGTATGTTACTAACAAATACAGTTTATTACAGTTCACTGCGGAACATGGGCTTCCCCCATAGATTGCCTCATTTATACTTACCATAGTTGCCACGCTTGGTTGGCAACCCGTTTTTTTTTTAATTTTTAGTCGTTATTAGGAAGACACTGCAGTCCATCTCCTGATTGGTTTCCCGCTGTCGCCTATTACGACACCCACGGCATGATATGAGGTAGTCGATATGCTTAAACCGTCACTACACTTAAAAGTCTGTTTTTTTTTTATAAAATAAGGGTGACTAACGAGCACACAGCCCACCTGATGGTAAATGGATGCTGTGGCTCATAGACATCGACAACTATACTCGATTATGAATCAAAATGCATAGGCGTTATTACCACTGAGGACTAAGATGGAAGGCCTAGTTTAAACCATACGAAAAACAGCAGCATTAAGCGGCTATTTTACACTGGTTTTCTGTGAAAGCGTGGTCCTTCCCCGGTGTAGCAGAGCCATTCGTGCTACAACTATAATATAGCGCTTTGCACCGTGGCTCCACCACGTAAGAAGTGGTCAAACAGTCTTACAAAGTACAAATAGTTGTTTAGCAATTTTAAAAATGAAGCAAATTGTTTATCTTTTTTAAATCTTAACTTTACTTTCGTAAGATAAAAACGATAACTACTCGTAAATCGCAATGCTAAACAAGCATCTGAAATTTTGGAAAACGTTAAGTAATATAAAAATTAATAATATGACGATAATTCCTAAAATAATTTATTTTAAACTAGAGCTTGTATTAAGTATTTTGATCTTTAAACTTAAAACTTATCATCGTTTTGTGGCTGTGTCAGAATATCCGTCACCACATATCGTCCCCTGGATGTCGTAAGAGGCGACGAGGGAAACTGGAACAGGAGATAGCAGCAGCGTCTTCATACTAAACAAGTCCAAACAAAAAAATGCTGTTGCCAACCCGCCTGCCATATTTCAAATAAAAACGTCATGACTGTGTGTCATAATAAGGCTGCATGAGTATAGTATTATATAACTACTCATATCATAAATATAAAATAAAAGAAGAATGATGCGAAAGAATTTTCGCTGCAGCTATATTAAGGTTGTAAATAATACCTATGGATACGCACGTATGGGTCGCCTCGGCCGGCGAAGGACCACGCTCTCACAGAATACCAGCGTAAAACAGCAGCCTAATACTGCTGTGTTTCGTATGGTGAGTATCCGGAGACCCTTTTTTTACTGGAAACGAGGCATTCCATCTTAGTCCTCAGCGGTGACAACGTATCTGCGTTTTGATTCTTATTCGAGGATAAATTTAGATGTCTATGTGCCACAGCATCCACTTACCATCAGGTGGACTTTGTGCTTGTTTGTCACCCGTCACCCTTATTCTATAAAAGAAGAATGATATGTCGTAAAGAAGTTTCACTTCGTACGTGAATACTACACATTTATACGCACAATTGTTTTATTACCCAACATCACGTCCATGAAATACACCAGTACATACATACAATATACCAGTCGTGACTGGCTGGATTGAAACAACGACTACTATAAGACAGAAAAAGAAATTATAATATTAACATCACTATAAATATAATCTGTATTTCCTAGCAATAACTCAATAACCATACTAAAATTAGCATACGATGAAAAAAGGATCAACTCTTTTCCTCAAACCCCTTGCCAGATCCAAGCAGATAATTTGCTTACAATATAATCGGACAGCGATTGCGAGCCGACTTCAAGGAAAGGGGGTAAAAAGCGAACCATAGGAGAGGGGCTATTATATTCAAATTCGGCCCCACCGAGCAATTTATATGGACTTTATTGACAAGACCAAAGACCGACGGCGCGGCGACGAAAGCGCGAAATTCCTAAAGAAAATATCTTCTTGCCGGCTTAATTGAACGCCGGGGCCAATATTGTTAAAGATTTTTACGCGCCTTTATATTCCCTCCGTGCCTTTTCTATAGGCAATAATGAGAAAAGCAAATAATTCAGTATTAAAAACCTACGGCGCCGTGTGTTTCAAATCGGCCATTCAAGCCCTTACTGGTGATTTATTTTTCTAAAATCTACTCCTTTATATTATTCGTGGGCCAAGAATTGTACGTGCAGGCCTGGCAGTAATGTCTGAGTGATTGATTTTTATATTTAGATCCCAACATTTAAGGTAGTTTTGCTCAGTAAACACACATAATTTAAAACTAGTGCATAATAAGAAAAAAAAACAATAAATAACTCATTAACACAACTTTCATAGTCCTTGCGTAAACCAATTCGAATACTTGATAACATACGGTAATGTCACGTATAATATAGCGACAGTATTAATAGGTTAGCTCGACGGGATAAGGATTACACTCGCACAGATCACCAGCATAGCAGCATGGCAGCAGCAGCACAATGCTGCTCTGTTTCGTACGGAGAGTGAGAAACACTAGAAACCCATTTTACTGGTAACGACTCTCATCTATGTCCGCAGGGGTGACAACGCAATTATATTTGGATTCTTAATCTAGAGTTAAACGGATATAGTTATTAATAGACCACAGAATCCACTTGCCATTGAGTTGATTGTGTGCTCGTTAGTCAACCATAAAAAAACTGGGTTTTCAGTTAAATACGACTTCAATAACAATGGAACTGGTATATTCACCAAGTTTATCAAAGTAAACAGTTTGAATTTTTTTATTGCGAGTCTAGTAAATTGCCCCAATTTTAAAGCATCAATGTGTGTTAACTTAGCCAAAAGTCCTAAGTTATTGGCCTATGCCTGAAAAAGTAGTTTGTAAACCATCACAAGTTCTTTTTGATGGGTTAGACAGGTAGATAGTTTCATTTGGAAAATTTAAAGAGGGGGGATGGCCATAGTAGTAAGACTTGATAATATCTAGTTCGAAAGAAATAACAATATTCACTATGCATATTTATTAGCTAAATCTAAATTTTTAAGCTACATAATGATATAAAGATACTGCTTGTGCTACTTATAATGTGTTAAAAACAGTCGATAATAGAAATTTATTAAAATAATTTAAATTTAAACTATGTTCATCATTATCATCTCTATTACATCCCATTACAATTCCACTGCGGAACACAGGGGAGGCCTGGAATGCCACAAGGCACGGTCCAGAGCTACTTGCATTAATGGATGTCATCGATCGATGGATCTCTTCCTTGTGTTAAAATTATTTACGGATTTTATCGCGTTTAATTACTATTTTAACTTATTTTTATTATCCCAACGTTTCTATTGCTATATTTTTTAGCTACAAATTGATATATCTAATAATATTTCATTATAATTATTGCCCTAAATAAACAATGATACGCAAGATTACGCACACTTCTTAAACGCCCCGGTCTAAAGAGTTAGATGCTGTTAGAAATAGTTATGAGAACTATCTTGTTAGAGATAGTTATGAGAGATAGTTATAAACTTAATCTAGGCGTAAGAAAATCCACTACATCATATCATCCCGTGGGTGTCGTAAAAGGCGGCAGAGGGAAATGTTTATCTTTCTGATAACAAGTCAAAAGAATAAATAACCACGGTTGCCAACTTGTTTGACAAGCGTGGCAATGGTAAATATTTCCCTATGAGGAAATTTATGAGGAAGGATCAGCAGTGAACTTTAATAGGCTTAATTAATAGATAAAGGAATGAATCGTGAATTATTGACCGTTTATATATTTTCTAGTTATGTTTACAAATATAACCGGCCTTGATTTAAAAATAAACAAGCAAAAAAGTTTTGAGCGTATCAAAAAACAAATTTTCGTAAAAACCTTTTGTGAATTTTAAAGAATCGACAATTCAGCATAGGTCTTTGTCCGGACCTTTTTTCAATGTACCGTCCGCCAAAAGCAGGTACTTTCGCGAAAGTCCACATGAAAGTGGACACAATGCGGGATTTCTTTAGACAGATTACAAAGAGCCGCATTAATCAAGGGACATTTACATGTTACGGCACGGTTAAGTGTTTTTTTTTTGACATAAATACATCGAATTCCTAAAACTTGTTAAGTATGTACTTAAGGTTGTCCTTACCTCTCTGGTAAACCCAGACGAAAAACACTTAAAATATTGGTAATTCTTATATTTACGCAACATAAATAAAAACCCAAGTAAAAAAAAAATCAAGTAGTTTTAATCATGAAATATTGGTAATTATTTCAAGTGATTTTATGCCAATTAATTAAATTATAAAGTTTAATTAATCGCCATAAAATTGAAAAAAGTGAGACGCGCGGGAGGGCAGCACTTCGCACTTAACTCGCCGAAGAATAGCTCGGCTGGCTATCCCGTTCAACTTAATCGTTAACTTGCTACTTAACTCGCATATTGCCGTTCAAACGAGGTTCAAACTTAACTCGCCAGGTTCGCAAGTTAACTCGCTACTGTACTTGTCGAAGTGTAAATCGGTCTTTAGCTGCAGGTTGTACTGCGGTAATTATTTACTATCAGATCGACTGTTAGTTCGTTTGTCACTTCAAAGTTATTAAAAAATAATGATTGGTCTGAGCTATGTGCGCAGTAGTGCATATATAGGTTGTAAGTGTATTTTACTTTAAATCAGTGGAGAGAAAACTAATCCTAAGAATACCCATGCAAATAATTAATGCTTATTCAAGATGAGGTGAGAGCTGTAGACATTTTAGTAATAGCCAACTTTAGCTTTTTATTTGTGTAATTGCAAGAATAACAGCTTTATCCTAAAATATTGTACAATTATGAGTGTTCATGAAACAGCCAAATAATTGTCAATAAAGTAAATGAGAAAACAGAGAACATAATGTTAATTATAAAAATTTGTTTAAAATTGTAAACTTGAATTAACTTCGGAGAGTTTGCGTAGGATTTCCATAACTAAATGCCTCCGTCTCCCTTCCACCATTGGACAGCCAGACGTTCGGCCAGTCTCCAACCTCAGACCAAACAGTTTGCTACATTGTTCGTCATGCGTAGAGCAAAGGAGTTGAATAAATTGCACGAATCTGTCTTTCCATTCGATTACAATCTGGGTGTCTTTAAGGCAAGAGTGAATAGGCTTTTGTTAAGTCAGTGCCCTGTACCATCTTAGGCGACATCACCACTTACCATCATGTGGCATTTTAGTTTAACGCTGCCTTAGAATAGTTAAAAAACTATATCAAAACAAAAACAAAATTTGACTATGATTAGTGATTACCCAAAAAATATACATGTAAAAAATATAATATTTATGAAGGCTATACAAATAACAACTTAATGAAAACAAATACAATTTATTTTAAAGAAAAATATAATTTCGTAAAAAATTCTGCTTTCAAGTGGCCAAATTGTACACACAAGAACAAAATCTTTAAACGAATATAAAATAATATACAATATTTGCAAAATTAACCTTTTTAGGCTCTCTAAACTAATCTCTAACATAAAGTGCCATAAAAAATCGTTTATGTTGAAAACGTCGTTGGCTGTAAAAGCAATGAAATGCGAACATGTCTCGATCTTGAGATAAGATTGTAATCTTTTCGGATATTGCTCGCTATAATCATATGCGGCCTTTTTATTTGTTCGTGTTGTGTTTTTTCGAAGGGCCGAGACGTACTGGACAATAAGTACAGTTTAAAATAATTATAATATCATATCATAATATACGTATAGTATTATATAGACGTCAGACGGTCAGTGCAATTGATCATTGCAACTGATCACTTCAAACTAGGACTGTTGACATTTTTTTTAAATATCAGATTTTCGATATATGAATAATTATAAATATATCAATATCGGAGTTTTATATATAAGTTTTTTATCGATATATCGAAAATCCAATATTTTAAAATTCAAATCAACAGTCCTAGTTTGAACTGATCAGTTGCAATGATCAGTTCAACTGACCGTGTGTGGCGTCTACTAATATTTCAAAGTACATTAAGCCAAGCTCGATCTCGATGACACAAATGAACATTTTAATTGCAATATAGAGTGTTGATTTTCCACGTGCACGGCGGCAAAAGAAACTACGTAACTAATTTAATATCTCGTTTACTACACTTTGTAACTCTTAGGAGAAAATGGGATACTTGTGAGTTTCTTGTCGCTTTTTCTCACTAGGTTTTCCACATCCCAAATGTATTGCTTGTTGAAGCGATGACCTAGCATTCGACTTTGAAAAAGTACTTTATAAAAGCCTATTTTGAACGTAAATTTTTGCCTTTAACTTTGAAAGATGGATTTAACGTAGCAATATTTCAGCAATAAAGCCTATCAAGAGACATTACATGTCTGCCTAGTGGTATGGTGAAACTTAGAAACCAGTTCAAAGTTAACTTTGTACACGTAAGTACTAATTGATTTTGATATACAGCTCTCTTGAACAAATGCTACATCAGATACAAGTTAAAAACTATCGCTATAAATTGAAATATCCAAAACAAATTGACTAATAAATCATCGTCGTTATCACTCATATCTTTTTTTCAGTACAGATTTAAGAAATCCTAAATTATAGTTGCTATCTTCTTACTCCTCACATGCGTCCATCACAAATTTCTATAAGTCTTCACAACTTTGTACCTCACAATATTCCACAATTTTAGGCAATTATATACGGTATTCTAATGATAGGAGCTTCACTCAGATGAATGTTTATTGTGATGTTTCTTATTATATTCTGCATTATCATATTTAGTACAAAACATAACAATATAGGCAGCCAACTCCAACTCCATGGTAAGGAGGGGGCGGCACGAATTACGAGGCAGCATCGCCCCACGGCGCGCACGCGCTTCAATTTACGCGCTACACAGTAATGCAGTCTAGAGTTGTACGGGTACACTATCGATAAAAAACACAATACGATATCAACGTGAAGATTTTTTTGGTAACAGTTTTCATTTACACGTCTAAAACTTTTATAAAGCCAAAATGTTATTCAATACATTGTAAGAGTCCAAGCAAACGTATAACCACAACATTATTTTGACTATCTGACGTAAAGTTTCAAAAGCAAGGAGACAAGTAGATATCATTTTTTTAAATAACAAGTACGGTATAATACAACATATACCAAAAAAAATAACACTGCTTCGTATGTTAAAAACTACGTAAATATCCATCATTTATTTTATTTGGTTATAAATAAATAAAATGTTGAGAGCGTAAAGATCATTCTCATCATCATATTCTTTACCATCACTTGGTTCCAAAAATTAAACTTTTAATAAAAAGTAAATGCCAGAATTTAATTTTTTAATGTCTACCTGGAACAGCATAGGCCTATGATGCCCCTAAGAGGCGATCAGTTGGTGGAAGCTTATGACCAGAAGTTGACATTTGATAGGCTATAACAGTAACAGTAAAGAACACATAATCACAAGGGTATAACTAGATTGTCATCTAAATAGTTAGATTAATTATATATTAGTGACGGAATTATTTTACCAAATTGGTGCAAGGATCACTTTTAAATTATTTCTATAATAAAATAAGAATCACAAAAACTATTTCAACTTGTTTTTTGGTTGGCTGTAGAAAATATACAAAAAAAAATATTTTCAAAGTGAGAACCTCCACCTTTTTCAAAGGCTGAATGCGCCAGATCATACGTAACTTTTAAAGTCCCACTCATGTTCATCACGCTGGAGTTTATGTCGGGAGAAGAGACGACACAAAAATATATTTTTTTAAAGATTAAATTTTAATATTAATTTGTTTTGACTAAAACAATACAGTCATTCGGATTGGTTGTTTCGCAGATTTAATAAGAAATAATTATTTATCGATATCAATTAATCTTGATTCTGTGCAACCCTATTTTGCCTTTGGCAACCACGCGCAATATTGATCTGTTAAAAATCATCCGTGACCCTCGACACTCACCAAATTATTCTCGGTTTGGACGTTGCGATAGCTGAGCTCCCATTGTCAGGTGATTGTTGAAATGACAGACATCTACGCAACAATTAATCTGATAGGATCAAACAATCTGCTCCGGAAAAATTGCTCGAGGCACTACCAGGAATACGATGAAACTCCTATTTCCTAATACACACAAAAAGATACATATCACTCGTTTCGACTAGCACATACTTTGGCCAGTATGTCACCTGTCCATCAAATTATACAATACTTACACTTAATTGTTACTTATACAATACTTAGTATAGTAAAATACTTTTTTTGAAGAAAAATCGAATGACAATCGCGGAAAAATTTATAGACTCTAACGTGGATTTTTAAACGTACCTAGTTAATACTTAAATATCTTCATAAAATAGAAAATGATCCGAGCATGTAAAAATAAAATTACACCTTATAAAAGTTTGCATACGCTTTAAATTTTGTCTATCAAATTATACAATACTTAACACATAATTGTTACTTATACAATACTTAGTATAGTAAAATACTTAGTACTTTTTTTGAAGGAAAATCGAATGACAACCGCAGAAAAATTTATAGACTCTAACGTGGATTTTTAAACATACCTAGTTAATAATTAAATAACTTCATAAAATAGAAAATGATTATGGCACGTAAAAATAACATTACACCTTATAAAAGTTTGCATACGCTTTAAATTCCAGTTACTCACGATATACATAAAAAATGAAAACCGGTAATTGTATAAAATAAAACTAAGTTAAGCTCAACGTCCTAAAGTGGGACATTTAAAGGATACACCCGATGCCTTTCTCCGTTTAACATTGTTATTAAAACATAAGATAAAAACTATCATTCTGTTTATTATTACGCATTAATTATGGTCATTAAATTATCGATAAGCGAAATCAAAAAGCATATCAAAGTATACAAAAACCCCTTCCATTCATTAATCCACATGTCAAGCTCCTTATTTTTTCTTAATTTCATTTTAATTTAATAAACCTACGACCATGAATTTTATTAATCAATGCAGATACAAAACAGTCAACGATTATGATTTCTTATATTTACGCGAACACTATACATGATTAAAACTACTTTTACTTTTACGCGATAAAATCCGTAAAAGTAGTTTTAATCAGTCAACGATTAGTAAGTTTTTTTTGCTTCATTAAGAATCGAAGTTTTTATTATAAATCAAAATATATGCATTATATTAATAGTAGTAGTTTACAAAACGTTACAAATTATAAATATTTATTTACATAGCTCGTTATTGTTCCTAAAAAAATATTTATCAGTTAATTGGGTAATAAATTACTATTAAATGTAATAAGTAATAGTCAGTATATAGAGGACAACGACATGTGGATATAACACTTATCTTGCACTTGCAAGTCTTCCAGATATTTGATAAAAATATTAATAAACATTTGACATTGCATTGCATTTATAGAAAGTGTGTAAATTTAGTTTAAATATAGCATTAAAAATACCTTAAAGTTTCTCACCGGTTTTTCTCCAAGGTCTTGTTTTTGCGACGCGGTGTAGTTTATAAGGTTCATAAAAACTATAAATAAACCTAATTTAAATAAAATTTGTTTTGATATTGTCTTTACAACGATCCGCATCATCTGTTTTAACGTGTAAGTATAGACTTGTAGTGGCAAGTATTCACACTTCTAAAATGCGTTGTTAAATAAAAGAAACAAAAAGTAAAATAGATAAAGCAGAGCTTTGTGAGTGTAGAGAACCGTAGACCCTTTTTACTGGAAATGAGGCACTCCATTTTAGTCCTCAGAGGTGGCAACGCATCTGCGTTTTGATTCTTAATCGAAGAAAAATGTAGATATCTATGGGCCACAGCATCCACTCACCATCACGGGGATGTGTGCTCATTTGTAGGTGACACGTGGGTGGGTTATTCTTTATAAAAAATATATAAAAATATAATATTTAAGTAAACAATACTAATGCAGGGGGATGATGTAAGATGATTCATATTTACATCACATTCTATCAAATAACTTTTCTATGCGACAATACACAATGAATCATAAAATATTGCCGATCCATTGATAATGAACAAATTAAAATGAAATGCAAATGATATCGTAAGACTTTCGCTGATATGTAAGGTCTAATTTGAAATTGATTTAGTAGTTTTTCTCGCTACCACTTTACCTCTTGTACCAAACCACAAAATGTAATTAAATAAAGTCCAGTAATTAATAATATTTATTTACGACCTTGTTACGTGGTACCAATACTTATTCAATTGTAGGTTTTCGTTCACTTTCCCTGTCGTCCTGGCGTCAGTGCTTTTATAATCTGTATTACATGTAACTAGTGGTAGTGGTTACATACACATACCTCTTTCATCATTGCATATTACTTGTAATTTATATATTTTGCTCTATTACGTCAGCTGTAGGCGTGTAAAAGCACATCATTAGTGTATTGCTTGCCTTAATTTCTTGCTAATATGATTCGATACGATTTGACGGCTCCATGGCGCAGTGACTTAGCAATGAATTGCAGAGCTAAGGGTTGCGGGTTCGAATTTCGCACGGATGGATGTTATGTGATGGATGTTCGGTATGGATGTGTGTCCTTGTGAAATTTATGTATGTAAACTGCCAAAAAACGGTAAGGGGGCTGAATTGTAAGGCATGGGTATTTTTTTACATGGTAGATGGAGAGTTTATGTGTGGTATATTATGGTTGTAGCACAAATGGATCGGCTCGACCGGGGTATGACCAAGCTGTAAGAGACTACCAGCGTAAAATAGTGAGTGTAGAGAACCGGAAACCCTTTTTACTGGAAACGAGGCATTCCATCTTAGTTCTCGGGAGTGATAGCGCATCTGCATTTTGAATATTAACCGAGAATGAATGTAGATGTTATGGGTTTTAGCATTCACTTACTATCAGGTGAAGTGTGTGCTCGTTTGATGCTCTGATTCTGTAAAAAAAATATTTCTCTTTTAAATTGCAATGCTCCTACGCGTCACTTGATTATATTGTATAAGTTTAGTATAATATTTCTTATAACATACATATTATAATAAATAAATAAATCAACTGGAGCACAACAACAATTTAATAATGATTTTTTATAATATTTATGCCAAAGAAGAATGTTTCGTGAGGCTATAAAAATTAAAAATCACCCTGATTTCCTAATAGAGACGATGGCTTGGTACTACTACGTGCTTGGGAGCCTGTAACTAATTTTACAGGATTATTTTTTTATTAATTAATTCTGGGTTAATTATTTCATCGGCACGTCAAAAAACTCAGTCTCGTCCGAGACAATGGGTCCTGCGAAGCACTCAAGAAGTCAGGTATCAAATCCTTTAACTAATATCGAAGTCACCCTTAAGATCAGTCGTCACCGTTTTAATTTTTTGTTGGACATACACCTTCCCAAGAAAGTGGCAGCTGGCAGGCTGATGTAGTAGTAACATGTCTCTCTTCTTCTTCTCGCTCTCGTCTAATACGATTCAACTGTGCTTTAGCTATCACAACAGGGACAAAACCAAAAAAAAAATACACACACATCAAAAAATAAACGCTTTCTGCTTTTGTTGTGGGGTTAAGGAAAAAGTTGAATATCGCGTACTCACAGAATGCGCGGGACTGCGCCTTGAGCACCACGGGCCGCATTAACCACGACAAAGTAGACTCACGTAAATTCTGTATTAATTAATTTGTACCGACAGCAAAAAAATAGTTTCTGTCTGTACAAATTAATTCCACTTTTTCACACAAATGTAATTTTTTCATAAGCCATGCCATTTTTTACAAATATAGGAAACCAATATAATTACAAGTTTACAAGCCGTAAATTATTACTTATTAAGCCTCTTTGTTTGAAAATTTTTAACTAGCTTGATACTAGAGTTAGAATCAGCTTTGAACTACCTCGTTCCCAGTGGTTATTTACACCTTTTCCCGTTATTACGCTCATAAAAATATTAATTACCTTGCAACCTTCCGCTAACTAAATACAATGATGTGTCTTACCTGGATTGAAGAGCACCTCCCGCCCTCCCTCAATTGCATGTACTAACTCCGTCACCACTAGTCCCAGTACTATACCACACACTCCCAACACCACTACTCCCAACACCACTACTCCCGGCACCACTATTCCAGGCAAGACACACCATCGGCGATAATACTACACGTGTTTCGCCTCTACACGAGGCATCCTCAGGTGATATAGACTCTACGGCGGCTGACCGCTAAGATCTTAGGTTGCAAGGTAATTAATATTTTTATTATAATGAATTTCCGCAAAGTAACGCCTGATTCTATCAATTATCGTTATTACGCTGATAACATAAATGTACTTTAAGGCACTCCGAAAATATTTCAAGAATGAGATTTTATAAAACATATTACTTTAATTTAATAACAATATGATACTATAAAAAGTAAAATGCAGCTTATGTCTGTAGCATGAATAGGTCGTATCGGCCGGAGAGGGACTACGCTCTTACGTCATACCAGCGTCAAATACCAGATGTTGCTATGTTTCGTACGGTGAGTGTAGCAAACCGGAGAGCTTTTTTATGGTATTGAGGTATTACGTCTTAGTCCTCAGCTGTGACAACGCGTCTGCATTTATGATGATGATTATTAATTAGAGAATAGTTATCTGTGGGCCACAGCACCCACTTACCAACATGAACTGTGTACTCATCTATCACCCTTATTCCAGGATAATAGTTACAGCCTACATACTTTACCTCTCAGTTCTGAGAGGAATATCGAGCTCATTGTAAATCAGCACTTAAAACCGCTATTAACATTTTCTTTGGTGCCAGCAGCGGTTGAACCGGGTCTCTTCCATAGTTAGTTACTCGGGTATATTAATAATTATAACGGTTATATTAATAATTAATGTATTGTGGCAGCGCTGACATGGCGTCACAAGCATAACGCATCGAAGGTTAAATAGCGCTATTGAAGTTTTGAACGCGCTGCGGTATATATAGAAGAGCTCCGAACTACCGCACGGTGCATTGGTCGCTGATAACCTTGCCCAGCGAGAGATCTCTTTTTCCTTACACAGCCAAAATACCATCTTGTAATGGCTGCGTTAAATAATCAGTCCATTTCGTACCGTGAGTGTCGTAAGAGCATAGTAAAAACAGAATAGTAGGATAACTCACACGCCGAGCGAGTCATAAATGCCTACTGTTGTAGGGTTGTCACTGTCTTTTTGTTTTACAGCTTAGTCTCAATTAGTTTTATAAGTAGTTATAATGTTTACAAACTTAATACGTACGGATACGTATCTATGCATCATATTTGTTAATCATTTCTTAAGTTTCCTCTCCAAGAATCAATGTTTGTCAAAAAAAATTCCAGCTTTACATTACAACAAATGCCAAATAACTAAAATTCCAGTAAATTAACACTGAGCATATGGTGTCAGCTCAGATTTAATGTTTAAAGTTAATTTAATCAGATGTGATATAATAATTAATGTACTTATGAGGTATGTGTCTATGTATAGATATAATAATATAACCTATTATTAAAAAGCTAAATCACTTAAACAAATGCATATATTAATTTATTTTACAAAAAGAGAAAATAAAACGAATCAAAAACTGCTAGCAAATTTTTATAAAAAGTCAACAAAGTCTCAAACAAAGGTGATTGCGGAGTGTGACGGTGGGCATTCCCGACTCGGCCCGATCTTTTCGAATTAGCAGGTGTAGTTGTTTGCTTGCTGTGGCTCGTGCTTACGTTTTCGTACTGTCACGTGCCAGGCTCGCACACATATTAACAGCGTTCGGTATATTTCTTAGAAGATAGCCTACTATTTTGTTTTTACTATGGTAAGAGGCGACTATGGGTAATGTAAGAAATATCTTATTGTTTCTGACAGAAAGCGTTGTAAGCATCTCATTTACGCTGGGTAAAATACTCAAACCGACGATGGAGAACAGTCTCAAAGGTGACACGTCTGTTACTGTAATCACCAATCCGCTTGCTAACTATGATAAGGTCTAATGTAGAAAAAAAAATGAAGGTACTCGTATAAAAATTTCCAATTGGATTGTCTCAGAACTTTACGCTACGTTCAAAATTGCCAAACATCGTCATAACTTAAACGATATTGCTTATATTGTGAATGTTATAACACGGCACTTTTATTTTAGATTTCGTAAATTTGTGACCATAAAGCTTTTATTACTGGTAAATCGACAAGATTCCGATTTAAAAAAAATTCGATCGTAAATATCGATTTTCTTATTATTGTAATGTTATTTCCAGTTATAAATTTTGAACTGTCATTCGAATATAAGTTATGTATGTATGTTATAGATAATTTAAAAATTATGTATTCCGATTTGTTACCATTTTATAGGGAAACAAGATACAAGATAAAATCTTTTTGTAGAAAAACCTTTACAACCCATTTTTCTAAATTATGATATTGTGGTAACCATGTAGTTTCGGTGTAAGAATATCCTCTAGCCCATATAGTTTCGTGGGTACCGTAAGAGGCGGCAGAGGAAAAGGAAACTGGCGATGGGCAGCGTCTTCCTGATAACAATCCTCTTAATCCTCAGGGGTGATATCTGCGTTTTGATTCGTAATCGAGGATAGATGTAGATGTCTATGGGCCACAGCATCCACTAACCATCAGGTGGACTGTGTGCTCGCTTGTCACCCTTATTCTATAAAAAAAACAACTAAAAATAAAAGCAACTGCGGTTGCAAACCGCCTGCCAAGCATGGCAACTGTAGCAAGTATCTCCCCTATGAGACTATCTATGGTGAGGGCCTATGTTCTACAGTAGACTGTAACAATAACGGCATCGGTATTGTGGTATATCCTTAAAAGATTAGGACACGTATCTAAATTATGAAAATATCTCCTTTGAGATTCGAGCTTAACATTCATGCCCTAACAGCCATCGATCACTAAGTTTAAGCTCTCACGACACTAAGCTTGGAATTACTAAAATAAATATAGCATTTTTTACTGTATTACTTTATTTTAGAGGTGGGATAGTAAATAAATGAATAATTTGCCAGCATCTGCCTTGCCATCCGATTACAATGTGGGTTTGTTTAAGCCAAGAGTGAATAGGCTTTCATTAAGTTAAATCAAGTGGAATGGTACTCAAACACGACTGACGCTGAAGGGATACTTGAGTAACAGATACGTTGTTTGAGAACTAAGATGCAACACAAATACTGGTTTGTATAATATACCGATTTAATAATTTATAAAATCGATTTATTTAAAAATAAATCAAAAGAGGAAAAACTTCAGAAAACTAATTTTTTTTAACTTTTTTTTTTGAATGGCGAATTCGTAGATATGTAGCGCCCTAAAAATAATTAATAACTTTTTTATGTAATAAGGGCGACAAACATGGACACAGTCCACCTGATGATATGTTGCTGTCAACCATAAACATTTACATATACCTATCCTCAATTAAGAATCAAAATGCAGATGTGTTGTCGCCCCTGGGGACTGAAATGGAATGCTTCGTTTCCAGTAAAAAGGGCTACACTCACCATACGAAACACAGCAGCATTAAGCTGATATTTTACGCTGGTATTCTGTGAGAGCGTGGTCCTTCTCCGGTCGAGCCGACCCACTACAACTATAATATAGTTGCATCGTGGCTCTACAGCGTAAAAATATATTAAAACATTATTATTTTTTCACAACCACATTTCATGGAGCGCGTAACATGCTGACGTTACTTCGTACATAATCATTGCACAGTAGGTGCATCTGCAGATAACAAAAAGATCTTCAGGAACGCAGAGGACCTCATAACAAAACACGGTGCACGACCGCGCCCGCCCCGTCTGATTATTTTATTGTTGTACCAACTTACCAATACCATTGTTTCACTTGCTGCCTTTAGTATTAATGCTCCGATATTATCATATGATGTCAGTTACGTGCTGTTTAATTGAATATTCGTTCGGTTTAATTGCCTAGCGGCAGCATAAGACCATGATTCTTTTTATGACAGTACCTAATAAAACTTGACATGATTGCACGACAGTATTATACTTGTAAATGTCTTAACATATAACGAAAAATACTTTTTTTTTTTCAAATAAAGAGATTAAATATTGGTTACAACAATACAACTGCATAACTGTTATTATGTTCACTTTGACAAGAGGAATTGCAATATTTACCATTATTTGCGATAATTGTGATTGTGACATTCAAAAGATGTATTAATTACCTACACTTAAAACAACCTATTTTAAAATTTTATGAAACTAGTGTATAACTATCGTTTTAAGTTTGAAGAGTTATATTGTATAATTAGGGATGATCATACTTATAATTATATACAGTGTGATTTTTTTACCGTCTGGAAAAAAATTGTATGTAACAGGTGAAGGAGTTAGAAGCCTATGGCACTGATATTTTAATATTTTTTGTAATTTTACATTAACATATTATGAAATTGATCTATCAATAAAAACTAGGTACTTATTTAAAATAAACTTTCGGTACCAATGTAAAATATTAGTGCCATTGGCTTCTCTTCCGTTCACCGTTAGGCGTTAGGCGGTAAAAAAAATCATCTTGTCAAAAATGTGTATATGTATATATATATATATATATACAAATATATATATATATATATATAAATTTCGCGCAAGTGCAAGCAATAAGTTGACAAAGTTTTACCGCAATCTGATGAACGGCTTGACAGCGCATAAAATACGAAGAAACAAACAATATTTTTTATATATTATACTTAATCCATATAATTTTGCAATCATTTGTTAATAATTAATATCAAAGATTTGAAAATTAAATACAGATAAGTACAGTAAAATTACATTTACCGCATCAACATTTCTGTGTGTAGCTAGCTTAAGGGAATCATGCATTTAGTGAGTATGTATCGTAAGATCCGAATATGAAAAATCTAAAAAATATTTAATCATCCGATACTAGTTGGTGTTACCGTCAGTACCATTTTGGTCAGACGTAAAATACCCAGACCAGCGACGGGCAAACTTTTGTGCAATACGTTAGGTACTGCAAACGTCAATATGATTTCCTAACATGACGTACGAGTAAATAAATTCGTAAAATTTTCACGTGTCACCCAGAGAGAGAGGGATAGGCAGATACTACGGACTTTCATGTAATAGTGATCCAATGAGTTATATATTTTTATATTAATCCCTGATTTAATTTTTTTTTTGTAGCGCCAAATAGAGTTTCTTTGTTTCTCATTTCAAATGCTAGGACATTTATGTCTAAAAGTGTCATATAGACCGTTTAATTTACCCTTTAATTTATGTAGGGATTATTGATCACATATTCGTACAAAACAAACTTTTACACCTGTCAAAGTCTAGAGGGATAGGCAGAGACTACAGACCTTCACTTTTCACGATCCTGACACAACTCTCTCGCATCTAAACATGCTGGTTGGTTCTCATACTCTTAATTTGGCCCATCTTCAATATATCGCCAATTTGGTTCAACGTAACGTGACGATTGAGACAGTGCTTTCATTCGGTAGGTGCCCATTTCCAGGTGTGAAGTCTAATCGGTTGTTAGAGAAAAAAATAAAAGAACGATATTTAGACATTAATTTTAAAAAAAGTGAAGAAATGGTGCTTTTAATACAAGTGATGGTTACCTAGACTAGTTAAGACGATAAATGTAGATTTTAGCCCTTAATCACATCTGTAGCCTCGATTATATTAAAAATGCAGATGCGTTGCCAGTTGTCACTCCTAAGGACTAAGATGGAATGCCTCGTTTCCAGTAAAAGTCTCTAGTTCCCGTCACTTAGCATGTGAAACACAGCGGCATCATGCTATCTATATTTAACGCCGATATTTCGTAAGAGCAAGTAATTAATACTCGCCACACACACACACACACACACACACACACACACACACACACACACTCATTAAACTTTAGCTTCCTTAAGCGCTACTTTTTTAACTTCCCGCTAAGAAAATTGAAAATTGTCAAAAATCGTTAAGTTATTGTTTTTACCCAGTTTTTTGAAAATTGAGTTTTCATCAATACTTGACGCTTTGAGGTGCGTGAGTGCGTGCGTGCGTGCGTGAGTGCGTGCGTGCATGCGTGCGTGCGTGCGTGCGTGCATGCGTGCGTGCGTGCGTGCGTGCGTGCGTGCGTGCGTGCGTGCGTGCAGTCGTGCGGGCGGGCGGGCGGTCGGCCGGTCGAGCGGTTTTCGGGCGGGCTGGCGTGCGTGCGTACGCGTGCGTGCGCGCGTGCGCGTGCGTGCGTGCGTGCGTGGGTGCGTGCGTTCGTGCGTGCGTGCGTGCGTGCGTGCGTGCGTGCGTGCGTGAGTGCGTGCGTGAGAGCGTGCGTGCGTGCGTGCGTGCGTGCGTGGTGCGTGCGTGCGTGCGTGCGGTGCGTGCGTGCGTGCGTGTGTGCGTGTGTGTGTGTGTGTGTGTGTGTGTGTGTGTATGGTGTGTGTGTGTGTGTGTGTGTGTGTGTGTGTGTGTGTGTGTGTGTGTGTGTGTGTGTGTGTATGTGAATGTATACAAACCTGATTTTCAAAGTGTTTCATAAAACTTAGATTTCCTATGAATTTTAACTAATTCGGAACGCTAGATTTTGAGAAACCTCTAAAATAAAAATTTAGAAAAACTGTTTTTGGAATCATTTTTAAACGGCTTTACCGATCGATTCCAAAACTAATCAGTTTTAAACTTGAAAAACCGCTTCGATCGCCACCGGTCCAGTCAAAATAGGTTGAATCGTTCGTGAGATATGGTTAACGAAAAATGTTGAAAAAATTGATTTTATTTAAATTACACCGATATTTTATATTCAACGTCATAATTTGATGAAATTTGGAGCGCTTTGCATTTGAACTTAGCGGGAAGTTCCAGGGAGGTCTGCAGGGGCAACCTATTTTTTTTATTTAAAGACCAGCGACCCGTCCTGGCTTTGCCTGGATGGTATCTACTAAAATGGTGTTATTTACATTTAAGATAATCAAGAATGACCATTTATTTCATTAATTTTTCGATTTAAATAAAATTCTAGGAGGCTATGGGATTAAATATAGCTTAGATCATTCTTGGGATCTCTATAAGTTAGTAATGTTTCACTACAATCGATTCAGCCATTCGAAGATAAACCGCACTAATTGACTTAATACTACTGTGTTTCGTATGGTGAGTGAAGAGATCCGGAGATCCTTTTTTACTGGAAACGAGACATTCCATCTTAGTCCTCAGGGGTGACAACGTATATGCGACTTGATTCTTAATTAGGATAAATGTAGATGTCTATGGGCCACAGCATCCGCTTACCATCAGGTGGACTGTGTGCTCGATTGTCATCATTATTGTACATAAAATTATTGGGGCCAAATGTATTTGTGTAATTACTGAAGTCTCAATGTAGAAAAAGTACTGGTAAAACAACCTTCTGTATTTAATGACAACCTATCGCGATAATTTAAACCGTCGTTTTGTTAACCGAACCTTTTCCCCCTCACTCGTTAATTTTTCTTAGAAGTGTCTGCCCGCGCTTTTCTCACATTAAAGTGGACACTTGGAATTATCGGTGTTTGAGTTTGCTAATTAATACTCCCCAGGGCCTCTGCCGGGTAAGAAGACTCACCGGTATTTCCCACCGGACAAAATAATTAACTACTGAATGTATCTTTAGTTAATGCCCTATTACGGCGACAACTGGGAATAAATCTCAGCAAAATTATTCCGCTAGGAAATGTTTTCATGACGCGAAGAATGTTTATAAAAAAGGCAACAAATTTTGTTTATAATATAATTTAATTTTAGCTTTTGTTTTATTATCAAATTGATTTAAAAGGGACGTCCTAGATGAACGTTTATCGACCAAATTGGCGATATACTAAAAATGGGCCAAATTAAGAGTACCCTTAACCGACGAGCATGTATGCGTATGTGAATGTGGAGGAGGCGAGTGATGTGTGTCAGGATCTTGCCAAATGGAAGTTTGTAGTCTCTGCCTACTCCTACGGGTGAAAGGCGTGAGTGTTTTAAATTGATCAAAAAAAATACATACATACATACATAAACACTCACGCCTGTGACAGGCGTGCGATTTAGCACGATTTAGCGCGATTTAGCACAATCCTTACATAACTTTCTCGCCTCTTCCACATCCATATACCTACGCATACATGCTCGTCGGTTAAGGGTAAAAAATTAATTATTTTTAATAAAATGTGTTCCATAACTTTGGACTTACTTATACAGGCTGTTCTAAAACAAATAAATTAGCAATTATAAAATCAAATAAATATTTTAATACACCAAACATTTTTTAAATATATAATAAGGGTGTCAAACGAGTACGCAGTCCACCTGATAGTAAGTGGATGCTGTGGCCGATAGACATCTACATTTATCCTCGATTAAGAATCAAAACGCAGATGCGTTGTCACCCCTGAGGACTAAGATGAAATGCCTCGTTTCCAGTAAAAAAGGGTCTCCGGACTTCTACACTCACCATACGAAACAATACAACAAATACTGCTAGTATTAAACTGCTACTTTACGCTGGTATTCTGTGAGAGCGTGGTCGTTCCCCGGTCGAGACAACCCATTCGTGCTACAACTATAATATAGCTACAGCGTGGCTCTACGACGTATAAACAACGTATAAAACATTGTTATTACTTACTAATATTGTTCTACAAGATTACTGATTTTTAACAAGAAATGTTCTCACGCTAGAGAACAAAAACCGAAATAACTTTAAAAAAACATGAAGTCCATATCTCTGTATGGAGCTTTTAACAAAGTTACAGTGGCACCATTTTATTAGAAGTACAAGTCACGATGTACTTCCTACCTAAGCTCTAGATAAATCCTTCCTTATGCAAGCTCTACGAACTTTGGAATTGAATCATAATCGTAATTTAAAATTGCAAATGAACTCGTGCATCATGTTGATTTGTGTTTGAGCGGAATTAAATCGATATCAATTCTACAAATGCTCAATATTGATATCTCTCCTTTCACTAAATGACAATAGAAAATCGTTAGAAACGATGATTTTTTTTTAATGAACGTGATACATTTAATTAATAAATCTAGCTTAAAGTAAGTAATCTAAACTCCTTGAAGCATTATTTATAAAATATTAATATACGTATATTGTAATACATTTAAATGTATGATATAATACTTTTTGTATAATTCTATTTGAATAAATGCTTCAAACTATCTTTCCCTATTTCGAAAAGTTTCGCCGAAGATAATCTGAATAATCTTGACTAATGTAGGTTGACTAATGATTACAGGTGTTAAAAATTAATTATCAAAGATCGGCGTAGTAAAATAAAATTATGTATTTTTACAAAGTTGAAAGAGCACCTCCCACCCTCCTTCAATTGCGTATAAATTTTTATTATGTACAAGATCATTAGAAAAAAAATTTGTTAATAAAACTTAGACAATATATAACATTATTTCTTCGTGAAATAACATGATACTAAAATTCGAAGTTATCATGCAGATTTGGAAAATAAAACCATATTTAATTGAGCGAGCTAATTAAAATAGTTGTCAATAATATATACTGAAATATTTTCTACTTTTGTATTCATTGATAACTTTCTAGCACATTTGAAATGACTGAAGTCGAAGTTTGAAAGTTTTTTCTATATACCCTCTCGCAGCTATAAAAAATTTGTGGCAAATTTTCTGATAAATATAAAACTTAGAGAAATAAAAGTTTTACTGTTTTGTTGAACATTTATTTGGGTAAATACAGCTAAAAATCGTAAAGAGTATTTTGCACCGAAATCGCTTATCTAAGCCTCCTACGAAACAATTTTACAATTAGATAAAATTCAATTAATTCTGTATATAATATATCGTTTTTACGTGTTTCTACTTTTTAATTCAAAATAACAACTAAAACCGTAATTTTAATTGTCAGTTTACTATATAAAGTACCTACTTGGTTATAATAATTAATATTTTGAAAATTTAATAACTTTGTACACCAGAAATGTTAGTATGTTGTACTTACTATATTTTTATAACAACCGTAAATCACACACAATATGCCAAATATATAAATAAAACTATTTGTGACGCGTTCTTGAGTTATACCTTTTATTTTAAATTGAGTTATTTAAGGGGATATAGTAAGTCAGCTCAAATTCTAATTTCGTCCCCACTTGCCCGCGCGTCGTATGCTATGTACCGACATGTATGTAATCACTAAAGCGCTTATTACATTATACAATTTTTAAGAAATCTAATTAGGAAATAGGAAGGTGTAATCGTAGTTAGAACAGTTAGGATCCGATTTAGTCAAATTGGAGGTCCCAATCGCTCTACTTCCTAAATTAGAAGCAATTTTTACAAAAACAACATAACTGTGTTACACATAATTATTCAGTATTGAAAAAAAACTTAATATCTTTTTAAATACTAAATTTAGTCATTAAATATTTTATTCAATTATGTATTTCTGGTTATTTATTCATAATAAACTGATGTTTTATAGTTATATTTCCTACAAGTCCAATAAAATAAAAAAATGGGCTTTGTATTTATGTATTTTTTTGCCAAATATTGTTAGTTATGCGGTTTTTGTAATTAAATTTCTAGATTTTCCTGAAGTTAAGTTGTTTTTGTAACAAAAAAACATATGTTCAATAAATTTCATAATAAAACTCATTTTAAAAGCAGCAACCAGGTCTTTATTAAAAAGTTAGTACTTTTAGGTATACAATCATAAAAAGTGCTAATTATCTTCTGTGCCACTACTATTGTCTTCATTCTCTACTTCATTAGCTAATGAGGTGGTAGTTTCAGGTGAAGTAACTGAACCCAATAGATCTGCATAAAATTTGTGACTTACAGGGCTTGATAAATATTGGGTTAGTTTAAGTATATCATTATATTTATGAGGATTTAACGGCAATCTCGATTCATAAGTAGGCTGAAGTTGAAGTTCTTTAGGCAGTTTTCTTTTATTGCGAATCTGTATCCTGTGCCATGGACCAGTAAAGGTATACCTGACTTGAACATAAGG
The DNA here is from genome assembly GCA_907164705.1 of Parnassius apollo. NCBI lineage: Eukaryota > Metazoa > Arthropoda > Insecta > Lepidoptera > Papilionidae > Parnassius > Parnassius apollo. The sequence goes on from CAJQZP010000058.1 coordinate 2,594,022, forward strand.
AACATCTTTATTTATTTTAAGCATCCTAACTTCTTTCAGCTTCATTGCAGGTTTTGGCTGACGTAAAAAAAGGACTAACAGCTGCTTTTATATTCATAAAATCAGTATGGTTTATTTTATCCACAATAAAAGGCGATGGATTTTTTCTTACAGTTTCCATTAAGTCATTCCAGTCATCTGGTACTTCTGCTATCATTTTTTTCTTTTTAATTCCCAATCAAGCTAAAATCCTGGTCATTTGGGAGATAAGTATGTCCTCTGATAGGAAATATATATTTAATACTTTTAAATAACATCAGCCCATGAACTAAGCAGTAGAGAAAGTACACCATTACATAATTCTTGTTCTGACCAGAGCATCCATCACTTATCAGCACTAATTTATCAGAAGACATTCCGTGGGAACTAAAATATCTTATATTAAATATAAGTGACTCTTATTTGATAACTATTCAGAAACATGTTAAACATTTTGAAAACAGTTAAATCTTCAGGCAAATATCGGCAGTTAGGGTCTTGTCTCAGGGAATAATGTGATTGCATGGTTTTAAATGACTTAATGTGGTTGCGGACTAGGTTTAGAACTTCTTCAGGTGTTTTCTTGTACCTGTTGCTTTTGTGTGATCCACGCATATCCTTAGGTGTTAAAACATTAATTGAAATCAGATGTTGAAGCCTTCGGACGCGACCTTTTGTCACCCCATGAATGTTGCAAAAAGCCGTCGGGCATACTGGTATTTCATTTACACCAACGCGTATTTTAAATGAATAAGAAGCCATTCGAAACTTTTGTGGAACTTCAGTAGTATGCCTCTTAGGGTATGATGATGAAATCAGAGTCGTCAAGTAAGCATCTTGATCATTTTTGTTGCCCAACATATTGAAATGAAGTAATATATTTTCTCTATCTTGAGAACTTATTTTGGTATAACATTTCAAAACTTTGCACCTGGAAATAAAGAATTTAGGTTATTTTTATTGCAACAACGATAAACAACAATGAAAACACTAATATATTTACTTAGCTAACCTGCAATCAGGTCCAACCACTCTTTCTTTGACTAGGTTATTTCTGTGGTTAATATGTTCTTTTCCTTGAGCTTTCTTTAATTTTATCACAGTTTATTTTTTCATCTTGGGTTTTTTACGTTTAATTCCAGTAGTATTTTCACTATTTTCCGCCATAATTTATAGCAAAACTTGCAAATTCACTCCAAAACAAAACAACTCTCTGCCGCCAACTGATACACTACACTGACAGTGACAGATTTGACGACTTTTTTTTTACAAAAACTACACAACTGTAACAGTTATGTTGTTTTTGCCAAATATTATTGCACATATGTAGTTTTTGTAAAATCACCAAATTTTTAACAAGGGATTTCTCGTAGTTGAGTAGTTTTTGTTAAAAACGGATCAATGCATTGAAAAGCCTATTTGAAAACGAACAAAAAGTTACCAGTAACAAAAAATTACGAAAAATGAAAGTTATGTTGTTTTTGTAAAAATCGCTTCTTTTTTACAATTTAGGACAGTGTAATCGCAACGTTACGATTTAGAACAACCAGTCGGCGCCCGCGCTTTGATACAAGCGGATGTCTTGAAGTTTTGATAGAAGTCTGATATCAGAGAGCAATACTTTAAATCTTAATATTAATTTCCGGTGACTATTAAACGTAATGTCACCATCAAACATTCTATGGTACTCACACTTTATCGAAATATTGTGACTTCTTTTTCAATATGTTTGGATACCAAACTTAACAAATATTCAAACTGTTTTATAGGTGGTAGAGCCATGCTGCAGTTATATTAGTAGTACAGTTGTAGCACGAATGGGTCGGCTCGACCGGAGAAGGACCACGCTCCCACAGAATACCAGCGTAAAATAGTAGCTTAATGTTGCATTTTGATTTGTAATCGGAGATAGATGTAGATGTCCATGGGCCGCAGCAACCACTTATCATCAGGTGGACTGTGTGCTAGTTTGTCACCCTACGCTATAAAAAAAACTGCTGAGAATCTAAAAATATATAATTATATTCATATTGGACAGTTTTTTCTCAATGACAAGTACTCTTTTCTCTTTTTAATATCCATTGTTCCCACCATGACTAAGGCAAGTCCTATTTTCTGCTGTTTTGATAAATACGGCGCCATCGATCAAACGTGCAACCCCGTCGATACTTCTTTACGAATGCGGTTCGTCACGATTTAGAATTCAATTTAGTGTAGTGTGATCACTAGCTTCCAATTTAGGTTCCTAATTAGATTTCCTAAAAATTGTATAGTGTAATAAGCGCTTAATACTGTAAGTAGAAAGGTCGTTAGACACTTATTTCATTAGGTTTGTCATATTTATGCCTGTTTCTTAACGCCAAGCCAGTCGCTTCTTATTTTTATTACGGTTATTTCCCATTTTAATTTTACGTCGTCCTGTTGCGTAATGTATATTCTGATCGTAAGCGACACAACCTCCCCGTTCAAAGGCCGAAGCGAAGTGACCGTGCGGCAGGAATCACGCTTCAAAAGGCCGATAGTTTAGGTAATTACTTTTTACAGTGAAAATAATGGTATTTAAAAAAAATTAAATAACATAAGCACTGCTTTATAGTTAGTTCAGTTAGTATGCAAAGTTTCATGATCTTATTTAAAGTATTTTATGAATAACAGCGGTTTATTGTTTATTTTGGAGGTAACTTTGGATTTTTTTTCTATCGAGAAAATTTTACGAAATCGTGTTTTCGTCTAACATAATCCTTAACATTAATCCTCAACTTTACCATATATTTATTTCAAAATTAATGCTGCAATATTTTCGGCATAACGAAGGATCTTGCTAAGCCATTTGAGATTATATTTCCCCTTAACACAATTTTTTTAATACAGAGCCAGAGTATGCACATATAAAAAAAAAATATTTTCGACTGCTTCGAACATTGGACGCTTGTGGCACAAGACACTAATTGGGCTTTGTACCTATGCCCTTGAGCGATTTTATTTAAATAGTACAAAATAACAACTCCCTAAATCATATTTAATTTATTATTTAATCGGTCTATCAGATCTTTTATAAATTTAATTTCAAACTTACATCTATATTAAAATCTGGCCACAAATGTCCAGTGAGGCACATAAAACCCGGCGGCCCCCAGTCTGCCCCGGAACCGGACCGGAGGCGTCGCATACCGATATGTCACAGTTCCCGCGACCCACCGCTGTTCCCAGCGATTGACTCCGACTCCGAACTAGAACTTGACTATCTGTGTATACAGGTAAAAAAACTACAAAGCCGTTACATACATGTATGATACAACGTATCCGCGACTAAGAGAAGCAATTAACGGATATTATTATCTAGTTTACGTGTTTATTATTTCAAATAAAACCAAAAAAGCTATACTACAGTCAATGAAAGTTCACCTACCTGAAACTGAAAGCTGAACCTAGGACTCCCTCTGTCCCGACAGATTGACTCATAGGCAGGATTTTACTATCTGCCACGCTTGGCAGAGGGGTTGGCAAACGGAGTTTTTTATAATTTAGAGATGTTATCAGGAAGATAGTGCTGCATATCATATTTTTCCCCTTTGTCAGTTCTTACGACACCCGCGGGAGAAAATCGGGTAGCAGATATTGTTACACCGCCACTACATGGGTATTGAAATAGGGCACACAGTTATATAAGGGTAACAAAAAGCACACAGTCCACCTGATGGTAATTAAGTGCTATTTTTACGTAGTAGAGCCATACTGCAGTTATATTAGTAGTATAGTTGTAGCACGAATGGGTCGGCTCGACCGGGGAAGGACCACGCTCTCACAGAATACCAGCGTGAAATAGTAGCTTAATGCTGATGTATTTCGTATGGTGAGTGTAGAGAACCGGAGACCCTTTTTACTGGAAACGAGGCATTCCATCTTAGTCCTCACGGGTGACAACGCATCTTCTTTTTGAGTTGTAATGGAGGATAGATGTAGATGTCTATGGGCCACAGCAACTACTTACCATTAGGTGGACTGTTTGCTCGTTTGTCACCCTATTTTATAAAAAAAAATATTGTTAGAACATCAAAATGCAGACGCATTTTCACTTCTGGATGCCTTGTTGAATGGGCTGTGTAAAAGGATTCTCCATCGATCTATTACAGCCTATTAAATTAAATTTCAATACTGAACAATGGCCTCTTACATAGATTGTCTCATAGGAATTCGCCCAAGTTGCCACGCTTGGCAGGGAGGTTGGCAACCGCAGTTTTTATTATTTTCAGTTGTTATCAGCCTCTTACGATACCCACGTAACGATATTGGGTGATTGTGGGAATTAAATATTCTTACACCGCCACTACAACATAACTACGAAACGGTATTGTTTCGTTTCCGTAACTACGAAACCTAGCGGCATTTTGCTGCTCCTTTATTCGCCATTAAATTGCACACTAGACCATGAAAGTGGCTTGAGGTTGCATACTTATGCACATATTAAACTTAAATATGATAGTTCTTAAGTTAGATGTAATATATTCATTTAAGTCACGCAAATATGATTTTAACCGACGCACAGTGAACACTAAAAACATTTAACAAACACAAAACACGTTAAGATAACGTGAAAGTTTAATTTACCCTTAAGGTCAGGTTAGATAAAAATATCGTATTCTAAACTTGACTGACGGTCAAGAATAGATACTTCTTGAAATAGTACATACTCGAAAAAAAAACTCATAAAATACTTTTTAAAATATTTTATATTAATTTTAATAAAAAACCTAACTGCCACGAAAAACTTTCGTTTCGTTTCGACGAAACTTCGACTTTACAAGCGATAACCATATAATAATTTTCTATATTATGAAAGGCATGTTTATATAATTAGATTCTTCGTTAGCTACGTTGTACATATACATTTCAAATAAAGTAACTTTCAATTGTCAAACAAATGTCACACTCTATGTGCTGGGCAAATATGTATGCAACGGAGGAGCAGAAGGGTGGAATTCTTCGCCTTAAGATAACGTGAAAGTTTAATTTACCCTTAAAATAATAAGTGCGCCGTGGCCGACCAAAAAGCAAAGAGCGTACAACGGCGCGTTGGCGAGCGCGCGAGTCGCATTGTAATGAGGGCGGCTTTTTGCCGCACGTCACCGTGGGAGCGGTCGGTGCACGTAGTGTGAGCTCGCCCTTATCTCTGCAGCGTCGGGGCTGATTGACTTGATCTATTCACGTTGGTCATTATAACATTTTGACCCTTTTCATACAGAAAAAGTGTGACCCAGAATTTAGTATCACAATATCGTTAACTGCCTGACTATATATATGCTACCTACTAAATTGCAATTTGAACCCCAGTAGGTGTCAATATTAAAGCATGCCTTTTTTATAGAATAAGGGTGCCAAGCGAGCACACAATCCACTTGATTGTAAGTGGATACTCTGGCCCATAGACATCTACATTTATCCTCGATTAAGAATCAAAATGCAGATGCGTTTTCACCCCTAAGGACTAAGATGGAATGCCTCGTAAAAAGGATATCCGGTTCCCTACACTCACTATACAAAACAAAGCAGCATTGAGCTGCAATTTTATGCTGGTATGATTACGAGAGCGTGGTCCTTCTCCGGTCTAGTCGACCCATTCATGCTACTACCACAATAAAGCTGCAGCATAGCTCTATAACGTACAAACGTAATTCTTGTCTCTGTGTCATACTATTTATGGTGCACGTTTGCTCAGTTTAACAAATAACAGAAATTGCTGATCGACATCCAGTGTGATTGTGAAGAGAAGCTCCCTACAGGATACATAGAACTCTTAGTTATGTTACATATAGCTTTTTTTTTATAGGATAGGGTGACAAACGAGCACACAGTCCACCTGATGGTAAGTGGTTGCTGTGGCCCATAGACATCTACATCTATCTTCCATTACAAATCAAAATGCAGATACATTGTCACCCGTGAGGACTGAGATGGAATGCCTCATTTCCAGTAAAAAGGGTCTCCGGTTCTCTACACTCACCATACGAAATACAGCAGCATTAAGCTACTATTTCACGCTGGTGTTCTGTGAGAGCGTGGTCCTTCCCCGGTCGAGCCGACCCATTCGTGCTACAACTATACTACTAATATAATTGCAGCATGGCTCTACCACGTAAAATCCTTAATACGTCTCGATACAATATACATTATACAATTTACCGTGTAGTGGAGATGTAATGACGTCCACTACCCCATATCATCCCGTGGGTGTCGTAGTAACGACTAAAAAATGACGGGTTACATTCCGGTAGTGCCGACAGAAGTGAAAACTTGAATATTAAGGTTGTGCATTTTTGATATTTTGGAATGATTAGGGAATAATTTTGCACGAATTGCTTTAATTATCACACACGAACATTCGCACAAGCGCCCTGCGCCGCCTAAACGAAACAGCAGGCATACATTTTCGCCGCGTAGTAGAAATAAAGAGGGATACTTCCTCTTCTACGCCGCGCCGGCTGTTCTCTCTCTCTCTCTCCATCCGTGTTACGAATTTTCGATCAGTGTGTCATGTCCTGACGCGAGTTTTACATTTTTTATCCAGTACAAAAAAGTGTACAACGCCGCTAAAGAAGTTTTCATTTCAAAAATAAAAATAAACTGCGGTTACCAACAACGCTTGCCAAGTGTGCCTGCCAGCTATGGCAGCAGTGGACTTCAATAGGCTGTAACGGTAAATGATAATACGTCCCAATGAACACAGTCGTCGTCTTCTTTCTTGGAGGACTATGGAGCAATGAGCTCTCTGATGACTTCATATCACCGCTACGAAATAACTTCGTTTCTCATACATTCAAGTTCCCAGTTAATGTCCTTCACCGCCGAGCACGTTGTAAATCAGCACTTAAAATTGTAATTAACAATCAACAGTCGGCGGGGATCGCACTCGGGATGCTAGCATTCTGTGAAATTTTAGACGAGCACTTAGCCCCTGAGCTAATACGTTATGTGGTTACCCTTGTATATGTACCCTTACCTTGAACCTGTATGTATACCCTTGTGTATGTGGTTACCCTTTTACTCTACACAAGATTTCGTTTCTATAGTACAATTAACGTATGAGCTCGCGTATTTGAAACTATGTTCAGCTAAATTTCAGTCGCACTTTTGGGTGATAAATGAAGGAATAGCAATCTAAGCGTTTAGAGACCAAATATCTATACATTGGGTGATTACTTTTACCGCCTGGAAAAAATAGGGTGTAACAGGTGAACGGAATAGAAGCCTATGGCGCTGATATTTTATAATTTTATTTTTATTTTTTACATTAACATATTATGAAATTGATCTATCAATAAATACAGTTAATTTGAAATAAACTTTCGGTACTAAAAAAATAATAACAAAAATTTTGAACAAAATAAATAAATTAACTAAAAACTATCGAAATTAAAATAATAGGTAGGTACCCAATTAGTAGTACTTATAGATAGATAAATTTCATAGTGTGTTAATGTAAAATAAAAAAATTGTAAAATATCAGTGCTATAATAGGCTTTCTATTCGTAATTTCTTTAATAACGTTAAAAAAACACGTGATGGTTGCAAGCAACATCAAAGCAACATTTTCGTTTCTAAAGACTGAGATGGATATAGAATTCCTATCAATAAATAATGGAACAATGGCTCACTCACCCTTCATGTTAATACACAGCATAAATCGTTAACACAGGATACAATTTACAAGTCCATTACGTTTTCCTCTCCTAATTACGTAGCACTTACCTGAAACAATAACAAACAATTAAAATATAATTACACGCATAAATTGAAATGTGACGAAATTTTAATGAAAACCAATAACAAAGCGTGTTTTGAAAATGTAAAATTTTACAGATTAATTAAATTTAATGCATCAATTTTAATTTACGTTCAGTATCATAGAAACAAACGCTTGGCACATAACTGTTGTCATGGTGACGACGGGGGAGAATCTGTCCCGTCATTCATTTTTTTTAACGTTACCCCCACAATAAGATTTCCTCCTGTATAGTGGAGGCGATTAACATATAAAAATTTGGACGAAGACTTACATCAAAATTCAGAAAAATGACTTTTAGATCATACACACTTGTTCCGTGCGGGATTCAAGACAGCGGCCCCGCGGCGCTGCGGGCGTAAGCTTTGCCATTGCGCTAAGGAGCCGTCAATTCGTTCTGTGATTTTCTTAAGAGGCTAAAGAGCGACAATGGTCAATGCTGGAATGATCTACAACTTTTGAACTTACTTCCGATGAAATACTGTATAAATATCTCGTGTACGTCAGACCGACGATAATTCAAGATGTCTGGTATTGCGAACGAAACCCGCGTGACAATTAGGCTTACCCCCAGTAAGGGAGAGCGCCATGTCCAGCGGTGGACTTATGTGGGCTGATGATGAAGGTGAAGCAACTATCTCCTGTCAAATAAACCATGGCAATATTTTTGCGTCTTTTAGAACATTAAAATAATAAACAAGAAAGATTATTTAAGTATGAAATAGATTTTTATACTCATTTATATGTATTCATCAACTTGATCAAATGACACGTCCAATACCCCATTTTTCCCTGAAATATATAATATAATGTATTTCTCTATATTTTAAATATTCGCTTACAACAGTAAAATGCTTTTTTTTGTTCGTAAATTTTTTTTATAGGATAAGGGTGACAAACGTGCACACAATCCATCCGGTGGTAAGTGGTTGCTGTGGCCCATAGACATCTACATCTATCCTCGATTAAGAATAAAAATGCAGATGCATTGTTACCCGTGATGACTAAGACGGAACGCCTCGTATTCAGCAAAAGGGGTCTCCGGTTCTCTACACTCACCATACGAAACACAGCAGCGTTACTCTGCTATTTTACGCTGGTATTATGTGAGAGCGTGGTCCTTCCCCTGCCGAGCTGACCCATTCGTACTGCTAACATACTTCTAATATACCACAAAAAAAATTACAACATTCTTAGGCCTGTTTCGACTTACGGTGAGTTCGGAAGTAGCTCAAAATAATTTAAGTTCAAGATAGTAATTTTATTCACACAACCGCATTTTTCTTTACAGAACTTGGCTAACGTACTGCCGTATGTCTAGATATAAAATACTGACTAGTAATAAGCTACGGCGGGGTTGTTTACTTGAAATTTTATTCAAAAACTCCTACACCAAAAGGAAAAACAGACCTGACAAGGATCGAAGCAAAAAAGAAAACCACAAACTACACCAGCCTTATATTATAATTAAAAAATAAATTCTCGAATATTAAAAAAGTAACAAAATTTCTTGCTACAAATCTCTCGTCACAACGCACAAAACAAACAATCATATTCGTTAGACTAAGTCGAGCACGTCACACCATAATTCTATGTAGGAAAAAAAACGTCAAAATATATAGAAAAAGATTTCGCTACTGCGAATTTAAAATTGTCAGTCAAGCCTTTTTTCCTCCAGTAGCCCTTTTTCTTCATTCCGCCTCTTTCAGAGTTCGCCGAAACATTCCCGCCACTTTTTTCTGCAAGGATGCAACACGTGCCGCGTAAAACTTGTGTCCCACTTTTTGCACACACTTATCAATTGGTGACAGAACTGTAAAGAGGACTTCACACTTCTTGCTATGCTTTTTTATATATACAATAAGGGTGACAAACAGGGACACAGTCAACCTGATGATAAGTGGTTGCTGTGGTCCGTAGACATCTACATCTATCCTCGATTACGAATTAAAATGCAGATGCGTTGTTACCCCTGATTACTAAGAGAGTTACGAGTGCGTGCGTGTGCGTGTGCGTGTGCGTGTGCGTGTGCGTGCACGTGCACGTGCGCGTGCGCGCGCGTGTGTGTGTGTGTGTGTGTGTGTTTGTGTGTGCGCGCGCGTGTGTGTGTGTGTGTGTGTGATGCGGTTTGCAGCGTTCTAAAGATCTCAATTTGGAATAGTTTTAGTGACAATATGAACTGATTCCGACGAGTAGATTTTGAAAAATCTCAAAAATACAAACTTTGAAAAACTGTTTTTTTTTTTTTTGAATAACTTTTAAACGGCTTTACTGATCGATTTCAAAACCTAATTAGCTCAAGTGACGTCGAATGCCGTTTGGAAAATAAAAATCGGTTCATTCGTTCGTGAGATATCGAAGGAGGAAGAATTTGAAGAAGAAAAAAACGTTTTTTTTTTTAACATAACTTCGAGATCTCGAAGTGAAATTTCACCTAATTAGGTGAAATTTGGAGCGCTTTGCATTTGAAATTAGCGGGAAGTTCCAGGGATGGCCTGCAGGATCAACCAATTTTTTTATTATTTAGAGTTCATAACAAGATGTTGCTGCTTATCTCCTATTTTAGTTCCGTCTTTTAAGATTTTTATGGCTATTAATATAAAATGCCCATTTTAACATCATTGTAACCATTTGTATTAGAAATAAATAATTTAAAAAAACGGTCTATCGTAGGTGTGAAAAATTTTTAGCTTGACAAGCTTATTTAATTTTGTAAACAGTATTTTTGGGTTAAGAAATATTTTATAGGAAGTATTTTTTATAAGAAATTAATTTTGTGAACGTATTAATGTAGTCATACAATTTTCTAAAAGAAAAGAAAAAGAATGATTGTTATCTATATAATACAAACATTTATAAAATCTGTTCAATTGGATTTTCAACATTACTTTCATCAATTTTACGTATCTGAGCATGACGGTCACGACTCACGAGTGTTCAGAGCTTTTTCCCCATCCTAAAAGTGCCCAACTTGCCTAAAGATGTTTTCACTATTAAAACATAAATACATTTTCAATCATCTAAACGGATAAGATAGTAACATGCTGAGTAACAATATATTAAGAAACCGCTTTTGATTACATTCGCCAGCTCTCGTTGAGCAATCGCAGGCAGCATGGGTCGTACGCTCGGGTATGCTATCGGAAACTATCAAATGTAACGTTCGCATAAACGATCCTTATTGTTCATTCGTGAGGGCGACGCTTCAGATAACTCTAAAATCATCTTAAAGTACACGTGAATAAAACCGTAAAAGTAAAAGTAATAAAATATATGTTCTATATCAGTTCTTTAGGGTAATAAGCTTAGATGATGGCCGCTCGTCTTTTGTTGTACGCAGTTAATCATTCAATCTTTATATTGTTGGTATTTGTGTTAGTGATCTATTTACTTTATTTATTTATTTATTGTATATTGCATTCCTTAAAACAAAGAATTCAAAGGGCGCAGTTAACGCCGTCATCGTGTAACTTCTGAATGACTCGATCGATATAGTTGTATTCACACAAACGATGGTTCATTCTAGGATCCAGTAGGCGCTATAAATTCTATATTATGTATCTATATTTTACCACACATGGCTCAGTTCGACCGGGGAAGGACAACGCTCTCACAGAATACTAGAGTAGGTAAAGTAGCAGCTTAATGCTAGTATGTTTCATATGGTGAGTGTAGAGATATGGATACCCTTTTTACTATAAACGAGGCATTCCAACTCTGTTCTCAGAGATAATAACGAATCTAGATTTTGGTTCTTAATTAAGTATACATGTAGGTGTCAACAGGCCACAGCATCCACATAACATCAGGTTCATCATCATCACCATTCATCCAAGCCGGCTCCAGTTTGGCATTAAACCAAAATATGATATTTTATAGAATTAGGGTGACAAACATGTACACAATCCACCTGATGGTAAGTAAATGCCGTGACGCGTAGAAATCTACATCTATCATCGATTTAAAATAAAAACGCAGATGCGTTGTCACCCTTGAGGACTAAGATGAAATATCTAATTTCCAGTAAAAAAGGTCTCCTGTTCTGTACACTCAGAATAAGAATAACAGTAGCATTAAGCTGCTATTTTACGTTTGCTTTCTGTAATAGCGTGGTCCTACCGCGGTCGCTCTGACCTATTTGCGCATACATCGTAAATGCACCAATATTTTAGTAGTGTGACCACCACTCCACTTGCCAAGCTTGGCAATTTTGGAATGGCCCATGAATAGAATAGAATAGAATAATTTTTTATTCAATATAGATTACAAGTAATTCTTATTGAAAGCAAATTTTTTACTTTACCATTGGTTCAAAAAAAAACCTCTGTCCTGGGAAGAACCAACAAGAATCCCAGCGGCATTTTTTAAATAAATTTTACACTGAATCGTCACAAAATATTTACAAAATTTATTTCAGAAACAGCTTGGAAGCGACCACCTCATTCCCAGGAGTTATTATCAACTATGTATTCATTTATATCATAATACCCCTTTTTATACAGTTTTTGTTTAATTAAATATTTAAGCTTGGTTGCGTATACATTGCCTAAGAATGAATTACTGACTCTGTGGAGTCGAGAAACTGGTATCACTAGCTTGTGTTTGTTCCTAGTGTTTACAGATTGTATATCTTTTTTTACTAAAACTATCTTTGTTTTTGTGAACGTACATCAAATTTTCGTAGATATACTGAGAGGCCAAAGTTAATATATTTATTTCTTTAAATTTTTCTCTAAGAGACTCTCTCGGTTTAAGGTTGTAAATAGCCTTTATGGTCCTCTTCGGCAAAACAAAAATAGTTTCTAAATCAGCCGCATTCTCACATAGCAAAATTCCATATGACATTATACTATGGAAATAACTGAAATAAACTAATCTAGCTGTCGCGACACTATTTAGATTTCAAATCTTTTTCCAGCATAAGCTGCAGAGCTTAGTCTGCTTGCTAGTTTAGATATATGGGGGCCGCACTGAAGATTAGCGTCGAGAGTGATACCAAGAAAAACAGAAGATTCAACAGGACTCAGTTCTTCTTATTTAAAAACATATTTGTACTCGGATTGTTAACATTTGTTGTTGTAAATTTAATACATTTAGTTTTATTGCCGTTTAAATGTAAATTATTAACGTTAAACCAATGCACTAATTTCGATACAGCATTATTCACTTCATACTGGCCGTATGAGGACGCTCAAGGTCGCTCAGCGAGCTATGGAGAGGTCTATGCTCGGAGTTTCTCTGCGTGATAGACTCAGAAATGAGGATAGCCGCAGTAAAACCAGAGTGACCGACATAGCCCAACTGATTAGTAAGCTGAAGTGGCAATGGGCCGGCCATATAGCTCGAAGAACCGATAACCGATGGGGAAGAAAGGTTCTCAATTGGCAGCCTCGTACCGGTAGGCGTAGTGTAGGGCGACCCCCCACTAGATGGAGTAACGACCTGGTAAGACATGCAGGATGTCGATGGATGCAGGTGGCTCAGGAACGTGCTTCGTAGCGTTACTTGGGGGAGGCCTATGTTCAGCAGTGGACTTGTGAAAGGCTGTAATGATGATGATGATGATTATTCACTTCATGCACAATAGTGGACTATTATCCGGCATTCGAAAAATTTATATGTACTTAGTACTAACAAAATACATTTAATGATAATAAATCCGACGAATGAAATGCCTCTCCCAAGAATGTTAAGCCAATACTTAAATATACATATGGTTTTAATTTTAAATTAAAAACGCTTTTTGCAAGCGTGCCCTCTTTTAAGCAAACAACCCATTGTGGGCCCCACAATGGCGGAGACGTTCGCTCATTGCACTTTTTCCGCCAACATCTTTATCGAAATCAATGGGTCGTTACGCTGTCTCCTCACCTCGAAGGTTTGCAGGGACGTGAGGCGCGAATATTGTTGCAAAAGATTAACCCGGCAAAAACGCCAAGTTTTAATTGTAGCCAAAATCGAAGCGCCTGTCTAATCAAACCTTATTCGTGAAAGACGTTCGAAAAAGCTTAAACTTTATAAATAATTAACTTTTATCTATATCCTTAAACATCTTTTCGAAAATTCAAGACAATGAAAAAGAGTCTCGACTGAAACAATTTTAAAGTTCTGTTTTGTGTGTACATACGTTTTGGCATTTAAATTGTATGGCGAATAAAATTCATGGCTCTCAGTCGATTTAATTCTGCCTAAGAAAATTAAGTACTTCTTTAACTCTGGTGGGTTAAGTTGCCGTCAATTTCGGAAAAAAATTATGCGTGCACATATTAGGGAGAACTTAAAGAAAAAATTTTACAGAACAGATATTGGATAATATTTACAGCATTACTTGGCTGAAGACCTTATGCCGCACGCTTGGCACTGGCCGCAAACTCCAAATCTTCACAAATGTTTGGATTGATTTTGGGAATCCAGCGTCGCGATCTACACGCTTGCGAGCGCGTTAGTTTACTCTGAAGAGGCAAGCATGACATACATCAAGGTTGTTGTTTCGGTCATAACAATTAACTAAAGTTATTTTTGTTATAAATACAAGAAAACAGGTGAAATAAAAAGAAAAGCATGGCAAAGAAAAAAAAATTAAAAACTCATAAAAACCGTATCAGGTTATTATGTAATCATTTAATTGTAAGTTCTTATTTTCGCCACCAGTGCACAAACGAGAATGATAGTAGTAGTAGTAGTCGATGCCACGACAAAGTAAAAAAAATTGGCAGAATTCGGTACCTATTTTTACACTATACGATAAGAATACAACTGTCTGATTGATGTGCTAAAATTCAAAGCAAAATTAGAGAAAGAAAAGATTTCAATAATACCGGCAAATGTCTAGTAATTAACGGTTCTGATTCTTAAATATAAAATTGACACCGAAATCTAAATGAAAACCGATGGGTACCTTTATTATACCAGTATATGAGCGAAACAAGACTGCTGAGTTTGAACTAATTTGTTTAATTTTATGACATAGTCCACACAAAATAATATTGGCAATAAAAACACATCATGCAGTAACAATTTCTTTATCTTATTTTACGATCGGGTAATAATACAGAAAAAAACTTAATATAATATAAAATAATTTATTTATTTCTCATGATTTCACACCATACCATATCAACGCCACGAAAGCTTTTCTCGTCGAATTGGAAGCTAAAAACTTTTGATATTTTAGAGCCGGAATACCGACACCATTACCGGAACCGCGGTATTCAAGCATCAGCAAAAATTAATTTTATTAGTATTAATTTTATGTTGTGATTGCAAATTTTCATCTTAATAATATTTATATAGCGAAGACACGATAAAAATGATGTTTAGCGAATGAAATTATCAGTCAATTTAATCTTATTCTTGCTATACGCGTATTTCAACGTAGAGTCATGCTGCAGCTATATTAGTAGTATAGTTGTAGCACGAGTGGGTCGGCTCGACCGGGGACTAGCAGCTCAACGGTGCTGTGTTTCGTATGGTGAGTGTAGAGAACCAGAGACCCATTTTACTGAAAAAGAGGCTGACTGCATCTTAATCCTCACGGGTTACAACGCACCTGCATTTGATTCGTTACAATCGACGATAGATGTAGATGTGTATGGGCCTTAGCAACCACTTACCATCGAGTGGGCTGTGTGCTTGTTTATCAACCCTATCCTTTAAAATAAAATTAGAAAATTGATGTATTATGATACATAATGATTTTAAGTCATTAGAGTCAGTAGAGCCATGCTGCAGTTATATTAGTAGTATAGTTGTAACACGAATGTGTCGGCTCGACCGGGGAAGAACCACGTTCTCACATAATACCAGCGTAAAATAGCAGCTTAATGTTGCTGTGTTTCGTATGGTGAGGGTAGACAACCGGAGACCCTTTTTACTGGAAACGAGGCATTCCATCTTAGTCCTCACGGGTGACAACGCGTCTGCATTTTGATTCGTAATCGAGGATAGATGTAGATGTCTCGCTTCGCTGGCTTGTTAGCTCGTTTGTCACCCTATCCTATAAAAAAGTCCGTGTAAATGAATTGCTTTTTAGGTGATTTGGATTTTATGGAAAAAATATTTTTTTACTACCTTGTCAGAGAATATATATATTTAACTTTTTTTTTCAATTTAATATTTATTGGGTGAGTCATTAAACAAAAAAAAATTAGAGAAGGAAACGTGTTTATTAAACACTAATCCAGAACCACATTTAGATCAATATTTTAATTGAAGCAATTTAACAATGCAAAGTCAAACATTCGACTTCACATACTTAGGTACTTTATCACTAAAGCTGTAAACATGTCTGTTTTTGTCAATTCTCCATCTCTGACGATTGGAACCCTTGATTTGATTTTAATGTAACCTTAAATGAACTCGAAATTAGCGAATTTACGCACATCAATTTCGATATCCGAATAGCGTGACATGCCGTGCCTCGATTTTCGCAATTGGTACAAGGGAAAATAGTCCATAAAACGACAGACATAAATGTTACTAATGAAAAAGTAATTAAATTTAGTATGGAAGACATTTCGCTGGTGGGGAAAATAGACCATAAAATGACAGACATAAATGTTACTAATGAAAATGTAATTAAATTTAGTATGGCAGACATTTCGCTGGTGGTCCGCTCCTGGTTTGTGACGTAATACGTAGCAGGAACAGCTATTTATATTTAATTGGGTAGTTTATGCAGTAATTTTATTGAGATTATTCAAGTATCGAGAGAAAATATGACGATCACTATTAATCTAACGTTATTAATAAAAAAAAAACGAAGAGATCGGTTGACAAATCTATCTCGCCCAGTATATTAACAAATTTAAAGTCAATATTGGAAGGCGGAAAAAAGTAAGTTAGTTTGACCAGAACCTCCTATGACCCATACATCATGTCAAAGAATAAGCCCTTTAATCTCGTATAACGCCCGCTTTTTATATGTGTTCTATTTAATTT
Source organism: Parnassius apollo (assembly GCA_907164705.1). Lineage (NCBI taxonomy): Eukaryota > Metazoa > Arthropoda > Insecta > Lepidoptera > Papilionidae > Parnassius > Parnassius apollo. The sequence continues at coordinate 2,610,760 of CAJQZP010000058.1, forward strand.
TGTTTTTTCTAATACTTATTCATTATATAAAAAGATATTTGTGCCGCTTAATTTTTTAAATATTATTATAAGAATATACTGTGCCGTAGGAAGAAAACCATTTTTACACAAATATTTTCTCATTGGGTATACCGAGGAACGTAAAAACAATAAAAGTGCGTAGTCAGGCAACATCACCATGAATACTCATCATGATTAATTTGCGACAATAAATTTATTCTTAAAAATATAATATAACAAAGTACAAAAAATACAGTAGGCATAAAGCAATAAATATACTTACTGAAATATATAACTTTACAAAATACGTCAATGAATAACAAGGAAATTGTACATAGATCAATATTTACCTATCAAATAATAAATAGCTACATATTAAAACACGGTTTATGAATTAATTTCAAATAGAATTATCGTAAATTTCACCGAAATGTCAATATTAATTAATTTATTGCTGGGGCAAACGTTGAAATCTGACGTGAATTCAATTGAAATGTTTATATTGTGCTTGTTATAGGTTTCGAGCTTATCCGTTCTTACATCGGTAACAATTTGTCTCGTATCCGACTGAAATGCTTTAAAATAAATCAGTACAACTGGTAGCACACCGGTGACTCTATATTTCACTACAGTACTGACCGCCGACAAAGCAGCCATACTAATTCCGATTTAATGCGCACTAGCAATCCGCCATCTTGTTAACTTGACGGCTTCCGCCATTTTGTGTTTATAGCCACTGGAAGGATTAGATTGCTGAGGTCAGAATGTTATCTGCGATTTAGTTAAAGATTCCAATTGTAAACTCAAAATTGCGTAGCTTGTGCAATGATAATGAATAATAAACATGCTTTGTTTTTATCATTGTGTCATCTCTTAATAATTCCTTTTATTTTAAATTTAGAACGTATTCTAACATGTTTTTAAATCTACGTTATATTATAAGATGTTTTCAATTTTAAATTCCTAAAAGTTGACAGCACATGGATCAGCCTTTAATATATTATATACTTTGGGCAAGGGCCTACCCTCATTTCTGAGAAGGTTATATAGTAAATTTTGCTACTAATCTAATCTCGAATTTTACCTTTCATAACATCCATAGCCATTATGAATTTCGCTTACAATCATGAGCTCGCAAACGGCCACGCTTTAGCTGTGTTATAACGATCACATGAATGAATCAGCTCAACCAGAAATGGACTATTTCTTCACTAAATGCCAGTGTTACGACAGGTGAGAACGATAGCAATAGCAGAATAATACTATATTTCGTATGATGATCGAAGAGAACCAGCAACGCTTTCTATTGATATAACGAGACATCCTTCTCAGTCATAACGGATGACAACGATTTTTGTTTGGATTTTTAATAGGGAATATACGTTACTTAAGTTAAAGCATACCATTAGATGGACTGAGTGCTAATTTATTACACCTATATCAGTAAAATGTCTTAAATCATGTCCATCCATTACGTATAGTTTATAACAAGTTCTTCTAAAATATTATATATATATATATATATAATATATTTTGTGCTGGTAGATCTCGTCTCGCGATAGAGGTTGCATACTGGCAGAGAACTCTTATCGTTATCAAGAGGAGTACCACGCGGCTCTAGTACATACATATTAGAAAACTTCACGTGAGTTTCGAATAATGAATCGATTTAATAGACATAAAAAGTCCTATTTCCTGTACCAGCAATTTTCCTAGTGATGTTTTCCTTCGCTGTCCACCAAGCAGATAACACATAAAATTGAAACCGACAACTTCAGTGAATAACACCACATTGTTATAATAATTTTACTAACGTGTGTGTATAGCAATTGTTCTCTGACAAAGTCTAGACAAATCTAGGATTGTGGTAACAAACAAAACCTCTAAAAGCGGTTTTCAATTGAGAATCGAAACTCCACTTTTCGATTGGAGGTTAAGCGACATTGCAATCGGGCCATAAACTAGCGCACGCGCGACGTGTGCATAAATCGGGCGGCTCGGGAGCATCGTTGATAATTATTCAAATTCGAAACTCAGTCTCGCGGCGGCTGGCACTAAGGGCAGTTGTTACCGGCGGTTAATGGCGCGGACGTGGACCACAATGCGGCGGAGGCGCATGCTCTGTATTTCGCGGGTTAGCCGGTACGAAAATTGTGGATCAAATCTGAAATCCTACTTTGATTTTTTTATAGGATGGGGTGACAAGCGAGCACACAGTCCACCTGATGGTAAGTGGTTGCTGTAGACCATAGACATCTACATCTATCCTCGATTACGAATCAAAATGCAAATGCGTGAGGACTGAGATGAAATGCCTCGTTTCCAATACAAAGGGTTTCGGTTCTCTACACTCACCCTACGGAACACAGCAGCATTAAGCTACTAGTTTACGCTGGTATTCTGTGAGAGCGTGGTCCTTCCCCGGTCGAGCCGACACATTCGTGCTACAACTATACTACCAATATAACTACCGCATGGCTCTACCACGTATTCTTACAATACAAGTAAATATGAATGCAACTACCCCAACCCAATCGCTTAAAACATCGCTTTAAAAAATAAGGATAGTTCCCGTGCAATGTCCGATACACAATAGGGATCCTCAACCAATTACTTTTTTTTGTAAAACTGAAGTAATACACGAACTAGCAGTTCACCTGTCTGTAAGTGAAAGCTGCAGTCCATGAATCACTGCAGTCAATGTTAAACAAAAAAGGCTATAGATGCGCTGACACCCCTGAGAACTAAGATGGATACTTCACAGCCTCTAATTATACATGCATGGTAACAACGCATATACATTTTGATTCGTCTTCGAGGATAAATGTCTATGTGCCACAGCATCCATTTACCATCAGGTAGACTGTCTGCACGTTTGTCACCTTATTCTTTAAAAAAAAGCTAGACATTGATCTCCCTATTGTAAGAAGGATTTGCCATAGTGGTCACGCTTGGCACGTGGATTGAGGAACAGAGCACCAGATGTCTTGCACCTTCGACGCTGCTGCTCATTGCCGATTAATATATATCGTTATCTGCAGCCTGGCATATTCTATAGCCGTATTTTACGACAACACGGAACCAAATGAGGTCATGATTCTCTTACGCTGTCATTACACGTACGTAAAAAAATAATGTTCACTTTTGAAAATATTCACTAAATGCCACGCATCGTGTACCGTGGCGCATCTTTATAGCTCCGTGCGACCGACTAGTCGTAAATAGAGCAGTGTCACGCGTCCGTACATTGTACGAGCCACCCCGGGAGTCAAAACTAGCTGTTTGAATCAGTGCACCGACCTAGTGCCAACAAGCAACAAAGGATTTTTAACCTTAAATCCAGTGCATTAGAATTGCGATTTGTTTTGTAAATATAGTTTCCATTACTCTAGCAAAACGATTAGAATTTTCGACCTAAAAAGTTTATGTGTACAGTTGAAATTTAAATGTTTTGTTATTTTCTAGTTCTTAGAAAAAACGAGGATCACTTCCCAAGATAACGTAGTATTTGCTAATGAAACAGCGAACTTATTTGAGTTTTATTGATATGAATTAGGGTCGGTTTTAGCTTGTTTTGTGCGATCGACATAATAAAGCGCAATTAAGCAAGCATTACGCTCGTATAAGGATCGGGATGAGTCATTCAGTGCAAGAAATGGAATATCTATGAAGCTCTATTGTTTAGATATTATTAAGATTACCTCGCTCTTCGTGTGTTTGTTTTTGTAAATTAAGATCTCTAGCAATTGTACGCCGTGCCTGCAACAGTGTTATATGATAGTAGATGCTGACTTTGTAACAGGTTTATTAGAATTAATAATAATATAGGTAACGGTTTAAAGACTATTGACAAAAAAAAAGCAAAAAGCCACTTATATGAGATTAAAATATCAAAGGGCAAACGTATTAATAGCAATGGTCATCAAACCAAACAGTCATTTAAGAGTTTTGTAATTCTAATAAGAGCCGTGGTAGCTCAGGGCCTAAGCGCGACTGTAAACTTTACAGTACGCGAGCAAACCGGGTTCGATCCCCGCCGGCGCCAATGAAATTGTTAATTGCAATTTTAAGTGCTGATTTACCGCGTGCTCGCCAGTGATGGAAAGCATTGTTAGGAATCGTGCATTTATGAGAAATAAGAAAAAATATTCCACATGATAACACGCATTCGAGCAGCGGGGCGGACATTTTCCTCGCTCTAAAACCCTCTCAGAAATGACAGGAGGCCTGGGCGCCGACTATAGTGGGTCGTATATAGTCTGTAATTTTAACCATAAATAACTTTAACTTTAAATCCAATATTAAATATATGTTAAACATTGTTTTCATACAGATGACTTTAACAGATGACTTTTAAATGGGCTTACACTTAATACATAGTCAAGTAACTTATTGCAAAGTTATGTTTCCTCAAAGGTGTAATATGTTGGCATAATTTGTGAGAAAATCGCAAAATAAGTGTGCTAGGTCAAGACTGCGTTTATAATGTTCCTCATTCAAGTTTATCTTCCTCTGATAAATCAAAGTCAACGCTTATACATTAATAGACTTCATAATTTTATATTGCCTCGTCAGTATTGTAAAAGTAAACTACCAGAAATCTTACAGGAAAATTCCTTAATAAGTGGCAGACGACAGACCCAAAACGTAGACCTAACAGAAAACAAAAAGAAACCTATCAAAAACAGAATCACCTAGGGTCAAGTTGTTACTTGACCCTACGTGATTCTGTTTTATCTATAAATCGTTTTTATGTACATTTCACTTTTTTCTTTTTCACATCTTTTTACTCTTTTGAGTGGACATTAAAAACTTGATTTTATTTCTACGTGGTAGAGCCACGCTCAGGCTGCAGCTATATTATGGTTGTAGCACAAATGGGTAAAATAGTAGCTTAACGCTGCTGTGTTTCATGTGGTGAGTGTAAAAAACCGGAGACCCATTTTACTAGAATCGAGGCAAGCCATCTTAGTCATCAGGTGTGACAACACATCAGCATTTTGATTCTTAATCGAGGTTAAATGTAAATGTCTATGGGCCACAGCATCCACTTACCACCAGGTGTGTGCTCGTTTGTCACCCTTATTCTATAAAAGAAATGCATAGAAACTCTGAACATCGTTCTGTCCATAGCTTCCTGAGCGACCTTAAGCTTCCTCACACGACCAGCATTAAATAAACTACGACTCAGATCCATATTTTCCATCACTGCTTCTATCTCAGATTAAAAATGCCTACTTACTATTGCGTTAAAGCTTGAAAACTAAGATTTTAATCGGACGGAAAGACAGACTCCGGGAAATTAATGCACTGCTTTGTTGTACGCACTTCGAAAGCACTTCTTCGAATTAGGTATGTAAGTTAATACGTAGACCTTTTCAAGAATGCTACAATTTTGAAAGTACTTGAACAAAATTTTATGGCAATTTAAAAAAAGAAGACTCGTAATGCTATTATTGCTACTAATGCTTCCATAAATTATCTCCCATTAAGTCTAGTGGTCGTAAGCGGTCGTCCTATCGGACAATACAAGGGAGGGAATAGAGTGTAACTGTGGTAGTGTACACCCTCGTGCACTATAATCCTGTCCTACACGAATGGCTAGTCTCCGTCGAAACTAGCCGTCATGATCGAAATTCAGTCTGAAGGACATTATTACTCCCGTGAACCACTCAAACCAAGTTGTGCTACAGATGTTGGCATCCCATCTCGTACAAAGCGCCCAGTTGTGAGATATTTGGTACTACGATCGTCAATCCTTGATTGTCAAGTTTTGATTGCAGCAAATTCAATGGAATAGAATGAAAATAAACATAGCAGCAGCATAATCCTAGTGTGTTTCGTATGGTGAGTGTAGAGAATCTGAGACCCTTTTTTTACTGGAAACGAGGCATTCCATCTAAATCGTCAGGGTTGGCAACGCATCTGCATTTTGATTCTTAATCGAAGATAAAATGTAGATGTCTATATGCCATAGCATCCACATGCCACAGTCCACTGTGCGCTCATTTGTCATCCCATCCCCATGCCATAAGGCCGGTTTCAGAGCTCGACCGACCGTCGGTGCGTACGTCGGTCGCGCTTGCCTTTTGTATGAAAATTCACAAGTCGTTACAGTGCTCGACCGACCGTACGCACGCGTATATAGCTACGCACTGCGTACGAGGACCGTCGGTCGAGCGCGTCCGCATGCGTACCGTCGGTCGACCGACGCGCTATGGAAACATATTGACGCGTTCAGTGCTACACTGACCGTACGGATGTGTGTATCGTCAAGAAAATCAAACCTAAACTTTAATAATATTGTATGATTTTATAGGTATTAAGTAGTGTTAGTGATTTAAGTATTTTTTATCAAACATGGCATATGTCGACACCGAACACCTCGCGGATGTTTTAAGTTGTCTTGCAATTTCACTGACAATTCAACAAAACTTTTGATTGACATTCTAAAGTAATTAAAAAATATCTTCGCGCAATAATGAATATAAAGTTGTAAATTCCCTTTGAAGTGCTCTTTGAGCAACGATTGGGTGAACCTGATATCTACGCCTTTTGTTCCTCATATGTTCACGAACATAGTAAGCAGCAATTAAACAATTAACGCGTCCATTTCGTGTACGTGTTAGTGACTGTACCAGTCCGGCCAGTTTCGTTGCTCAGGAAAGCTCTGAACGCTACAAACTGACGATCGGTTATGCGTATCGTCAGGTCAGGACCGATGGTACGCACTGACGGTCGGTCGAGCTCTAAAACCGGCCTAGGAAACTATGGGAAGGCCTACGTTCAGCTGTGGGCTTATGATAAACTGTAATGAATGAATGGGTTGATGTTACCGATAATTCTATCCATTCATTCTTCCTGTCATTACAGCCTATTAAATAAGCCTCTCCCATAGATTGGTCATAGGGGAGATTTTGCTACAGTTGCCACGCTTAGTAGGCGAGTTGACAACTGCAGTTTTTATACATTAAGTTTGCTTCCCTCTGTCACTTCATGCCATTTTTTTATAATAGAAAAGTCGTTCAAATATAATAGAAAATTTTTAAAGAACAAAACAAGTGGCAAAGTAAAGCATGATAGCTATCTTCTCACTAACTAACCGGACGTAAAAATTTTTAGTAGTATGGCGCATGTGGCAGCTACCTGTTATTATTTTTCCCGACATTTAGGGTGCTGGTGCATGGTCACGGGGGACTGAAGTGACCTAGAGTACAATTAAACGCGATCGAATCCGAAAAAAAAATAGTTTTGTTCAATTTATTAAAACAAGACTAGTGTGGTAGGTTCAATACCTATAATAAGCCTTAAACTCAGACTCAATATAATATAAACAGGCTTTATTAGTTAACTTAACTACCATATCTAATATATAAAGCACGTGTTAAATGTTAATGAATGAGCGATTTAGAAAAATGCTGCAATTAACCCAATCGAGATAACGAAACATTTGTTGTACATGAACTGTAATGTACAGGTCAGAGCGTCTACCATCGTCCCCAGCATTGCATAATCGAAGCAAGGATCCAGCAATTAAACAACGGCCCCAGGTCATTCGATACAATCAGTACCACCCTACGATGCTTACTCGCATTAAATTAACTACAACAGGGGAAAATCAACTTTAAACACTATACTTAACGTTGTATTAAGACTGTAATAGAAAACGCTAATGTCGGAACCCCCAACACGTGATTTTAGACTCCAAGGTCTGGGTGATACGGTTCAATGTTGAAGGGGTTATGTTTGTTAGTATAGTAACTGTAAGGGCGCGGTAACCCTGTTAAATGATCATAGCGGAGGTCGCTGACGGCATGCGAACCTGGCACTGGGAACCTAATGAGCGATTGGCTCCATATTAAATCGATTTGAGTTCCGATTAGCGGTTTTCGATTTCGACCGTTCCGATGCGATGGATGGGGGGTTTGATTTGTATAATTGGCTGTTTATATTTTGTAGTAATTATCGGTATATGACAGGTTATTATAATAATAGTCATTAATTGCATTCGTGAGTAAACATATGGTGGTTTAAGAATTAATGGTATTAATTATTTCATGAATCATGAATCATGATACCCATTTGGGTTGGGCATAGCAATAAGTATAAAAAAACAGAGTAAATTTAATTGAAAATGTACCGTAAAAACTGTTAAATAATTTTACATTATTGTTTGTAGCAAATTAAAATATGAAATACAATAAAATTTGCAACGATTTGAGCGCGTAATAGGCGTTTATATAAATTACATATTGTCATTAAAATATTAATTTAAATTACAGAAATATTAAATTAAAATTTAGAGAAGCGAATGGAAGGGTAGAAAAGGGACGTCCTAGGCGAAAATTTTTCGACCAAATTGACGATATATTGAAAATGAACCACGTTAGGAGAACCCTTAACCGATGAGCATATATGCGTAGGTATATGAATGTGGAGGAGGCGAAAGAGATGTGTCAGGATCGTTCCAAATGGAAGTCTGTAATCTCTGCCTACCCTTAAGGGTGACAGGCGTGAGTGTTTATGTATGTAGTAGTACAAGCATCTCAAAGTTGTGTTTTCCTAGTCGTTGATAATTACAGCGAAAACCTTCACCAGTGTTTTTTTCACAAACGCGTGACAAACACGTTTGTATAAAAAACACAATGAATCACAACAAAGTACGACTTACTGAAAACTTTTAAAAAAATCATGCACTGGTACACAGCCATAAATACGCAATAAATGTTTAATAAACTTACTTCCAAGATATTAGCATTCTTGAAAAGGTCTACGTATTAACTTAAATAGGTCGAAGAAGATATTTCGTAGTGCGTACAACAAAGCGGTAGATTAATTTCCCGGTGTCTTTTCGTCCGATTATAATCTAGGTCTTCAAGCTTTAAGGCAAGAGTAAGTAGGCTTATTTAATCTAATACTAAAGCTTTGTAGCTCAGGGGCTAAGCGCACGCTGTAAATTTTACAGTTCACAAGCAACCCAAATTCAATCCCCGCCGGCACCAATGAAATTTTATAAGTTAGTTATTAAGTAGTTAATTGCAATATTGAGTGCTGATGTACCACGTGCTTGGCGGTTAAGGGAAACATCGTGAAGATTCTTGCATGTCTAAGAAATAAAAAGAAATTGGATGTCATGTGATGTAAATGAATCCCTTATGATGGACATGACATTTTCTAAAATAGTTTAGGGATGGAGAGGAAGTTTGTGCCCAGCCGTGGGATGTAAATAGACTGTAACTTTTTTTCACTTTAAGACAGTGCGATTCACCGTTAATAGCTTTATCATCAACCAGGGTCAATGAAGTCGGTCCGGACTTAAAATAATTAAAAAAAGGCCATAAATGTTGCTAAATATACTTACGTAAGTAAATCATAAAAAAATAAAAAATATCTTTACAAGAGCAACAGCTGATAAGTTGTAGCCAATATCACGAATCATAAAGCAAAGTTAAAATTTATATAGAATCGCCCAAAGCTCCAATTATTCAAAATGAACGACTGGGCGGCGATGTATATCGACATCGACGACAGCTACGGCGTGGTAACGAGGTTCGAATCCCGCGGGAATAGGTGGGCGTGCAGTGGCGGGTCCTTATAAATCGTCAACGCGGTAGCCTGCGCCGGTGTAGGGTGGTCTTCGACCATACGCTGCGACGCCCGGGTGGTCACCACCGCGTTATGTTCTCGTGACTGACAAATTAAGGATAGCGTTTGTTACATTTTATTATTAAATTAACCGTCGGTTTTATTGACATGTAGTTAATAGTAAGTACAGTTTATTTCTTTACTGTTTGACTATAAATAAAAACATGTTGTTTGTGACTGCCTCGTCTAGTAGTCTATGTCTGCTGATTATGTGGTCGCGGGTTTGAATTCCGGGGCGAGAAAAAAATTAGTTATCGGGTTTTCTGTCATGAAATTCTCAGGAGCAGTCCGGAGTAAGGAAGTTAGCGGTATTTTACTCTCGTGCATAGAAAAACACGTAAAGCCATTGGTTCAGCGCCATATCTCTATCCGATCGTGTCGGATTTCCGTCTCTTGGGGCTATAAGAGTGAGGGAATAGAGACTGCACCTGTCCTTGCGCACACACTTGTGCACTTTAACCATGACCTAATAATGTCCTCTAGACCTTATCATTATTATTCTTAATTTTGTTTTTTTGCACCTATATCCATTAGACCATTATTCCATTAGACCAGCCTACCATTTCATAGGTAGGCTGGTCCAATATCCGCCTGGCCTCTTTCGACTACAGCGACAAATTTTTAACACCCTTAGACGCTGTCAATTTCGCATGAGATATTCATATTATAGTATTATTACGTGGTAGGTTTCTCGTTATGTATCCGAGACGGATCATCCAGGCTATGGCCGTATGTTTATTTTTTTGCTTTCTGTAGCTTTATTGTAGAAGTAGCACGAATGGCTCGGCTCGACCGGGGAAGGACCACGCTCTCACAGAATACTAGCGTAAAAAAACAGCTTAATGCTGCTCTGTTTCGTATGGTGAGTGTAGATAACACTTTCTAATGGAAACGAGGCATTATATCTTAGTTCTCGTGGGCGATGGTGCGTCTGCATTTTGATTCTTAATTAAGCATAGATGTGTGTAGAGTCATCAAGTACTACTAACCCTGGGAGTTAGTAGTAGTTGACTGTATGTTCGTTTGCCACCCCTATTATATAAATAAAACTACTTAATTTTTTTTAACACAGCGTACACTAGCTATTATTCGATAACCCCGTATTACGTGACTGTCAGTTCCAACGCAGCGAATCTTGGCGCGCAGTACTGACTATACCACAATAAACAACTTCAAAAACTCTCGTCGAACGATGACATGAGAATGAGTGATCCAGTCAACGAATGTCTCCGTGCTCAAAACTGGTTTGTTATTCAACAACGAGGGTAGATTACCATCGGCAGCGATGCTATAGCCATGCTCGACTATGCATCAGACTTGCGCCAGCGCGGCTAAGTGCACCCGTTCACCAAGGGGCCAGTGAAAGCGATGCAATCACCGCGCGTTATCTGTCGCTCGTGTCGCGCGATTGTCCGATTGTCGCCGCAAAGACGCCGCCCGGTTTGTACTTTACCGCGCACGATCTCTTCCCAGCTTAATATTCTCCGATAGGAGTGAGCTAGTTGGTGCTACCATGATTATGGTAATTTACAAGACGTCTCACGATATTTTAGGTGTGGAACTATCAGCATACAACAATTATTAAATGTTTGCGAAAGTCTAGACGACTCTCAATAATTACTTCACAACATTATTTAGAAATTAACAACCTATCTTTCAATTTTTATAGCCCCAGTTAGACGTGGAAACTTACCTACTGCGTTTTATCTGTATTTAACTTTAAAAAGAGAGCCATAATATACTTTTATTTTTTTTTAGATTTTTTTTAGATTATATCTCAAATATCTTTCAACTCAATAATTATCTTCTCTTAGTCATGACAAAGAATAAATGAAGGAATCCTATATTTATTTATATATTTATGGTACAAAACATTTGTAACATAAAATACTTCAATCGAAAATATATCATAAATGAGAGCAGTTTTCCGAAACAAATTAACCGAGACGAGATTATACGAGACCGTTTCTCATCGTCTCAAGAATTTGGTTATTTTGCAATTTTAACAGTGCAGGAAAACATCATGAGGAAATCTGCATGTCTGAATTTTTTTAAATATTTCGAGATGATCCCTTTCCTGCTCCAGAAAAAAAGCGATGAGCACCTAGATATTATTTTTATAGAATTAAAGATATATCTCTAAAATGTGGTAGGCCCGTATCTTGCAGTAGATATAAATATATAAGCTGTTATTTAATTTTTTTGTATTAAAATATAACTTATTTATATGTTTAGTAACTAGATCTACTCTCTTCTACCTAAGTGTACGTCAAGGAAACAGTGCGTGCACTACTGCATTTCAGTCTGAAGGGTACAAAGAATCGGTATAATTACAGGCCGTGAGGTATTCCATCTTAGTGCATAGAGGTGACAACTCTTCTGTAGCCTCCTGTGTTTAAAATTGGTGAAGGTATTTATGGACTGTAATTTGTAGACTTGTAGTTGAACTGCAGAAGCCACTTGCCATCAGGTGAACAGTGGGTTCGTTTGTCACTTCAGTTTTACGTGGTAGAGCCACGCTGCAGCTATATTACTGGTATAGTTGTAGCTCGAATGGGTCGACTCGATCGGGGAAGGACCACGCTCTCACAGAATACCAGCGTAAAATATCAGCTTAACGCTTCCGTGTTTCGTATGGTTAGTGTAGAGAACCGGAGACCTTTTTTACTGGAAACGAGGTATTCCATCATAATCCTCACGGGTGACAACGAATCTGCATCGTAATCGACGATAGTGTCTAGGGGCCACAGCAAACTCTTAACGTCAGGTAAATTGTGTGCTCGTTTGTCAACTTAATCTTATAAAAAAATTAAAAAATCTTAAAAAGTAGAGATGATTTTTCTTATTATGATTATTTATTTTCTTCAAACGTGAAAAGCCATTCTTCTATAGTATTAAACATGAAATACCGTAATCAAAATATCAAATAGTAATTTAATGCGGACTAATTTTAATGCGGACTCTCCCGCTATAGTCTGCACCCAGCGTGGTCGCCCTACGGCGCTTGTACACATAAAAGAGTAAATATTTTAAGTACACGCGTTGCTTATCGGAGCAGGGATACGGGGCCAGTTTTTAGCTGGCCCGCTATTACGTATGCGAAAACCCGCGGCACGGCTGACCTAGTCACATGCTGCTCGATGCAATCCTGACACAGACCGCTCTCGAACTTGGAATGCTTCATTCTTAGACGATTTTGTGTTCTTTTTTTCTTAGTATCCTAGGCAACAACTCTATGGAAACACACAATTCTAGCACACGATGATTTTTCTGTTGAAATATCTTCGTTAATTTACATTACAGTAGTATGTATTTTTTTTATAAAAAGGAAATGGTAAACGAACTTATAGTCCACCTGATGGGATGTGCCCATGAGCACCTGCAGCTAACTTCAAATTCATCAGGCATGTAGGTTGTCATCTCTGAGGACTAAGATGAAATGCCTCGCATTCTGTAATTGTGTAATTATACTTCCTCTCTATACACTTCAGTCAAAGTGCCGCGTAGTGGCGGCGTAAAAATAACCACTACCCCATATCTCGTGGGTCTCGTAAGAGGCTACAGGGGGGAACAAATTAGGAGACGGGCAGAAGAGTCTCCCTAATCACGACTAAAAAAAAAGCGGCGGTTGCGGTGGCAAGTATGGAAAATATTCCCCCTATGAGGGAGGATCGTATCCATGGGGGAGGCATACACTTCAGAATGATGAATGAATGATTTTTTTATTCAATATAGATTATTGCATAATACTTATTGAAAGTCATTTTTTTATTTAGCACTGGTTCGAAAAAAAGCCTTCGTCCTGGGACTGGAACACAGTAGTGTAGTGTGGTATATTTGATGATGAGTGAGATTGATGATGATGAGATAGAAATATGTAAAAGGGTGGTTCCCCATAACGGACTTGCAGAAGGAAAAGAAATCCTATCCAGTAAAATTATATTTTCAACAGGGCATTGGAACAAGAAAAAATCCGCCGCGTTGCCCCAAAGTTAGGGACTTCAAGGGTCCTCAAAATGTTTATAATCGTGCAAATTTTTTTACGATGTTTCTCTATACTAATTAGTTCACTAACTATTTAGGTCTCTGGTTTTTTTTTTCCTTTGCCGCCTCTTAAGACACCCAAAGAACGATATAGGATAGAAAATATTTTTAAAGCGCCAATACACGTTCAAGGATGGAAAAAAATATAAGATATCTATACAAATAAATAAAATTGAAGTGTCTGTTTACAATGTCAAAATAACAGCTTTTTACTATATGAAATCATATTAGGTATTAATAACAAACTAACAATCTTTAAAATTTTCGTCTATCTGGCTGTTTGTTCCGAAACGGCTGGACAGATGTTGACGGGACTTTCACTGGCAGCTGATGTTATAAGGACTAACTTAGGCTACTTTTCTTAGACAAAGAATTAGTGTACAACGCAAAAAAAATTAAACCTATTAAATTCTATACTAATAAATTCCAAATTGATTACTATTTTCTGATTCTGAGATTAAAACATCAACATGATATTAAAGTAACATTCGTAGAAGTTCTTAACTCTTCTTGTTATTTGAGGTTTTCACAAAAGAAAAAACCGCCGATGCAGTCATGTGCGACAAATTGAACTCCGAGCATGACTAACGAAGGATGTGTGCCGGGAAGAGAGACGCGGATGTCAAATATTTGTACGCAGCGACGCCGACAGAGCGACTTTAGTACAAGGTCGAGCCCCGGCCGCAGACCTCAGATTACAAGCGCCTTAACATGAAAATAGTTTTATATTTTACGCCTTCGTATGCTCGTGTATTTGCAGTGTCAATAGAGAAGACAATTTAAGCCTTCAGACATGTGTCTCGGATGACTTAAGGAATCGTTGTTCTTAGATTTAGACCGATAAAAGCGGAACGAAATGTGTGCGAAGTAACTCAAAGCAATCAAATTTGGTACTTATTAAGGAAAACTATCAGTATTAGTATATGAGTTAGACAACAATGAAGTATAATATGCACCTAATAGTGAAAAAGTAACGATCTAAATTTGTTACCTACAAATTTAGATCGGATCGGACTGCAAACGTTTTCCACAATTCAGGGGATTTTCACCCAGAGCTTTACGAAGATAACGTCAATACCATTTAAAATATTTGAAGTTGCAATAAATATTTCCTATCATGTACTTGGTTTACATTCCCACAATTTCTTCATTCAACGAATTATTATTCAAAATCGAAGTAGTGGGTGATAATATCAAACTGGCTTGACGAATAGAAATTAAAAAGTAGTATAAATTATGATAATATTAAAAAAACAGGTCTTACATTTTATAGCACCCCGAGTTGGATCCCCCAGGTTCTATTGTAATTATCACTGTGTGCATGCCAGTGAAGAAAAATATTATAAAAAAAGCTGTATATTGTGAAACCAAAATATTTTGAGGACATAAGAAACAGAGTAAGGTGGACGCTTCCCTGCGAAGATTTTAATAAATGAGGCCTGTGCCTGGCAGGAGGGCAAGTAGTTTATTTACGTGGGCTGTTTCTTTACTTTTTACTTTCATAAGTTATGAACTCAAATCCGCAATGCAGTTTTTACGTGGAACAGCGAAGTAATGAAATGTTGCTGGTATTTCCATATATAGGTCCGTAAGCCCGTGAGAAGAGCACACTATTGCAAAAAGCTAAGCGCTATTAAAATACGCTAATAGCAGCACAACGTTATTTCGCTATGTTTTGCACAACTGTTATTATTACGTAATAATAAAGAAACGCGGTCGATCGCGTGGAAACACTGGAACAATAATCATAAACAAGATCACGATACTGCGGCGGCACCTCATCCGATGCTATCTGTATCTCGTTATAGTCAACAGATGTCGCTGCGTCGTCGCCACGGTATTGTCCTGTCATAATAATTAAGTATCGCTAAAGCGCTAAATAAATCGAATTTGCAGCAGAACACGAGGGGCCGCTAATTTCACAGTAATCGCTCCTTTATTATTATTTTTTTATAGAAGAGGGGGCAAACGAGCGTACGGCTCACCTGATGTTAAGTGACTTCCGGCGCCCATGAACATCCGCAACACCAGGGGAATTGCAGGTGCGTTGCCGGCCCTGTAGAAAGGACATTTGTAACTTGTTTTCTAATCTTAAAAAAAATCCACTCTTCTGTTTTAAACCTTTTGCTAATTCAGATCCCACTTAGTAAGGGCGGATTCGACCAAACTTGTTTAAGTCCTATCCTGCGAATTAAATCACTTATTACTCTTCTAGCGTTTGAGAACTTTTCATTTTACCAAATCTTAACTAAGAGTATACCGTTTATCAGAGAGTAAATCGCTATGCCGCCAAAATCCATGGAGTAAACCCGTTATCCCAGATTAATTTAATGGCGGCCACTGCATTTTAACAGCAGTTTTCTTATGATTTGTTTAAAAACAAAGATATTTCCATGTTTGCTTTTATACTTTTTGTGATAATTTTAGGGATTTATTTTAAATAATGCAACATTTACGAATTATGGTGGAGTTGTAAACTGATGAAGAATGTATTCCAAGACGTAACACCGTCGGTTTTTTTATTTTCTATGACAAAAATATTTTTCCACGAGTTCCAACAGCAAGCCTTTCTCAGAAGCTACACAATTTGGGCTACGTTCCCTTCTTTCTTCGGACGTTTTATTTATTTACAAATACCACAACCTGGAACGCAACAACTAGAAAAGATAACTTTACTCAACCGTCAACTCGTGTTAATATTTCAATGCTGATTGACAGTTGACACTATTATAATCCGGCAAACTATGTGGACATAAAATCTTGCGTTGCGCATTATAAACAATTGTATTTTTCAATTTAGGTAGGCCTACATGCTCATTCATCATTCTTTCACCAACTCTAGAATAACAATCACTAACGTAGAGTAGCTAATACTGTGTATAATATTAGCTACTCTATGTTAGTGATGGGAAAATACAAAGGAAGACACCCCAGAGGGCTAAAATGAAGTACCTCGTTTGCAGTAAAAAGGGTTTCCGGTTCTCTACACTCACTATACAAAACACAGCAACATGACCCATTTGTGCAACAACCTTAATGTATTTGCAGCGTGGATTCATCACGTAAACTCGAGTCTAAACTCTAGCAATCTGTGAAAACGTAAGTTTTTTTGTTAATATTTCTATTATAGTGCATCGATTATTCTTCGGTCTTATTGCGAAGAGGTTGGTGTTCTATGCGAGATATAGACACGTAAGATTCTCCTCATATTAACTATTACTTAGCTACTAATATAAGCCATGGATGGTGAACCTACGGTACGTGACGTAGGTGGCACAGGAAAAGAAAACATAGGTAAACTTTTCATAGCACAAATCAGCACCAAATCAAAAATAATGTGATGTTATTAGATTTTCGATAGTAAGTAATTTTTTGCTGATATAGAATTCCAACCAGTGTTTGTTGCCTGTGATGGAACTGAGACGTAAACGTTCACTATGAAGGGGGATATGCTCGGTGGTAGTGGTGGTGGATGCCTCGCGGGAGTTTCTCTGCAAGAAGTTCTACAGCAGTAGTAGATTCGTAAATTTAAACTAGTGTGGAATGGTCTCTCACTAGATGAAGAGACGATATGAGATATATGTTCAGCAATTTTTACGTGGTTACGTTTATACGTGGTAGAGCCATGCTACAGTTATATTGGAAGTATAGTTGTAGCACGAATGGGTCGGCTCGACCGGGGAAGGACCACGCTCTCACATAATAACAGCGTGAAATAGTAGCTTAATGCTGCTGTGGTTCGTATGGTGAGTGTAGAGAACCGGAGACACCTTTTACTGGAAACGAGGCATTCTATCTTAGTCCGCACCGGTGACAACGCATTTTCGTAATCGAGGATAGATGCAGATGTCTATGAGCCACGGCAACCACTTACCATCACGTGGACTTAGTGCTCGTTTGTCACCCTACCCTATAAAAAAGCAAGGGATTTGGTAAAGGCTTGATGATGGTTAATACAGAATTCAGTTGAAATTGTTTTATTTTCGACTAAAATCATATTTTAGTGTCATACCATCTTGAAGTTATCAGTTCATCAGATTCTAAATTCAAAAGGTTTTCTCGTTCTCAATAGAAGAATCTTGCATGTTTAAAGAGCACTGGTTAAATGGAAAAATTACCTTAACAATATCAAGAGGAGAATTTAAAGAGCGAGGTCTCGCGGGAATGGTTCTACAAATTAAACAATATCTTGCCAGAACAAATTCAAATCACGAGCTGGTTTTTTCATCGTCATGAATAGGTGCGTGGGCGACGCGTGGGTGTGTCAGCCGCAAAAAGGTCCAAGTTTTAAATTACTGTTTTTGCGATAAATCAAGAGCCCGTACGAGTTGGGTGCTTGAACTCATTTCCTTGCGCTATCAGCGGGTCAGGTGACGCGCGAATCGAAAGTGAGAAGTATACGGCCGTTCTTTAAATGGTGTGTAACTTCTTTATTAACTTTATAACTTAATTTACCGTGTAGTGGCAACTTAAGAATATCCACAACCCCATATTATCCCGTGGGTGTCATGAGAGGCGACAATAATTATATTAATTGTAGAGTAGTTCAAACATATTTAAACTACCAACTGCTTAAACTTATCAAATGCGATTATAGAATACTTTATGTATGTATTATAGTATTCTACGAACGTGATCGTATATTCGATATGCAAACATTAATTACTACTATATTTTAATTTTATTGATATTCAGTTCGAAAACAAACTAAAACTTTAAACGATAAAGTTTAATTAAAAAGAGTCTGCTAAAAAGGTTCATTGCAATATACATAATTAAAATATCATTTAGAGACAGTTACGATTTTCATATTAAAATTATAAAAAAAAATTGTATTAGAAATCATTCTGGAGGTTAATATTTAAAAGTAATAATACAATAAGATAGGCATATGTCCAGCAGGGAAGTATTACGGACTGATGATGAATGAGAATATTGAATCTAAAAATACACCCTTTGATAGCAACTGCAGTTATTTTATACAGCTGTAATCAGAAAGATGCTGCTGCCCATCTCCTGTTTCAGTTTTTCTCCATCACCTCTTACCACCTTATGCCGGCCATACATATTTGCCGAGCGAAGGCGAGCACCAACGTATAGGCAGTTCACTTGTCCAGCCTCGCCATTGCTCGTAGACGCTCGCCTAGCTGGCCGAGTGCAGGCGAGCGCCAGCGTGTATACGGTTCGTTTGGCGACCCCTGCCACCACTCGGAATCGCTCGCCGTGACTCGTCTCACACTTTGGAACAGTGTCGGTTTTTCTGCACAAATTAAGGGCGCTCGGCTGCACTTGGCAATTCGTGTCCACACGTTAGTCGGCCATGTCAGTATGTTCACTCATTCACACTTGGCCAACATGTAGACTGTAGCACACGCCTTGTATCAATTTGCCTAGCTCGCGTTGGCTGAGGCTTGGCTGGTTTTATACCTCCCAAGGGATGATGTAGGCAAGTGTATCTTTTCACACCGTCCCTAAACTGCGCTAGATAAGGTTAAGTAATTACATTGACTCATATTTTTCGCTTAAATGTAAAAATAAACTTTCTATTTTTAACCTCCATACAAACACGCGGGCGGCGATTAGTCACACATATTTATAACGCATGTAACGTCGCGAAATTACGTTATTTATGCCTGTGTGAGTCATCTGTTTTTGTTTTGCCGTCTAAATAATTGATTGACCAATTCATCTCGCATAGGACATTTAGGGTGCTCGTTTATTAGGGTGGTGAAGTCCACTTGACCGGTTACGGGTTTGAAATAATTAGGTAATATTAAACTGGAAATTGTCGGTTCTGTGTTTTTCTTCGTTTATACTCGTATTATTAGCAAATGTTAACTATAGGCAGAATTCTAACTGTCACAGACACTTTGAGTAGTGAACTTGCAATTAACACAAATGTTTATTTTTTATTTATCATCAGCTTGTGCTTGACCACAATCCCACTTGGTTGGTAAGGGGTGATGAAACCATTAAGTGGTAAATTAAACTGTCTTAGCGTAACAAATATGTAAAAAATGAAAGAGTACCAAGTTGCAAATATGATCCAACCATAATTGAACTGCGGTAGATGTGGCTTACCAATTATGCCACGAACGAGTTTAATTCCAATACCGTCACTATCTTTATTATAATTTGCATTGTACCCTAATACATTTTTACGTAGTGATTTACGTAGTAGAGCCATGCTGCAGTTATATTTTGGTTGTAGTATGAATGAATCGACTCGACCGGGAAAGGACCACGCTCTCACAGAATACCAACATAAAATAGGAGCTCAACGCTGCTGTGTTTAGCTGTTTAGTATGGTGAGTGTAGAGATCCGGATACCTTTTTTATTGTAAGGCGTGACAACGCATCTGCATTTTGATTCATAATTGAGGATAGATTGTCTAGGACCACCGCATCCATTAAATATCAGGTGGTCTGTGCTAGTTTGTCAACCTATTGTATAAGAAAATACGTAAAACGTCACTGGCGACGAGTGACGAGCACGATAGCGTTATATAATGTTACATGTTCATATAAGGTTTTTTAGTATTCCAGATGCATGTTGAGGGAGGAGAAAAAAAAGAGAAATGGATCAGAATAATAACTGAATGGTTCCTTGGTGGAAGTAGAGCAAGACAGCAAAAGCGATGGGTAGACGATTTTAAGAAAGTAGCTGGCCCCGAATTGTTACTTAGAGCAAAGGATAGAAACAAGTATAAAGCCTTTGAGGAAACTTTTGTCGATAGACAAGCTATTATGAGGGGAGACCAACCGAATGCCGAGAATATGATTCAGTTAGGTAGCTTAGTTTTTTTCTTACCTCTATTTTCAACTTTAAAAATATTTTTTTAATCAACAGCAATCATAAATAATAGTATTAATTTTGACATGAAACATCTATAGGTTCGCTATAAAATTAGCGCGCATGCCATGACGGCACACAGTACGACAGTCTCTAATGCCGTCATGCTACATCTACGCAATAGTAGCGGCTAAAAATTTCTTGACAGAAAAACCTAAGAAACGATTTAAGACCTGACCTGGGATTCAAATCGTGACCACATAATCAGCAGTCGCGCTTACTACTATTAAGCCAACGAAGTCATTATATGTCATAAATAAACAAACACTAAAGCAGACCCACAAACTCTGCAACAAGCGCTTCTACCATGCGGCCATCAGATACAAACTCGCTCCAATTCACCGCGGCAGACCGCGGCGAATGCTCATATTAACTAATTCAACTTGATTTTATTTATACGTAATAAAACGTGACAACAAAAGAGTGGGCCAGATAAGGGCCACCGCACACTGTGGAATAATAAATAACGTCATATTAAAGCCGGCATTAAACGCGAGGCTGCGTGGGCGGCGCCTTTAATGAATAACACTGTAGCTGGATTTTTCGCTGTACCATATAGTAATGGCCATTTAATACTAGGTGATCTTGTTCGTTTACATCGTCTGTTTATACCGAATACCCTTTTTATTACATAAAAACAAAGTGTTAGGCGAGCTCACACTCCTCCTGGTGGTAACATGTTATTGTGGCCCCTTAACAACTACCTTAAAACAAAAATAAAGGCTACTACAGATGTGTTGTCACAGTATCATACAGTCTCCAGATGTGTTGTCAGTACAGTCTACCTGATGGTAAATGGATACTGTGGCCTATAGACATTTACATCAATCCTCGATGTAGAATCAAAATGCAGATACGTTGACACCCCCGAGGACTAAGATAGAATGCCGTTTCCAGTAAAAAGGGTCTCCGGTTCTCTACACCCACCATACGAAACACAGCAGTATTAAGCTGCTATTTTACGCTGGTATTCTGTGAGAGCGTGGTCCTTAAACTATCAAGAACGATCGAGTATGGATCTAACACATGCAAAAGACTAGAAAGTAATCTCTTATGGTTTGTAATCATATTGTTAATAACTTAACAAATTTATTCCCTCGCTTTTTTCGGGCAAATGGGGCAATAGTGGTGTATGAATGAAGCCGAACTATTGATCCATTTATACATTCATAGTTGCCGCACGTGGCATGCGGGTTTGCAGCCGCACTTTTTTATTATTTTGAGTTGTCATCAGGAAGATCCTGTTGTCTTCTGTTTCTGTTTACGTCTGTCGCCTGTTACGACACCCACGGGACTATACGGGGTAGTGGATATGCTAACACCGCCACTACAGGGTTTATTAATATCGATGTCTATATTACTAGCACATACAAACCTACAGTACATTGTGTACATTGCACAACTTGTGCATTCTTCGTTCACCATTGTTTTGTTTGTTCTCGTGACGGCAAGGCTTTAGATAACGGCTAAGGAACTATGGGAATATCGCCCTTATGGCGCCGTGTCATCTATGAAAGTCCCTTGAAGGCGAAATCGATACAACATCGATAAAAGATGACCATCAGAAAACAAATTGGTGTTTTATTGTTATTATCGCGCGTATGTGATTTCTGTCGATGGGCTTATAATTAACCTTTACGTTTAATCTTTTTGACAGCTTTCATTATCTTTGTCATGTGTGATGGTGTTTTGACGTCAAATTTTAATCTATGGTAATCGCGGTTAACTATGACATCTGGACGTTGAACATCTCAGTCCTTCCCGTGACCATGGGTGCTGTAAAGCTCTCGAAACGTCGGGTATTAAAAAGTTAAATATACGCCATAAATTCCGTAAAAACTAGTATTATTTCAATGTGTAGTGTTCGCGTAAATATAAGAAATCATTGTGATGGTGTTTTGTTTAGACGACGCGAAAATCTTATAAGATACTAGCTTGCCAGGCAGACGTTGTTCTGCCTTTTCGACGACCGTTTGTCATGTCCTATTAAAAATCCTTAAATTCGCAAAAAAAATTGAGGCTCACTCATGGCCAAAAAAACTATCCTATCTCTCAAATTGGACCAAACTGCACACGGTGTGCAAATTTGATTAAAATCGGTTAAGTAGTTTAGTAGTCCATCGCGGACAAACAACGTGACATGTAATTTATATATATTAAGATAAGGCAGAATATTCGTACGATAGCTCTCGCATATCTTCCAGATGAGTAGGCAGACTGTGGTTTTCAGCTGGCATAATCCTGACACACTCTTCGTTTTTATCTTAACTGGGTCTGCGAAAAGCGTTAGACTGTGGCGCCTCGGGTTCGAATGTCATACACAATTATATGACTTAAAAATAATAGTTCCGGTTTAGAATGCATACTACATATTATATCCTATACCTTTAAACGAGCAATTCTTGTATATATATATATATATATATATATATATATATATATATATATATATATATATATATATATATATATATATATTATATATATATATATATACATATATATATATATCGGCAATAAATCGATCTAGCTATGATTTATTTTTAGAAAATGTCTTCTTGTCCGTGTTTTTGGACAATGAAAAACTGCTACAATATCGTTAGAATAAGAAGGTAAATTTTGACAGTTTACTAATGATTACAAATAGCTTAATTGGCATATTGGGTGGTCACAAAATCGTAATACCATAGTTCGAGCCCAGACCGACTGATCGACTTTTTTAATTTTTTTTTGCAAGTTCCTTTCTTTTTTGAGAAAATCTATTTTTTCTTGCCCTTTTTTTAGTATTTTTTAAAAACACGAAAATTTAAATTAAACTAATTGCACTCATGATTTTTTATTCAAATTACCAGTTCAGTTTTTTCTATTATGTCGCTACGATCAAAAAATATTATTCGTATTTCACATATATCATATATAATGTATTTAAAACGCATCCACGATAAAATCCTAGTGTGGTAATAACGTCACATGTGATTGGATCCGCATTCTCTCGCAGCATCCAAGCCGTAAGCATCACAATGAATATGGATAGATTTCTTTATAAAAATAAATGTATAAGTTAAAAAAGTGTCTAACTTTGATATTTAACTGAAAACTGATTTGTTTAAAGAATAACGTTGACAAATGTGCGCACAGTCCGGATAACCGGATGCTACCACCCATACACAAACACCTATATCTATCATCGATTAACAATAAAAATCGATGGAGTCCATCTGATCGTAAGAAGCTACCGCAGTCCACGGACTCGTGCAGCTACCTTCAAACATAAAAGGATGCATTGTCATCCCTGAGAGTGAATGGTAGATGGATTGCCTCACCACCCGTATCTTCAGTGGCACCCTGCAGACCGGAGCTCGGCAACGGCAGAAATAAGTAAGCAGTAGTAAGCAGGTGGTTCGTACCTAGACGAGGTCCACGAAAGAAAATAGACCTATCGTCTAGAAGACGCAAACATTGGCTATATTTTTGTTGCCAATATTCACTTAGACAAATATGTAAAATATAGTAATAATAATAATGTCCTACAAATCGAATTTCGGTTATGACGGCTAGTCTTCAACAAAGACTTGCCATCTGTGCAAGGTATAGTGCCCAAGTATATGCGCAAGCACAGTTGCACTCTCTATTCCCTAACTCGCACAGTCCGATGGGATGGTAATTCGACCGGAAATAGATCAGGCACGGGCTCAAAGCTCAACGTGCTTTTCGCGGTACGAGGGTGAATGAAACACCGCTAAAATAAAAATATAGTAATGTTTACCTTAACGCAACTAAGTACAATAAGCCATTTTTTCCTACTTTATATATACAAATAGATTATATATGACATACGTTTTACAGTTATGAAACAATTTAATTATAACTTGCTGTACGTTGCGGGGCGTAAAAAAACTTGTTAACTTCTAACCGTTTTCACCAGTAGCGCATTTAATGTCTCGATACTAGTAAAAAGGAGTTAGAACAATTGAGTACCTTCGTCTCCTGACAGTTATACAAATATTTCGTCGAACAGAATACATGATGGAAACAAAAAAAATTGTGCGTGTAATTGTGTACATATTTACGAAGTGAAACTTCTTTACGAGATATCCTTCTTTTTATTTTATATTTTACATGAGTAGGTTGTATACCAAATGTTAAAAGAAAACAAGAAATTAAAAAAATACTGTACTAAATTTCTCCACGATGCGACGTCGATAAAGAACTTTTCACATTAAGTTGGTAAAACCTCAGGATGCACTCGTTTAAAATTGAGGAAAAAAGTACACTTCAAACGGTGGAAAAATAGTCGATGAAATTATATAAGTAACTGTATTCTAATTGTTACCTTAAAGTTACAGCCTATATACGTCCCACGCCTGGGTACAGGCGTGGGACGTATATAGGCATAATAGACTAATTTCTGATAGGATTTTTTAGGGCAAGAAAACCTCCGCCGCGCTGCCTCCATGCGTGTTGGCAAACATCACGTCTTAGTAATATTTTTTTCTTATTTCTCAGTTTTCCATTCATATGCAGGTTTCCTCACGATTTTCTTCACCGCCGAGCACGTGCGTACTACGCTTAGCCCCTGAGCTACCACGGAGTTGTTACTTTTGTTGAACTTGTGTTATTTCTTAATCCACTCAATATGAGTCAAAAAAATTCTTCACTGCGTCGTTAAAGAAGTTTCACTTCAAAAATTAGCTTGCGTTATTGCGCATTAAAGTTACAATATCGATTCATTGTAACGATCGTTAACGCTCGGAGCAATGTAAATGGTAGTTTGCTTACGGCGTGTTACGCACGCGAGTGGTGGTCCCCACCGATTGGTCGCCACCAGTTATTTGTTAATAAGAACTGTAAACCGTGGACTGTGGGCGGAGCATGGGAACGTTACTATAGATATTTGAAGTAAGAATTTAGTGTAAAACTGTAATAAGTTCAAGCTACAAGCGGATATCATATCGTAAGGAACGCTTCAAAATCAACAGAACGTAATAAAGTTGACTTTAAAATCAAATAAAAAATTCGGTTGCATAATGCTTGAAATTTGTGAACTAGCTTAGCTCACCGGTAAATTAGCGCCGTGGTTCATATGGCAGTGTTTTTTGTACTTATGTTGATGTCCTGATGTCTATGGGTTCCAGCATCCACTTACCATCGGCTGGACGGTGTGGTCGCTTGTCACCGGTGTTAATAAAATTTTTTATATATAAATTGCACATGGTGCCTCCATTCTAAACATACATACTTTAAACAAATATTGATAGACCCTAAATACATGTTGCTCGCTAGATCGCAGATGCTGCATTAGCGAGCAATAGGTATTTAGGGTCGAGCTATTAATAAAATTATGTATTTTATTGTTTGCTCAATAGCCTTTCCAGTGTCATCACTTAAAGGACCACCACTTAAAGGATACGTAATCTCTAATACGCAAAAGAAAAGAAAAAAAGTAATACTTAAAAAAAGAGAACAAATTATTACTTCACCTCGCAAACCTGGCATGGGTGTTCCACGGTAGGAATAAATTGCCATTTTAACGCCATCTTTCACCAGCTACATTACGAGTACTATCCTCGTATTTTCGTGCGTTTACTACATAAATCCAACGGGATAAGTTAGATAACATAATGGGTGCGTTTGGCAGAAAAAAGCGCTAGCAAGCGCTTACAAGCGCTAAAATAGTTTTCGGCCAGGACACGGTGACGTAATTTGACGACTCCGTGGCGCAGTGGCTTAGCAATAAGTGGCTGCGCTGGGGGTCGCGGGTTCGAATCCCGCACGGAACAAATATTTGTGCCTACAAATAGTTGTTCCGGGTCTGGATGTTTGTCCTTGTGCAATTTATGTTTGTAAACTGCCCCTACGATACAAGAGAAAATCTTAGTGTAGGGGTAACGTTTTTTAAAAAAAAAAATAAAAAAAAAAAAATTATAACTAACCATCAGGTAAATACCATGCACCGTGGCAGAGCAGAGTTGCGACGGGCTGTAATGATGACGATAATCTACTTTTACGACTACCTCGTTTTTTTCGTTATTGTAGTTCATCAAAAACAGGACTATGGAAAATATGATCCTGGGTGGTTTGAATACCAATCAGTTATTGGGTTTTTTGTCAAATATTTCTCAGTAGCAGCCCTGAAACAAGAAGTGGGCGGTGTTCACGCTAAGAAAGCACTCAAAGCCGTTAGTCCTGCGCCTGATACCTACTCGGTCGTGTCGGATTACCGTCACACCGGACAATTAGAGCGCGGGAATACAAAATGCACCTGTGGTTGCGCATACACTCGTGCACTATAACCCTGTCCTTCGAAGATGGCTAGTCTCCGTTGAGACTGACCGCCGTGAATGAAGTTCCCGTGAGTCTCGTAAGAGGCGACAGAAGGAAACCAAACAGGAGATGGACGGCAGCGTCTTGCTACTAAAAACTAAAACATAAAATCAGCGGTTGACACCCCGCCTACAAAGCGTGACAACCATGACAAACATGAGGCAATCTATGAAGGGAGGGAGGCTAAGTTTAGCATTGGGCTTTTGATAGGCTTTAACACACAGAAATCTAAATAATTCATTTAGATTTCTGTGCTTTAAGAGGATAGAGTAAGTCAGCTCAAATTCTAATTTCGCCCCCACTTCCCCGCGCGTCGTATGCTATGTACCGATATGTTTGTAATCACTAATACTGTAAGTAGAAAGGTCGTTAGACACTTATTTCATTAGGTTTATCATATTTATGCCTGTTTCTTAAAGCCAAGCCAGCCGCTTCTTATTTTTCTCACGGTTATTTCCCATTTTAATTTTACGTCGTACTGTTGCGTAATGTATATTCTGATCGTAAGCGACTCAACTTCTCCCTTCAAAAGCCTAAGCGATACTAACGGTGCGACAGGAATCAAGCTCAAGACGCCGATAGTTTAGGTAATTTCTTTTTACAGTGAAAATAATGGTATTTTAAAAAAAGTAAATAACATAAGCACTGCTTTATAGTTAGTTCAGTTAGTATGCAAAGTTTCATGATCTTATTTAAAGTATTTTATGAATAACAGCGGTTTATTGTTTATTTTGGAGGTAACTTTGGATTTTTTTCTATCGAGAAAATTTTACGAAATCGTGTTTTCGTCTAACATAATCATTAACATTAATCCTCAACTTTATCATATATTTATTTCAAAATTAATGCTGCAATATTTTCGGCATAACGAAGGATCTTGCTAAGCCATTTGACATTATATTTCCCCTTAATAGTAACACTGAACCGTTCCTGTAAATTGTACCACACGGCAAGACTTAACCGCTAAGTACTTGGCAAACGCAGTAAGAGCAACCGAGATGCGTAATTGTTTTATGTGCCCCGCACAAAGGGACGGTTTGTTTTATTAAACGCTCCTTGAGCCTGTTAGCGACTTTTTGTACACTCAGTTTCCTCTGGTTCTTTGCAAGATAAATGTAATTTTAGCGCGGGCAGCGCAATGCAAATTGGAAAAGTTTTGGTTATTTCACGTTTGCAGTTGAATTTGACGGAAGTTTTATTATATTACATCATTCCGTTGTACATAAAGTACTATGTCATTTCTTATATTCGTCAGAGTGAATGGGTTTTTGTTAGATATTACGGTTGACCTGCAATTCCCATGGTATTGCGGTTCTTCATGAGCGGCGGTAAGTGACTACTAAATCCCACCTGATGCTACGTGGTAATGTAACCTAAGATGGTGAAGCGCACTGAATTAACAAAAGCCTATTCACTCTTGCATTGAAGACACCTACATCGTAATCGGATGGAAAGACAGATGCCTGTAACTTATTCTATCTTTTGCCGTTCGCATGTACGCATGATCACGGAATAAATAATAGTACTAGCATCAAGAAAGATGTAAGCAAACTGTTTGCTCATAGGTATAAAAAAGACATACAGGGTTTTGTCACCATTTACCTGCAAGTGGGATTGATCAAGAACTGGCTAGAATAAGTAAAAAATGGATGTAATAAAATTAAATAAAAAGTTTTTATTTTTCGACTTTAGAAAATAAAATTTCCCTTGAAATGTGCATTACATCAGATTTGATAGAAAACAAATCCTCGCAAAAGAACACCGATTCCTTCCAAGAATGATTTGCGTGGTTATTAAAATTTAAAAAAAAATATGATGGCTGAGTGCATAAGCATACCACTGCAAGACTTTAAGATACTGTTAGTTCAATTTGCGTAGATAAAAATAATTAAGCACTGGATAAGTATGACATCAGGACGTCAAACTTATTAATCCCCTCGTGACCATGGGTGCTGTAATCCATGCGAAATATCGAGAAATAAAATAGTAAAAATAAGTTAAATTAAAATTAAATTAAACGCGATAAAATAAGTTCGTAAATATAAGAAATCACCATTGAGATTCTTTGAAACCTGTGTACCGAATTCGAGAAACACGAACGCGAGCAGAGCTCTGACAAAAAACTACTGACCCGATCTAGTGGGTCATACGTTTCACCGCATAGCCTTGACCAGCGCCTATGAGTCATCTCGTGCAGGTCACCGGCGCCAAAGAGAGGAGGTGGGGAAGGGGGGATGGCGGCGCGTCGCGCCGCTTTGGACTAAAGTAAAAATGTTTACAATGTTAAGTCTAACAATTTTCAGTTACGAAAATATTACTGAAGAACGACCGTGACGCTGTGATCAGAATGCAAATGTTGGAAGTAAAAAAAATGGTTAGCTAGCTACAGTCACGATGGAGTGACGACCTAGTAAGATATGTAGAAAGTCGATGGATGCAGGGGGTTCAGGACTTTACATTGTGACATTCTTTGGGGGAGGCCTATTTTCGGCAATGGATTTATGAAGGTTGTAATGATAATAACGATGACATTGTTATGTGAACAATGTCTCTATGATCCTAGATATCATTTCGTTCTCTTCTTTAATCGTTCCTAAATTAATTCATAAATCAAGTTAAATAAAGTGTAGTTTATATAACGTTTAAAAAGTTTGTATAGACTATTTCATTTATAAATTACGTAGATACGGCATACATTTAAATATTACAAGCTTTTGCCAGAGATTACAATATGCATGCATTGTAAAAATATTACTTTTCTTTTTTACTTTGATAATAATAACAACATTTTAAGCCTGCTGTGTCCTAGCGGGGCCTCTGTAACCTCTTTCCACTCCCTTTTAAAAAGATTTGCAACGCACCTGCAATTCCTTTTGGATGCTCACGACGGGTGTAGCCACTTAGGTACTGTCACGCTCGTGTGCACTATCACCATGATTGTTTAAAGTAAATCAAAAAATAAATCCTTATATAATAAATATATATAATAAATAATTTTCTTAACTTCTAAATGTTTGACTAGTTGGTTCTTTTCGTAGCCTGCTAGGGGAGACAAAATTCAATTAACAACAAAGTCGTACAACTTTTGAAGGATATACCTTATAAATTCGTTTCTTAAGTTATAATATTACTATCGACCCTGGAATAAACCCTGATCCCGCGAAACAAGATAGGATTCCGTAACAAGGAGCAGCCCGGTAGCAATGAGGAAACGACTCCAAGGTAAACGCACGCAATGACCCTGATTGTAGAACTGAAGGAAGCATCAGGCGGTAACTTGATCCTATATCTGTGAACTGAATTGACTCATGGCGTATTTACACTGGCGTCACGTTCGATACAGCAGTATGCGATAGTGTATACGAACGCTGCGTCGGGAGAACGATTTCAAAATTCTGACTTTATGATTTGAACAATCCTATAGTTTTTGCTGGTGGTAGGACTCCTTTTAGTTTTGTGATTAGGGGTCCGCATGGGTAGGTCGTACTTATTTGTACCGCCGAATTGCTGTGCTTGCACTGCTGTATCCGGTCTAAAGGGTATAGAAAGCCAGTTTTTTGGATGGTAAGAGGATGTTGAAGTCTGTAAACATCTATATCTATTCTCGATTAAGAATCAATATACGTATGCGGACCCCCGAAGACAAAAGTGGTATACGTTTTTACGTGGTAGAGCCATGCTGCAGTTATATTAGTTGTATATGTAGTTGTAGCACGAATGGGTCGGCTCGACCGGGGAAGTACCACGCTCTCACAGAATACCAGCGTGAAATAGTAGCTTAATGCTGCTGTATTTCGTATGGTGAGTGTAGAGAACCGGAGACCCTTTTTACTGGAAACGAGGCATTCCATCTCAGTCCTCACGGGTGACAACGCATCTGTATTTTGATTTTTAATGGAGGATATATGTAGATGGCTATGGGCCGCAGCAACCACTTACTATCAGGTGGACTGTGTGCTCGTTTGTCACCCTATTCTATAAAAACAAAAAAAAAAACCTCGTTTCCAGTAAAAGTTTGTGGCGGCGCTGTTGTCGCGCCACAAGCGAAACATGTCACAGTCTAAATCGCGCTATCAAAGTTCCGAAGTAAAACAGTATATAATTATAGAATAGCTCCGTACTACGTGTACGGAGTCACACAGAGCATTGGGCGCTCCCCGGGTTGAACACCTTGCCCGGTGGCCGGTGGGGGAGATCTACTCTTTTCCTTTCACGGCCACAAATTCTCTACACCTACTACACGAAACACACAGAAATATGAAGTTGTTATTTCACGCACATTTTTATAGGCTCATAAAATTAATAAACATGAGTCATGGAAACTCAGGAGATAAACTCTCAGCAAATTTCACAAGCAAATTTTCTAATAAATATTTGTTCTTTATTTCTGAGATTTAAAACCGCCGGTACCCAAATTGTAAGACAGCCACCCTGGGCTAGATGGATTGGCTATTTACCAGACACGTAAGTCTGCATACGTGGTAGAGCCACGCTGCAGCTATATCGTGGTAGTAGCACGAATGGGTCGGCTCGACCGGGGAAGGACCACGCTCTCACAGAATACCAGCGTAAAGTAGCAGCTTAACGCTGCTGCGTTTTGTATGGTGAGTATAGAGAACCGGAGATCCTTTTTACTGGAAAAGAAGCATTCCATCTTAGTCCTCACGGGTGGCAATGCATCTGCATTTTGATTCGTGATCGAATATTGTTGTAGATGTCTATAGGCCGCAGCAACCACTTACCATCAGGTGGACTGTGTGCTTGTTTGTCATCCTTATCTTATTAAAAAAAAGTCAATAGATACAAGTGACTCAGGACTTTTTAATCTCATCTTCAACAATAGACTTTTTGAGTGTCGTAACGTTGATAATATTCGAACCCAAGAGAACAGCAGGTTCACTGTCACAAAGCCTTAACGCTTAGACGCGTTAAGAGCTGACGACTAAGAAAAAATATGTATGCACACTCAATATATATGGTCACAGTTTTTATTCATTTGTTTTCGTCCTAATTAAATTAAATAAAGCAGGTGTCACCGCAAAAAGCTCCGAAATGTGCAGTTATCGAAAAATACAAATCAAGTTCGCAACAGCGGAGTTCTTGCTTGCAGTACGCGTTTCAGACGTAATTTTATGGGGTTTAATTAAAATGGGATTAACAATTCATGAACCGCGGGGTTCCCTTCGTTAGAGTGCTTACGATAAAGTATGGTTTGTGTTTTTATACAGGGTAAGGCTTGCAGCTGATGCTGACTTTACGGGGTGGAGTAAAAAGGCACGCCTTTAAATTTGTATCAGTCATGGAAATAATGCCGCGAAAATTCTACCGGAGGGGGGTCCGCCACATTTGTTTGGTTTCCAAATTATTTCCCGCTTTCTCGGTCTTTTTATTGGGCTTAAAATTATTTTATTTATTTTAAAATATTTGTTGCATTCCCTTAGAAAACAAAGGTATACAAAGGGCGGAATTAATGTCTAAAGACAATCTCTACCAGTGAGAGACTTTGGAATAACGTCATTTATTCATTTGTTATTCATTTGGAGTAGGGCAACGGAACCGAAGGGGCCAGCAGCTGGCCGACTTTATAGAGAAAGAGGGACTCTTTATGATGAACTCTTTCTTCCAGAAGCGGCCCCACAGGAAGTGGACCTGGTCGAGCCCCGACGGTTCGACAAAAAATGAGATTGACTTCATTATGACGACCAGACGCCAACTGTTCAGTGATGTCTCAGTGATCGCAAGGGTGAAAACTGGCAGCGATCATGGTTAGAGGCACACTGAACCTAAACGTTAAGTTGGAGAGGTCTCGTCTAATGAAGTCAACGCTCCGTCCCCCTCGTGCTCTAATCCAAAATCCCGAAAACTTTCAGCTCGAGTTACACAACCGCTTTCAGTGCCTACAAGATTGTAATGCAGTGGACGATGTGAATGACAAGCTCGTGGAAACTGTCCATGCGGTCGGAGCTAAGTTCTGCAAGACCCGCCGCAGAAGAACACAAAAACTCTCCGATCACACTCTTAATCTCATGGCTGTTAGACGGGATATGAGGGTGCAATCGTCAACAAATTTGACAGCATACAGGCAACTGAACAGACAGATCCCCAAATGCATGCGGCGAGACTTACGCAACTTTAATACTGCTCGTATTAAAGAAGCGATCGAGCGGAACCAGGGCTCCAAAGCCTTTGCCAGAGATCTGTCTGCCCGTAAGAGCCAACTGTCAAGGCAACTGTCAAGACTGAGTGTGGCAGCATCGTTTCCGGGACACCTGAGATTTTGAGTGAGATTGAGAGGTTCTATGGGCAGCTGTACACATCATCGTTGGAGCCACACGCAAGTGTGAGTAACGATCCAAGAGCAAGTCTTATCCGACACTATTCCGATGATATCCCGGACGTCAGTCTAAGCGAGATTAGAATGGCTCTCCAGCACATTAAAAACGGCAGGGCCCCGGGCGAGGATGGAATTACAGCGGAGCTTCTGAAAGCGGGTGAAACACCGGTACTTGAAGTCCTTCAGAAGCTCTTCAATTCCGTCCTCCATGGTGGCACTACTCCAGAGGCGTGGAGCAGAAGCGCGGTGGTCTTGTTCTTTAAGAAAGGCGACAACGCTCTCTTGAAGAACTACAGACCGATTTCCCTTCTGAGCCGCGTCTACGTGCTATTTTCGAGAGTCATTACGAATCGTCTCGCACGCAGACTCGACGACTTCCAGCCTCCCGAACAAGCCGGTTTCCGAAAAGGCTTCAGTACCATAGACCACATACATACCCTGCGGCAGATTGTACAGAAGACTGAAGAGTACAATTTGCCACTTTGCCTGGCGTATGTGGACTATGAGAAAGCCTTTGATTCCGTCGAAATTTGGGCGGTGCTGCAGTCCCTTCAACGGTGCCAAGTTGACTGTCGGTATATCGAAGTGCTGAAGTGTTTGTACAGTAGGGCTACGATGGCTATCCGACTACAGAACCAGAGCTCGAAACCTATCCAACTGCAGAGAGGTGTAAGACAGGGTGACGTTATATCCCCGAAACTCTTCACCGCTGCTTTGGAAGACGTTTTCAAGCTGCTGGACCGGAAAGGATACTGTATTAACATCAATGGCGAGTACATCACTCACCTTCGATTTGCCAACGATATAGTCCTTATGGCAGAATCGCTGGAGGACTTAAGCACTATGCTCAATGACCTCAATAGTGCCTCCCAACGGATGGATCTTAAGATGAACATGGACAAAACAAAGATCATGTTTAATGTCCATGTCACACCTATGCCGGTAGTTGTTGGGAGCACTATGCTCGAAGTTGTGACGAGTACGTTTACCTGGGACAAATAGTCCGACTAGGTAAGTCCAACTTCGACCGAGAGGTCAATCGACGGATTCAACTCGGCTGGGCAGCGTTCGGGAAATTACGACACATCTTCTCGTCAGGTATACCTCAATCTCTGAAAACTAAAGTGTACAACCAGTGCGTGTTGCCAGTGATGACTTACGGATCAGAGACGTGGTCCTTCACTGCTGGCCGTATGAGGACGCTCAAGGTCGCTCAGCGAGCTATGGAGAGGGCTATGCTCGGAGTTTCTCTGCGTGATATACTCAGAAATGAGGATAGCCGCAGTAAAACCAGAGTGACCGACATAGCCCAACGGATTAGTAAGCTGAAGTGGCAATGGGCCGGCCATATAGCTCGAAGAACCGATAACCGATGGGGAAGAAAGGTTCTCGAGTGGCAGCCTCGTACCGGTAGGCGTAGTGTAGGGCGACCCCCCACTAGATGGAGTGACGACCTGGTAAGATATGCAGGAAGTCGATGGATGCAGGTGGCTCAGGACCGTGCTTTGTGGCATTACTTGGGGGAGGCCTATGTTCAGCAGTGGACTTGTGAAGGGCTGTGATGATGATGATGATTCATTTGTTTATTATAGTCAATCAATAGTTCACTGGTGAACACGGGCCTTCTTCTTTTCTAGGTCTCCCCTATGTTGCTTCGAAAATCCCCCATATTCGCCATAGTTTAAATAATACTAGTTGTTACGGCTTTTATCGCGTATATTTAACTTTTTAAATACCCGACGTTTCGAGCGCTTTACAGCACCCACGGTCACGGGAAGGACTGAGATGTTCAACGTCCAGATGTCATAGTTAACCGCGGTTACCATAGAATAAAATTTAACTTTTGTTCCGATCTACACATAGTTGTCATAGTTGGTTAGTACGTACGGGTTAGCACCAATATTTTTTTATTTTTTCGTTATTAAATAGACGCGGCTGCCCCTTTGTTTTCCTTTGTCGCCTCTTACGACAGCCATGGAACGATGATATGGTGTAGTGGATATTCTTACACCGCCACTTTATGGTCGTATAACATAAAAATAAATATCGTTGTTGTTTTATTCTCTATCCTTCATATTGTCTATTCTATACTTTATAAAATTTATAAAAAAAAATCGCAATAAAACACAGTGCAACAAATATATTTAACCCGACGTCATGGATCAATGAATAATAAGTTCTAAGTAATTCCATGCGACCTTAGAGAACACAACCGACTTAACCATTTTAGGACGTATAGAAATGCCTCTGCATACATTCCAACAACGATTAAAGTTTCCCTTCTTCAGTTCACCCATTGCGGTGACATTTAGCGTGATCAGACGCAAAAACATGCATGTCTTACGTTCGGTCATTTGTATAAACGCTTGAGGGAAATAATTAAAAAATAAACAAGCAAAAGTTTATACAAAGTTGCTCAGGATAAAAAGTTGTTAGAAAAAACACAGAAATAACGACAGCTGATAAAAAAATATCAGCTGTAGTTTTTTTTTTGTATTGGACCCCACAAGCCGCTTTATCAGGTGGGTAATGTTTTTTTAGTATAAATTAGTAATTTTTTTAATAGGATAGGGTGACAAGCGAGCACACAGTCCACCTCATGGTAAGTGTTTGCTGTGGCTTGAAGACATCTACATGTATCCTCGATTATAAATAAGCTAATAGCTCGATAGTAAATAAGTTATAAATCCCTCATCGAAATTTGTTTCGATATTATAAATTATTATTAGGAAGATTCTGAAAACACCACTTCTCGCTTTATTTACTTCTGTTGCCTCGGAACGTTGTTGCCTGTTGCTACGGAACGTTAATAAGTAGCGGATTCTCACACGTCGCAAATCTAGAGGTACGGCATTCCGCCAAGTCATGCCTAAAGTGGTTCGAGATAATTTTTTCGTCTTCACCATTCAGCTCATCACAAGAAGAAAATGTGAAATCCAACTGGTAGGGCCACGCTGCAGCTATATTATGGTTGTAGTGGAAGGAGCACGCTCTCACAGATTACCAGCGTAAAAAAGCAGCCTAATATGCTGTGTTTCGTATGAGTGTAGAGATCCGGAGACCCTTTTTTACTGGAAACGAGGCATTTCAACTTAGCCCTCAGGGGTGACAACGCAACTGCGTTTTGATTCTTAATGGAGGTTTTGTTTTTTATAAGGAGGTTAAATGTAGATGTCTACCTTATTACCTAACTTGCCTTATTGTATAAAAACACTTCGAAAAATTCGTGGCTTTAGTTCTTATATGCACTATATTTCTTTCTTATGTATGTATGTCTGAGCCCCGACTTTATAATGTGAAATAATTATATAATTTTTTGTTCTTTGAAGTTGATGTTTACTTTTTTATTAAGAGAAGGTTGTATATTCGACGCGTGTATTTTTATGTACCCATTTTCATCAATTTCTCAGTAACGACTGTAACGATCCAAACCACATTATGGATTTAAAAAAATGGTTTATGTAAACGATATGATTGAATTTGGAATTTTGACAATAAAATATATAATAATTTCATGAACTAATTTGTAAAAATATTGTGGCGGCATGGAGAAATATATAACTAATTAGAGCCTACAATTACAATTTTTTTCTATCGAGAAAATTACATATTATCGTGTTTTCCTTTTATGCAAAATCATATGGTCAAAAACATATACCAAAAATTTGGTTCGTAATCTACAAAACTTAAAGAAATATTTGGAATAGTAAATTTCGAGATAACACCTAAAATAATTATTTTTTATTAAATAAGCTATACTTCGCAGGTCCCATGTTCAGACGAAATAAAAACTCTAAAGTTTTTATTTCGTCTGAGGTCCCATGTAAATTAAAATAAACTTTTCAACCCAAAAGATGGAGAAACACGAGATGAAAATTTTAATGTACCTATTTAAACGACATACTGGTTGTTGAAACTTACTATTACTCTACTAACTAACTATTCTCTAGTCCACTCGAAAGGTTAAAATTTTAACTTATATAGGTAAGTAGAAACTAACTTCAAGAACTAAAAGGAATAAAATAATTTCGACGTGATAGATTCTGAAGAAGGCTTTTGTTATTCAATACGCTACGGTTTTATAGCAGTGACTTTAGAACTTTTATTTTTAGGTTTAGAAGCTGGTTACAATTTATAAAAAATGTTTACAATGCATCTCAGTAATTGAGAGTACTCAGTACTTAGAGGGATTGTTGGGACTAACTCCAGCCGCTAAATTTCACCATCGTATATCGCGAGAAAACTCGCGATACTCTATCCACATCATCTGAATGTTTGATAGTCTAACACTGTGCGATCTATTAAAAGTTTTCTTCCTCGCACAACTTTCTTATAGTATCGAATATCACCAGCAATCCTTCCGGATCGATACGACTTATGTACCTTCAAGAATCTACTCTTTTTTTTAAATGCCGGCAAGTCACTATCAGGTGAGCCGCATTCTCGTTTGCCCCCTCTTATATAAAAAATCGGTCTAATTTAAACATAATGTCTAAAAATTACAAACATAATAGTTTGTAATTTTTAAAGTTAATGAAAACTAACGTTAGGCCTATCAAATTTTTGTTCAGTAGTGTAAGTTGTGATGAGTAAATAGACTATGTGCATAAAATATACGAATTGATAAAAACAGCATATTAAACGGATTTGTAAGTAAAACTTTCTATTGTAGACTCGTCCAAATAATAATTGTACCAGATCTAAGTCTGTGCCCATGTGTATTTAATTTAATAATATTTATTTCAAAAACTGGATATAGAATTGTTTGAATTGTAAAAATATTTCGGATCATTCGGAGTATTATCATTCATCACCAACTTGCATTGAAGCGTAGTGGCAGAGCTCAACTCCTCCAATAGCCTTTAAAAATTGACAGGAGATCTATGTTAGGACTCCGGTGCAGAGAGAGAGACGTAAAATGGCTCTTATTTTGATTTTATAAAAAACAAAACGTTCGAACATTCCCATTTTCCTTTACATTAATGCCTAATGGCCATGAAATTGGCTGCAAACGAAGAACGAATGGTATTGCTTTGAATAAATATATACTTCTTTAACTCGCTAAAGGATCACGGCAAGCGGGTACTAACGTTCGATAAGTCGCACAAATTTTTTTACCCAAAACCAGAACAATGAAGTTCGCGGCGGGCTAACGACGCACTTAACGTTTTGCACTTTTCGTTATTCCGAACGCCTTATTATGCCCTGATGCATATTTATAGGTACGATTTAAACATTTTTGGTCTTTAATCACCTGCAAGGTTTAGTTTTTAGAATTAGAAGCAATCGGACGCAGCGGGTGATGACAGTTGTGAGATATATTTAGCGTGGGGCCTAACAGATTGTAAAACTGGTTGCGACTTGCGATGTGCTTCTGGTTGACACCACGATTAAATACGACATCTTTAAATATATTTTAGTTAGTCAAAAGTAAACGTGTAGATGCATTTATATTCTTACATATTCTATATGGTCAGAGATTTATGTCCAAATAGAATCTGGAAGATGCTTCAGCATAAGCGTGGTAGAGCCTTGCTACAGCTATATTACGGTTGCAGCACGAAGGAGTCGGTCCGACCGGAGAAGGATCTCCTTCTCACGGAATACCAGCTAAATGTCGCTGTGTTTAATATGGTGAGATTAGAGGAAGGGTCTCCCTTATTGCTGCATAAGAGGAGCGTTTAGGTAAGACAACGCAGGTGCATTTTGATGTAAATGGAGATAAATAAATACGTCTATGAGCCACAATATCCACTTATCATAGGGTGTACTTTGTGCTCGTTTGTCAGCCGTATTCTATAAAAAAAAAATAAGTCGCTTCTTTTAAGAAATGAAGATGCTTCAACCTTAAAAATTATCCGGTAGGTCAATATTAAATTGAGATTTAAAAACATTAAAAGTACAGTACGTCTTGTGCCCCCATTTTTCGAGTGGGTGAGATATCTCACCGGAGGCAAGTCGGTAATGAAATAAATTAAAAACATCTTTTCGTTTCAATTCACGTTGTAACGAGAGGGCCACGAAAATTTTCATACAGAAATAACTTCGTCGAAGGCACAGTGTAGAGCAAAGCGGAGGCTTATTTAAAATCGAAGGTGTACAATGTTAACTTACTGATGTCCACTTTTTGTAAATTATAAGCTAGTGTTTACAACTCCACCCAATGATACCAGTACTGATGTATTGGGAGATAAGTAACGCTACCCTAGAAAAATTCTGTTCGCTCTCCTATTCATGTCAGTAAATAATTCTAATACTTAGATGTACGCATAATTTATAAAGAAGCAAAACGTATTGAACCAATTCTTCCTATATCAACGACAAACAGTAAACCCGTGTCATAGGTGGGCGTCAGATAAAAGAAATAAAATGGGGACATAACATCATTGCAATGAACCTCAGCTGAGGTCTTAATCATCGAACCGGAGCCGAACTGACGTTATTGATAAAAGGGCTCCTGTTGCGAAGCGTAGGCATAAGCGAAGTATAGGGCGGGCTCCACTAGATGGAGTGACGAGCTGGTAAGAGATGCAGGAGGCTCAGGACCTTGCTTTTTGATATGATCTTTGGGATAGGCCTATGTTTAGGAGTGGACTTAAACGGCTTATAATAATGATATATAGCAATTAGAACGTTTTTTAACAGCTTAATTATAATTTTTATTGATACCCACGGTTGGGTGTGTTTTTAGTTTTAGTTTTTTTTTACTCTGTTGTATGACGTTTTCGTAGGATAAGGGTGACGAGCACACAGGTCACCTGTAAGTGGTTTCCATGGCCCATATACATCTACCATCGATTAAGAATCAACATGCAGATGCGTTGTCACTCCTGAGGACTAATATAAAATGTCTCGTTTCCAGTGAAATCCGAGTCTCGGGTTCTCTACACTCACTATAAAAAACAGCAGCGTAGAGCTGCTATTTTACGCTGGTTCGTCCTTCCCCGGTCGAGTCGACCTATTCGTGCTACAACTATATTACTAATATAGCTGCAGCATGGCTCTAACACGTAAAAATATATAAAATTTTTGTCGTCGTTGAAAAAGGATAGATCTACTGCGGATATGGACCTATCCATCCAAGAGAGCGTTTCTATATGAATGGACTCCTGTAGTAAGACGTAGCATCTATAAAAGTGTGTCTACGCTATAGGAGCCGAGCACGAGCTGAGCACAAGCCGAGGCGGTTTACTCGCGGTGTCAACTGTGGACGTACAACGAGCCTACAAAAATCGGCGCATGCGATGCAAATCCCTTTGTATTCGTCAAAAACCGACAATAGGCGGAGCACAGTCGAGCACGAACCAAACGCTAGAAGCGCGCTCGTTCGAGGCTTGTATGTCGGTCCACACTACACGAATTTGTGCTCGGCTCATGCTCAACTCGTCTAGCGTAGTCCGTCACCTTAATAGCACATAGCATGATTTAGACTTCGATCGTCGTTCGGTTAGTGTATCACTGTGGCGCGGTGACAAAGCCGTCCCTTAAAAACCTATTTTTTTTAAATGTTGAATAGGTTAAAATATTTTGTAATTAATACATACAAGGAAATCATATTGAAAGTCATTTTTTACTCTCACCACTACAGAGAAAAAGTCTCTCCTCGGAGGAGGAGCAAGAAACTTAGCAGGACCCCTTTTTTTTTTTCAAAGTAAAGTTTTATAATAAAACTCAGGTTGTACAAACTAAATATAAAACTTATTTAAGGAAGAGATTGCAAGCGACCACCTCATTCCCAGGATTATTATCAACCATGTATTCGTTTATATTATAATAATAACTTTTAAACAGTTTCATCTGCCTTTGCTTACCCTGTGACTCCATCGCTTAATAAGCATCGTTGTCAGGAGTGAAAGTCCAGATTTATAACGCGATGCGTGCGAGCACATCCTTATGTAAGACCAACTGCGTATATCGAAATTTATTTACCTACATCACGACTGGCCCTATTGTCGTCCAATAGCGATGCCCAATGCTCTTCTTTCTGTAAATCTGACGCAAGAGGTTGTAAGCTTGATGGCTATATTTCACTGGAGGATTTATGGCACGTGCCGAAATAAAGAATTTATTTTGGTACCTCTCTACTTTAATGTAACTTTATTTCACTGTATAATGACAGTGTAAGGGAATCCACTACCACATAAAAGTAAAAGTAAAGTAAAGTTACAGCCTATATACGTCCCACTGCTGAGCACAGGCCTCCTCTCATTTCTGAGAGGGTTTTAGGGCAAGGAAGTGTCCACCGCGCTGCCCCAATGCGTGTTGGCGAACTTCACATGTATTCGAAATTTTTTTTTCTTATTTCTCTGACATGCAGGTTTCCTCACGATGTTTTTCTTCACCGCCGAGCACGTAGTAAATCAGGACTTAAAACTGCAATTAACAATTTCATTGATTCCGGCAGGGATCGAACCCGGTTTGCTCGCGTACTGTGAAATTTACAGCGAGCGCTAACCATCTGAGCTACCACGGCCCCACATAACAATACCACTACCACATATCAACTCAAAATGGAACAGTACATGGGCAGTACTCCATGATGATAAAAACACCAAATATAATAAAATTGCCCAAAGAAGCTAAACATTTATATATTACCCGGCTAATCCGGATAATAAAAAGAAATTGCACACACCACCATCGATATTATTAACCGTCTTTCCTAGTGTATCGGTGCTGGGAGTAGTGGGGCTGGGATTAGTGGTGACTGTGATATCGCACGCAATTGAGGGAGGGCGGAAGATGCTCTTCAAACTAGGTAAGAAAGATCATTTTATTTTATTGAGCGGATCTTGGTTAATTATTTTTTAACATTTTTGATATAATG
Source organism: Parnassius apollo (assembly GCA_907164705.1). NCBI lineage: Eukaryota > Metazoa > Arthropoda > Insecta > Lepidoptera > Papilionidae > Parnassius > Parnassius apollo. Next base: position 2,652,787 of record CAJQZP010000058.1, read on the forward strand.
GATTTCCGCGAAGCAACGCCTGATTCTATTAGTTATAATAAAATTGCTGGTGCCCACCCACTTACCAAACGTAACAACTATAAAAAATACGACTAGACCCATGAGGGCATCTATGGGAGGGCTCTATGTTCAGCAGGGGAAATTTGATAAGCTGTAATAATACGTGGTAGACCCATACTGCAGCTATATTAGTAGTATAGTTGTAGCACGAATGTGTCGGCTCGACCGGGGAAGGACCACGCCCTCACCGAATATCAACGTAAAATAGCAGCTTAATGCTGCTGTGTTTCGTCTGGTGAGTGTAGAGAACCGAAGACCCTTTTTACTGAAAAGAGGGCATTCCATCTTAGTCCTCGCGGGTGACAACGTATTTGCATTTTGATTCGTAATCGAGGATAGATATAGACTATAGACCACAGCAACCACTTACCATCAGGTGGACTGTGTGCTCGTTTGTCAACCTTCTCCTATAAAAAAAATAATCACTACCTTGCCTAGTTACTGCAGAGAAGGCATTCCATCTTAGTCCTCATGGGTGATAACGCATTTGCATTTTGATTCGGAATCAAGCATAAGTGTATATGTCTATGGGCCACAGCAACCACTTACCATCAGGTGGACTGTGTGCTCGTTTGTCAACCTTCTCCTATAAAAAAAATAATCACTACCTTGCCTAGTTACTGCAGAGAAGGCATTCCATCTTAGTCCTCATGGGTGATAACGCATTTGCATTTTGATTCGTAATCAAGCATAAGTGTATAGGTCTATGGGCCACAGCAACCACTTACCATCAGGTGGACTGTGTGCTCGTTTGTCAACCTTCTCCTACAAAAAAAAAATAATCACTACCTTGCCTAGTTACTGCAGAGAAGGCATTCCATCTTAGTCCTCATGGGTGATAACGCATTTGCATTTTGATTCGGAATCAAGCATAAGTGTATATGTCTATGGGCCACAGCAACCACTTACCATCAGGTGGACTGTGTGCTCGTTTGTAACCCTTCTCCTACAAAAAAAAGCGAATCAATGAATTACTTAATTTATCGAACATCGCCATTCAGCGCGTGATATAGTATTTAGTGATAGCTGAAAGACACCGCAAGTCTTAGATAAGTCTGCTTTCTTCTGTCTCAGATATTATTCCAACTTTTTATCCCATAAGTATATTATATACGCGTCAGGATAGGAATGCTTCGGTGTTTTGGTCATGTAGAAAGAATGTATAAGTAAAGCGGGACAAAGAAAATTTATGTTGCAGAAGTAAACGACGGAGTCGGCAAGGGACGCCGTACATAGAAGTTTATCGACCAAATTGTCGATATATTGGAGATGGGCCAAATTAAGAGTATCCTTAATCGACTAGCGTATATGCGTAGGTATATGGACGTAAAGGAGGCGAGTGAGTTGTGTTAGGATCATGCCAAATGGAAGTCCGTATTCCCTGCCTACCACTCTGGGGCACAGGCGTAAGTGTTTATGATATTAAGATTATGATACCAATTAGGATAATTGAATTCTTCCGTGTTTTCAAGTTTTTCCTTAGTAAATATCTCCTTCGGACTATTTGAATGTTATCAAATAAAATTGATTAGAAAGACATCATCATCGTTAAACTAGTGATGGTGAATATAAGTGCCTTATAATTAACAATTTAAAATCTATAATGTGTCTATCATCACTATTAACTGTAGACCATGAAGTTTCCATATATGGTATCTGATATCAAAGAGTTCTAAGGAACTAATATATTCATCCTAAATCAGGCACGTGCGAAACTTAAGTCATCAGTAGGTGACGTAATGACCCTGTACTTTGACCCCGAACATGAGATGTCTCTAATAAACGCCGTTGATTTTAATACGATCCGATGCGCCTTCAATTCTTTGAGATCAAACAGGGGTAGCCAACATTTTACAGAATAAGGTAAAAAAATACGACTGACCTTGGAAGACGACCCAGAATTTAGTATAAAAATAACACTACCCCGTGGTTAATCAGGTAAAGGGACTTTACCGGATTACTAAATTGCAAGTCGAACTCCAGTAGGCGTCAATATAATTAAATGTTATTTTTTGTATAATAAGGGTGACAAGCGAGCACACAGTCCATCTGATAGTAAATGAATGCTATGACACACATACATCTACATCAATCCTCTATTAAGATTCAAAATGCAGAATATGATTTTTACCCCGAGGACTAAGATGTATTACCTCGTTTCCAGTAAAAAATGGTCTCCGGTTCTCTATATTCACAATACGAAGTACAACGGCATTAAGCTGCTGTTTTAAGCTGAACAATAAACCGCTATTATTCATAAAATACTTTAAATAAGATCATGAAACTTTGCACACTAACTGAACTATGAAGCAGTGCTTATGTTATTTACTTTTTTTAAAATACCATTATTTTCACTGTAAAAAGAAATTACCTAAACTATCGGCGTCTTGAACTTCTGTGAGAGTATGGTCCTTACCCGGTCGAGCTGACAAATTCATGCTTTAACCATAATATAGCTGCAGCGTGGTTCATGCATTGTTATACAGCTCGTAGAACCGAATCCTGTGCGGAAGAAAGCAGAAGGTACCCGGGCGGCAGACAAGTACCGCAACCTGTACGCCCCCCGTCCCACTGATGTCACTAGACATCCCCACACCATCCAAACCAGCCTCTCGTTGTGCTCCAGTACTAGCGAAGAAGCAAGTCCCGCCCCCTGTCTTCCTAAGAGACAAGGCAAAATTCACCCAACTATCCAAAACCTGCTACGACGCAGGTATCAAGTATGATCATGCCATCAACCTCGGGGAGGCGATCAAAATCATCCCTGCCTCGATCGAGGACTTCCGTCAGATCACCCGGCTATTCACAGCCGAAAGGGTCTCATACCACACGTACGCTCTCCCTGAAGAGCGTAAAGTTAGGGCCGTCATCAGAGGCGTCCCATTCGAATTCTCGAACGAGGAAATCCTCGAGGACCTTAAGTCCCAAGGTTTCCCCGTAGAAGCAGTGCACAAAATGCACAATAGAACGGGCAAGAGATACAACCTTGCCCTAGCAATCCTGTCAAACGTGCCGGAGGCTAAAGCCATCTTCCGGCAGGTGCGCACAGTGTGCGGCCTGTCAAGGGTGAAGGTAGAGCCCCCACATAGGCCCGGCTTCCCGGCGCAGTGCCACCGCTGCCAACTTTATGGTCACGCGGCGGCCAACTGCTCCGCCCCACCCAGGTGCGTGAAGTGCCTGGAACCTCACAACACAAAAGAGTGTCCCCGGCCCAAAGACGCCGAATCCCCACCCGCCTGTGTCCTGTGCAACCAGACAGGACACCCGGCGAACTACAAGGGTTGCCCACGCGCACCTCAACCTCGCCCCAGTAGGAAAGCTCCACCGCCGGTGAATGACCGATCTTTTCCGGCCCTCCAACAACGGCCCCGTCAGGGCCCTTCTCAGCCTATCCAGGGCTTCCCTCGACCCTCTCAGGGTCCCCATAGGCCCCCTCAGGGTCCCCTTAGGGCCCCCTCAGGGTCCCCCTAGGCCCCCTCAGGGCATAATTCGGCCCCCCTCCGGGCTTCTCCAAGCCAATGCAGCCTCCAGTCTTTCCCTGGGGGCCCAAAAAGGCAGACCCACCGCGGACAACCTCGTACGCTCATGAAGCAGAGCCCACAATCGACGACTACAACATGCTATATTCCGCTATTAGGAATATCGACGTTAGGGAAATAACAGTAGTATCACGCAAACTGCGCGCGGCCAAGTCCCCCCAAGAACGTCTCCTCGTTCTTGCGGAGCACAATAACCTTTTGTTAGCGTTGTAAGTTAGGTTAACTTAATTAACCTAACTTCAATGACTGAGCGAATTAACCTACCTAGATCTCACGGTCGTATCAAACCTATGGGTTTATCGCTTGTATCATTTAATATTCGCGGCTTGCGAAATAACCTCCCAGAGCTCAAGCTCTTTCTTCGGAATCGTGAAGTCGATTTCCTCCTCCTACAGGAAACTAATCTCAAAGCTAAGGACACTAGAGGCCTTTCTATTAAAAACTTCTCTCTTCTTCGTAACGACAGACCCGACCGCCGAGGCGGCGGAACGGCCATCTATTACAAGAAGACACTTCATTGCTCGCCCATTTCTACTCCGCAGCTTACCAACATGGAAGCCACGGTATGCAGGCTAGCTATGACTGGACATCAGTCCATCCTCATAGCCTCCTGTTACATCCCTTCAGGAACCTATCCCCTCAAAAAGGATTTTGAGGCCATTCTATCTTTAGGCAATTCAGTCATTATGTTTGGAGATTTTAACTCCAAGCATACTGAATGGACATGCCGCACTACGTCCCCTAGTGGCAAGATACTGCTCGATATCACGCAGTCTCTTGATATTACCGTCCATAGTCCTCTCGGTGTTACTCACTTTCCCGATAACACCGATCACGCCCCCGATGTGTTAGATTTTGCTTTACTCCAAGGAGTTTCTCTCAACCTCGGAGCAATCGAGACACTAGACGATCTAGGATCAGATCACCGACCGGTCTCCCTCATTCTTGGCCATCAGCCACCTCCCCCAACACACACGAAAACCTTCACTAACTGGAAGGGATTCAAGGAGTCCCTAGCTAAAGCTTTGGACTCACAAGACTCTACCATCTCCCTACCGTCGGACTTAGATAGTCCCGAAAAAATCGACACCGCGGTCGACTCACTCTCCACCCTTATTAAATCCTCCCTTAAGGAGAACGAAAGGGTCGTCCCGGTTGCTAACAATAGTGGGCTTCCCCTACATATTAGCAACCTATTAAAAGCCAAAAAAGCTGCTTTCCGGAGAGCAGCAAAATATCCCACCCCCGAATATAGGCGCGCGGCCAATCGTCTTCAACGAGAACTCCGCTTCCGCCTCTCTGTATTTCGAGACCTCGAAAAGAGTAAGCTCATGGAGAATATCTCTCCATCTCACACAGCGTACTATCAGATGGCTAGAGCCCTCCGCATAGACGCTATCACCCACACTCCCCCTCTCTCCCGTCCCGACGGCACGGTTGCCTTCGAGGACGAGGAAAAGGCTGAGTGCTTTGCAGATAGCATTGCCGCTCAATGCTCTCCCAGTTCTCAACCCGTCGACCCCTCACACGTCCAGGCAGTGGAGGATGAGGTCCGCCGCCGGAACTCACCCCCCACGGCCTCCGAACCTATCTCTGTGTCCAATGATGAGATCTCATCCCTCATCAAAGGACTTAAGCCTAAAAAGGCTCCGGGCGCGGATGGCATCTCCAACCAAGCCCTAAAACACTTTCCCGAGCTGGTGTTAACCTTTTTATCTATTATCTTCAACGCCTGCTTCAACCTTAGTTATTCTCCCACTACGTGGAAAGAGGCTACTGTGATTGGAATTCCCAAGCCAGGCAAGCCTCTCAACTTCCCCCCCAGCCATCGCCCCATTAGCCTCCTCAAGGCAATGGGCAAGCTCTTCGAAAGAGTCATCCAAAGTCGTATGAGGCGCTATCTGTTTCCCACAGACGGCGACCCTCTTATCATTCCCCATCAATTCGGCTTCCGAGCCAAACACTCATGTCCCCAACAAGTTCACCGCATTGTGGAATATATCCTCAGCGGTTTCTATCCTCGTCGTCATAAGACCATCGCGGTCTTTTTCGATATAGCCAAAGCTTTCGATAGAGTCTGGCACACAGGCCTTATCTACAAGCTCTATAAAATAGGTCTCCCCGATCGTCTAGTTCGTCTCGTGGCCTCCTATTTAAAACATCGTACCTTTCGTTTCAGACACGAAGGCACGCTCTCTTCACAGCGAACTATCAAGGCTGGTGTCCCTCAGGGCTCAGTACTTGCTCCTCTGCTGTACATCCTATTCACCAACGACATTCCCATCCCGTCGAAAGGTGTTCAACTCTCCCCTCTTTGCAGATGACACTGCCATCTACTGCAAAGGTGTCTCACTACCCCTTATACGGAACAAGATCCAAAAGTCAGTTGATGACCTAGGAGCTTGGTTCAAAAAATGGCGCATCGATGTGAACCCGGAGAAGAGCTCCGCCGTCCACTTCGATTATAAACGACGCCGTCTCAAAAACACTCCACCAATACGTATGCTAGGGACCCCTGTCCCCTGGCATACGTCCGCCAAATATTTAGGTGTCACTCTAGACACAGGGCTCACTTTCAAGCCCCACGTCAAAAGAGTAACCCGTCACGCACGATTTTATCTGAGTAGGCTCAACAGTATGTTGGGCCGACACAGTAAAATGTCCCTTCGAAACAAGCGTACACTCTACAAGGTATGTATACGACCAGTCATGTCCTACGCGGGCCCCGTCTTTGCCCACGCAAACCCTAACATTTTAAATGAACTCTAAATAGTTCAGAACCTCTTCTGTCGTCGAGCTGCGAACGCACCGTGGTACGTCCGCAATGCCGACCTTCATCGGGACTTAGAGCTCCCAACAATTCAACAAAGCCTCAGAGTCGCACCCAAACCATTTAATTCGTGAGGCAGCTTCTTATGCAGCCCCACCTCCTCTCTCCCCCCCTCTCGCTATCGTGTCCGCAGGCCGAGAAACTCTCTCTCGGACCCGCCTAATAAACTTTCAAACGACCTGAACTGTCTCCTGGCAGCTCAGGCCAACTCTAATTAAATAAAATTATTGTAATATCTAACATTAACTTGCCTTCGTAGGCACTCCCTCAGCGGCACTTAGCCGCCTGCGCCCTCTTTTCCCAAAAGAGGGTCGCTCATGATAAGGCACAATAGAGCTTAATCAGCCGGTTGCCTGTCCCCAAAGGCGGTTTTTAGAGGGTATCACTTAGGGTCCCCGGTAGGACAGTGAGCCCCTCATAACCACGATAGACCGGCTATCGTGGTATGCGTAATGCATTTTCCGCCTCCCTACGTATAGGGTAGCCCTTTAATTCCTTCGGGCGCAAAAAAAAAAAAAAAAAAAAAACGAATTTTCAGACCCCTCACTAAATTAAGGGACGACCTGAACGATAACACATTCAGGATGTTAATGGTTGCTAGTGTCTCAGTACTTGTTTTGTGGCACTCCATGGATGAGACTCGTGTTCAACAGGGTACTCGTCAAGGGTTGTAATGAAAATGATGTTTAGAAACTGTAATAATTTTTATACCTTTCTCACGCAATGTACAATAGAATACAGTCATAAGAAAAAGGTTGCGTATACCTTACATCAACGATCGATCTTCAATATCGGCTCTGTCATCAACTTTCTGCGAACTCTTAAGCTGAGAGAAATTCGATACTTTGCAAATGGACGCGCGGGTTTTAACGCAAGTTTAAAGGCAATTTATACAATACAGTAGGCAACATAAATTTGAAGAGGTGGAATAGGCCTATACCCTGTAGCAAAACTTAAAAGACGCCATCTTTTATGAGTATGCCTGTTGGAGAAGATACCCCAGAGAACCCATATGTATAATGCGACTGGGGGGCTGACCGAGAGGATACTAATTCCACTCCATTTGAAATAAACAGGATTCTACACGTCCTTTTTTAGAACAAGGATAAACGAAGGGTGAAACGAGCAAGCAGTTTGTCTAAGGATTTTTACGATGGCCCTCAGATTTAAGGTGGAATACCTTATTTACAGAAAAAACGTTAGATATCTTGTGAGAGGGTGGTCTTTCCCCGGGCAAACCGACAAAATGATTCGTGCTACAACAATAGAACAACTAGTGTTCCTATTATTTTATATATAAATTAGATATGTATTATTTTTAATGAAGACCTGTATACCCCGTGGTAGCTCAGATGGTTAACGCTCGCTGTAAATATAACAACTACAGACTAACAGAACTCGAGTAACCCGGGTTCGATCCCCGCCGGCACCAATGAAATTGTTAATTGCAATTTTAAGTCCTGATTTACCACGTGCTCGGCGGTGAAGGAAAACATCGTGAGCAAAGCTGCATGTCTGAGGAATAAGAAAAAAAATATTTCTGAGACATGTGAAGTTCGCTAACACGCATTGGGGCAGCGCGGCGGACACTTCCTTGCCCTAAAACCCTCTCAGAAATGCGGGGAGGCATGTGCCCAGCAGTGGGACGTATATAGGCTGTAACTTTTTAACTTTTATATACTCACCGTGTAATGGCGGGTTAAAAATATCCACGTATACCTTATACCTCATAGTTGCCACAAAGCGTGGCAACTATGGCAAATATCCCCTTATGAGGCAATCAATGGGGAGCCTTATGTTCAACAGTAGACTTTGATAGATTGTAATTTATGAATTTAGGCATGGATTATTTCATTAGGTCGTCTTTTTATCGGTTTTTCAGATGTCGTCGTATTCTGTCTCTATTCGAAATTAATCATGGAGACGTATGAACGATGAGACGTGAATACGTAAGAAGTATATTTACTTTTAATAATTCTAACTGTATTGCAAAACATTTCGCTACAAAGAGGCGCCATATCCACAACCATTTTCACATGTTTTAGTGGCAGCCCCGAGTACAGTCGAGTCCGAAAATCGCAATGCGAATCCACTTTATACATATGAATTTAATCTTCAAAATTTTCAATTTATATGAGGTATTAATCAAGCGAAGGCGCCCGAGGGCCCTGGCAACGTGGTAATTGATTTTAATGCTTCCAACTTACTTTTTATTGCCGACGGCCGACGATTTAAATGCTATAGGATTATTAAGTGATTACATTTTAAAACGGCTGCAAGAAGTGCTGCGAAATTGCCATAGTAATGCCTATTTATACTTTGGCAGTGAGCGAGTGTCTTTAATCGGTGCTCTCGTATCGATTAGTCGTGATACAAATGAAGCGATTATAGATTAGCGTCAATGTTATGAAACCAAAATTTATTTATATGTCGGCTTACGGAATACGGTGTACTTTAAAGATTTTGTTATATTTTGTCATTTGTTTGTTTATTTATGAACGTTTCCACCTAAAGGAATTTCTCGTATATTGTGGAGGCATTACACATACACGTTTTATACGTGGTAGAGCCATGCTGCAGTTATATTAGTAGAACTAGTATACTTGTAGAACGAATAGGTTGGCTCACTTGGCTCGACCGTTAAAGGACCACGCTCTCGCAGAATACTAGCGTAAAATAGTAGCTTAATTCTGCTGTGTTTGGCATTCTATCTTAATCCTCACGAGCACGGGTGACAACGCATCTGCATTTTGATTCGTAATCGAGAATAGATGAAGATGTTTATGAGCCACAGCAACCACTTACCTTCAGGTGAACTGTGTACTCGTCACCCTATCCTATACAAAAAATACACATCCGGCTCCATAACGCGGCGGCCTAGCAATGAGTTGCAGTTTTAAGGGCCGCGAGTTCGATTCCCACATGAAACAAGTATTTGTATGGCCTACAAATAATTGTACAAATATTGTCCTGGATATTTATCCTTGTGAAATTTAGGTATATAAATGGTACAGGAGAAATTCCTAGTGTGGATGTAACGTTTTAAAAAAAAACATAATTCGACACCAGAACCAACAATGTGAAGTTCTATCTAGCTGTCAATTTGTAGATATCAAGGCGTTTTAAAAATACTGATAATACAGCACTGTATTTTTTATTTAAAAAAAAGAGATAAAAGCTGTATATATATCCTCAGTATGTTTTCCTTCACCAAAAACTCTAGAAGTGCAGGCTGAGATCGAACTTATTTTGCAATAAAACAACATGCATGATTCGGTTTTCTACAGAATACATTCAGGGAAGTGCGCAGGAATTCCATAACTTAATTTCTCCCCCACCTTTCGCTATCAGACCACCAGACGTTTTCCACCGTTCCGTTGTCAACTCATCACGCGTACAAACTAAATAGAGTGTGTTTTTGTGTGTGTGTGTGTGTGAGGTGTGTGTGTGCGTGTGCGTGCGTGCGTGTGTGTGTGTGTGTGTGTGTGTGTGTGTGTGTGTGTGTGTGTGTGTGTGTGTGTGTGTGTGTGCGCGTGTGCGCGCGTGTGTGTGGGCGCGTGTGTGTGCGCGTGCGTGCGTGCGTGTGTATGATGTGTGTGTGTGTGTGTGTGTGTGTGTGTGTGTGTGTGTGTGTGTGTGTGTGTGTGTGCGTGTGCGCACGTGTGTGTGGGCGCGCGTGTGTGCGCGTGCGTGCGTGCGTGTGTGTATTGTATGTGTGTGTGTGTGTGTGTGTGTGTGTGTGTGTGTGTGTGTGTGTTCGTAATGCGTAGAGCAAAGAGTGGAATAAGTTGCCAGCATCTGTTTGTCCATCTGATTAAAATTTGGGGAGTATTGAGGGAAATGTTAATAGGCTTATTATAGCTTTATAGGCATTTTATAGTTTAGGTCAGTGTGCATTACCATCCTCGGTTTGCATCACTACGTATTATGTAGGATAGTAGTCAAGCAATGACTTAGAATAGTTAAAAAAATCATTTTTTAATTTATAATTCCTCACAGATGCAGCTATTTTCAAGGTGTTTTACTTCACCGCCGAACAATGTAAGTAATTAAAAAATCTATTCGTGCCGGTTGAGATCGAACTGGTTTTGCTGGCATGCTTTCAAATTCGTTGATGTCTAATTCGTTACGTGTATTTACAACAAATAGTAGTTGAGAGATTTGTCTGACAATCTCTTGAATTATAGCTGAATGCGAACGACATGTACTTATGTGAATTTCGACGCTTTCGACTAATGGCCTAAATCCGGCAACGGATTGGGAAATAGTTATGACGGGTTACTATCGATAAATATTACTTTTTATTATAATATTCAAAGATAGTCAACATAAAACCGTGGTAGCTCAGAGGCTAACCGGTCGCTGTGAATTTAACAGTATACCAGCAACCCGAAATCGATTCCCGCCGGCACCAATAAAATTTACGTCTCGGCAGTTTCACGTGCTCGGCAGTGAAAGTAAATATCTTGAAAAAACTTGCATGTGTGAGAAATATATTATTTCCAGTACGTGTAAAGTCACTGAAACAGCGCGAAGGAATACTTAATCGCTGCATAACCCTTCTCAGAAAGAAATGGAGGCGCGAGCCCTGCTGTGGGGCGTAAATAAATTGTAACTTTAGTTACTTTCAATTTAATAGTATAACTAGTCACTTAACATTCCGTCCATGAGATTCTAGATTACAATCATAGACTGCGGACATCCTTTCTACAGACTCGTTGAACTCTTTCGAACGTCGCCATCTCAAAAAAAGTGCAAAATGATGTGTTTACTTTAATAAAGAAATATCACCACAACAGCACTCGTAATAAGGTTTAAGCAAGATACGATGATGTAGGTTTGGCTGACGGAAGCGGCACGGCCTCGCACTTAGAAGGTGGTCCAAACCATAAAAATTACGCGGGTCATTTAGCATTCATAATGAAACTAGTATATTTCAAATTTTTATTGTTTATATTTATAAAAATAAAACGTGACAAAGTTGCACTGAGAAAAATAGACATTTGTTCCAATTTGGTACACTATTTAAAGAATATAATATAAGAAAAGAAATACATTTGAATACCCTTGAGGACTGGGATGGAATACCTCATACATATAGATTCTCTAAAATCACCATACGAAACACAGCAGTATTGAGCTGCTATTTTACGCTGATGTTCTATGAGCGTGGTCCTTCCTGATCGAGCCGACCATTCGTGTTACAACCGTAATATACTCCTAGCTGCAGCGCGGTTCTACCGCGTATAAAAAAGTAAAAAATACAAACGTACACTACGTATAAAAATACTTCCAAGTACATTGTAGCACCCAGTCATCTTCTCGATTGAAATTAGGATGTTTTAAACTTTAATAACCTCGCGAATTTACAAGGGTAAAGAATCGGTGTTCTTTTGCGAAGATTGCTTAGCACTCATCAATCTTCTGGATTGGAACTAGTGTAGTAATAAATGTATGAAAGTTTTTTCTCGTTGCCTTAAAATTCCTTTTGTACTGAATTGAACTTCTCTCAATTATAACAACAATAACTACAATTACAAGGACATCATGACTCGCTTCCGCTTGTAGCTTGGTCCCGCTTCTCAGTGGAGCGACGCACGCGCCGGGAAGTGGCTAGGGCGCGCCCGTCCGCCCGCACCATCTCGGTCGGACCCACTTATCGAAACCGATCCCGTTGGCTCACTCACACGGACTGCTTCTCGAATCTCTCACAACACGTCACCTTCACACATTCCTCATACAATGTTTGAGCTCACTATATTAAGTAAGTAAATTTATTTTTATTTCAGACTTATTTTTTCGCAAAACCTAACCTTAACATTAAGAAGTCGAACATCTCAGTCCCCCCTCCCCATGAATTTGATGTTATAAGTGCTCGAACCGTCGGGAATACAAAATAAGTTAATATACGAAATCAAATCGGTCAAAACTAGTTTTATTTAAAACACTAGTTATAAAAATTATTTTATTTTTTGTTGTATTGTATATATATATATATATATATATATATATATATATAATTTCTGCATAATAGCTTCAGAAAGTCAGAGTTAAGTCCCAGGTAAACGTACTCGTCAACAACTTCGAGCGTAGTGCTCCCAACAACTACCGGCATAGATGTAACATGGACATTAAACATGATCTTTGTTTTGTCCATGTTCATCTTAAGACCTATCCGTTGGGAGACACTATAAGACATGTATAGTGTAAGCTCTAAGCCCCGACTTCTACGAAAATTATTTTATTTTTTGTTAGTTCTTTAAAGTAGGCTTTTACTGTAAAAATTTAATTTTTTGACTCATTTGAGCGGACTAAGGTATATATATAAAAGCTCGAATGTCATCTAAATAGTTAAATAACTTAACCCTTATTTTACCCTCATGGGTGGAACTTTTCCTCGAAATTCATTTGAGAGCACCTATTAAGTATAACCGATTTAATAATTAATCATTAATAAAATACACACACACACAATATATATATATATATATATATAGATTACTAGCTTGCCATTTTCGACGACCCTTTGTCATGTCCTATTAAAAATCCCTTATTCGCAAAAAAAAAAATTGTGGGTCACTCATGTCACTGTCACTGGGTAAAAAGCTCCTATTCTATCTCTTAAGTTGGACCACACTGCACACGGTGTGCAATTTTATTAAAATCGGTTGAGTAAAGAAACCAATCCATCACATGGGTGTCGAAATAGACGACCTTGAAAATCCTGAGACCCATATCAGCATGACGAAAAGCGTCATAGGTGACAGACGACTGCTACCGCGATAACCAGTCCACCTGTTGTGTGGAGTAAGGCAAAAACTCCCCACGAAGGAGGCCCATGTCCAGCAGTGGTTTTTAGCAGTCTAATCGAAAAGACGAACAAGAAGAAGAGGGTTTAATAAAGTGTAATAACATCTTACAAACATCCCTCTGTTGGAAACATACTCTCCCGCACAGCATCAGTCCAAACTAATACATTCACATCTTGTCCACGAACTATTTCTAATTCCTCAGAAGTTACTACTTTAAAACAACTACGCTGCAGTACGAATATAAATGGCTGCTGTACGGATACGTCGGCTCAACCTGGAAAGCGTGCTCATCTAGAATACCAGCGCAAAATATTACCGCTGTGCTTCGTATTGTAAATAACAGGAACAGGAAACCTTTTAACTGATTATAAGGCATTATATTAAAGTCCTCTGGGGTAACAATTCATTTTTATAAATATTAAAAGGCCATCCATCCTCTTACTTTCGAGTGGACGGTGTGGTAATTTGTCACTTACATTAAATGAAAATGTAAATTTACAAAGGCTGTTTGCACTTAACGTTACGATTAAAAATATAGGCGGATCCAGAAGAAGCTTGTTAACGTATAAAAATATTGAGGGAGAGTCTATACGTTACCAGGACTTCCCTTTATCAACACGGGACGCGATGGGGAGAGGGATTCGTTTTCGCCGACACCACTTAGCAATAGCGTAATTTATCCACTTCAACATAATTGAAACGTTCACGTCAATTACAGTATTTCCGACACTTAATCGCCGATGCGGCGCGTGATAATAATTGCGAGACAGAGACGGACACGCTCCAATCACTGATATCGAAAAGAGATAAATTCACTTCTCATTTATCTGATTTAATCAACACCATTATCATTACTGACTGAATGTCGTATCACCTGATTGTGAAACCTCTAAATTATTGCTTCTATACGAATAAATAAAGTTTATTTTAGGTTGTGGCGGAATATGCTTAGTGAAATCTAAGTTTAATATTTGAAGCCTAAGCAATAAACCGCGCTGGTACGCATGCGAGTAGATTTTAGAGATATGGCCGTGTCGGCGCCAATAAAGCAAACTTAGTACATACATACATACGTTTAAAACTTATTTATTAAATACTAAAACCCGCTTTGGCAAACGTCTTGATATTATAGTACATTTTGTTTTCTCGACCTTACCTTTAGTTTTGTAGTTGTAAGTGCGACTACTCATTGTGAGGAGGAATGGGGTTTATCTATCAAGAAATTCTCGGCAGATGCCCGGAGCCAGAAAGATGGCGGTGTTACAACCCCGCTCATCGGAAAGCGAGGAAATACCTCGCTTTCCTCTCTTCTCTGCACTTAATCACCGGTCGCGTCGGATTGCTGCCCATCGGGCTATAGGAGTGTGAGAATAGAGAGTGCACCTGTGCTTGCATCTGCCTTTACACACTAACAGAGCTTGTGCAGATGACTTGTCTGTAACCGTTATCGTTACTGAAAGAATAGTGGTATAC